>JAKFHU010000690.1:32013523-32642047 GCA_023783475.1 Daubentonia madagascariensis
ATTTCCACAGCAGAACTATTTCTAGTATTCTTTTTTCCCGGACATAGAGACTATTGTTGAGCATAACAAGAAGTTACACTCATCTGTCAAAATGCCTTGCAAATGTCTTTTACTTTTTAATTATAATCATACTTGATTGTCTAAAATTAACATAACATCAATTACCATCAGAAGTCAGTGCTGTAACAATAAAAAATAATATATAGCATTAAAAATTAGTTGGTTATTTATATTCAGAATATAAAAATAGATTAGATGCCAGTTGAATTTATGGCTAAGGTAATAACTTTGTTAAATATCATGTGTCCATAGACATAGAAAACTAAATCTTTGGGTAGTTCTGCTCTTGTCATTGAAACCCTAAAACATATTTTACTCTTTATATGAAATTTTTTCTTTTTTAAACCATGAAAATATGATTTATGCAAATGTTACTTTTGCATTGTATAAAATACCAAAATATTTATTCACAAATTTTCTCTGATACTAAATAGGCATAATTTTAAAGTAAAATTTTCAATTAGAGACTATGTATTCCTATAAATAATATCAATAATTATAATGATACTGCATATTTTTGCTTATTTAATTACAACTAGGTAATATTTGTACCTAAAGCTTTATTCTAATTTATATTTTTCATTAATGTTATTTTTTTTCCTGTTTTTCCTAACAAAGTATTTTTCCAGTTATTATCAATTACTATGAATTTAATTTTCTCTTTACTTTGATAATAACATGTGAAATTAGAATCTTTCCCTTCTGAGAAAAATACAATGTTTCTAATAGAGATACATTTGGTTCAGTTTACATAGCTTATAGTTTTTAGCACCTGTCTTGCTCCTTTGAAGTTTAAGTCATACATTTCATATCTGTTATTTGAATTGTTCACAAACTATTTTCTTTTATCTGAGTACAAAATGGGAAATTGGGTAAAATTGGAAATATATCATTTCTTTTGTACAGATTACGTGCCCTGGATATGGTATTATTTGGTATCGTAGCGTTGCCATCTAGTGGCTGCAAGGGGTACTGGTTTGGTAACTTTGCAGCAATGTTTAAAATAAGCACTTTAAAACAATATTCCAAATTGGGATAAATGCAGTAAAATTGATATGTACTAATATAAGGATTATATGTTAGATTAGATTAGATTTCCATAATATTTTAAGTTATCAAATTTCTAAAATATTTTAAGAAATGAAATTAAATCAAATATTAACTTAAAAGCTGTCATGATTTTTAAAAACTCTAGTATTTAAACCAATTCTGAATTAAACATTCATTCCACCCCAAATCTTTAAAAATTATGTTTACAAAAATTTTACAAGATGGTTTGTATATTTGATGTGGAAAACAATTCAACCATAATTAAAACAAAAATATTTCAGAAAAATCCTCATGTTAGTAGTCAGTTAATTCTTTTAAGGGTCAACTTGATTATTTATGCCATAGAGTTGATGATTCTCAAGTCCTTTTAATGACTATTTTTATCCATGTAAGTAGCACAGACTGAATTCCAGGTAACAGTTCATATCCCCAACCATTGCATGTATTTTGTCTCAAAATGCTCTTTCTCCATATATAGATATGAAATTTCTGGTGAAGACAGCACTAATTGACTTTGATATAAGTTATTTTGCTCTTTTCTCCTTGAATTACCAAAGACCATGATATGCCTAAGTGAGAGTTATAACTTTTCTCTACCAAATTATTAATACATGTTCTTAACTTCAGATTTAAAGCATCTTTGTGTTTTTTTCAGTTATTTTCCTTATCACATCTCTCACTTAACATCAGATGAATATATGTGATGAACTCAAAAAATGTTGTTATCATGAAAATTCTCAAATACAAAGAAAAGTTGAAAGAGTAAAATTAATACTTGTGTACCATTTAGCTTGATTCACCAATTGTTAACACTCTGCCACATTTGCTTTTCCCTCTCTCTCTCATATAATATATACAGTTTAAAAGTAAATTCCCTTGTGGATACCTGGATTTTATTTATTTGTATCCTATTATTATATAGTTTTTAAGCATCCATAGCAGGTTTTGTGAACAGAAGAAAACTATTTTGAATTACTTACCTTTTAAAAATGAGAAATAGCTGATTGTAACACTTATAAAAGTTTATTTTTCTTCAACCTTTGAATTCAATTTATATCCTATTATTTTCTAGGTCTGGTGTAACAAAAGCAATCATCTTTACTTTTTAAAAATTAATAATCAGTTAACTAAAGTTGAAAATACATTTCCTTACAAATTTCCCTATATATGTTTTAGTTGATCAATTTCTCAAATGCTAAATCATATAAATATATTTAATCTACTCAAGGTATTTAAAGTTTTAAAGGCCTTATGTTAGGAAAACAAGCCTTCATAAATTTTGAAAGAATTTTTAATAACTTAATAAATAAAATTTATAAATAAGAAACTCAAGTTCTCTTAAATTCTGTTTATATATTTGGTGAAATTTTTATACCTATAATTTTAATAATCCTAATTCTAAAATTGATTCTATAACTAGACATATAAATTAGAAATACAATCAATTAGAATTCTCTTAAACTTTAATGATGCACTTTAAAAATCATGTGTACACATATGTACACATTCCAAGTCTAATAGAAGAGCATTAATATACTATGTAATATTTCATCATCTATTTATTTTTAAACGAGACAAGACATATATCACTCATTAAAAAAATAACACTTAACATAAGATGAATATATGGGATGAACTCAAAAAATTTTGTTATCTTGAAAATTTTCAAATACAAAGAAAAGTTGAGAGTAAAATTAACACTTGTGTACCATTTAGCTTGATTCACCAATTGTTAACGTTCTCTTACTATTTATCAGCTACTCTTCCAAGCGCTTTACACTTAACTACCCTATTGAGTGCTATTCCTTTTCTCATTTGTAAATGAGGAAAGTGAGGCACAGGGAGGTGAGTAACTTGTCCAGCTAGTAAGTGACAGGGTCCAGATTCAAACCCTGGCAGTCTGACTGTACCACCTATGCCTTTGACAACAACATTATTAATGTCATAAAGTACATATTATATGTATATGAATTAAATCTGGATGTGTTTAATGTAATTGTGGTTTATACCTTGACTTCAGATCCAGAAAAAAACACTGACTTATTTTTAACTGATGCTTCCATGTAGGTAGTGAATTGTTTTCTGGGCTCTACAGTGACTACTGGGGCAGAGACGCTGCAATCTTCCGGAGCCTGGGGCGGCTGGCCCACATTCGCACTGAGCATGACGATGAACGCCTGTTGAAAGGTAAGGTTGAAGAGGAAAGAGTATGTGAATCAGGATTGAAATCAACTCCAGAACTTTTGGGAAATTTCATCATTTTGGTAATAACGATATAAAGATAATTTATAGTTTTTATCAATTTCAGGATGTTTTATTATCAATATTCTTGAATTAAAATATTATATATGATATGTGTATACCATTTTATATCAATATGAACTGGTTTAATTATAAAACCAATTTACCTTTATAGCAATGTTTAGAAATCCAAGATTTATATGAAGAAAGCAAAGCAAATATGTGAAAGTAAAAAACCCATCATCCAATAAGATGTTTTTTCTATTCTTATCAATTGGTATAATTTTTGATGAATTGCTTGCTTTGCTTTGTTTTAATAGGATCACATTGCACTTTAGAGACAAAACACTGGGAAAGTCACTAGCCATTCATTGATACAGAATTCTTTGTAAGGGATGATTTTTATATTTTTTGGCACACTGGTAAATCTAGGGGCTAAAACATCATTTTATGGTGAACATTTTCATCACTTTCCATATTTTTACTAAGCTTAAAATGCCTGGTCCTTATTGGTGGCATGTTATCATAAAATATTTTATATACCATATCAATCAAAAGTCACTGATTCAAATCCATTAGACTACAAGCTAAAAACTTAAAATTTTCTACTTTAAAACTAAATTGATTTCCCATGTGCTAGACTGGTAGATAATTTATAAATTTAAAAAAAGTAATGATAGACTGTCTACTTTAATATTTTACTTATGTTTACATTCACTTTTTGTGTATAATGGGAGGAAATTTATGGAGATTATCTTCATGGTACCTCCAATTTGTCCTCCTCTGAGTGCATTTTAAGTTTGCAATGTATGTTGTTCAAAATTGTTCTTTCCGTGGCTCTTTTATTTTCCAATTAAATATTCCTTTAATATTTCTAAAAAGTCTGTTGATTTGCAAATAAAATGAAGATATCTACATGGATTTGATTGGTAAAAAATTTCTAGGAAGATATTTTCTTCATGAAATGATGAGAGTTAAACTTAAGCATTCAGGTGATAAATAATTTGTTAGAACATCTTGCTATCATTTGTTATAATATATTTTCCATTTTTTCTTTTATTTTTTACTTCTATAGAACCAAAATTTGTAGGTTCATATATGATTCCTGACAATGAAGACCGAGATGACAACAAAGTATATTTCTTTTTTACTGAGAAGGCCCTGGAAGCAGAAAACAATGCTCACACAGTTTACACCAGAGTGGGGCGACTTTGTGTGGTGAGGATTTCTCTCTCATTAAGCTTTCTCATCTCACAATTCATGGTCAGGCCTTGGTTAATTTTATAGTAGGATTCTACTTGAGAATATTTTTTAGTATTCTGTAGGCTGCCTAAAAATGGTATTTGCTACATTAAACTTTATAGTTCAGATCTAGTGAAAGTTTTATCTTAAAAGGGCCTTGTATTTTCTATGATTTTTAAAAAAATGCTGAAAAGAAATAGTCTATAATTAGACTTTTCCCACACAGAAATTTGAGCTTTATTTTTTAAATTGTAAATTAAAACATCTATAGTTTGTTGAGTATTCAGAGAGGTTGTGTGGGAAAATTCAGAGCCAATTGAAGTAGCAACATATATTGAGAGAATGCTAATAATAATACAAATGTAAAATTACTTTGGCATTTAAGAAAATACTTCAGAATAAATTTAAGAAAATATTTATATATGTTCACATACATGTATGTATGTATGTTGTGTGTGTATAGTGCATGTGGAGTGCATGTGTATATCAATAAAATAAGTATATTGTGTGTGTATTTCAAGCTTTCTTTACTAAAAGAAGAAAAAAATGGATACTTTCATACTCTTGACACAGGTAGATAATTTAGCAATAAAATAGTAATCAAGATTACTGTATCATAAAACTTACTGCTTTGTTTAGAGTGAGACTACTCTATTAATATTGTTTAATGCATGGAAAATATATTTAATGTACTAGAGTGAAAGTACATTGAAATGAGCGAATGTGGAAACCAAAAAAAATACACACACACACACACACACACACACACACACATATTGGGATTGTATCTGTGGAACTACTTGAGGACTATGCTAAATTTTCCTAGTTAAATGAAAAAGCCATAACTCTTGGCATAATATGAAATCTGTTGTCGATGAAAGTTCTTTAGGTGGGTACCCATTTACCTGCTTTTTGTTTTTCACAGAATGATGTGGGAGGGCAGAGAATACTGGTGAATAAGTGGAGCACTTTCCTAAAAGCGAGACTGGTTTGCTCAGTGCCAGGAATGAATGGAATTGATACGTATTTTGATGAATTAGGTAAATGTTATTAGGTGAATTAAATTTTACTCCTTGATGTGTGTTCTTCTCTATAACTCTATCTCTAGCACACATAGAAAACGTGTTTTCTGTGTATTTGACCTCTTTTGAACATAGAGCCAGTTTCTGTTCTTGTCATTTTGGTCAGGCCGATGTGGTGGGGGCAAAAAAAGTTGCAGGAACAAAAAGAGACTCATATTAGCTTAGTGTCAGTGTCTCTGGTTTCTTCCTTGTGATTCAGCTCAAAACCACCCAGAGAAGCCAAATGATTCACTCTGTTATGATTTCGTTATGGTTGTATGATTTTATATGGAAAAGTATAACTTAAAATCTCTATTGGGTTCTAAACTATTTTATGTGAATATGTTTTGACTGCATGCAAAGAGAGCTAAAAATACTAAGTGATGGAACGGTCTTTGATTTTTCAGAGGATGTCTTTTTGCTACATACCAGAGATCATAAGAACCCAGTGATATTTGGACTCTTTAACATGACCAGGTGAGATATTTATATAGTCAATAAAAATGATATAAAACAAAAGATGTCTCACTGGACTACCCCATCATGCTGTATGTAACTTGAAATACTATGGACCCAGTTGCCACTCTCATTTTCTGTGCTTTATAAGTCACCAATTTATCTTCTTTCTCCTATGTTTGCAATTGTACTCCCATTTTCAAAGCCACAATCTCAGACATAGATTCTTCCTTCTTTTAGTTTGGAGTAGCCCAGCCTCCTCCTGTGCTCAGTGTCCCAATCTCTTACCTTACTAATCCACAACAGAATGATTTTTTTTCTCGTATCTTTTGTAAGATATTCGTTTCATGCTATAATCTAAGATAATTATTTTATTCATCAGATAGAATTTTCCAAGCCAGGTTTTCAAGGCTCTCTATTAACTATGACCCACTCACCTCTGGAAAAATTTCCTCTGAGTTCTCTAATGCTCTGCTTGTAACAAGATAATACTTTGACAGATCCCAGTCAGTGTCTACTTTACTAGTTCCCATTCCTATATTTTTATTTATTCACTTAATTTGCTTGAAATGACTTTCTTTTCCAACACTGATTTATATCGATTCTCCAAAACTTGTCAATTGCCATCTGCAAGAAATATTTCTTGATTCCTGAATCACAAAGCATTTTTCTCACTCCTTTATTCTGGTTGTCCTGCTCTTGTGTTCATTCATAGTGAACTCACATTTATGATTTGCTCTCCATCTTTTAAATTTGCTACTCAAATTTAAGAATTATAATCTGTTGTTTTCCCTTTTATGTTTTTGTATTTTTTTTTACCTGTGATACAGTACTTTAAAAATGAATAAAATATTATTTCATGTGTACTACTACATGAATAAAAAATATTAGAATCAGTTTGGGTTGAAAGTTTACATAGACAATTCCCTGAGTATCTCTTCAAATAAAGCAGAATAAAATGATTGGGATAAAAAACAAAGAAGAATATACCTCAATTCTCTTGAGAGAGAGAGAATGACATCATTGAGTTCCTCTTTTGCATTGTAGGCCATAAACTGTTACATAATCATGCATACTGTGCTTACTTGGGGCCTTTTCACACAGGTTTGTTTAGTTTTTTCAGCCTGTGATTTCTAATGCTCACTTTGAACAAAATAATAAGTGTCTGGACGAGTATCCTGCTATAAAGAGACCTGTTCTTCAAGAGAGAAACATGGAAACATTTTTTCCTATCAATTATTTATTGATGCAAAGAATAATACTTAATGTAGGTTGGTAGTTATCACAGTCCATGAAAAGTCCTTAACCAGGGGTGGAGAACCTGTGGCCTTAAGGCCACATGTGGCCTTCTAGGTCCTTAAGTGTAGCCTTTTGACTGAATCCAAATTTTACAGAACAAATCCTTTTATTTTTATTAATACATTTTTGTTCATCTTTCATATTTTTATTTTATTTTAAAAATCAATGTATTTAAAATACCAAAGAATAAAATAAGTTTCAACAAAATAATCCTCCCAGATTGACCGGCACAATTAGAACATTACTAAGCCATAAGGGCTAAATTGATGGCTGCCACGCTCATGATTTAGTTCTAACTTCCCCTACCTGACTGGCACCACTACTGCATGAGGCTGGTTGGCGAGACTTTATGGGGCTCCAGTACACCAATCTGTTATCACCTTTTGACAGCGGTGCACTGTGTTTCTGTTTGAAGTGGAATTTGTGAATAGTTGCACCGCTCAACAGTATTTTTAAATCCTGTCAGCTTAACAGCCCATCGTGTCAAAGAAGACCAAGAGAACACTGAAGGAAGAAAACAGATTTTTTAATTAGGATTGGGAATTGCAATATTATCTTGTTTCTGCTAAAGATAAAATGATTTGCTTGCTTTGTGATACTGCAATATCAACACTAAAGAAATTCAGTGCTCATCAGCATTATAACACTCATAAGGACAAAAAACATTTTAAATTAGAGGAGAGGTATGAAAGGTTGTATTGCAGAAATTAAAAGATGAAAAGCAAAAGCAAAGACAATTCTTTCAGGTAGCAATAAGACCTGGAAATAATGCCACTGAAGCAACTTATAAAGTAGCTTATACACTCGGGAAAAAAGGGAAGCCATTTTGTGATGTAGAAATTGTGAAAGAATGCATTGTTGAAGTTGTAGGATGCTTAGGCCCCAATAATGTTTCAAAGTACAAATAATGGCTTCTTTCAAGGAGAACCATAACTGATCAACAGCGTGAATTAGCCTTCAACTTAACAGAACAACTTCATGGAATATTTCAAAAGGAAAATATATATTATTCAATTGCTTTGGATGAATCAACTGATAATACTGACTCTGCAGAGGTTTTACACTTCATGTGGGTCATAACAGAAGATTTTCCTTGCTATGAAGAGTTACTCACTTTGGGCAGTCTTGCAAACAGAACATGGGGAATAGATATCTTCAACAACTTTCAAGATAAGTGTCGTGAAGTTGGACTGAATTTGGTAAATTTAGTGACCGTATGTACAGATGGTGCACCTTCCATGACAGGAAAACATGAAGAGTTTATTGCACAGATTAAAAAAAGTATTAACAGATCCAGATGCTATCATTTCTTTTCATTGTATCTTTCATCAGCAAAATCTCTGTGCTAAAGCTACTATTTTAAGTGACACTTTGCAACAAGTTATAAATATGTTAACTATATTTGTGCAAATGCAACATGGCATTGTCAGTGTCATAACATGCTAAAGTTGAAGGATGAAGTATTCAGTGTGGATTTGCCATATCGTTCTAAAGTGCATTGGCTATTGCAGGGACAGGTGTTAGCCAAAATTTTGTCTCTGTAAGAACAGATAGTTTTATGAACAGGATCAGCAATGTGAATTATTGAAAGAAGATTTCTTTAGGAATGTAGCATTTCTGTGTGATATCATGTCAAATTAAAATGACTTAAATATTTCTTTGCAAGGTCTATATATGATATGTGGCCAAAAATTCAAACATTTTGAAAAAAGCTATCTTTTTTCAAAACACTTCTTTTTCAAAAGGAAATTTCGGATGAACATTTTCCCCAGTTAGCAAAGGTCATTGATGAGCAAAAAGATATATGCAAATCATTTGAAGAATACGCAGTTGTTATAGACCTATTAATTGGAGAGTACAATGAAAGGTTCACTGACTTTGATAATCATGACATCACACTCAAATTAGCATTTCAGTCTAACCTAGTTGATATCACCAAGGCATTTAAAGAATTACAGATGGAATGGATTGAGCTCTCAGTAGATGACATTTTAAAGTCATTGTTTGATGCTAAGAAAGATCCGATTGAAATATGGAGAAATGCAGCAGAATACCCACGTCTTTGGCAACATGTCCGAAAAATGCTTTCTTGCTTTTCAACCACTTATTGCTGCAAATCTACATTCTCCTACCTAACCGAAATTAAGACACCCTTAAGGTCACAACTAATTGATACCCATCCAGAGAATCAACTGCAACTGCAGACATCCATGCTGCAACCAAATATTCAAATGCTTTCCAACAAAAAGCAGACACAACAATGTCATTAAAAGGTTAACTTTAAAATTAACAAATAATTTTCATTTTTGAAATTATTGAGTACATTGTAGTTGAATTTTTACAAAATAATGTGTATTTTAAGTATATCTAATTGAAGTTTCTTGAATGCAGGCTTATTTGATTACAGCTAAATTAATGCAGCCTTCCAACATGAAAAGCTTCCCCACCCCTGTCCTTAACTATTTTTTTCTTGTTACTTCATTATCTCCCTTATGCCAGTCAATAATTTATATATTGCATGAGAATTCAGTGGCTTTATATGATAAATTTAAGCTATGAGATAATCAGTATTTTTCTGAGGGTTAATATGAGCACTGTATAAGCTACTTTCCTAAATGATAGCATAATGGAGCTTTCTGAGAAATCAGAGACAGGACAAAATTTTCTTCCATAATTTCAATTTTGACTGTTCAATTTATATAAAAATCTGAGAAAAAAGCTTCCCAGCTGTTACCTGACATAAAGGTTGATTTTTGTGGAATGGTGATCAAAGGTTTACTGCCACTTTAGTTGCAGGTTTTCCCAATATGCAAGGCATTTCCAATTGCTTCAAGGTGTGTTATAAATGTGTGAATTGATGTCCTAGGACAGTAATACAGCTGCTGTGTCACAGGTGTCTCAGAGTGTAGGAAATTTTACATTTATATAGAACTTTGAATTTTGTAAGGCTCTTTCACAAACAATTATTTTGATTCTTACAAAATGGAGGTTGGGATAATGTAAGTCATTCATATCATGCCAAATTAAGAAATATGGCCAGATTTTTTAAAAAAATTAATGTCTTTTTGCAGAATCTGATTATAAATGTCCTCAATAAAACTTGCTGTAGTTAGTCAACTACTGTCTTTACCTGTTTTGTTTTTTCACTTTCCTTGTGTTCTCTCAACTAAGTAGAAATTTTTATCAAGAAAATAATTTCAATTGCTGCTAGTTCTGGAAATGAGGGATCTAAGTTTTATATAACTTAAGTAATTATCTCAAGATTAATATATCCAGTCCAATCATCTTTCCACTATAGTACAATTTTCTGTCAACTGGAGGAAGGAATATACAAGCGTATTAATGTCTAAGTATACCCAGGCTAATAAATGCAACAAATTCCTAAATTTTCATGAGACTTTAAAGTGTTCTTCAAATTATATACACTAAGAAGTTTAATAAAATATGAATAAAATTTGTAGCAATATTAACAGAATAGTGATTAAGAGAACACTACTCTGAAGATGGAACAACATTAAAGGAGAGAATATCTTAAAATGTGTAACTCAACTTGGGAATGAATCTTTTTTAGTATTAAGGCCAGATATTTTTTAATAAAAAATATAAAAATGCAATATAGGACTTAATAATAAAAGTGAAGTGATGCAACTACTTTTGTCATTCTAACAATGTCATTTTCAATTGTATTAAATAGGCAATTAAAGAAATGGTAAGTTTTGGAGTTTTAATACTTGAACTACCACAATAGTTATTATTTCTAGAATATTCTATGCTTAAAGAAATTACAGCTTTTTTACTCAAAATATTTGACTCTTATATATGTAGACTGGAGTGTTTGGCTAGGTGACCTGCTAGTTAGTTCCAGAATAGTAACTATCTTTTTTTATGCTTTTCAGTAATATATTTCGAGGGCATGCTATATGTGTCTATCATATGTCTAGCATTCGGGCAGCCTTTAATGGACCATATGCACATAAGGAAGGACCTGAATACCACTGGTCACTCTATGAAGGAAAAGTTCCTTATCCAAGGCCTGGTTCTGTAAGTTTAGTCATTTAACAAAGTATTCTTATTTTTTAAAGGCTCTTTTGGCAATATGTTGTTCACTGTTTCATATGTTTTACAAGACTTTGCAATTAAACAATTAAGGAATTCTACACCTAAAAGTGTGATTGATAAAATAAATATCAATAAATACTACTTCAAATCTTAAGTTGTCTGCTTGTTACTTGATGGAAAAAATATAATCTATTATGGATACATCTGAGCAGAACTATAAAATATATATTATCATTGTTATTTTGGCTAAGTAGCACTAACCTTATTTTTAGGAATGCTGATGAACAGAGAAACATTCAATAATATGAGCATAATATTCCTCTCAGCCTCTTCAGAAAAATTAGCACCATGTGTCATTTCCAAGCAAGAAAATGTCACCAAATTTTTATATTCTAATATTTGGATCAGCCTCTAAGTTCCTTAGGCCAAACTTTCTCCTTACTTTTCACTTTAGCAGATCTAAAAGAAGTTTTTTTCTCTACATCCTCAGCCTCATTTAACATCCTCGCTGCCCTCTTAGAAAAAAAATGCCAATTCAAAAGTATCGCTAGAGGACAGGAACTTCTGTTACTTGCCTCTAAACTGGTACTACTAAGATTCTTCTTAGCTACCCATTCAAACTTTTGTGCTTTTAATTATATGTGTCTAAAAATGGTGGTGATGATGGTTATGATTTTGTGAGGATCATGCATCCTCTGTGCAACTAGGTTGGAAAAATGTTGGATCATTGTATGTGCTATGTTGGCCATGAAAAGCAAACATTTAACTTGTCACACAAGTCAATATCTACACTTTTATGAACAGCTGGTGAAATCCCATCACTATGCTGATTCTACAGTCACTTGCAAGTCAAGTAGAAACCATTTTTGCAGGGCCAAAACCCAAAGTGGAAACAAACCTTACCTATGTTAATGAGTGTAAGGCTCTACCATTTCAATCATTCTCTCTCACTAGCTTAAAATTATTACTTCCAGTAGGACATGAAGTATATTTTATTTCACTCGATTGATTGAAATTACAATTTAAATGGAGAGAACCCACTCCTGTGGCTTTGCTGGAAATGCTTCTTGAAACCACAGGGTCTTAAAGGAGATTTGGAGGAAGTGACTGGTTACTGAACTGCTTCCAACCCAGTCCAAAATGTTTCCAATTATATATCATGAAAGTACACTCAAGTTAAAAATTCATGCCAAATTAAGAAATATGGCCTGATTTTTAAAACCAAACATTATAAATGCCCTCTTTGCAGAATGTGGTTACTAAACTACCATATTTGTACTCCAAAGTAGAAAATTTTTATCAAGATAATCACTGCAATTGTTGCAATGAGGGAAAATACGTGAAATGAGGGAGCACTTATTAATAAGCATGAATCAACACATTTGAAGGTTTTCCAATAAGTAATTTAAGAAGCTGTTGAGAATTTAATTTTAGAGTCAGCAATTTAAAAATTGACACATTATAGCAAATATGTTTTGTTTTCCCAGTTTGTGTCTAATCCACACAAACATAATACAAATTCATATAGATTATAATTGTAGAACAGATGTTTGTTTCATCAATAATTAACCATGATAACACTTGAATAGGTTTGTATGTTGTAGCACTAAAATTCTGTAGTCAGTGAGGCAATTGGAACCATCAGCAATCATATTACCAGAGTCTCGATGGAAAACTTGTGCAGTTGTGATCCTTAGTTTTGAGAAAATTTTCAGCACAACAAAGAGGTTTTTTGTTTTTCTATGAATAGGTTGTTTACCTCCAAAATTTAATTTATAATGTGAAAAACAAATTTCAAAAAACAGGGAAAATAATTTGGATATTTATGGTGTTAAACATTTTTAGCACTTTCAGACTGTTTTGGTATTAAACAGACTTCAGTTTTCCAGGATTTCTCTACTTTTTCTATATTTCTAGTGCTCTATGTTTGAAATAATTTAGTCTGATTTTGTAATTTTTAATGCAGATTCCATATCTGTAATGAAAAATGTATGGTTAATAATGTTTCTAAATGCACTATTTATAATTGAACATATTCAATTTTTCTAATTCTTCTCATAATTGATTATAAATTTGCTCTTTAGGTTTAAGGCAAATGGAATTATCTAATCCACTTGTATTTCAGTGTGCCAGTAAAGTAAATGGAGGGAGATATGGAACCACCAAAGACTATCCTGATGATGCTATCCGATTTGCAAGAAGTCATCCACTAATGTACCAGTCTATAAAACCTGCCCATAAAAAACCAATATTGGTTAAAACAGATGGAAAATATAACTTGAAACAAATAGCAGTGGATCGAGTGGAAGCTGAGGATGGCCAATATGACGTCTTGTTTATTGGCACAGGTAAAAAGATGAGAACATACTGAGAGATATTTAAATTGACCCTAAAAATCAATAACTTTAATACTATTTTTAAAAGCATCTATCAACAAATTACCTTTTGATCTGTTAGCCCATTTGCACATTGTTAATCTATAATGAGAAAGATTGAAATAGAGTCTTCATTTGACTGCAACAGCAAGAGTTTATGTCTATTATCTGGAAATAATTATTACTATTATCACTTCCATTGTCAAAAGGGTCATGGTTTGGACAATAAAGTATGTGGTCACCCTTCTTCCAGACCTGAGAAATATTGAAGCTATCAGGAAGAGAGGATTTGGGACTGTTATAGCACATAATTCCTGATAAATGGTCAATGCTTTATACATTTGAATAAATGAAGAAATGAATAATAGAGGTTAATGAGCAAGTTGGTTCCAAATAGAACTTCTCATACCGGAAGTAGAATGTCATAACAAGAAAGGTTCTCCTGTCAGTCTCCCAGCCTCATTACTACCTCTGGCTGCTCAGTGAGGCCTCAGGATTTTACAAACAACTTGGGACACTAACTTTACCTAAATCTATAACCACAGTAATTCTTATCAGAACCCATCATAATCAACCATTTGTACCAAGCAGGCCAAATATTACCCAAAATACCCTGCATTAACAAAACAAAGTGTAACGAATATGTTAAAAGTAAAATTTTCAAATAAATTTATAATTTCAATTTATGTTATACATTAGATCTAATTTGTGGATGAGACCTGAGAAACTTATAGCCTCCAGAGTAACATGTAGCAAATTCTGTGAAGTAATTTAAAATTCTATAGTAACTTTAAAAGTGTTTAAAAAATCAGTTCTTCCTCTCTTCTTTTGCAGCATAGTGATTACTACAGCAGTTGTTCTTCAGAAGAGTGAGCATGCTACCATATATAATGTTAATCATAGAAGTAAAATTCTGAAGAGATAGCGTATGCCTACATCAGGAATCAGGATGTAATATTAATATTAGTACTTGGGCTTCCTAATAATACTTTCTTTTTATAAAGCAAAGATTTAAGCAAGGAAAAATTCATCTTATAGCCTGCACCAGAGATCAATTTCTTGGAATATTTTATCTATTTATGTTACGAAGTTAATGTCAATAACGTGCTCTGCACTGTGGGTTCAAGATTACCAAAGTATCAGATTTCTTTAAGAAACTTGACATCACATGGCCATAAATTCTCTTGTAGTGACTTCCAGCCAAATTTTAAGAAAAGGACTTTCATAATCAAGACTAATATTTGATAAAATGAACCAAAGAATGTTATTTTAAAATGCCCTGGAAAGTAGAAGACATATATATAACCGTTCAAGAATGTATTTAGAAATACCTGCTAGTCAGATTGACCAAAGCTTATTTGAGAGAATTCCAGAAATATCAGATATGTATTTGTATTGTCATATGAAATATGTTTAACTCAAAGATATCATCATATTGAACCACAGATTTTCAAAACAGAAGAATATGTTTGATGGATTGGGATGAGTACAACATTGGATAATCCCACAAATGATAGCTATTTTTCCCAGTATTTACCAGACACAGGATTTAATATAATACACATATAGTCCTTATTGCAAAATCAGTAGTTGTAAAGCAGTAATTTGAATTTCTTCTTTGACTTTTGCCTGACATAATAATTGTGAAATATTTAAAATGTGTGCTTGGTTTTCAAAGTGATGACCTTTTTTGTTCCTTTTAGTTAGTGTACAATACAGGTAAGTATTATTAGCTTAATTATAATAAAATTTTATTAACCTACCCACAAGACTTGATAATTTTTCAACAAACTGCTGAAATACCAAAGAAACTTAGATCAGAACTTCCAAAGTGCTTATTTTTTTTTGAATTATTATGTCTAGCACTACACCAAATTATTTGTATAGGCAAATTAATGCTTTATTAAATTTTTTATAGGAAAGAACAAGCTGAGAATATCAATAAACATGAGATGAAATTTTAAAATATGAATATAAATTTACAAAACAATTGATAATTATGGAAGCTAAATGATTGTTACAGAAGGACTTGTATTCTTCTCTCAGTGGTGTATACTTGAATTTTTTCTCATTAAAAATGTATATATTTGTTTGGGGGTGTGTGTGTGGATATATGTGTGTACACATATATGTATACAATGTTTCACAGAGTGTTGCTTGGAATGTCCCCTAAGATTAAAGGTAAAATTTTGTGCCGTGAAAGTAGTTTTAAGTAAAAAATTTTCTGCATCATATATCACAGAGGAAGCTAGAATACTTTGGCATCTGTCATATTTCATTAATTCCAAAAGACATTTTGATTTCTGAATCTATAACTGGATTTTTGCATCAAACTATTGGAAAAAAATTATACATTATTTGATCTTAGTTTTTGGCCAGACATATAAAATTAATTTTTGCTAATTGAAAATATGGGTATATAAGCAGGTATACTCTTCTTAATTGACAGTGGTTAAAATGTTGCATGCATCTGGATTTCAAATCTTATTTGAATTTATAGACCTTACATGGTTTTAATTATTTGAAAAATGGATTGTGACATAACTTCTAGTTCATCTCTTTTTTTGCTTCCTTACAGACAATGGAATTGTGCTGAAAGTAATCACAATCTACAACCAAGAAACAGAATCAATGGAAGAAGTGATTCTAGAAGAACTTCAGATATTCAAGGTATTTTAAATAAAAAATATAGCCCAAATTTATGCATTGCAGACAATTACAAGTGAGTATAAATAGAAAAGGCATTATGTCAATTTTTTTTCCTAAAAGATGTGTTGTGGATTCAGAGAAAATTGAAGTGAGAAATTATTTAAAATGTTGATGCGCTTGATTGTCATAGACTTTTCAGATAAAGAGGCTAATACTTAGCATGAAAAGAATGTTAATGTACAAGTCACGACTATAGAGAAATAACCCTTATGCCACATATGGATTTCAGAATCATTATTGCAAAGTCACATCTTGTACAAATGTACTATTAACAATGACAAAAAAATTAATTTTCATATTGTGAACATTGTAGCATGATAAGCATACAGCTTTTTATTGTAGTGTATTAATTATACAAAGATTTTACTAAAAAGAGAATAGAAAATGATAATGGAAAGATTAGACATAAAAATTATATACACATATATATATAAGTGTATGTGTATACATATACATGCATATATATACAGTCAAGTGGCATTATTCACGGCAGTTTTGTTGTTTAAAGTCATTGTGAACATTGAATTAGTGAATACTGGCTATTGCTCTTGGGGATATACGGGGTTAGGTTCCTGCATATTTCTGTTTATAACATTTTTATCAACTGATCAATACATAACTTCATTTTATGTGTGTCTGTTTAAAGACATCTTATTTAGTATATATTGTTGATTAATTAACATTGAACTCACAGCCAACAGCAGTATAACTCATGCCTGAATGAAGCTTATCTAAGGAAAGTATTTTCTACATTAAAGCACATCACAACCTTTTTGAGTTTAGGAATACTAAACATCAATTCAGCACTACACTTGGGGGCCACTTTAAAAAACAAAACACCAACAAAAAGCACAGAAATGCAAACTAAAAGCATGACAATAAATGGTCCATGAAAAGGACCCATGTTTACACTATGAAAGCTGAAATAAGAAGGCAGAGTGCCACCTTGTTCCATCTCAGCTGGGAATGTGTATGTCTTCTGACTCATGTTTTTTGCTGTTCTTAGTAAGTGTATGTCCATGAATAAAAAACACAAACAAGTATTGATATTTTGGTTACAAAATTAATTTTAGCAAGTAGACCAATTTTCAAATAAAAAATCTATAAATAACAAGGATTGGCTGTGTATGTATGTAACGGGTATACGTAAAAAGATTTTATGAATGAAAAGCAGTGCATTTTGTCTTGGCTGTCCTGTAGATCAGATTCTCCAGAGCCACAGAGCCACACCCAAAGCTAAACCACCCTCCTATATGCCAGAGCAGCTACGTTTTTGTTTATTTTGCACATTGGGCCTTTATGTAAGATTTCATTTCATGTTAGGGGCCACAAGTCTCATATTAACAGCACCTACCACCATGTTTTGTTTATATAAACCCTTAAGAAACATTGTTATCTGAATGAATAAATGAATGAATGTATTCATGCATAAAGATTATGTAGTTTAAAAATGTTTTTTAAAAAACCCACTGACATAGAGGATCAAATGGTCTCTTTTAAAAAATAATTCTTCCATGGATAATCATCTCCAGAGTGGATTTCACCTGCCTTGTGTTTCTCTACTTGCAGAATAGATTTGAGTTTGTTGAATTTGTTGTGCTCCTTAGAGACAATCTAGTCTTAATCAACATCTCTAAAATAACACATGTGCTCTCAAAGCTGTGCTATATATTATCCTTCCTCTGTTGCAATTCTAAGAAAATCAGTTTATTAATCTTGTTCAGAGAATCCTGAGTTCATAGTGATTCACCATGATCACTTAAACAGAAAAAATATTTTGTTTAGGCTTAGGTTAAAATGATTAAAGATCACCTGGTTTATCAGCAATAACACCTATCCAAAGATACAACTGTCTCATTACTAATGGTTCAATTACTTCTTAAGAAATAACATTCTTAGTTTATTATTTAATTTAAAGATATTTAAATTAAAATCCAAAGCACAACTAATATTCAAATGCAAATACAAAAACTATACTCCAGAGACAAACAGTAAGTTGGTTAGATTACCCACTGCTTTTCTCATCTACATATCTGTTCCATTCCATTAGAAAAAAAATTTAAAGCTGTATTTTAATTTAATTTTATTTGCATATTTATTTACTATAATGAAAGCCATAGGCTGTTTGCCACAGAACTACTCACATATCTAATTTGTTTTCAGGGATTTACAATCATATTAAGGTAGATATTCTAATTTTTTTCCTTAAAAAGGAAATTTCTTTTTAATTTCAGGATCCAGTTCCTATTATTTCTATGGAGATTTCTTCAAAAAGAGTAAGTTGTGTGTATGTGTGCGTATGTATGTGTGTTCTATAAGTGAGTTAAGATCAAAGGATATAAGAACATTAGTACATGTGCTTATGTATGAACAAGTTACAGTTTTATTCTTCTTTTATTATTTTATTATAGTAAGAACGCTTAACATGAGACCTACCCTCTCAACAAAATGTTAAGTGTACAATACATTATTATTGACTACAGGTACCGTGTTAAACAGCAGATCTCTAGGGCTTATTCATCTTGTTTGAAACTTTATGCTTATTAATTGGTTCTGACACAATTATATAGTGATTTACATTTAATAGATATCTCCATTTTCTTTGTCTATAGAAAGGAAGGTAAGAGTAGTTTTATTTCCACAATCATAGCACATTGTTCCCTAATTATTTTTTGTGAATATTTGTGCAAAATAATGGTAACAATGATAATCCAAGAGTATGCAGTGAAACACGTTTCTCTCCTACTTCACTGCAATCAGTTTTGGGTGTAAATGTCTCCAAAAATAGTTGTTGCATGTATTGCCTCAAATTTATTTATACATATCCTTTCATATTTAGGCAAGCAGGGACATGAGATACTAAATATTCTGCTGCTTGTCTTTTTCACTTAACAACATATCTTAGTTTATTCCGTGTCATTCTATATATATATACACACATCACTCTTCTAAATGTTGTATATCAATATTTAAAATACTATTTACTTATCCAATCTTTTGTTTGATGTTCCTATAAATCTTTAAGGGAAGACCTACAGTGTTAGATAATGCAAGATAGTGAATAAAGGAAAACACATGTCCTTGAGTTTTTAATCAAGCTCAGTCTAGCAATCTTTGTACTCTGCATTTAAGTCTATAAACATATTTCAAATTTTTGAGAAATGAAAATATCAATGTTCCATCATCTATTCTGAGCAACTACAATAATTAAAGTAAATATTTGCTTGAGGCAATTGTGTATAAATGTGAAAATCTAGGTGTAATAGCTTAGTGAATATTCTGTCCATTTCTGCTAGTGGCCTCTTTCTGATTTCTATAGCAACAGCTATATGTTGGATCTGCTTCTGCCGTGGCTCAAGTCAGATTCCATCACTGTGACATGTATGGAAGTGCTTGTGCTGACTGCTGCCTGGCTCGAGACCCTTATTGTGCCTGGGATGGCATATCCTGCTCCCGGTATTACCCAACAGGCACACACGCAAAAAGGTGAGACGTGATACCTGATGGAATATTTCCATTGTTTAAAAAAACCCCACTTCTTTTTTTGGTCTTTTTCTTTTTTGAACCCATTCCATGAAGAATAACCATGCTATTTTTATTTAAATAAATCATGATAGTCATAGCATAGTCATAGCATTAAAAACTTGAGTTGTTCCTGAAAATACCTCCATCAATTATTGTGTACAAAGACTGGAGCTGAACATGCTGTTGGGCTTTTATTTTTCCACCCAGGTTTGAATCAACTTTTCCCTCTTTTGAAACTTTTATTGCAAGACATGAAACGAGTTTAGGTAAACTTAAAGTGTAGAAATGGCAAGCCACCATACATAAGGGATTCAAAGACTTAAAAGGAAAATAAATAAATAAATTCTAAAATACATGCTGCATTTGCCCCATGTCCTCTCTACCAGGTGGTCTTAATTTATTTCATTTTGAAAGTGAATATTTTAACTCCTAGGCAAATGCATGACCTATATAATTAATGAAATGTGTGATTTAATTCAACACAAATGAAAGGTACTTAAAGACCTCCAAACTCCAACGTCTGCAATTCTGTAAGGTCATTGCCATTTCTTAGAGAAGGTAAATCCCAGTATTCTTAGAACAGAGATCTTGAGGTGCAGAAAGTATTTTGAAGAATAAGGATATTTCTTTATTCAAGACATATGAAGTTGTGTATACTTTAGGAAAATTCATTAGAAAAAATATATTTCTTATAGATAAGTAGTTTTTTTCTTGTGATAAGATGACCAAAGACAAAATAAAACATAACATATAACTGTATAAAATTTCCCTACTGAAAAGCAGTTTGTATTAATTTCAATTATTCTTACCACTTCACTTCAGGTTATTTTTCTTTAAACCTTTTTCAGAATCTAATTTAACCCAATCTAGTGTAGTTGTTATTTTTATAGGTTCACATATATAGTAGAATTTCATTAAAAACTTCACTATTTCAAAACTTTTGTTAATTTGACCTGAGCTAAATTAACATTCCAGTGAGTATTTCAAGAAAGGATATAAGAAGCAAATAGTGAAATGATGCTTTGAAAGGACATTTCTGAACTAACTGTATTTAAGAATTGAGCAAATTAATTTATTTTGTACAAATGTTTGTTGATATTTGAAAACAATTCTTGAAGAATATAGTCATATTACTATTTTAAAATATTATTTATTTATTCACCTACTAAGCCAATTACTATACCATGTGTAAGGTGTGTAAAGAAACAATCATAACCTTCTGTAGACAGGAAATTAGAAACTAAAGTGAAGAACAGAATTGTAAATACAGTGGTAGCTTATAATTGAACACTTACTATGTATAAGGTATTGGACTAAGTGTGATGTACATAATACTTTAATTCTCAAAATAATCCAACCTTTGAGCCTATTCTCAAAGGTAGAGATATAAATATGAGGAGATTCCAGTTAAAAGCAATTAATTGTGCAAAGGCATAGAATGCTTAGGAAAAACAATGCAGCTCCATGGGTCACAAGTGAAGTAGCAGGACATGAAGATGGAAAGGTAATTTTACCAAAAATAAAATCGATTATTTTATTGTCATTGATAACAATAAAAATGTTTATAAGCTTTGCACCAAATGCTTATGAATAACAAGGTTTTTTATTAGGCATGCAGTAGTGATGATGAATTTTATACAAGCAGTCTCCATGGCTAAATATGTTTTGGTATATGGTGCATCTTTTAAGAGTGTGCAAACATAAGCTTGATAATGTATTTAAAAGAGGTGGACATAAAGAGTTACTTAGAAAAAGTTAAGTGAATGGACAAAATGGTAGACAGGAAGACATGAAATGCAGGAGTCAGAAGCCATGTTGTACAAATGAATGAGTTCAGTTCAGTGACATGTAATGGAGATCTTTCAACAGTGTCGAATTCTTTTGAACCATCACTCACTCCAGAGGAGAACTTTTTGGATAAGTTCCAGCACATGAAGGGAAAGTAGTTTGCTTTTCTAGCAGATCGTTTTTGCTTCAGACCTGAATAGAAAAAGAAATTGAGAACTGGTCATTAAAATAAATACTGTTCTGCTCACAGAGTGAAAATGAGTCAGCGGGGGAAAAACATTAATTCACAATCCAAACCACTTGTGTAAAATGGTCATCCAAAATACACTACAATTTATAAAGCTAGATCTTTTTCTCCCCCCTTGCTCTTGTATTTTGTCTATTTCCAGTGTTCTTTTAAAAAGTTTCTAAGAGGCTAGAGATATAAGAAAAATATGCAACTTTGAGAATGAAAGGCAACTTTGCTCAACCTTTCTCCAACTCCTGATCCTGATACCTTTTTTTAATGCTGAAATAAAGAACAACTATATTGGGATAGTATAAAATGAACGGAAATGTTGCTTGAAAATGTGATATTTTTTCTTTTTAAATGTTTACAATAATTTTCAACCATTTTTTTGCACTCACCTTATTCACATTGCTTATCAAGAATTATTTGATTTCAGGCCCCTTTATTCTCACATCACTTATATAATAATCTTGATGAAACACCACCTCTGCAAAGTGGAAACCATTTCTAGTTTCATTGATTTTACCCCTATCCATTATTCATTATTGCTCAGCAGGCTTTAGATTCTCAGTACTGAAGCAATATTCAACAAAGTAAGGAATTAACACCACCCGTTTAATCCTCATCTAGATCTGCTATCGGTTGTATAATAGCTGTACATGCTATTATAAAATAATATAAAAGCATGAAGCTTTCTACATTTGCTTGCTACTTTTACATAAATTCTGTTTTTAATCTAGTTTAATAGAATGATACATGTGGCAGTTTTAATCTTAACTTTGTAAAATTCCTGGTCTTTAGGTAAGATTTTCTAATCAGCAATCTCACATTAAATAAAGAAAAAAAACAACTAAAACTTACTTTGTACACAGGTCATAATCCTAAAATTTGATTGAAAATGTTCACCTGCCTAGCTTTAGGTATCTGTTAAGTTGTTAAATAAGATATGAACTCCTATGTCCTAAAAGCACTTCATCTCTTGAGATAACGTTCCCTTATCATTATTTAGAGACAGTGAGGAGACCCTAGAACAAAAAAAAAAGAGACTGGAATATATTTTAGTTGTCATTTGGCCAACTTCATTTTACAAAGGAGGACACAAAGAGCCAGGAAAGGGCAGAAATATGCATAGGATCATACAGAAAGTTAGTGGTGGTATCAGGATTTGAATCTGGTTCACTTTTCCAAATTTCATCTTTGCATATGGTTAAAGCATCTCATTGTCACTTTGGAAGCTTCACCATCACCCTCTAGGGTAAAACTTCTGCTTTGCCTTCTGTTTTTCCTTAAATCTTGAAGAAATGCCATGACTGAGAGAAGCAAGTGGTATTTTCCACCTTTACGTAATACTTCTATTTTTATCTCTAATCTAAAGTAAGTATGCTAGAGATCTTGATTTTAGAATTCCAGTACTAATAATGATAACTTCCCTTGTTTAATTTCTCAGAAAGATGCTTAAATATTTAAAACATGATATATATTATGGAAATCTTTTTCATAAATATAGAATATTGTATTTTAGTTATATATCCAAATAATCTATTAAATATAAAAATGTACTTGAAATGTTCCTAATTATAATAGGCAGATTGAAGGAAAAACACCTAGTATTTCTTGAGTCCCACTAGATGCACAACATCCTGTTAAACATGTATAATACACCTTCGCATTGAATAGAGGCATATGCTTTCTAAATGTTATATCTAAATAAAATAGTAAGCCAAGTACAGTATATATCAATCTTTTTTATTAGTAAATATATTTGTATTAATTGATTCTGATGGCTATAGAACAAAATATTTGAATTTAAATCTTTTTTCATATGTACTTTATTATATGTAAGAGATTTATACTCAAGTATTTTGTACACAGTAAATATTCCACCTCAAATCCCATTGTCTTTATATGCACATATCCCTTACCACCCAAGACATTCATTTCAAATTAGAAGACTTCTTGTCGAACTAAATTTTAGACAAAATGTAAAGAGAAATTTATTAAATTGTTTCTTGGGGATCCAGAATTCAAAATTATGTAAACATTTAAAGAACAGTGTTATATAGATCTTAACTATTAAAGAACATTCAATGAAAATATGAAAAACTATGAAACTTAGATTTCATCCTTATTTCATATAACTGATCAGTTTTTTCAGGAGCAGAATACTACTTGAATCTTCAATACAGTTGAGTTGTATTTTGAAATCTGGAAAATTGAAATACAAACATCTCCTAAATGCATTTCCTTTCTTTCAGGCGGTTTCGCAGACAAGATGTTCGGCATGGAAATGCAGCTCAGCAATGCTTTGGACAGCAGTTTATTGGTAATCCATATAAAATCAATAGTTATGGGTTACTTAGAATGTACATTGATGATAAACTGCAAGCTTCTTAAAAAGTGTCCACCTTTTCCTTGTGATTTATGTATACTAGAACAATGTAACTGAAAGTATTCTTTTTTCTTCCATGAAGTTAAAATTTTGTACATTTGACATGTGATTTTTACATAATTAGGAAAATAAGTTTTATATACCACCATCTAAGCTTGATTATTAGACCTCAAAACAAAGGAATCCTAGAACAAGAATGCTGCCTACTTTAGGTAGTTAATGCCATAATGACTTGTAGGATTTATCTTTTTATCTTAAACCTGGGAATATCTTCACCATGTTATATAACTTATGGTGATTTTATCAAATAATATGACTTGTATCAAGTCACCTACTAAGGTTTAAATAGAATAAAGTGAAAACCTTTTACTCTTTTACTGAAGTTGGATAAGCCTAGTACTGGGGTTGGTGATAATGGACAAATGCTAGGTGGTCTGATGGCTAAAGGGATGAGAGGAAATTTCAGATTTAGGCAAATGTAAGGAAGTTAAGACAGAAGAACACTCTCCTGATTCTTCACATGATAATAGTGGCTGGTAAACAAGTGGTTAGGGGCAGTGGGTTCATTAGGAAGTAACAAGAGATGGGGGTACAATAATGGAAAGACCAGCAGTGGTTACACACAGATCCCAGATTGTGGACCAGCATCAGTTTGCTAGACGCCAGCTGACTCAGGATTCACTGCAGGACTCAGACATCTGGGAATACTGGCAAGAAAAGGCAGAACCTTAATCTTAGGGAACTTTAGGGTTCAGTTTTGAAGGTGAGAAGGATTCAGCCATAGGAAAAAAAAAGCCTGGGATTCCAGTTACTGAATTTGTCTTGTTTAAAACAAAAAGAATAATTCCATTTGCTTTTATTCCCCACTGCATCTAAGTATACTTGCCTGTATGCAAATTTGAGTTCAAGTCCAGTGAGAGAATTTCTGGTCCAAGACATAGATTATAACCAAGAAGCTGTATTTCACAAAGTCATTAGTTCAGTTTCATACTCTTTTTACTGCAGAAGCCAACAGCCAGATAAGTGCAATCCTTTGCCAAGATATCATTCATGCTTGTGTTCATGTAGTGCCATTTTGCCTAGATTTTTGATTTCTGCTTTTGTTTGTAATCATTAATTTGGTCCTTGCCTTGCTTGAACGTTTGGTGCTCACTTTCTCTTCCCTGCTTTACCAATAGCTGTTGCCATTGATTTTTCTATGAGTTTAGTGTTGATGCTTCTTTCTGTCCTGACTATCTTGTCCTTTGGAACCAAACTCACACCCCACAGCCTGCTTGCCTTTTTAATGTCTAGATTTTGGTATGCCACTCTCTCTAATTCCTTTAAATGACCCTGCATAGCAATAAGCAAAAAGTAATGAGTTTTTGCAGGGATCTAAATAACGTTTTAAAAGATTATTTACCAGTAAAATCAAAGCCTCAAGGCTGATGTTAACATTCCTGTTGTAGGGGATGCTTTGGATAAGACTGAAGAACGACTGGCTTATGGAATAGAGAACAACAGTACTTTGCTGGAATGCACCCCACGATCTTTACAAGCAAAAGTCATCTGGTTTGTACAGAAAGGACGTGAAATGAGAAAAGAGGAGGTAATTCACAGATGCACATTCACACCATGGTGTCTTAGTAATGTGTGATAAGTAAATAGATGATTTATTTGGGTGCTTAAAATGAAATGTATTATACATGTCTTATTTAAAATGTCAATTTTATTTATTATGTGTGATTTATGTACATATAAAAATTTAAATACATATAGATTTTATAGACAAATATTTATATACATATTTAAATTTAAAGTTTTTATTCCTATATATAAAAATCAATAATTTGGATGTTGAAAATTGAATTTTTTAAGGAGGTATATTTATAGTGTCATGATTTTCATGTCATGTTGTCAATATGACAGTCTTAAATTATATCAACCAAGACAATGTTATAGATAAATAGCAAACTTAATTACTATTAACACATATATCTTGGACATGTGAATATAAATAAAATAACAACAGCCGTTGCAACATTAAACTGGTTGTATGATTAAGTTTTTAAATCATATATGACACATTGACACAAGGGTTCTTGTCCACTGGGAACAAAGGAAACGTATCAGCTCCTTCATCCTTTTAAGCAATGTTAGATTGCTTACAGATTATAATTCTGTAATCACCTAAATCTGTGGTTTTAGGAACCTGGCCACACAGCAGGAGGTGAGTGGTGGGTGAACAAGCTTCATCTGCATTTACAGACACTCCCAGTTGCTTGCCATCTCCCTCACCCCTGGTCCATGGAAAAATTGTCTTCCATGAAAATGGCCCCTAGTGCCAAAAATGCTGGGGACCGCTGACCTAAATGATGGCAGAAGAATGACTTGGCTGCTTTTAGAGATGGAAGGATAGGCAGCATTTAAAGCACATGTATAGAATAGTCTGGAGGAAGTTACTGGATAAAAGAATGTGAGTCAAGGGAGCTGGCTGGACACAGGGAGAGGGCCAGGGAGTAAAGCATTTAGGGAAAGCAGATCATTGATGTTGATGTGGGCTCTGAACTCATTTATCACAAAAGTGGTGAAATAAAGATAGCAAGTAGAAAACTAATGGTTATATCAGAGGGAGCTAGATCTTGGTGAATACTGGAGAAATGGTTGGTGGTAATAAGAAAGTTGCAAGTTGAATAAGGAAAAGAAATTTTAAAGACTTGCCTTAGGTCACAAGGAAGAGTTAGTAGGTGCACACTGGATAGCGAGTGTATCAGTGCAAGTCTTTACCTCATTGTGGCACTGGAGACTAAACATTTGTCACTGGAACCCAAGATTACTGATTCCAAATGTGGAGCACTTTGAATTTTTGTGCCCTTTTTTTTCTAGCCTAAGGTAAAACTAAAACCCAACATATTTTTGGTCCAAATTCAAACAGTACATTCTGGGAGAATTTGTAAATCCCCATTTCTTGGGATGATAGTCTTTAGAAAGAAAGATACCTCAACTTAACAAAGGCTATTAGAGCTAATATAGAAATGCAATCAGGGTAGGAAAATTCTCCTAAATTTTCATGACATCATAAGGATAAACACATGTCCAAAAATGTTATAGCATATTGCACTGAATTAAGTTGTTGATTTAGTATTAAAGTATTTTCCATTTCACAAATGTGAGGTGAAATAGCTTTTTAAATTCTACCATAACTCACTTGGCAGGAAAGGACCTGCAAATATTCCATAGTTTTTCCAAGTTGAATGGCTTCAGAAGACAGAGAAGTAATTCTTTTATTGGTGGTTTTCTTCACTCAATATGTTCTGTTTCTAATTTGGAACTCACCATAATCTGCCTCATTTGGAAATCTTTACCAAATCATTTTGACATGCTGCATCCATCAATGTTCAATTATAAGGTTCTTTTTCATATTGTTGGTGTAATCTGCTTCTCCTTTTCCATAATTTTTAGTTCCTATTTTTCAACTACATTCAAATTTCCATGACTGACATATTTACTGATATTTGAAATTTAGAATTTGCTTGCTGCATTAACAGCTATATCTTGATCAGATAATACATGGCTTTTATAAGCATAGCAATATATGTATTGATTCATTCACAATCTAAAACAGGACAAAACACAAAATTGCTGACTTCATTAAAGGCTGAATGTCTATGATGTATGCACAAAGCAGAATGACTTTACATATCAGTCCTGAATTTTAAAGGCCAGTTTTACACTCATTGCCATTTGTATGTCTTATTTACTATGAAACATAAGACAATCACTTTATTATTAAACTTAGACCATTGTAAAGTATGTTTAAGTCCACCTAGTCCAATTCTTACTTCCCACGGGGATGCTTTGTAGAATACTCCTGACAACAGCTGTCAAGGCTTGTCACTGATGTTATTATACAAACCATGAGAAGTCAATAATTTGTCAGACCACAGAATATATGCATCTTCCTTTTACTGAACTGAAATTTTTGATTCTGGCATATCTGCCCATTCAAATCCAAAGTCAGCCCTCTGGAGTTATCCAGAAATGACATATTCATGTCAATAAAATTCTTGCTGTAATTAATCTTTAGAAACTCTACATACCTGAATTGGTAGAAAGCATCTAGAAACTCAATTATCTAGTTTCTAAACTCTGGATTACAGTAATTCTCTCAAATGTGCACTTTATAGTCTCCTGCTCCTTTAAATACAACAAATGGAACACAATCTCTATACATTTTATTAATTCCATAAATATTTATTGGAAGCCTGTTTTTCCAGGTACTTCATAAGAACATTTTTCCTTGGCTTGATGAGCTGGCTAATTTTGATGTTATAATTAGTTGCTATAAATATATTAAATATAAATTAAATAAACTAAGTATAACTATATAAAATGCTATAAATATCAGTTATTGTGATATCCTGAGAAAAGAATTAATAGAACTTAATGAAGCAAAATTGATAAGTCTATTCTTTAATGTGTACTTATTACATACAGGAACTTAGTAGGTGCCTTACCTTGTTATTCCAAGATCTCACAGCTGCAGGTCATACATAATTATCATCATTGTACACATGCAGAAACCAAACCTCAGAGAGTTATAGCTCATACACAAAGTCAGTGATAGACTCAAGGTTTGAACTCAGATATTTCTGACTCCAAAGTTGTGCTGCTTCATGCATTGTCCAAGTACCAAGGACTGTTCTATGTGCATTTTATAGAATATATGACATTATTCTTAAAAAATGTGGTTTATAAATGAGGTAACTGAACACAATGTTTAATAATTCTCCTGGTTATTCACAGCTAGTAAAGTAGTGTCTGAACCAGATCTATATAATTTCTACTAAACCACAAAATCTTCTGAAATCAGAATTCTAAGATGCTTTGGGATGTGCAGCAAATAAAAAACTTCATAATGGAAGTTCTGGAACTTAATTTATGAAAAATGCTCTTAATATCAGGTTGATCCTTATGTAAATTTTTCTTTGTCAGAGTGGAGTGGAGCATGCTGCTGCAACCTCAATGAAAAAAGCACTACTCATGTTTAGATGTCTGAGAACCTGCCCATAATTTAAACAGTTCCCTCTCTAGGCACTGATACCATGAACCATTATTATATAATGTATACATCAATGTATATCCAATTCTCAAATTGCCTTTTAAAGCTTCTACTCTATGCTTATTGGTAGAAGAAGATGACCTCTATATCAAAACAAGTGCTTCATCATTTGAACCTACGTAGATATAAAACTCAGGGTATTCTACCTTATTTTACTGTTTTTTTTAAACTAAAAGAATGTTTTATTCATTTATTTGAAACTTTAGGTTTTTATTGAGCACCTACTATGACCTGATTTCATAGAACTTATATTCTGTAGAACAGGGAAAAAAATAATAATGTAAATAAGACCAATATTTAAGATGTCAGGTAATGATAAAGATAAAAATACAAGGAAGATTATTTATAGGGAGAGGTTGGAATTTTAAAGGGGTGGTCATTGAAGGTTTCACTAAAAAGGTTACCAAGTAAGTGACATTTGAAAAAAGATCTAAAAAAGGTGAGGAATAGGTCATGTGGGAGTATGAGAGAACTTTCTGGACATTGGGAACAGCAAATACAAAGGCCTTTGAGGTAGGAGTGCACTGGATATGTTCAAAGAACTTAAGAGTAGAGGGCAATGTGGCTGGCGGGGCATGAGCAATAGAGAGACTAATAGACTATGAGCCAGAGAGGTGAGGTAAGAGGCCAGCTTTTGCAGGGACTTGTAGGCTGTTATATAGGGTTTTGGTGTTTGCTCTGAATTAAATAGAGAACCATTAAGCAGTTTTCAGCAAAGATGAACATGACATGATCAGTATTTTTTTTAATCACTTTGGTTATTGTATTAAGAATATAGTATGTGGGGGTGAAGATAAGGATGGAGTATTAAAGGAACACAGTATTAAAGTATAAATCTTTATGTTCAAAGACACAACATCAACTCTAAATGTGCCCTGTGCCTTCAAGCCTAGATGATGTGCAAGCAATTGCCTCATATACATAGTAGCAATGTGCTCTGCTGTACTTTTCAGTATTTGAGGGAAATGGGAAGGCTGCTTGACATCTCCGATGGGATACTTTTTGGACCTTCTATTCTTTTCTGTCTGTGTAAATACCTGCAAGTGGTGTTTCAGCTCAATAAATATTCACTCAGAGCCAACCTTAAAAGGTGATGAATAAATCATAGTTTTAGCTCTTGTGAAGCTTATGGTCTTATAGTGAAGACAGAAATGCAAACACAAAATTATAACATATGTTTTCCTTAAAAGTTCTGTTGAAAGCAAGGGAAAAGAAAATGGTCTCAACCAAAAGGTTGGGTAGGCAGGTGGCATGATGGATAATCAGGAAAAGATTTATGGCAGAGGTGATATTTGAGCCACATCTTAAAGGATGAGTAGAGAGTAATTAGCAGAGAGAATAATATAAGCCTATGTTATGGGAATGAGAAACAATATGGTACATGTAAATGATAATGAGGAAATGAGGATACAAAAATGAGTGACATATTAAAGAATCCATTTCATTTTATCTATAAGCCAATGAGAACACCTTAGACTATTTAGACAAATTCATCTAGAAACTGGTACATAGACTTGGGAGACAGCAAGATGTTAAGACCATTTAGGAAGGTATTTCAACAGTCAATGAAAGATTTTTTACTGCATGAACTAAACAATGGTAGTAGGAAGGGAGAAGACAGAGTTCAATCTTTATGAGATAATATTGAGTGGATTTGATATTTGAGATAAAAGAAGCAATCAAAAATGATTCACATGTTCCTTATTTGGGTGTCTGCATGGCTAACGGTGCAGTAACATGATTCAAATAATACAGGGGAGGAAGCAGGTTTAGGAGAAAGATGTTTAGTTCATTTTTGCCTGTGTTGAATTGAAACCTCTTACAAAGCATCCAGATGGAGCTGTCCTTCTGATATATGCACATTTAGGAACACAAAACCCAGTGGAAAGATTTGGAATGGCAAGAGATGTTTGAGAGACTTCAGCAAAGAGGTGGTAATTAAATTCATGGAGACAACAAAAGTAAGAATAATATAGCAACAATCACTACTTAAATAACACTTATTCTGTGCCAGGCACTATTATTATTTTTAATCCTTGCAACAGTCCTACAAAGTAGATACTTTTATTGTCCCCACTTTATAGATACAGAAATTGAAACACAGATTGAGTTACTTACATAAGAGATTACACAGGCTGTGAAGGCAGTCTGCATTTGAACCTAGACAGTCTGGTTTTAATTTGGGGCCTTAGACGCAATGCAGGATGCATCCACTAGTATAGCTTACCTTAGATAATGAGTAAAGAAGCAGCAAACTGAACTAATGCTAAAGACAAGGAGAAAACTTACATTTAAGGAAAAATTAGAAGACAAACTCAAAAAGATTAAGTAAAAATAGAAAACAAGTAGTAATTATAACTAGCTTTCATTTAGTGCTGACTATGTGCCCTGTGCTATTCTAAATGCTTTATATATAATCACTTATTTAAAACAACATTTCTCTGAGGTAGCTAGTATTATTTTATGCATTATGAAGTTAAATGACTGGCACAAAGTACACAACCAGTTAGTACCTCTAAAGTAGTATGGCTTACGTGAGTAGAAATAATGAAATCAGGAGAGTATAGTATAATAGAACCCAGGGAAAAGGAATTGGATAAAATAAAGTAATAAAAAGTGTTGTTTGAACAATGCAGAAAATAAATTCCCAATATCTAGTGACAATATGTTTAGTGGAATGGTTAAGTTAGGAGCCATCTAATAATAGTCAAGTGACGAAAGGAGCTGTGTTGAACTGGAAACAGCTGGTTTACTGTACTCTACCAAAAGGTTTGGATGAGAAAGAGAGAGGTTGACAAAAGTAGACAATAGCAGAGAGAAGTTTTGTTTTATTTTTTTAGTAAAAGGGTGACTTGACCACATTTATAGGCTGAAGGGAAGTAGCCATAAAGAAGAAAATGTGCAGCTAATTGGTGAAGCAAAATGAAGAACATATGGGAGAGAAAAAAGTCACAGACAAAAGTTAAGGAGTTGGTTATAAGAAAGGAGAGACCCATCGTTCTCTGAATTAGGAGAAAATAGTTTATTTATATGGATAAGGTGATTTTATCCACAGAATCTAAGTTTAGCTCTCCCAAAGTCTTCTATCTTTCTTTAAATTCATTGGCCATGTTGATTTCCACATATAGATTTAATTTGAAATACCAGCCCAAATCTTCCTTATATGAAGATCATATAAGTTATTTTTTATATGATAACAGAGGATGAAACTGTTATAACTACAACTAAGTCACCACTATAACATTTTTATGAAGTCTCAATTTCTGCAAATCCATATACCTTAATTTATAAACCTCCAAAACAATTGCAAAAATTTAATCCTGAGTAGCATCTTTAAACAAATTCATTCTTGTTAAGATACTTGATTGTACAGTTGAAGTATTTCTCTATGCATTTCCCTTTTTCTTAAATAAACACTGCATTTTAAAACTGTAAATTAGGGAAATTTTAAATATGAATTATTTGCTTACATTCAAGTGTTTATTAGTTTATTGTGTGTAATTTTCAGTTATCATGATGAAGAAAACCGTAGTTTCTTCCAGCTACTCATAAGATTAGTAAATAATTCCTCACTTTAATATAATACATGTTTTAAATGTTCTGAGTTTGGAGTATGTTATTTTTAACTTGAAAGTAGGTTCTCCTGAACATGACAATAATTTAAAGCAGAAGTTAAAAAACTACAGCCTTGGGGACCAAATCTAGCCCTCTGCCTCTTTTATAAATAAAATTTTATTTGAAAATTGCCACACCTAGTGTCTACGGCCATTTTCATGCTGGAATCACAAAGTTGAGTAGCTAAGACAGAGATCATAGGATTTGCAAAGCCAAAATTATTTACTATATAGCTCTTCACAGGAAAAGTTTTTGACCCCTGATTTAAAGGCACAAATGAAAATGCATGTACAAGTGAAGCCTTATAAAATGAGTATTATTGTGAAAAATATCTCTGTATTTTTGAGAAAAAATCTTCTCATGAAAAACTCACCCCTCACATTGTGCTGACACTAAAATTTCATTGCAATGGATTTTCAATAAAACCAAGCAATGTGAATAATTTCTTGAAATACATTCTTTTGGACTTGATTCTTTAGTCATTTACTGACAAAAATCAAAGTATATCCCAAAGACACTGTAAACAAGGTTGAGTTCTAGACGTGAGTTAAATAAACTTACATAAAGTTTATTGGGGGCAATTTCAAGATATATTAAATATTATTTATGCCTATGCCAGGGTAGTGTAAGGCAGACAAGCAAGCTGGTGGTCCATAAGACCAACTTCTTAACTTATAAATATTTTTGGTAAGCATGGAGGAATTATTTTTTCCTTGATCATTATTGATTGTTTATTGTGGATTCTCTAAGGGGAAATATGTGTTTATGTGTCTTAAAACTAAAGTATCTCAGTTTAAAATAGCTAATTGTATGCACAGTATAGACTGTTTCATTAATGCACAAATGTGAGTGTTTATGATAGGAAATCCAAGAGAGAATATAAATTGACGTCAAAACTCCAGAACTTCAATTGCACTTCACTCTAAATGCTTTTTTTTTTCACTCAATGCCAAAAGTTGTCACTTTTCAACTATGCCTTCAGACCACCTACTAAGTAGAATAAATTCATCAAAGTCTATTAAATACTCTTGAGAAATTTAAAGGCACAGTTAACTTATCAATCAGCAACTCTTTCCACAGAACTTAGAGTTCATTGAATCTGTGCTAAATTTGTATGTTCTAAATTAAAACATAATTTTATTGATAATTCACTGCATTATGGAGACAGTGTCTGTAAAAATGACACAAAGGAAAATGGAATACACAAATTATAACTTTTAATATTGCACCCATGTTATCAAAGCTGGGAGAATTGTGAAGCAAAATCTCATTTTTATTCTACCATCTTATCTGTTAGATGACTCATATTTTCCTTACCTTTACCAATGCTAACCCATGGCAATAAGACTAAGTGATCAATGACAACCATAAGTTTACATTTTTTTCTGTATACATATGCACTGAAAGAATCGGGTTTTGTTCCATATGAATATTATTTCTTTGTTTTTCTTGTTTTCATGACAAAGTGCATGAACTCTTGCCTCATTTGAAACATCTGTTAGTAGATTTGAGGTTTCTTTTTTAGTCTGTTAAAAAATGTGCTCATCTTTTCTAAACTAACAACTCTTAACAATAGGTAAATGTTCAGAATTGATATTTTTTGCCCTTGACAAGCAGATTTTTATAATATTATATATCCCAAATATATTTTTAATTATGGAATAATTAAGAGGTTAGCCCATTCATTTCATTTTTTCTTCTTTACAACGTCAGAGACACAGTTCCTATCATATCAGTGAAGAATATAAAGCAACTTTATGGTCATAAGTAGATAAATAGATCTAGAGTTTTAAATAGAACTATCTTCTGTTAATTTTCCAAGAGAATATTGAATGTCTTTGAAAATTAAACATATCTTCCTAGATCTATATGATCAGATACTTATCTGTGTCTTATCCCACTGAGACCACTCTGACTTTGTGCATCTGATTAACCCAGGTAACGTGGTAATGAAGCATGCCCAGTATGCAAGAACACAGTAGATAGTCAAAAATACTAATTCCCTTAACTTTCAAATTCCTCTTTTCAAGTGGAAATTGTAGTTCATATGGTCTTCTATGTACGTGAAAATATACCAGCATAGAACTATATATCTGCTCTATCTGTAAATCTAGACTACATTGTTTTAACTCCATTCTTATATATATAATAACTATATTGAACTGCATTTAGGCATCTTGTCTTCATCTTACACTGAGATGCTTCCTAGAGGAAGTGTATTAATTACGGTGCTGCTGTTGGACACCTTCCTCTCATTTTATGAGAACACACAGGAGAGATTTTTCTTAGGTCTCAGTGCTGGGAAAGATGTACTTGTTATAAGGAGTGATTTTAAAAAGATAATATTTTAGAGAAATTTTAAATCTTAGGATTTATCATACTTTCCTCTTTCCTTTGGTTCCTAGGAAACTTAGTATTGCATTTCTACTTCAATTATAGTAGCTGTACAGTGCCGTATGGTGTCCATTTTTGTGTTCAAATACTGTGTTTACTTTCATCATCTATACTCTTAATTTCTCTTAATCCTGATATTATCTATGGAAATTTTTAATAGAACATTAACCTTAAATTGTTGCTTGTTTATTTTTGAGCAATATCTCTAAAATCTTTTGATTATAGTATACCAGAGCTTAGTTAGACAAATTTAGTTTATTGGTTGCCAAACCAGACTAATCATTACAAACAACTGGAGATTTTTTGTTTGTTTATTTTTGGTTCTTTTTTTTAATTTCAGATGCATAATTTAGTTAATCATACTACTGGGTTTGTGGCACATGGTCATGGTTGGTTTACACAAATCTCTCTTGTTTGACCGTATTTTTCCTGGACCGCCTTTCTCCACTTTCATTCTAGCTTCCCCATATGTGTCCATTACAATGATTGTAATCAGCCCAATACCATTTACATATTGAGCAAATATATGACACTTAGGGCACACATAAGCTGTAAAAATAAATGTGTTATGGATTGTATTCTGTTTCTTACTTTTTAAACTCAACACTATGTTTACAGTTTATCCCTGTTGTAGTGTGTGTCCCTATTTCATTTCTTCTGATAGTTATTTAACATCCCAGCGCATTCATTCATTACTTTTAACTGATCCATTCCCCTAAGTGTGTACACCCAGAGTATAATTAACTCCTTATATCACATTTTTAAATGATCATCTCTGAAAATAATTCCTTATATATCTGAGTACAAGTTTCTCCATTACTACCTGTCAACATCCTTCATTTCTGTAATTACTGTCAGCTTTCTCTCAGGATTTCTGCATCATCTGCACTCCCAAAGCAGTTTATGTGGATTCCCATTTGCCCACATCCTTACCAATATTTGGTATTGTCTAATTTTCTAACTTTTATATTTCTTTTGGGTATAAGGTAGTGTCTTGTTTAAATTTACATTTCTAAGATTACTAGTAAGGTTGAAAATTAGGTTGCATACTTACTAAACCTTTGAGTTTCTCCTCTGAATTGCATATTTATATACCTTTCCCTCTTCTTCTTTGTTATTTCTCATTTTGTTGACTTGTAAGAGTTCTTTACATCTCCTAGATATTAATCCATTCTTGAACATAAATGCCCAAAATTTCTTCCTTATGTTTTGAATATAACATGTTTTTCATATTATGGTTTTGAGTTCTTATTTATGATGACTTTCCTCTCAGCATTATCTCATATAGAAATAAGGGTTGTTTTTACATATTTATTCTTCATATAGTGTGATAGATTTCCCCAAATGATCTATTAAACAATCACCCTGTGTCTATGACGTAACTATCTTTATCATATATCAGGTTTATATTAGAAAATGTTTTTAATAAATATTTTTATGTTGTCATATTAGGTATATTTTCTGTAAGTCAACCAAATATAAATGTGTTTGTGTGTATGTAGTATTGAAGCAGGCCAGATTAAGAAACAAATAAATATATAAATTGTCGGTCTTTATTTCTTGACTAAAACTGGTTTTATTACTAAATATATTCTGAATCTACCCAACTCAAGGCCTATATCTGTCCCTTTCCTATGAAAATTGTGGAAACATATGGTTGATACACATGGAAATCACTGCTTCCTCCTGACCAGCTACCAGATGTGCAGAGTTCTTTGTTCAATTACTTCTTTTTATTTGACATTATAAAACATACTGAATCAATCTTTATAGCTAAGAATATTAAAACCATTTTTGACAAAAATGCTATATTTGTACAGATTGCCTAGAAGAATATTTGGTAGAAATGATGTATTATGTACCATCGTCTTGACCAAGGAAATCTGGTCTGCAGACACAGAAAAAGCACAGCTGGATGAAAACACTTGTGTAATCAAGATTTGATGTTGGAGGTACCCAAGTTAACTAAAGTGGAAACACTAAATTGTGGAAAGACTTCAAATACAAATTTCTAAGTCATTTTATATTTTCAGGTATTTATAGTCCATGGAAGATACTTTTAACCTACATAATGTATGCCCCTCCAGATTGAGAGTTAAAATAGCTTCTATTCCTAACTTTATAATGTGGATTTGCTGTATCCAGGAGAGTAGATCAAAATTCTGAGAAAGGCACTGTCTCTGACATGCAAATGGATGGTGTAGGACAATTCCCATGGTAATTGTCATGCTTTCACATCTTTGAATGTGAACCAGTCTGGACTTTATCTGTACATAATGCAGTGTTTCTCAATCCTGGGTTTCTGGTTATGAGAAAAATACCTGCTTTTTTATACTAGACTTTAAAAAATAAAAAACAAACAAAAAACCCTAATTTTAATGGTCAAGGATTTGTGTTTCTTTTTAGTTTCCTTTTTTTTTCTTTGCCACTTTGATAAACTGCTTGCTAGATTAAAAAAATTGGCTAGATAGTTTTCATATTTTTTCACGTAGTATTCACTCATAGGAAATATAGTAGAAAGACAACAAAGAATCATATTCAATGAGGTCGTCTGTGTGCATATTTTTTTTCAGGTAGAGGTAATGTCCTACAACTGCCTTTCCTACATATCTGTGAAGGGCTCTCTTTCCTCAGTTATTAACTTCCCCTGAAATCATACTTGCTTCTTCTTGTTCAAATTATTATAGATTTACCTAGAAGATGTGAATAAGTTTTGAATATATCCCTATTGGTATGTCCCATTGCCTTACATGTTTGTGACCTATGAACAAACTAATATGTTCTCATTTTTTCACTGTGTTCTGAGTACTACTTGTTATGGAATAATTCCAAAGAATAAGGAGAAAGGTCTTTGCCCTTAAGAAACTTATAATATGTTAAACAGATAAAACGTGCAGGGAAAATAATTTGAAGAGGAATATAAATAACAGCTTTTGTGCTACAAATGTGAATGCTATGGAGTTACTCCTGTAGTTACTTTTGAAGCCAAAGATCTTTATGGGCTATAAAGAAAGTATTTGTAAAGGAAGTTAAAATTTAACTAAGCCAGGAAGGAAATAAAAAAATGGATTGGTAGGCAGTAAAAGGAATTTACTAAGGGAAGGGAAAAAAGAATAAGGTCAGAATAAGATCTAGAAGTAGGAAATAGGGTGGCAATACAGGGGACTGAGAGCAAAAGGAATTATGGAAGGGAAGATTTGATTCTAGTAATGAGCAGGTTGCCCCTACCACCTGCTCTTAAAAGTGAAACATCTTCTTGGGCTGCTATCATGACTAATAGTAAAATGTTCATTAAATATGCACAAGATTAAAACAACACATACATTCCTTATGTTTGTAGCCTTTATTCAAATATAGAACTAAAATTAATTGACAAATAACATATAAATACAATGGTGCATCATTAAAATGCTTAATAATGTGATTTTTTTTCACTGAAATAGGTATCTCCACGAATGTAACATGGAACACAGACTGCCACGTGCATGTGTATGTGTGTGTATGTGTGGTGTGTATAAAACTTCCTGCCTATAGTACTATATGCCACATGATGACTCAATTCCCAACACTTTACTCAAGTAACTTCAAACCTTTTTATGTGTTTTACTACATAGGGAGGTTGTTTGGTTTTTATTTGGCTGGAATGTATCATTAACATATTAAATCCATCTTTGTTCTTCTTAGCATTTGGAAACTATTAAGGCTTTGAAAATGGTTCAAAAACTATGATAAACACAAACACTAAATTTTGTCTTCCACATGATTCCAAATATAGTTTATTAATTGATCTTGATTATTGTGATAATAAAAACAGTAATTTAAGAAATCTTCGTTAAAAAAACCTCATTGATCTTCAGAAATGCACCTGTTCCATCAACCCTACTTTGAGAAACACTACATTGAGCTTTTTTGAGATCCACATTTAGAAAGGCAGGATTTAGTTAATTGAGTAATTCTCATCTGCTTAGGCATACAATAGAGATTTAAATAAGTCCTCCATCAGGAGCATGACAAAAGAAAGTGAGCTTTAAATAAGAGTAAATTAGTACCCATTTGTTGAAATAAATGGGGAAAGATGCCACAAGAAAGTTAATTGAAAGATTATTGTTATATATTTGTACGTAATGTTGCCTGCTGAGGTATACAAAGGTTAACAGGTGAAATGATGGCAGTAAGAGAGGGAGGACAGTTTGTTTTGCAGGGGTATGAGGGAGGCCTATTTGAAAAGGTAACATGTATTAATAATTTGATTGTTCAGGTTGAAAAATAATCATCCTTAGGGAAGTCTCTCTAGGCAGAGACAAGAGCAGAGATCCTGAAACAGAATCAAGCTGGGCATGAAAGAAGAAACAGAAAAAAAAAAGAAGATTTAGGGGAGTCTGCCATGAGATAAGTTCAAAGACACAGTCATGATGTATAAGAATCTAACACTGTGGCAAAAATGGTGAAGAAGAAGGAAAGTCTATGAGGGTTGCCACCGAAGAAACGTTGATAAGAATTTGTGACATATTGGATGAGAGGCTATAATGAGGGAGAGGTATGAATGATTGATGGTTGGAGAATGGGGAACCAGACGGATGATGTTGTAATTGTCAGAGGTAGGGAAGTCAGTAAATGGGGGGCCAGTTTGAGTGGAAAGACACTGATTGTAGGTGTTAAAGGATCATGTAAGTTCCAGTGTTTCTTAATTGATAGGAAACACAAAACAACGGATTATCTGTGTGTAAGATGCACCTTCTTAGGGAAGGTGACTGAAACAAAGAAACAGAAGTGTTATCAAAAGGATGGAAATAAAACATGAGGATCAGTGAAGGACGGAGGATGGTGCCTTAGAGGGTACAAGAAATCTGTGGAAGAATCCAAGAAGGAATAAAGATAAGAACCAGAACCGTAAAATGGCATTTACCACACAGAAAAAAAAAAAAATGTTTAAAGAGACAGGTCCACCTATATCAAATGCAGCCACAAATTTTTAAAAACGGAGGCTGTGCTTCAGAGTCAGTAGCATTAGAGGCATGGTGTGGTCACAGGGTGCAATAGGTGGTAAATTTATGGAGAAAGCTGGTGGTGGATGAAAAGTTTTCACAGAGGTTTGGCCTAAAGGTGTGGTAAAATGAGCAGAGTGACACTGTCTTTTAAGAGTTAGTTGGCTGTGGCAGGGGCTAAGGATATTCTGAGCAAAACTCATTAATAGAATAGATTATTTCTGTGTATTGAAGATGGTTTTGGTTTGTGGGTCTTCCTGGTTCCTCACTAGATAAGTTCTTGAGTTAATGTCTACAGCATTCTGCTCACCAGGGCGTGTTTCTGCCAAGTCAAGAGAAGCACCTCTGAAGGACTTATGCACTCTTTTGTCTCCCCAACTATGTCACTCTGAAGCTTCGAAGAAGTGAAGTTCGAATTTATTTACTTCACATGGCTAAAAAAATGCCTTTTGGAAACCTCATCACTTAAAAATAACATCCCTATTTCTTGTTACACTGCCAATGCCATTTCCCATATTATCTACAAATTATAGTTTGTGGATAGCAGCTTTCATATCTGAGTAATCACATTGCAACTTCGATTATGCCAGGTCTGATCAAGGCTGGGAAGAGCTGAGTCTGGCAGTCCTGGCCAGGACCTACTACTGGGATAAAAACATGCTTAGCATAAATGGCCTTTATTGCCAGTGTGGTTGTAGGTGTTGCCTCTATCCTTCTTTTATACTGACAAAGGTGAATATTGTTTTCATTTTCATATTGTCAAAAAGGAAGTCTGCCAGTATACTGTGAATCACCTTTATGCCATTATCTTAAGATCCTAGGCCACATAAAACACATTTGTTTCTAGTCAGAGTAACGTATAGAAAGAGGCAGAGGTAACTATTGATAGCCCTGTGCAAAATATCCTCACCTATATTATTTTATTTAATCATCACAACAATCCTTTATTAGATTATCTCCATTTTTATGAAAAAGCTAAAGAAATATATATATAAATGCCCTAAGTGACATAATTAATTGTGGTGCCAGTAGTTGAATCTAGCTTTGCCTAATGCCAAACAATTTACTCACTAGTACAATTATTTGTAATTAAATGTGAGCTATTCACTGAAAGCCTTATTGTGCTCTTCTGTCCCTGAATTTTATTTATTTATATAAATAATGTGCATAAATTATTATATCAAAAACATAAAAGATATTTGAGCATTGAAGGTATATTAAAACAATATTTGCTGGACTATCTCATCCTTTAGAGCAGAATCTGGTTTTTACTTTTTTTTAATGTTAATGGAAAGCCTTGTGGAAATATAATTGATGCTCACTGAATTAATTAATTGATGAATTTTTTTTTGTAAGGAGAGACAGTGAATGTAGCCTAGCTCTCTAAACAAAGGTCCTTATAGAAACATTGGTCACTATGATCTGAAAGGCTTAAGAATCCCTGAAAGAATGTGGGAAATAGTATTTGCTTTATCCATTGAAAAACAGATGTTAAAAAATAAATTTGACAAGTCTTCACTTCATTCTAACTTTGAGTGCAACACTGAAATGTATTTTTTCTAATGATTAATTGAATCATTAGGGCGAAAGCTCTCTTACTTTGCTCTTTGATATGAAATGCCCTCAAGATCATCAATATGAAGTGGTCTCCAATGTAAATAACTTCAGGATACTTCCCCTCTCCCACACACACCCTTGATTTAATTACTTAGCATCTTAGGATTTCATTATGTGATAACAAAAATGAAAAGACTTAAGATAGGTAGTGGAAAAATTTAAGTTGGTGATTTTTCTCCTGCATAATACTCCAGTGCCCTTTACTTTTTTTGTTCTTGCAGGTGAAGACAGATGACAGAGTGGTTAAGATGGACCTTGGTTTACTCTTCCTAAGGGTACACAAGTCAGATGCTGGAACCTATTTTTGCCAGACAGTAGAGCATAGTTTTGTCCATACTGTCCGTAAGATCGCCTTGGAGGTAGTGGAAGAGGAGAGAGTCGAGGAAATGTTTAACAGAGACTATGAGGAGGACGGGCCTCACAAAATGCCTTGTCCAGTCCAGAGCAGCATCCCGCAGGGAGCAAAACCATGGTACAAGGAATTCTTGCAGCTGATTGGTTATAGCAACTTCCAGAGAGTGGAGGAATACTGTGAAAAAGTATGGTGTACAGATAAAAAGAGGAAAAAGCTTAAAATGTCACCCTCCAAGTGGAAGTACACCAACCCACAGGAAAAGAGGCTCCGTTCCAAGCCTGAGCACTATCGTCTGCCCAGGCACACGCTGGACTCCTGATGAGCTGAAACCATCCACTGTCTTTTGAAGAATTTATATTTGGAACTTAAAAAAAAAAAGAAAGAGAATAAGAAAGCGTTCAACTTCTTTGCATTACTTAACAGATATTTCTGTAATACAGAAATGACTATAAAGGTGTTATAATAAATTATTCTATATACTCATTTGACTGGTCAGAAAAATCTCACATAAAACTAATTTGTGAATTAAGTGCATTGCTTAATGGTTTCACATTATATTTATCAAAAAAGGGACCATAGCTGTAGTTTTCAGTAACTTGGATGCTTTTCCATGGTAATTATTATTTTACCCCTGTAAGACTTAAGATTAGAATATTGAAGAAAAATTAGAATTTCATAATCATGGAAAGTATAAGAATAAATGTTTTAATCTTTCTGAATTTTTCTCTTCCACCACGATGTATAATATACAGAATATCGGATACTTCAACATTCTCATGTGAACTTTCTATACTCTTTAGGAATTACTGTATTAGTGTTGTCTAAGCCATGAGTTTTAAGTAGCAGGTGTGCTGTGATTGCTGTAAGCCATGAAGAAAAAATGTGGTCACTCTGAGGCTTGTACCTTTCATAAAACATGCATTAAACCACATCCATAATATTATTATTTCATAACAAAAACACATCCTTTAAATTTCACTCCAGTGTGGAAAGAATGAAGCTAAGGTAACTTCTCAGAAAGATAGCAAAGTATGTCCAATCAGCTGGAGTTATAGTTAGGATTCCAACTACTGTAAACGATTTTTGCTGCCCTCTTGTGGTAAAGAAAGTATATTCTCATACATTTCTTTTTCCTGTACAGATACCTGTCTAGGAAAGATTTGAAAACAAATGATCAGTAGATGATACGTCTAGTCCATTTTCAGAAACAGTTAACTGAAATTTTAAAAAAATGTTAACACTTATGTCATACTTTAATATGGAGGTATTATATTTATAGATAATTTATCTCACAGGTCAAAAATGAGGAGTTTGCAGCACTGAAAATCTACTAAAGCTTAAACTTTTACATTTCTAAATAATCTTCCCTGAAATCTAAAAGACGTATGGAAACATAATGTTTTATTTGTGAAAAAAATATTAAAGCATTTGCTATCAGATATCAAATTTTCTTCTCTATTTTATATTTACAGACAGGAAAATTTTTTCTTGAGTTCACTTAACTACTGAGATGTTCAGAGCATTTTTACCTTTCTGTTATAAATATTACCAAAATTTTGTAATTTTGAGAATATTTCTTGAAGTCTTTCCTTCACCTATTTTAATATTTAACAATTATCTTTCTAAAATGAAATTTTCATGAGATTTGTTCATTTAAATAGAAATTGAAAACAAGTGGATTATACACAAAAACAATTATGAATATTTATTTAGATGTTAATTTTAAATAATATTTATTTCAGTTTTCAAAGTTAGCTCAAGGCCACATGAGACCCTCCAGATCCCCAAGTGCGGCCCTTTGACCAAATCCAAACTTCACAGAACAAATCCCTTTATTGAATTAAATTAATTTAATCCCTTTTAATAAAGGGATTGTTCTGTAAAATGTGGATTCAGTCAAAAGGCCACACTCAAGGATCCAGAAGGCCACATGTGGCCCCAAGGCTGCAGGTTCCCCATCCCTGCTATAGGCTATAAGTAAGTTAAAGTGTTGACAACTTTTAGTAGTTTGCAATTTCATTATAAAATTAAAAAATAGATAAATATATTAAGAAAGTTAAAAAAGTTTATTTAGATAAGTCACCAAATTCCAAAAGATCTGACAAATACAAATGTATTGAAAATTGATGTCCTCTGCAAAACCTGCTTGCTATTTACCTAAGAATCCACCGGAGGTCATTGCTGCCCACCAATAGTAATTGAAAACAGTATGCATTCAAAGTTATTTTTAAAAACTGTATTTCAGTAAAATCCTACTTAATTTGGAGAAATAAAACCATAAACACAGATCAGAGTAGCAAATTTATGTCTGAAATACTCAAAGTGAACAGATAAATCAATAACGCACAATTTATTGAAAATATGCTTCCATTAACACATGATAAAGAAAAGCAGGATTTTCTCCTGTATCCTAATTTGAAAAAGAAAAAGTAAGACACATAAGGCACAAGCAGTTACCATTTTAATCATCATAACTCAGACAAGCAGTTAATGGTTGTAACAATGACGTCATTTTGGAACTAAATATTTGGTAACTGAAGCAGTAAGGCTGAAGAAAAGAACTTTTCTATGACACAAGTCTTAAGGATTAAATGAACAAAAAAGCCATTTGACTAAAATAAGCTGACTATTAACTAGAAAAGCAACATTTTACATAAAATGCTAAAATTGATTCTGGGAAAATAAATTTAAGCCAAAGAAAGCTTATAAAGATGCTGATTTGAAAGTGACCTGATAAAATTCTGAGGACTCAGTTCCACAATTTAGGGAGAGCACTAAATTACATATATAATTATGTATGGAATTATATGAGAGAGAGAGAGAGTGTGTGTGTGTGTGTGTGTGTGTATCTCATATATCACGCTGCCTGCCTGTTTAGGGCAGTAGCGTAAGAGAACCAGGAGAGTAGAGGGAAAGAGCAAGAGACAGCGAGAGTGCGCAGCGCTTTTCAAGGACACATCCCAGTCCTGCAGCATCATTTTCTCAGTCTCTTTCCCTTCCCCAACACATACACACCACATACTTTAAGATAAATCTCCACTGCCCTCTCAAAATACAAACCAATCAGCCTACATTGCTCCTGTCTTTCGACAATTTGAAACATATCACAAAAACATAGTCCCAGTGTTTAGTTCTATCTGGGGTTAGAATTCAAATTCACTTTTGAGAAATGCCAGGCTTGGAAAATTACAAATGAATGGATCATCCTTGAACTCAGGAAGGGCACATACTTAGGCACCTGCAAGACTTGGAGAAATTAAGAGTTCGCCCTTGACCCCACCATGTTGTCCTCAGACATGAACTTGAAGGAGAGGAATCATGCCCTCTAAGAACACACAGCTGAGCAAAAATTATAACCACCCATCCTAAACTTGAAGGGGCACCTCCATGTAGGGTCAGCCTCCTGCTTCTTGGTTATTCTGTGTTAAGGGAGAGCACCTGTGAATACAACGAGCCTTGACATAAGACAGCGTTCACCTCCTTTCTCAGCACTGTCACACATTGAGCTAGAGATCCAGATTTGTTAGCAAGGAGGATTACAATTTAAAGGGATTTTACTTCGTGATTTGTGAGGTCTCTTCCATGTCTAACATTCTACGTTGCTTATTTTTGTGTTAATTACCGAATATTTCAGTGCAAAATGATCAACTTGGAGAAATAGGGATTAAAAATAGAAATAAACACTAATAAGAGCTCTAGAAAAAAGGGAACAGAAAGTCTTTGCCTATTTAGTAAGTGGCAATTCCATATATTTTAGAGTTATTTTCTTTTTGAAATTAGTTAAATACTTAGCATGTTTTTACCCACTGTCCAATATTTGCTATGGGGTTTAGGGTTTTATAAATCTTCGTAGTGATTATGAATGTTTGTAAAATTTGTAAAATACAATAAATCATTTTGAGTGTTGGTGTTAAGCATGAAACAAACACAGCAGCTCTTGTCCTTAAAAATGAACTCCCTTGTGACATCTTTAGCTTGACAAATACGTTATGAAAAGTACTTAGCATTGTAGAGGCATTTGAGATCCCAGAGAAAATGCCACACTTATGATGGGAATAAGGAGTCTGTGTTCTTTTTCTCACAGCAAAGTATCACATTGAGTTATATTTTAAAGAAGTACTCATTTTCCAGGCCAACAACTGTTGTATTTGAATCAGATATAAATAATAGATTTTCCACGAACACTCTGAATTGTAGCAGTTTATTTAAGCTGGTATGTTTTTTTTTTTTTCTTGGAAGGATAGCTTTATATTTTGGCTTTCATTATAAATTGAATGTGTTCTGTTTGTGTTTAAATGACTTAGTTATAAGCTAGAGCACTATATTAGGGTATTCTTGTCTGTATGGTATCCTTTTATGTTCTTGGCTGGGTCCATGACAGCATGTGCCATAGTATTTTTTTCACTGATTATAAGCCATGCGACTTATCATCATCTGGTAACAAGCTGCAGGGACCATTGACAATGTGTATTTTTCACTATAACATGGATCTGCCACTATGCACTACATAATTTAACTGTACCATTTTGTGTAATTTCTATTTGGTTCAACTTAGATGAAAAAGAAATAAATATTTGCTAAACCCTCAAGTGCTGTCTGAGGAGTATTTTATAAGTTTCTGTCAGTTGAACTCAAGTTTCATCCATTAAGCCTAAATGTAAACATACCATGCCAAACACTATTTTTTTAAGACATTAGAAAAAAATTCAATTTTCTTTCCTGTGAAATTCATAAGCCAAATTTCCTAAGGAGGAAAAACTCTGTTAGTATCATTATGTCCCAGCAGTTGGGTTTATTTATGCCGTACCACATTTCTAGGACCAGCAGCCAAAAATTTTTTTCAAACCTTCATCATCCAGATAAGAGATAAGAAAAATGAATGCTCTTAGAATGGTAACTAGTTGAATGTTTATGATTTTTGCAAGCTTCAAGTTCTATCTTAATGAATCTGAATTGATGTTTTCTCTGCTATTTTTATAAGACCTTGGGAAGGCCATTTAAAATAAGGTTTAGTGTTAAAAGAACTTTTTGCAAGTTTTATTTGAGGCAAATTTTATTGTATTGGTAAATAACTAGTTACAATGTTTTGTTTTAAGAGACAGAGTTTCGCTCTGTTGCTCAGGCTGGAGTACAGTGGTATGATCATAATTCACTGCAGCTTCCAATTCCTGGGCTTAAAGGATCCTCCTGCTTCAGATTCCCAAGTAGCTGGGACTACAGGCGTGTGCCACCACACATGCCTAATTTTTAAAAATTTTTTTCTAGAGATAGAGTCTTGCTATGTTGCCCAGGCTGGTCTTGAATTCCTGGCCTCAAGCCATCCGCCTGCCTCAGCCTCCCCATTTGCTGGGATTACAGGCATAAACCAGCACCTCTACTCAGCTACAATGCTTTATAGGAAGAATTTGGCAGCAGCTCCAGGATAATGTCACTGACAGCTTTATGATGTGGCAATGGGATTAACAGCAGCTGTTTATCCATATTTCAAACTTGCATTCATTTACAACATAGGGCTTACTTTTAGTGTACTATTTGATGAACCCATTGGAACTGTTCTTTAGATACACATTCAATCTTTAGTCAAAGGAAAGAAGAGAAACTATATGGTGACCAGAAATCTCTTGCCTATTCAAAGAAAACAAAAGTATGCACCCACCTTTTTATTCAAAAACTGTGCACCAGGCACTACACCAAGAACTGTATGAAGTGTAGAAATGTTAATATCCAATTGTTATACAGATAAACAAAAATTAATTTATATTTGTTCTGAGAATATATTTAAAGTATTTATTGGAAAAATTCCAAATCTTCATTTTACTTTATACAACATGAAATACAAAAGTGTAGCTTATAAAAAATATTCAAGTACTTATAATGCTGCAAAAGTCCCTCAGTATATACAGGGTATTAGTTCCAGGACCCCTGCATATACCAAAATCCTTACGTACTCAAGTCCCACATTTGGCCCTATAAACTCATATAGGAAAAGTTGGCCTTCCCTATGCTCAGGTTTCACATCCCACAAATACTGTAATTTTGATCCATGTTTGGTTGAAAAAAATCCACATATAAGTGGACCCTCACTGTTCAAGCACATGTTCCTCAAGGGTCAGCTGTACTTCTAATTATGAATCTTGAGACTCCTGGTCAGGATGGCATTAAAAAGTCATGCTTTGATTCACAGGAGCTGTAATAATGTAGGAAAGATAAAAGGTATATAAAAAGAGAAAATAATTTAACAAAAAAGAAACAGAGCAATAAAGATTAACATCTCTATGGACCACAAATGGAACAGAAATGTAAAGCAGTGATTGGGCCTGAAGCCATAGGTCCACTTGGCATGTGTCCAGCAGGAGAGAGAGGTAGCAGGAAGCCCAGATTCTGCACAATGAGAAGAATCCACATGATATGTGCCAACTGGGGCATTAGAGTTACTCTCAGCTTGGGGTAGCTGCAGAACATGAATCTTGGTACCTACCATTGCCTGAGACTTTAACATAGATGCTGCATGTAAAGCCATCTAAGGCTAGGACACAGACTCATCTCAGGTCCCCCAAATGACTTAACCTGTTATTCCTCCCCACTCCTATTCATGTCCTGGGATCGCTGGAATATGATACTCCCAAATCACCTTAGTAGTGGAGCCTAGATAGCCAAAGAAACTTTTTCTGGTTTAGTGCCCCTGCATGGGGGCGAGGTGAAAGAAAAAGTAAAACCTACAGGCAAAGTGCTATGGGCTGAATTGTGTCAAACTCCCCCACACCCAAATTCATATGTTAAAGCCCTAACCCCCAATGTGGTAGTATTTGGAGATGGATCCTTTGAAAGGTAATTAGGGTTACATGAGTTCATGAAAATGGGGCCCTCATGACGGGATTAGTGAATTTATAAGGAAAAGAAGAGAGAGAGCTCTGCTATGTGAGGGCACAGCAAGAAGACAGGAAGAATATTGTCTGCAAACCCAGAAGAGGGTCCTGACCAGAAACTGAATCTCCCTGCATCTTGATCATGGACTTCCAAGCCTCCAGAATTGTGAGAAATAAATGTTGTTTAAATTACCTGGTCTATAGTATTTTGTTACAGCAGCCTAAGCAGACTAATACACAAGGGAAAGCATAGAGAAAGGTAGAGTGGTTAAGAATAAACAGAAATACTCAAAATGAAATGAGCCCACAAACATATTCCAGAACATCTGGGATATTTAAAGTTATGCAAATAATGATATCTGTAAAAAGTGATGAAAAGTGGTTCCAGGTTGATATGATGATATCAATCAGGGGTAGGACATTCAGGGAATGCTTCCAAAGGGTAAGTCATTCCTCCTGTGTGGATCAGAATAGATTTCTGAGAAAGGGGAAAACAAAATTATAAACTCAATTTTCACACACCGCTCCAAAATAAGAGAGCTAGTGACAAGCAGAATGATCCCTTGAGGATTATTCCATAAATTCAGCCTATCTTGAAAGAATGGTTGAAGAGTTTAATTTTTTTAAAAGAAGATTAAAACAACACAAATTTACTCTCTCATGGTTTCTATAGGTCAGAAGTCCAAGAACATGTCTCAGTTGGAATCTGCTTATGATCTCAAAGTCCAAAATCAATGTATAAATTGGCTGGGCTCTGGGGAAGGATCTACTTTAAGCTCTTTCAGGTTATTGATAGAGTTCTGTTCCTCATGGTTGTAGGGCTGAGATTCCATCCGAGGCTTGGAATCTCTGACTTCCTCTTATGCTGCATTTCTCTGCCTTCATTTAGAGAATTTTTTTTCTTTTGCTTTTAAGGGCTCATTTGATTTTATTGGGTGCACTTAGATAATTTAGGATACTCTCCCTGTTTTAAAGTTTGTAATGTTAATATTATCTGCAAAATCCCTTTTGCCAAGTAACATATTTGCAGGTTTTGGGGATTAAGGTGTGGACATATTTGGGGGTCATTCTCCTTAACCTACTATTGTCCATCCTCTGCCCCCCAAAGATTCACACCCTTTCCAAATGGAAAATACATTTACCACCATCTCAAAGTTCAAAAGTCTCATCCTATTACAGAATCAGCTCAGAAGTCTTCAATCTTATGATGTAAATCTTCCAAATCAGGTGCAGATGAGGCTCAGAGTGTAATCCCTCAAATACACCTCTGGAGCACAATTGCTATCCATATGTGCACCTGTGAAACTATGGGAACAAGTTATCTGTTCCAACATACAATGAAGGCATAGGCGTAAGGTCATGGTTAATAGATATTCTGATTTAAACAGAAAGAAGGAAAAGTTTTAGATGAAAAAAAAGATAGCCCAGGTGAGGGAAAAATGCCAGAACCTCCCAGAGATTCCATGGGAAGAAGTTGCTGAGCAGAACAAAAAGAAGCAGGATTTCAGGAGAGATCAACCCCTGAGGAATTTGGAAGCTGTGGAAAGGGTAGGTGAAAGTGTTTGTTTTTCTTTTCCTCCCATCTCTGGCAGACTGAAGGTTCCTGAAGTGTTGGAGAGCTTCTCTGTCCTCGAAAGTCCAAAAGCCGCCAGTGAATTGGGAGCTTCTTGAGAACAGAGCCCTGGGCTGCCAGCCCCATCACCATAGACCCCAGCTGAGGCAGAAGGCATCATACTGCTTTTCTACCCACTGTGTTATCTTTGTCCTCCCCAGGGTACTTCAGGCCTTCAATTTTCTTGTAACTCATCCCCACAAAAACATTTCCCAACTCCTGCCCAGACTGCAGTGGCCACAGGGGGTCAGTGGGTCCCAGGGGAAATGTGTGATCCCAGAGCTGGACATTCAGGGCATGCTGCCTTCAGGGGAGAGGAGACTACTCCAAGCCAAGGGAGCCCCTTGGGACAAAGGGGACCAGAGTGCCAGCTCCCCTCCATTCAGACTCTTCTCATCCTCCTCCCCTACCCTGCCCACAGCTGCCAACACAGTCATGAGTTCCCATGTGGGTCAGCATGGGTGCCCCAAGGGAAAATTGAGCTGGAGCTCTCAGGAACATCCGCTTCACCTCTGTTGGTGCACCAACAACACTGAGGCTTCCACACAGAGTAGGGCTGACACCTTTCCTCTTAAAGATCTCCAGGGGACCAAGGGGTGCTCAGACTGATCTCCCTTCCTGCCAGCCCTCCCCAGTGCTGCTTGCCTGGCTGCTCCAGCAGAGTAGGACATACCCCAAAGTGGAGGGATGTTAAGCCTGCCTGAGTGCTCCATGGGCAACTCGGAACAAGTACACTTCTCCTTGGCAAGGTCAGGGATTGAACTTGAGGAATCAGAGGACAGGTCCACACTTGGGCCTGGGTTCGGGATTCACAAAGGAAGGCACAAGAGTTATCTCAGCAGGGGTCAAGGGTCAGCTCACAGTCTGCTATGGAAAGCCACCAGGGAGGGGTTGAAGCTGCCTCACCAAGCCAAACAGTCTGCTTGTGGGGGAGGGTTAGTCTGGGATTCACAGTCTGGCAGTCGGGAGTGAGTTTTACTCTCATTCTTCTTCCTTGCCTTGCAGATCTCCTTCCAGCATCTAGCTTCAAGCAGCAGCCCAAACTAGCTGAGCTCACCAGCAGTGGCATTGCAGGCTGGGGGCTTTCCTGCCCGGGATCCTGCCCTGGACTGAAAATGCGACTTCCCTGTGGGGGAATGTATTCATTGTGATTGTGCTGCAGCTTGGACCCACACTGCACTCTTCTTTTAATTCTTTCTGCATGGGCTCCCTTGCCTTCCAAGACTAGTTCACAAACCTCCCTTCCATGCCCCTGAGCAACATGATCGAATCCTTGGGTACAGTTGTGGGCCTGTCCTCTGATGCCTCAAGTTCAATCCCTGACCATGCCAAGGAGAAGTGTACTGGTCCCAAGTTGCCCATGGAGTGCTCAGGCAGGCTTAACGTCCCTCCACTTTGGGGTATATGTCCTGCTCTGCTAGAGCAGTCAGGCAAGCAGCACTGGGGAGGGCTGGAAGGCAGGGAGTTCAAAGTCTGAGGATCCCTTGGTCCCCTGGAGATCTTTAAGAGGAAAGGTGTCAGCCCTACTCTCTGTGGAAGCCTCAGTGTTGTTGGTGCACCAACAAAGGGGAAGCCGGCTGCTCCTGAGAGCTCCAGCTCAATTTTCTCTTGGGGTATACCTGTGCTGACCCACACGGGAGCTCCCATGACTGTGTTGGCAGCTGTGGGCAAGGTAGGTGAGCTGTGTGCCCAGCCTCACTCCTTCACCTGCCCTGGCTGTGGCAGAGCAAAAGAAAGTGTCCTCTGGGAGCTCCAGGGCGCTGCCTGTCACCTGGACATCCAAGTGCTTCTTCTTCTTATCAAGTAGAGCTGGTCACAGGTCCCACAAAACCCTATGGCAGCTGGCTCTTTCCTGCAAGCACCACCTACGGGCAGGGAGTACAACTTGTACAGCCCATTGTAGCATTTACTGATTCAATCATGGAGGGCGTGACTGACTTTTACCCACAAGTGCCACCTGCTGACTTAGAGATTAAACTGGGTGTCCCAATATAATTCATACTGTTAAGAAGACAGACGACAGGGCTGGGGAAAGAAAGGATTTCCAAGACTTCCGTCTCCCCTTGTCGACAAGAGACAGGGAATCTGCCCACATACATATTACACCACTGCTACAGCCTACAAACAACTAGCAACTGAGAAAACTACCACATTAAGGATTCTATAACCAAGGTATCCATCCAGAACCTAGACCCCTATCAAAGTACCCACAAGCAAAGCCAAAGGTCCTTACCCAACATATGATATAGGCACACCCTTAATATTGAGGGGGTAAAATTTTTCCCATCTAAACAAAATAAGATACAAAAATAAGAAGTGATAACTGCTCCAAAGGAGAAGGAATTAGTGCAAGAACTCTGGACGTATGAAAGGAGCCACCCCAAAGGAACACATCAGCTCTCTAGCAATGGATACCAACCAAAATGAACATACTGAAATGATAGATAAGGAATTCAAAATATGGATTTTAAGGAAGCTCAATGAGATCCAAGAGAAAATGGAAAACCAACTCAACAGAAAAATAACTCAGGAAATAAATGAAAAATTTACTAAAGAGATAGTTATGTTAAAAAAACAAACATAACTTCTAGAAATGAAAAATTCATTTAAGGAAATGCAAAACACAGTGGAAAGTTTTAAGAATAGAATGGAACAAGCAGAAGAAAGAATTTCAGACCTTAAAGACCACTCTTTTGAATTAACCGAGTCAGTCAAAAATAAAAAACAAAGAATCATGAGGAATGAACAAAATCTATGAGAAATATGGGATCATGTAAAATGGCCAAATGTAAGAATCCTGGACGTCCCTGAGGGTGAAGAAGAAAAAGCAAAAGGCCTGGAAAGCCTATTTAAGGGAATAATTGAGGAAAACTTCCCTGGTCTTGCTATAAATTTAGACATACAGATACAAGAAGTGCAATGAGCACCTGGGAAATTCATTGTAAAAAGGACATCACCATGGCATATAGTCATCAGACTGGCTAAAGTCAACATGAAGGAGGAACTCCTACAAGCCATGAAGTGAAAGCATTAAGTAACTTACAAAGGAAAACCCATCAGACTAACAGCAGGCTTCTCAACAGAAATCGTACAAGCCAGACAGGAATGGGGTCCTATCTTTAGTCTCCTCAAACAGAATAATTGTCAGACAAGAATTTTTTATCTTGAAAAACTAAGTTTCATACATGAAGGAGAAATAAAGTCTTTCCCAGACAAGCAAACACTAAGTTCAAGCCCTATTTTCTATAGCTTGCACTATAAATAGCTTTTTGTGTTTTCCAAATAGAAAATGTTAAATATGGTCTATTTTATGTATGCATATATATTTTATGTAATGTGTGTATGTGTGGGTGTGTATATATATATTTAAAGTCTTAGGGTAGGAGGACGTGTGTATGTACAATGTAGGTATACCGTACAACTTTAAATATGCCCCCATATGGTGATCTGCCCATTATTCCCACACTGAAAATCACATCTTTAAAAGCTAACAGTCTAGCAAGGAAAGCAACCTCTCACCCTCACTAAGCTGAGACAATTGCCCCTTTTTTGTATGCACTTCTGACAGCATTTGTTTCACTATACTGACATTGTTGGTTTCTCAATCTCTCATTAGTCTATGTGCTCCAAGAAGGTAGGGACCGCCTTGTTGATCTCTACATCCCTTTCACTTAGCACAGATATACATTCAGAAACTGCCTGATAAAGAAGTTATTTCTATTGTTTTAACTATAATTTATTCAGCACTTACAAGATATACCAGAAAATGTGGCAGGATGTTTAAACAAGTTCCTTAATTTACCTCCAGAACTAAAAAATACATAAGGATCATTCATGTATCTTAAATGAGAAAACTAAGGGCAGAGGGAAAAGTCTTTGCCAGCCATCCTCAGCTAGTAAGAAGGAGAAGCAGAATTCAAACTCAGATCTGCCTCACACCAAAGCCTGACTTCTCTCTACTGCACATTCTAAAACTATGATAAAGCTTGTTCCATACTAAAAACAGAGGTAGGTATTAAAAAAATCCAGCTGGGCAACCTCCCTTAGGTTGCCAGGCCTGGAAACATTTCCTTGTGGCTCTTGGCTCTGCCTTCTATGTCTCTGTTTTACTCTGTAGACTATCCATACCACCCTCTGACCTCTAAGTGGCTTTCTGAAATACATCAAAGTCAAAGGTATAGATTTAATATGAAGTACACAGATAATTATCTCAACTCCCAATTTTGTAATATCATTTTTTCCTGTTAAAACCAGGATAATATGTCATCAGTGGATGACACTGAGTGTGTTATTCTAACATTCTACTAGGTTAATAAATTAAAATCCCAAGTTCATGGTTATATTTCCAAAAAGGCTCATGGACAGGTTGAGTCAAGGTAAAATTTGGGGGAAAATAATTAAATAGTAAATATTTTATATTTATGAATACTTATTATGCCAAGTACTAAACATTTTCTAAGCATTACCTCATTTAACATTAAAAAACAAGACCTCTTTGAGGTAGGTATCTTTATTTAGGGATGAGGAAACATAAGTAATTTGTAGATTCCAGACGTGGGAGAGATCACACAATGATATTCTCACAAAAGCCAAAGCAGTGAGCCCCTGGGACCCCCTGATGATGTGTGAGGGCTGCTTTGTATGGTGATTATGTAAATATCTTTTCCCCTTTTTAATTTCTTTTAGTTCAGACTTCTACTTTTTCTCTCCTGAATTTCTGCCTCCGCCCTCCTCACTGGTCTCTCTGCCTCTACTCTTGCCTCCTTTTCATCTACTTTTACCCAGAAGCCAAAGTCACCTTTCTAAAGCACAAATTGGGTTCTGTCCTACCTCCACCTGAAACCATCCAATGGCTTCTTTATCAGTTATAAAAGCTCAGCCCCCTTACCTTGGCTTCACATTCTCTCCTGACCTAACTCTGTTCAAATCACGTCAGTCTTCATTCCCTTACACGGTCTTCACCCTGCCTACCATACTTATTACTATTTTCCCTAGTCTGCCTAACTATCTGACCTGAGGCCTTACCTCTGCTGGAATTTCCTGGAATGCTCTCAGACCTGTAAACCTTCCTAATCTCCCAGGATGAGTAAGGCAGCACTGCTATGTGGCCTCATAGTTTTCTATGGTCAGCATTTTTGTCGCATGTTTAGCACTGTATTATGACTGCTGGTTTACTTTGTAAGTTTCTTGTGGGCGGGAACTCTACTTTGTTTACTCTTGTCCCTAGAATCTAATACTAATAACTGGTCATGGACACTAAATGTCATGAATGACTAAATCCATCAGGCCATAATTATCCTGAAGTGATTAATGGATTTCCCGAAATTGTATCCAAATTTTCTTCTGAAGAAAGGGCCATAGTGTTTATCAATTATTAAATGATCATTGACCCAAATATCAAGAACAACTGCTTGTACAATCCATCAAATTATAGATTAGGACACATGACCAATGATGTTAAATAACTTTTTAAAGGTAAAATGAAGACACAAAAGGAGAAAAGAATCCAGATCATCAAATGTTATGCATTCTTATAAAGGCCAAAGTGTACCTCTTATAAAATGAAATTTAACATAAAATATTTTATATGCTTGGGCAGAGCCTTAGAGTGTGACTACGATTAGAATAAAAATTTACATTCATCCTAGCAATCTGTACAGGTCTCAGTTTATTGCCCATCAAGCCCAAGATGAAAAAGTTAGTTTGTTACTTTAGCTGAATAAAATAAAGCATAAATGAATGGATGATAAATGAACAAATCATTCACAGGATAACATCATTTAGACTCAAGTAATAAAATACCAATAAGAAGTTATTTAAATGAAGAGGACATTTATTCCTTCACATAACTAGAAATCCAAAGGAAGGCAGTTTCAGAATTGGCTAATTCTGTGGCAGAGCAACATTTTCCGAAAGATCAGGTAATATCCATCTTTTCCCTCTGCTGTCCTAGGAATTGGCTTTGTATGACAGATGCTCTAGGTATCTATTTTTTCATACAAACAAGTACAAAAGACAGCACTTAAGAGATTGTCTACTCATCCCCCAAGCCAACCACACAAAAGTCCCAGAAGACTTCTACCCACAATTGGGTCAACACTCATATCAGGAAATTTGGAAAAGGTCATTTCTAACCCTACAATAAAAGACAAAATATATCTGTAAGAAGGAGAGTGGGAGAGACAGGTTTTTGATAGAAAAACAGCAGGATCTGCTACAGACATCACCTACTGAGGTAAGAAGTAGTAGATTAAAAACTAAAATTTAAACTTGAACTAGTAACACTGGTGTGGGGTAGGCTTTTCCACCTCCTGAATCAATAATTCAGAGAATTAACTCCCTACTTAAGAATCCAAATGTTGGCAAAATATTACATTCAGAAAATATAAAAAATACCAGTTATTTTGTTGGTAAATTCTACATGTTTGAAATTTTGCTACAATAGTTTATGGGAAAGTAATATTTAAGCATGCTTTCTGAAAATAGGTTAATCACGGATAAAGATTCATTATAAATAATTACAGCAAAATGGGAAAATATGGACACAGCAAAGAGTATTCAGAATTTACAGTTTATAAGACATCAAAGGACAGGACATTTTTTTTCTTGTTATGTAATCCTTGAAGAACAGATGGCAGATGTGGAGACACTTTGAGAGCACTCTTAGAACACCTGTTCCTGTCACTGGTAGGAAAATTGATCTCATGGACTGTGAAGCAAAGTCTCCAGAGTGTGCAAAACGGGTCCTGGCCTGAGCCAGAAGATCAGAGTTCTATTTTTTACTTTGGTAAGTAAGTGGGAAAACCACATAGTTCCTCTGCTTCCAAACATGTAAAATATATTTCAGCTTCCAAATATATAAAATGAGGTGGTTGGACCAGATGATTTTGGAACACTTGCCATTTATAACTTGTTTGATGTTATAAAATGGGATTTCAATGAAAAGACCATGTAATATTCTGAGAAAAAAAAAATCAAACTCTTAGTATGGAGGCTAAACTATCTTTTCTTTAAACTTTTTTTTTCTTGAGACAGGGTCTTGCTCTGTTGCCCAGGCTAGAGTGCAGTGGCATCATCATAGCTCATTGCAACCTCCAACCCCTGGGCTCAAGTGATCCTCTCACATCAGCCTCCTGAGTAGCTGGGACTACAGGCATGTGCCACCATGCCCAGCTAACTTTTCTATTTTTTGTACAGACAGGGTCTCCCTCTTGCTCAGGCTGGTCTCTAACTCCTGGCCTCAAGCAATCCTCCCGCCTCCAGTTCCAAGAGTGCTAGGATTACAGGTGTGAGCCACCGCTCATGGCCTTCTTTAAATTTTGGGGTTTTTTTACAGCTTTATTGATGTACCATTAATGTGAAATAAACTGCACATATTTAAAGTGCATAATTTAGTAAGTTAAAACAAATTTTTTTGCACAACCATAGCTCACTGCAGCCTCAAACTCCTGGGATCAGGAGATTCTCCTGTCTCAGCCTCCCAAGTAGCATTATTATTATTATTAAAATAATGAATATATCTAATTATCCCCAAAGGTTTCCTCATGCCCTTTTTAATTAATTCCTCCCTCCACTCCCTCACCCCCTACCCAGGCAACCACTCAGCTGTTTTATGTCACTATCAATTAGTTTGAATTTTGTATAATTATATATAAATACAAACAAAGTATGTTCTCTATTTGTCTAGCTTCTTTAACTCAATTTTCAGATTATTCCAAATTTCAGTGTTTCAATAGTTTATTCTTTATTACTGAGGAGAATTCCACTTTAATGGTTATAAAAATTTTGATGGACATTTTAGTTGTTTCCAATTTTTGTCTATTGCAAAGGAAGCTGCTTTGAGCATTTATGTGCAAGTTGTTGCATGGACATATGCACTTATTTCTCCTGGGTAAATACCTAGGAGGGGAATTTTCAGATTGTGTAGTAGATGGGCATTTAAGTTTTAAAGAAACTACCAAATTATTTTCCAAAGTGATTATACAATTTCACATTTTCACCAGCAGTGTATAAAAGTTTCATTTCCTCCTTATCGTCACCAACAGTTGGTATGTTCAGTCTTTTTAATTTTAGCCATTCTATTAGGTGTATAGTGGCATCTCACTGTGGTTTTTAATTTGAATTTCCCTAATGACTAACGATGTTGAACATCTTTTAATGTCTTCATTGGGGACACAACTTGTTCAAATCTTTTGCCCATTTTCACTGAGTTATTTATCTTCTTATTAAATTGTAAGCATTCTTATATAGTTTAGATAAAAGGCCTTTGTCAGATATGGATTTTGTAAATATTTCAGTCTTTGTGCATTTTTGTTCATTTGGGTAACAACATCTTATGAAGAGCAACTTTTTTATAAGTCCAAATTATTGACATTAAGCTTTTTGTGTTGATTTAAGAAATATTTACCAAACACAATGTTGCTAATATTTTCCACAATATTTTCTTCCAAGAGTTTTCTAGTTTTAGCTCTTACATTTAGATCTATGATCCATTTGAAATTAATTTTGTGTATTTCAGAAGTGTCAAGATTTATTTCTTTGCATACGGCTATCAAACTATTCCAGGACCATTTGTTGAAAAGATGATTCTTTCATTGAAATTGCCTAGGTATCTTTTGATGAAAGTAATCACCTATTAAAAATTTAGGTTGCTGAACTAAGCTAAACTCCCAGACTTCATGTTATACCCCTGTTCCAAAATGTGAAACATTTTGTAATTATGAGAACATTTTCCTCAAGTCTTTAAAATTCTGTCAAATAATGATGTCTTTGATTTGTCCTTATTTAAAATGCTAATGACTTGAAGAATTGAGTGGGCTAGAATTCATGCAAGCAGCATCAATTTGATCAACCAGTTAACAGCTGGCTGGGGTCACCTGAACTGTTAAAATGACATTTTTGACTGGGTGTGGGGACAGAGGCAGGAAGTACAGGAGAAAAAAAAGAGCTATTTGGCTTTTTAGAATGGAACACTTTAAGGGAAAATTTAGGCCTTGGTGGAGTCATTTAAACGTAACAAAGGAGAAACATGCTCCTAGGGGTAAGAAAAAAGAAACAGGAGATAAATGCCTCTTTATACAATTTTCCATACGTTTTGCCCTTTATTCAGGAAATGGGATAAACTTTAAACGTGCTATCTATAACCCCTTTCATGTCTCCACTTTCCACTTCCTGAGTTCTCTGATGCCAACGCCGTCTTCCTCCTCCTTTCTGCAGCACGGGGCCTCAACTCTCAGAAAGCAGATCTCAGGCCAGTTAATATAAGTGAAGTATTTCAGGGACATACCTGTTGAAAAGATCCTTGTGAACTCTCAAAGTAATCCAATAGCTGCTTATAATATTGTTTTCTTCTGGATAGTACATTTGTTTACCAAACTAGTTTGCAAAGGAATGCAACCTGTCCCACTGGGCATGGGTTTGAGGGGTTTTCTGTTACAACATCACAAAATGTGATCTAAATCCTCAAAGATTTAATTATATGCAAAATAATCTTAATGCTAATATATTTTACTGCAATGTCATCTAAAATTTGAAATTCACATTTGGTTGTCATATAAGCTTTATTCACCAGAGTATGATAATAATATGTCAAATATATACTGCTCCCTAAAGGTTGCATATAAATGGACATTTACCATATCATTTTTACTCTATCAGGAGTGATATTGGAGATATATTCTTGGTAGCAATCTGAAAATTAGCTTGAAGTTTGTTTTTAAATGTGAGAAGGACTCATTTCTTCAATTAATTAATTCCATTTAAAGAGGACACACATTAGAACACTGAATTTATTTATTCTGACTTGTAACATCTATATGTAGACAAGTAGTCAAAGCATTTCTAAATAGGAGACTTTAAAACTGCATTTATTTTGCCACACTTTATCATATAGTTTAATATAGCAGAAAAATACAGAATATTTTCTGAGAATCCATAAATGAGAGAGTGAGATAGTTTATTGAGTAGATTATTTGATGTGCTACATATATTTCTTTATCGTCTAAGTTTGAGGCATGTGGTAGATTTTGTATTTGGTACAGTACAAGGCTCTCTATATCATATAAAAAATTATTTCTGCACCAAGGGACTGCTTCCATCTAGGTTTTTAATTTCAATCTCCTGCCTCACGTCATTATTCTTCTAATCCTTTCTATATATGTATGTATAGATATATTTTTAATTAAAGGAAAAGGAACTTCTTCAAATTGTATCATTAATTCTCTTAATATTCTCCTAAAAAAATGCCTTAGCATGACATTCTAGGCCCCTGCATATATGTTCTATGCTGTACACCAACTAAGAAAACTCAAATATATCTAGCATTTTTACTTTTTTACCTGCTATCCTTGTCTCCTGGCATGTTATAAAATAGAGATACAAATCCATTCACATTACAACTTGGATGAGAAGAGGAAATGTGGTTGATTTACTGTCTTTATCAATTCCAGGTCTTTTTCACAAGATTCCAGAATCTAGATAGCAGGGAAAACCCGTTTTAGCACTTCTAATCACAACTTAGTGTGATGAAATGACTTTGGCGGTCCTTTCAGGTTGGGCTCACTCCCTTTTGGACACTAATACTCAGTCTCAGATGGCCAAGTGCTGTCTCACACCCAAGTTCTCTCAGAAGGAGGGTGTTCAGGGGTTTGTGAGAAGAAGACTTATGTGATCTTGAGTCATTGTGAATGACTTTCTTCATATCCAAGTCATGCCTTAGAGTGCTTTTGGGATCCTAGAGTCTTCAGTTGAATTATGATGCTATTAAGAAATTTTATTTTCTCTCAAGGCCTTGAAGACTCATTATCCAAAATCCCTGGCACTAAGTAACTCTGGGATCTGTCTATGCCCCTCATCAATGCTTAGCCCAGATAGTCTACATGTAGTACCACTTTGCCTCTTCTGGTAAGTTAACTGGCCAGTATCCTTGATTTCTTTTTAATTCTTTCCACAGGCAATACAAGAACTTCTGGTAATTTTTTTCAACTCACAGAGATTCACATACACTTTGTGAGTTAATGTCCAGATCTCTGTCCACTTAACTTCCTACTGTGCCAGGTTTCTTTATGAGACCTAGTCCCAAATTGATATATAGATCATTTCTACGACAGCCCTCTCCAATTCTTCCAGATGGGATCTAGGTTCTTCTACCACAGGGACCTCTTTTAATTACTCATTTTTCCATGATTTGGGGCTTTAAAGCAACAGAGAAGGAGAATTTTTCAAGGCTTAGGATTTTACCCAACTTGTAATTTAATAAGATAGCCTTTTATTGTCACAGATGCTGTCAGAATACACAAGGTTCCTGGATCAGACATAAAGGACTGACAACACAACAAGCAGCATGAGTATCATGTTGTTACTGGTTCCTCTTGTCCCCTGAGTTCCATGGAGGTGACACAAAATGGCCCAGGTAAATACTGAGCACACAATGGGTTGGAGTCATAGTTAAGGAATACTGGTCTTGGGGAATCTACTGCTTTTATAGTAAGCTTTAGTATTTGTTCTGGAGAGATGCATTACATCATTCTTCGAGGTTTCTTGCTGTCAGTACAACCCTGAGACAAGTGACCAAGGTAAGTGTAGTCGAGGGTTTGCATTCTTGCCATATCTAGCAAGAACATACAGGGACACTCATGCCCCATGATGGATTGCCTGTCCTAACAGAATGTTCATGTATGTTCCTTACACTTTGTCTCTCCTACACCTATCTCCTGTCTACAGTCCTTCAGGCCAGAAGATATGAGCTTTTCTTTCCCTTACCCTACATAACATTCTCCTTTTTCATGAATCCCTTATGCTAAGACTTTGTAATGGATATGAGTATCTTCCCTTTGCTATAGAAGAAATTCCCAGATGGCCCTCCAATACCTAGGTCTTAAAAAGTTCAATAGGAGCTATGTCAGTTCAGGTTCTCCAGGGAGCACACACCAGAATGGAAAGATAAGTGCAAGAGGATGTTTGAAGGGAGTACTTATAGAAGATAAAGGGAAGAGACAGTAGAAGTAGCCAAGTAAATACTTGAAGATCAGGACACAGGTCTGACACTTAGGAGAGGAGGGGGAAAGAAATATTTGGGAAGAAGGGCCTCTGATTATGATGTAACTCTGAGAAAATCTCAGCCAATGGGAAGTTCAACATATCCTTTCATTATAAAAATTTTCAACAAATTAGGTATAGGAGGAACTCACCTCAATATAATAAAGGTCATATATGAAAAGCTCACAGTTAGCATGATACTCAACAGTGAAAAACTGAAACCATTCCTTTAAGATCTGGAGCAAGACAAGAATGACCACTCTCACTACTTCTATTCAACATTATACTAGAAATCCTAGCCAGAGCAATTAGGCAAAACAATGAAAAAATAATTTTTAAAAATAATAAAATTCATACAAATAAGAAATTATCTCTATAGATGACATGATCTTATATGTAAAACTCCAAAGAATCCACACAAAAAAAACCACCCATTAGAATAAACCATTTCAGTGCAGTTGCAAGAAATAAAGTCAATATACAAAAATTAGTTGTGCCTATATAAACCCACAAAAAAACTATCTAGAAAAGAAATTAAGGACAATCCCAGGTACAATAGCATGAAAGAGAATAAAATACAAAAATGCAAAAAGAATAAAATACAAAGTTTCAGTTATGCAAAATAAGTTCTGGAAATCTAATGTACAATGTGACTATAGTTAACAATATTGTATTTGCAGAGGGTAGATCATAAGTGTTCTCAGCAAATACACAAAAAAGGTAACTATGTAAGGTGATGGATATGTTAATTACCCTGATTGTGGTGCATATTTTACGATGTATATGTATATTAAATCATCGAATTGTGCACTTAAGTACAATTTTAATTGTCACTTATATCTAAATAAATTTGGAAAACAATTGAAGAGATAAAATACTTAGGATTACACATACCTAAAAGGTGAAAGGCTTATACACTGAAAACTATAAAACACTGATGAAAGAAGTCCACTGGAACAGAATAGAGAGCCCAGAAATAGACTGGTCAACCGATCTTCAACAAGGATGCCAAGAATATGCAATGGTGAAAAGATATTCTCTTCAAAAAATTGTGTTGGGAAAACTAGGTAACTACAGTCAAAAGAACAAAATAGGATCTTTATGTTACATCATACACAAAAATTAACTCTAATGAATTAAAAATTTTAACATAAGATCTGAAGCAGTAAAATTCCTAGAAGAAAAGCTTCTTGACATTGATCTTGACAATGATTTCTTGGATATGACACCAAAAACATAAGCAGCAGAAGCAAAGATAGATGAATGGGACTACATCAAATCAAAATGCTTCTGCACAACAAAAGAAATGAACAGAGTGAAAAGGCAGCTTATGGAATGGGAGAAAATATTTGCAAACTGTATATCTGATAAAGGATTACTTTTCAAAATACATTAAAAACTCCTAAATCTCAATGACAACAACAAAAAACCCCTCTAAACTACCTGATTCAAAAATGGGCAAAGGACTTGAACAGATATTTCTCCAATAAAGATATACAAATGACAAACAGGTATATGAAAAGATGCTCAACATAGCTAATAATCAGGGAAATGCAAATCAAAACCACGATGAGACATAACCTCACACCTGTTAGTATGGTTATTATTGAAAAAAAAAAAGACTAGTGTTGGAAAGGTTGTGGGAAAGTTGGAATGTTTGTAAACTGTCAATGGGAATGTAAAATGGTGCAGTCACTATGGAAAACAGTATGAAGGATCCTCAAAAAATTAAGAATAAAACAACCATATGATCCAGCAATCACCCTTCTGGATATATGTCCAAGAGATTTGAAATCATCATCTTGAAGAGATATCTCCATTCCCGTGTTCACGAGAGCATTATTCACGATAGCCAAGATATAGAAACAACCTGAATGTCTATCAGTGGATGAGGATAAAGAAAATGTGATACACACACACACTGGAATATTATTCAGCATTAAAAAAAATCCTTCTATATGTGATGACATCCATGAACCTGGAGGATGTTATGCTAAGTAAAATTAGTCACACATAGAGGACAAATGCTACATGTTTCCTCTTATATGAGACACCTAAAATAGTCAAACAAAGAACTAGATGATAGAATGGTGATTACCAGAGGTTGGGAGGAGGAGGATACAGAAAGATGTCGTTCAATGGGTATAAAGTTACAGTTATACAAGATAAGTAGTTTCAGAGATCTGCTGTGCAACATAGTGCCTACAGTTAACAATAAGAATTGTGCACTTAAAAAGTTTGTTGAGGGTAGACCTTAGGTTGAGTGCTCTTACCACTAAAAAAAGTGGAGACTCAAGGAAACTTTTGGAGGTGATGGGTATGCTTATTACCTTGATTGTGGTTATAGTAACATGAGTGTATACACATGCTCCAACTCAAATTGTATGAATAAATTATGTGTAGTTTTTGGTATACTAATTATACCTTTATAGAAGTGGGAGGGAAAAGGAAGGAATGGCCAGACTTAAGTATCCCTGCTACACTCAATTGTGTTGCTGCCCTGGGAGAGGCTTCAGCTAGAGGCCATGAACTGACTCTACCATTTGCAGCCTAAAGGGAGTTCTGAGCAGTTTATTTTCTTAGCTGACACAGAAACTAAAGGAATTATACATCTTCTGTCTCTTCATGAAGGCTGATTTTAAAGCCTGTCATCAAACTGAAGAGCTCAAATGCCCACCTCTTCTGCCTTGGAGCCATAAGTGATGGATTGTACTGCAAGGTGGGAGATTACAGTGATAAAATTAGAATTTTTTTTAATATTTGAAAATTATTCCCATTATGGCTATTTGCTTCCATCTTAAGATGTGGAAAACTTACCTCCTTAAAGTCTTTTTCAAGGTACATCTTTCCCATAAAGATCTCCCAGAATTCATCTCTAACTACTATATCTATATTATCATGGCACAAATAGTCAAAATAAACATTTCATGATCAAACTAATCATGTGCTCACTATTTACCTGTGACATTTGCCACCTTAATGGAACTTGGGGAGACAAAGGGAAATCCACTAATTTCTATCTTATTTTCAGGATTTCCCTAGCTTCCTGAAGGAGGCACTAATGATGGAATTGCCTGCAGGTCCAGACCTGCCTCAGTCTATGAACAAATCCTGGCAGAAGTAGGAATTTCATTAGCGCTCTCTTGCCCCACTTTCTTTCAGGCTTAAAATCAGGTCACTTCTCCATTATTGAATCTGTGGCCCAGATGTGTTGTATGCACCATGTTTCTCACCATTTCCCCTCCTGAATCTCTTATTTCCAACCATACCAAAAATCCTCTGATATATAGAAGTTCTACTTATCTATAAATCAATGTGGAAGAATCATTCAGAGCACTGTGGCACAAGTTCTTATTTGAATCCTGAGTATAAGAAGGCTCAGAAAAAGTGTTCTGTCTCAAAAAAAAGAGTGAAAGTTTATAGTGCTTTATCAGAAGATGTCAGCTGAAATCAGCTAGTATCAGGAATACTGGTCAAAAATGGTTCTCATGGAGAAAAGGATTGTTCTTATGGATTAGTAACCTTTAGGATGGAGAGGAAGAGCTAGGGACTGAGATCATAGGCAAGAAAGAGTGGAAAGAACGGCTCTGGAGGCCAAAGATATGAGAGGTCCTCAGTAGAAAATTCTCAGTTCTTTGGGTCTCTTACACCTATGAAGTTGCTGTCTTTGCTCTTCACCTTCTTATGTGTCCAGTCCAAGTGCCTGGACTTCTGATCTACTCCCCATGTCTTAGTCCACTTATGCTGCTATGACAAAATACCTGAGACTGGGTAATTTATAAAAAATAGAAATTCATTTTCTTACAGCCCTGGAGGCTGAGAAGTTCAAAATCAAGCTGTCGGGTTTGGTGTCTCGTGAGGGCCTACTCCATCAATGGTGTATTCTTGCAGCAGCATCCTATCCTTACCTGGCAGAAAGGGGAAATGCTTTCCATGTGTCCTCACATGGTAGAAGGTGGAAGAGCAAAAGAGGCCAACCTAGTTCCCTCCAGCCCTTTTATAAGGTCACTAATCCAATTCTTGAGAGCTGTACCCTAATGACTTTATCACCTCCTAAAGGCCCCACCTCTATCACATTGGCAAGTAAGTTTCAATACATAAGTTTTGGGAGACATTCAGACCATAGCACCCCATATCCTAGTTTCTACTTATCTTGCCTTATATATCTTGGTCAGTTGCTGGGAGTGCATAGTATATTTTGTAGATATTGGATTTCCTCTGTATCCCAGTATTAAACCCTTTACCCATTACCCCTAATAATTTGCTAGGGGGCTCATTTTTAAGGACAAATCTCATGATTCTAATGAATACTCTGCCTTATTTTTTAACTGGACACAGTCACAGTGTTGAGCTATCCTACTATAGCTATGTCCTACTATTACAGATGATCCTGATATTTATGTAGCCCATTGGATAATCTGAATGTCCTCTCTGTGTCTGACTTCCAGCTCTTTGCCCTAGGAAGCAGGTCTCCATTTGGCTTGCTTTAATTCTATATTGTTTTCCATTAAGCCAAGGTCCTGGATTATTTCACACATGGATATAAGCCTTCATAAGTCTTAGCACAAAGATAAGATTTTGAGAGATAAATATGACAGGGAAGGGTAACACCAATAGCAAAAGTACAAAGGGCAAAATGAGTACAATGAATTGAATGTTTCCCCTGGTGACAATTGTTGCTAGATTGTTCAGCAGAGCAAGTATAGATGCAATAGAAACTAAATTGTTGATTATTTGTGTGAGGAGCCTATACTAGAAATTGATGATCATCCCCATCGATTCTCCCCTTTTTCCCTGTAATAATAGAATCCTTTCACTTACAATTGGACACATAGCTAATAACCTAGACTCCCTTGCAGCTAGGTAGAAACATGGTTTCTCTTCTCACAGCTAATTAAAATGTAAGCAGAAATTATATATGAAAATTCTGAGGAATATTCCTTACTGAGGAAGTTGTTTGTTTTTCCTCTTTCCTTTTTCTGATGGCAAAAGTAGTAAGCATTGGATCTGCTGCCTTGGATCCCAGGCTGGAGTTTGTGTTGAGAGTAGGAAGGGTTCCCGACTAATCCTGAACCCTTTACCTTTGAACTTTTGTGTGAGAAATAGATACATTTTCTTATTTCCTTATCTCTGTGTTTTGGGGTTCAATTGTTACACAAATTAAATTATGTCATTCATTAATAAAGAGCTTGTGAAGACTTCTGAGCATATCACGAGTGATAAGCTCAAGGCTGCTAGGCTAAAAATAATATCAATCAAGTGGAGGCTATCACGAATCATGTCTAAACTCTAACACTGATACCAGACCAAGCCTCACATTTTCTCTGGTCCACTGTTTTCTCTGGCCAATATCATATTAACATAAATACATCTAGCATAGACATACCTTCTTTCTCACTGAGCTTGACTGACTGTATCTTTTTGAAAACTAACTGGCTTTAGAACAGTAATATTGCCTTTAGTGTCAACATTCAGCAGCAAGGCAAGCAGACAACCACATTTTGATGTGATCTGCAGCCTGACACAAAGAACCTCTTTTGTATTCCCACCAGAGTAACTTTGTTCTTCCCCAGGCATTTTAATTAAATTTAAAGCATTGCTAATGTTCATACAATCCCTAGAAGAGAGAAAAGAACTTACGTCTTCTTCTATAGTACCCATTTACTCAGGTAAATTGTTTTATTAAGAGTTGTCACTTAGAAAATGTCAGAAAAGTAGATGCAAAGTAATTCAACTTTCCTAGGAGATTTGGTAGATGAAGCCTTCCTCTCTGCAAAGGGGATTGTGTGAAGAGTACTCTCAGAAGGCCTTTGTCAATGGCTAGCACTTACCTTGGGTAAGACCCCATTCAGGCAGTATCTCACTTAATGTTCCCAGCAACCCTAAGAAGGACTTTTACCACCCATTTTACAGATGAAGACACTGATTTAGCAAGTTTCAGGGACTTGCTTAAGGTCACAACTGAGGTAAGTGGTAGAGCTGGGGTTCAAACACATTAAAACTGACCTCATAGTCCAGGTTTAACCTACATACTATATACTCTCTTAATATTTCAAGGCTCACATAAGGCACTGAGTAAAATTTATCCTTACTTCTCAGTGTGGCATGGAGTCAGTCTTAAAATCATCAGGTATATATCCTTCATCTGTAAACAATTGACTTTTTTTAATAATTGACTTTATAAGGCAGAGCAATAATGCAATTTTAGTCAGAGTGCTACTATTCCTAACCCTGGAAAGACAATGGTAAAAAGAAAATATATACAGAGTATAATCAGATATAAATTTCTGACATAGAAGTTAATGTGTAGTTTCTAAAAACATCTGAGCTTGAATTATTTTATTAGTAGATTATAAAACAGGTTAATGTTTCTCAATAAAAATCCTGCAAAGTGCAGTTTCAGGATCATTTTCTTTTCCTTTGAATATTGGCTCTTTAAACATTTTAAAATAGATATTTCATAGACCTCTTCTAAATACTAAACATATTATACTATTTTTTTTTCATTTAGAGATTGTTTGAATTTGAAATATAAGTGCAGTCTGGAGTGACCTGGGCACAGGAATAAGAGCAGCCCTCCTATTGCTATGATTTAATCAGTGGGTCTGGATATGAATTTTTCAAGTGAGCGGGCTCTGTAATGAGCTGCTATTTCCCCAGTTATCATAATAGAAAGGGTATGAACCAGAAACTAGGTCCAGAGTAAGTGCCTCGTGACTGTCAGATAAGAGGAGGAGCTGCTTTGCAGAAAGTGCCTGTGACTCAGCTCTGTGAAATTCACCAGCATCCTTCTCTGAGATAAAGACTAAGTGGCAGAATGAGAAATCTGTTAAGTTCTATTAGTGGAGAAGCAGGATTCTGCATACTGAACTGTCTTATACTGAAGCAATGTCCATAGCTGATCTAGATAAGAATGGGTTGAAGTCCTCATTTCTTATGATACTCAGCTTAGCACAATTTATGGCCCTGTAGATTTCCATGAGGTAACAAGTTTCTTTGGCTTTACATGTGGCTGCTAGACCAGTGTGATTTCTTTCCTCTCAGCTATAGGGATTTGGTGTGCTTTCTTAATGAAATTAACCATAGGTGTCATAATGTGCCTCATAATGTATTTTTATACAGATGTCAGTAATTTTTATGTTCTTTATTGAATTAAGTTTCTCAAAGTTTCCTGTGTCATATTTGTATTTGTGTATCTCTCACATCGGTGTTTTGCATTTAGATGTAAATACTGTATACTTATAAAGAAGAGGAAATACTTTTTTTTTTTTTTGGTATTCTGAAGAATTTTGCCTTTAGTTGTCCAATGTTATTCTTTTGCTCCCTGGCCACAGACTGCTTACTTTTAATGAAATTGTTTATATTTGACCATTTATGACCTATAAAAGCAATGATATATATGCTTCAACTTAGTTTACACAAATCAGGATACTTATAACTTATTATGAACATACATTAATGAACTTAACATGATATGACCTGTATATACTTAAAGTCTCATATTTAAATTTATGTGATATGAACTTGTAGCATAGGTCCCCAGATACACTTCTCTATGTTTTGGAGTCTAAACACATAGGCTCTCTTTTTCCAAAGAAATATTTTTATGTGTTGGTCTATGTTACACAGAATAACAAGGTACTAGTTTCTACCAAGATTTACTTATATATCATTCTGGGAAATTTATAAAGATAGACCTAGCTTAAATGCAAGTTATGATGGTAAGAATTACTTAACTTTTGGTTAGATTGCATAAATATTAAAATCATAACTCTTATAAAATTATAAAATATATTTCCTCATCTATTTAACAAGAATTTCCTGAATGCCCACATAGGGAAGGCACTGAGTGTGAGGAAACAGACATAACTGATATGCCCTATATCTTCTCAAGGAATTTGCAAAAAATAGAAATACATATAGAGTAGATGTTAATCACTTATATTTTTAAGTTATGTAACAAATACATCTAATTATTGAACATCTAATTTTTTGGGCTAAGGTCCTTTTATGTATTATTATAACTTGCCTTCTAAGTAATTGTATATTTGTGTAATTGTATAAACTTGTATACAGTATTTTAAGGCTTAAATTGAATCACTATATTCACATTTTTTCTCATTTTTGAGCCCTTATCTTTGTGAGAGAAATGCTTTAGGAATGAAATACTGCTATTACTTGAGGGGTATTTTAAGAGATCAAAAATATAAAGGCAAAATAGTTCACTGAGAAATACTAATTAGTGCTAGCTCACTTGTACTACCTCCCCTTCAAAGCTGTTTAAAGGAGCTATCAACTAAACTTGTGAACATTGCCACTTGTAAATAATGGGGTGGAGAGTTCTCTGCTGCTCCAAAAGCCTGCAACATGTCAAATGTGTTTACACTGGTAGCAAATGAACCTTCTAAGAGGCAGGTGATTATGGCCACTCAGTGCTTAACTTGAATAATGAGAGCCCCACAGATTTGGGAGTTTTGAGCGAGGTTAGTCTGTCTGAGCACTGAGGCCTCAGCATGATGAGTTTTGTGAAGAGATTTTCTAATTACAGTCAGAAGATTTCTAATTTGCTTCCAAGTGTGGAATTTGGAGTTCACATTTCAGAAATGAAAGCCATTTTAACACCCACTCTTCAACACATATATAGATCTAAGTCTGTGACCTGCTATTGTAGTTGAATGCTGCTGAATTTCCTGTTTTGTGCTGCCTAAAACAAGATTGTTTTCCACGTATCAGTGGATAAGTTTGCTGTATATTTTTCACGTTGACTTTTCACCTCATCTGGCATTGTTTTTTTGACCTATATCAATTTTTCAAAGTGATCGCGTGAGGCTTTTAAGCAGCCAGTATCAGCAATCCAATTAAGGGAGGACAGAAATACAAGCAAGTGAAAAATGCTACTTTCTGAAAAGTGGCAGTTGGAGAGCAACAGAAACTAACTCTGTGAAATTTAAGGAGAAAGAGAATTTCTTAGAAAGATATGAAAGGATAAGAAAGGAAAGCTGAAAAAACAGGCTTGAAAGGAAAGGAACTTTTCATCTACAGAAAGCTTCTGAAGGGGAGGTCAGAGAATCCTATCTCATTTTCCTTCCAAGACTATTACTGAACCCAAAGTGGGGTCCAGGCCAGGTCTCATTTCTCGCCACACTAACAGCCAATTATTGAGACAATGAGGATTTGCCAAGGAAGAAAGAAATTTTAACGCAAAAGCCGTCTATCTGGAGCACAGGAGAAATAGCCTCAAATCCATCTCCCTGACTGACTGAGGACAAGGGCTTTTATAGTGGGTTGTGGATTGCAAGTCAGGTTGCTGTGGGTTTGAAATCATAGGGTCTTCAGGTGGTCTGATTCAAGAATCAGCTGTTGGTGATGGACAGTGAGTCCTGTTGGGAGGCTAGTTAAGTCTGGTTGTTAGGCTTGACTGGTAAAGCCTGAGGAACAAAAATAACTTAGGAAGGGGGTCACTTTGCAAGGCTGATTACAAGAGCGTTCCAGCTGGGGAAGACGAATTTTAACTAAGAAAATCTCAGGGTGCTAGAGGGAAGTAGACATGACACTGGATGGCCCAAAATGACAAATGCCTACCACACAATATTTTTTAAATACTTGTTTGACAGAATGAAACCCACTTGAACTATATGTAAGATATAGGCTGTGAAACTCTGTTCTGTCATCCTCATGTCGGGTGAGAAACAGTATTTCGTGATAACTTAGAACACAGATTCTAGAGCCAGACTGAATAGATTGAAATCCCAACTCTGTAGCTTAGTAACTATAAAACTTTGTCAAATTGTCTAACCTTTCTATCTTTTAGTTTCTTTATCTGAAGAGAGAAATGATAATAGTACCTACCTCAAAGAAATGTAGTAATGATTACTTATGTTATATGCACAGCAGTTAGTAAAACCTCAGTGAGTGTTACTATTAAAGTGAAAGAGTTTAAGGTTAGACACCTGGCATCACGGGATCCAGAATAATGCTTAATTTAGGCTGGTTGATGAACATTGACTAGGTTGTTATTCAATGGGCTAAACACACAAAAAATCATACTGCAGGAGAGTATGGTGCCTTAAAATCAAGGCAGTGACGAAGCTCAGGAACCACAGATAATGGAGGCCAGGGCCAGCTGTAAGAATGACAACAGGTGAGCAGGCACGTGAGAATTGGAACACATAAAGGGAAGGATAAGGCAAAACAATGGATCTGAAGGCACTGCATATAGGAACCAAGAGGTTCACAGAAGCACTGAAGAAGGCAAAGCAGATAGAACAGGTGCATGGATTCAGCATCAAAGAAACTTGTTCTGAGTAATAAGATACTCCTTGTCTCTGCCAAAAGCTTCTCATAATTTCACTATCAGACCTAACTAATCCTGGGTTTTAGGGATGATACAGTGAGCCAAACCACCTGCAGAAAAAGGGACATGATTGTACCAGAAATAGGGCTTGTAGGGTTAAACCAGAGGAAGCGAATGACACATAGATGTTGTGATACCATGCCTGTCAGTTTAAAAATAATAATAGTGATGCTGCTATCACTAAGTAAGGATAGTAATAATGATGGATAACATTTACTTTGCATTTACTAAGTGCCTGGCACTGTGCTAAGTACTTTATATCTATTATATCACTTAATTTTCACAGCAAATCTTTGAGATAATTACTAGAATATAAAGTGTTCAAGGGCATAGAAATTGTCTGTCTTCTTCACCACTCTATCCACAACACTTGGAATAGGACCTGGTATCTAAGAGGTATTTTCAAAGTGTTGGGTGGTCCCCAATTTAAAAAAAAATGAGGTACTGATAGTCCAAGTAACTTGTTCAAGTCAAATAATGGTAAATTATAGAGCTGAAATTCAGTCAGGGAGGTGGACTCCAGCACCCACAATTGAACTCTACAGTTTCTACCCAACACTGCCCTGTCTCCAAAGCATCACCCACAGCTATGTTTTTTTTTTTTAACTTACTACTCCTCTTATTGCTAACTTCCTCGTATTGCCAGAGTAAAATAGATCATTACAAAAAGGAAAAAGTCTTTGATGAGCTTGTTATAAAATAGGATAATGAATATATACTATACTAGGGGTCCCAAATCAAAGTTTTTAATGTACTCAAACATGGGTACTTTGAACCAATTATGTACAAGGAATTGCAATGACTAGATAATAATAATCGGAGCAAGATTGTCTCTTAACTTGAAGGACTCAGGTTCTAGTGGGACAGACAGGGGCATAAACAAATAAATAAATAGTCTAGTAAATGCAGAAATAGAAGTGTTGGATTTTTTCTTGAAGCCCAGCTAGTTCCAGCAATAGTGAAACTCATACGTCTGTGGCATGGGGACCTGTGCAGGAGTAATAGGAGTAAGACAAGAAAGGTAGTTGATAAGACACAAGAAGTAAGAAGGGCTTTAAATACGATGCCAAAGAGATAGTACTTTATTTTATCAAAAATGAAAAGACAGGCCAGGCACAGTGGCTCACGCCTGTAATCCCAGCACTTTGGGAGGCCGAGGCGGGAGGATTGCTTGAGGCCAGCAGTTCAAGACCAGCCTGGGCAACATAGCGAGACCCCACCTCTACCAAAATATAGAAAAATTAAAAAATTAGCCAGGCGTTGATGCATGCGCCTGTAGTCCCAGCTACTTGGGAGGCTGAAGCAGGAGAATCCCTTGAGCCCAGGAGTTTGAGGCTGCAATGAGCAATGATAGTGCCACTGCACTCCAGCCTGGGTGACAGAGTGAGACCCTGTCTAAAAAAAAGAAAGAAAGAAAAAAAGAAAAGACAGCAGGATTAATGTTTTAAGTAAACTCTAGTGTGTTTTTTTTTTTATTTCAGAATTTTATGGGGGTACACACGTTTTGGTTACATAATTTGCTTTTGTACAGTTTGAGTCAAAGTTATAAGTGTGCCCTTCACCCAGTTAGTGTGCATTATACCTGTTAGGTGTGAATTTACCCATCCTGTCCTCCCCCGTCCCACCTACTTGATTTCCCTTGAGTGTTATTTCCATATGTACACATAAGTGTTGATCGATTAGTTCCAATTTAGTATTGAGTACGTGTGGTGTTTTTTTTTTTTCCATTCTTGCAATACTTCACTAAGAAGAATGGCCTCCAGTTCCATCCAGGTTGTTACAAAAGATACTAGATCACCATTCTTTTTTATGGCTGAGTAGTGCTCCATGGTATACATATACCACATTTTATTAATCCACTCATGTATTGATGGGCACTTGGGTTGTTTCCACATCTTTGTAATTGTGAATTGTGCTGCTATAAACATTCGAGCAAATGTCTTTTTTATAAAATGTCTTTTTCTCCCTTGGGTAAATACCTAGTAGTGGGATTGCTGGATCATATGGTAGGTCTACTTTTAGTTCTTTGAGGTATCTCCATATTACTTTCCATAGAGGTTGTACTAGTTTGCAGTCCCACCAGCAGTGTATAAGTGTACCTTTCTCTCCGCATTCTCAATAGCATCTGTTGTTTTGGGACTTTTGGTTTGATTGAAGTTAAGTATGGGCAGGAGGAAGTCCATACAACAATGTAGGGCAGAGATGATTAGGGCCTGAAATGAGTTGGTGGCAGTGGGATCCCTGCAGAATCAACAGGATTAAGTGACTGATTGAAGTTCAGCCTGATGGACAGTTAGAATTGAATATGACTCTGAAGTTTCCCATTGAGGAAAGTAAGTAGATGGTAACATTATTAATCCCAAGATCAGAAATAAATAGGAAAAGTAGATTTGCCCAGGATAGCAAGAAAAGCCTAATCTAAATATATAAAGCACCTAAAGAATTTTTTTATGTGAAGAAAGAATGGAGGCACATAAAATAATGCAAAATTGCGTATTTTTGTTTCATGGTATTATACATGGAGAATAATCATATTATTTCAGCACTTTCTTGTAGTTGCTATTTTTCTAAGAATTTAGCTCTAGTGGTGTAAGAATTTAATGTAGTTTACTGGAGGTTCTCTAATATAAAAATATTTATTTCTCTGGCTGCTTTTTAAATCTTCTGTAACTAATTATAGCCCTGTTCCTAATCTGCCAGAGACAGTTTGGGTTTACAGTATTTAACCTTGAAGTTAGTGGTCAGGTCTCATTTTGATAAGTCTCTGAAAAGATAATTTTCTCATTTGAAGCATCATTTGCAAAGTCTTTTATGCAACTTTTTACATGAAAGAGAGTAGTCTAGAACAGAGGAAAATTTATCTAAGTGCAGAATCAATCAGGAAAAACGCGAGAAATCTAGGTGCTCTGAGGACATAATTGTCAGACAGTTGGGTATCAGATTTGGTAGAATGAACAAGGGGCATTGAAACCTACCTGTAGTTGGTGGACTCTTCACAGTTTGTTGGTTGACTAGCCCCATTAGAATATTTAAACTTTCAAGCCTTTTACTTGACTTCATTGCTTAGCCAATAAGAGATTTTTTTTGAAGTTTAAATATCTCTAGATCCAGAGTTAGATACTTTATATTTGAGAGAAATAAGGTATTTTTGTTTGAAATATGGAGAATATAGGCCTTGATATACCTATCACAGAATTTTTTTGTTTTTATTTTTGTTGTCACTCAAAGCTTTTAATTTCTTTAGTTTTTTATTACTATTGAACAGACCTATTAGAGACTTTTGTTTTCTTAAACGATGTTAATAAGAGAGGTATCTAACAAAAGCTGTGTACATTACATTGTTTGATTTCTTTATAGCAGTAATGAAGAGAAAATCAATTTATAGATTTTTTAAAACAGCATTCAATTTAAATATATAATCTAAGGGACTACAAAAAGTAGATCATGACTTATCAATAGAGATCACAACCTGAAGGACTGTGACCACAGCCGTAACTTGCCCCTCATTCATGTGTTCCTTTTCTATGGTTTTCTGGCATTCCCACCATAGATAGATGAGCATATGAGCATACTCATGATTTTACTGTAAAGGCAGTTTCTAAAAATAAACCAGTTGTCCTTTGATTTAGTTAAATTTCTCTTTTTATAGATGATAAATCAGGGTCAATTAGTTAAGAAAGTTGATGGTAGTCACAAAGGAGAGGATAGATGAAGAAGATTACTTTAATAAGTTAGTTTTTCTTTGCTGCTTGGGAACTTTTGAATGTTTAGTTAATAAGCCCCTTGGTTTTTTATTTTGTACACAAAAATAAAATAGGATTTCTGAATATGAAAATATTATCTGCTCATTGTATATCAAAATCTCTGCTCCTCCAAACTGTTGCTGTTTGAAATGTGTTTGGTTACTTACTACCTTCTTAAAGTATCTTGTGAAGGTTTTAGTGTAATCTTCTTACTCATACTACCATTTACAATGTTAAAGGTCCTCCGTAGAAAAGCTGGTTTAAAAAATGAATGTAGGCAGAGGTCTGTCCCTGAAACAATGATTATTTACAAAACAACTGCTTTTCTATGCAAATTACAATACTGAATATAAGTTGGCTATGTCTGATTCCTGATTGAAATTCACAACCAATCTTAACTTTAGTTTAAATTCCTTAATTATTACTATAACACGTCAACTATTATTAACAGACTACTAAATTATATTGATTGGTATTTAAATGTCAATATAGATTAGTCATGATTTAGTTACTTGCTAAGGAATACAGTCTTAAATTCATTTTTACTCAGTAGTAGCCTTTAAAAGTTAATGAGAAATAAAAATCTTTTTGGAAATTGTTTGAGGAACATTCAGCCTGTATATTTGTCTGAATGGCCTAAAATCTGCTCCTATGTTAATCAAAAGCGGCAAGAGTTACACTTGAAGTTTATCCATCGACCTCTCTTTATATTTACTCTTACTGAATTATGTTTGTCACCCTGCCTTTGGTTTGTGTTGAGGTCCTGAATTGAGGATCTGTATTATGAAGCACCCCTATAAAACTTGTTCCTGAGTTGACTGTAAGGCATGATTGAGGATAAATTTCATTACATATGGTCCTCTTTGTGAGAATTGTCAGAAAAAAAATTGAATTTTTAGTATCAGAAATTCCTGAGCTTTTCCTGAATAATTGATTTATCTTACGGATTCTATGAATTGTGTAACTCTGCAAATTTCAAACTGGGTGTGATAATCACCAAGGGAAATTTTCAAAATGCAGAATCTCAGACCTTTCCCCAGACCTACTGAATCAGAACATGGACAATATAGGTCCTAAGAATTTGTGTTTTTCATGAAGATGAAAATGCCTATTTTTAATGTCTTCAGAGTAACTAAAGTAACTGTTCAAGTTCCCCGTTTCCCACTGCTAGTTGGAAAACTTAAGAGCCAAAATTGTGGTTTACCTTTAATGAGTCCGTATGATTTTATGTTATACATGTATTTTATTAATTTACTTTATTTTAACACTATTTAAAAATGTATTCTACCTTGATTTCTTTGCCTTAATTTTAGTATTAATTTCTACTTGCTATCTCATGTTTGATAAAGTTGCTTACCAACTTTAATCCTTTTTAAATGAGGTAAAATTATATTACATAATATACATAGATTTTAAGTGTCAGTTTTATAAATATTGATATATTGCACACAGTGTAATGGCCATCCAAATCAAGATAAAATTAATACTCCCAGAAATTAGCTTAATGTTCCTTTTTAGTCATTTCTCCCCATCTACCCTCTGATTATACCAACAAATTATATAAGTCACTATAATTAGCTTACCCTATTCTAGAACTTTGAATAAATGCAATCATATGGTATGTACTTTTTTGTACCTGGTTTCTTTCACTGAAGAAAATGGTTTTAAGATTTATCCATGTTGCTGTATCTATCGTTAGTTCACTACTTGTTATAGCCAAATAGTAATCCATTTTCAAGCATATATGAACATTTATTTAATCATTTATCTAATGATGGATATTTGAGTTGTTTCCAGTTTGGGCTATTATGAGTAAAGCTTCCTGAACATTTTTGTATAAAACCTTCATGGACATACATTTTGATTTCTCTTGAGAAAATCCTAAGAGTAGAATTGTTGAGTCATAGAGTAGCTCTATGTTTAATATTTTGGAAATTGATTTTCCAAAGTGGTGGCACCATTTTACACTCTCATCAGTAAAGTATGAAAATTCTACTTTATCAACAACATTTCCAATAGTTGAAATTTTTCACTCTTTCAAAAATTTTGGCCATTCTTATGGTATATAGCAGTACCTCATTGTAGTTTAAATTTGCATTTTCCTGATATTTAAGAATGCCAAGAACATTTTCATGTACTTGGTTATTTGCATATACTCCTCAGTAAAGTGACTTTCCAAATTTCTGTCTATTTTTATTAATTTGTTTGATTTTATATTATTGAATTATAGAAGGGGTTTTTTTTCCTTTAATAGATTTTGGATACAAGTTCTTTTCTCAGACATGGGTTTGCAAATATTTTCTTCTGTGGTTTGACTTTTCATTTTTCAATGATGTCATTTGAAAAGCAGAAGTTGTTAATTTTGATTAAGCCCAAGTTATCAATTTTTTTTTCTTCTTAGTGTTTCGTTGTCCTGTCAAAGAAATATTTACCTACTCCATGTTTGCAAAGATATTCCCTTCTATTTAGTTCTAGAAGCTTTATGGTTTCAATGTTTACATTTAGCTACATGACCCATCTCAAATTAATTTTTGTATAGGTGTGAGATAGAAGTCCGTTTTAATTTTTCCTCTATAAATATCCAATTATTCCAGCACCATTTGTTGAAAATTATTTCTTTCTCATTAAGTAACATTTGTGCCTTTCTTAAACACTTTATATACGTATTTATACATGTAATATATAACATATATAATATATATTCTATAACAGTTGTATGTATATTATATATATGTGTGTGTGTATATATATATAAGGGTCTAGTTGTGGACAATCTATTTTCTGTTCCATTGATCTATTTATCTGTCATTATGACAACTCCACATCATTGACATTCCCATACACATTTTAGAATCAGCTAGTCAAATTCTCCATAAAACTTGCCGGAAATTTGTTAAATCTATAGGTCAAATTGAAAAGAACTGACATCTTTATGATATTGAGTCTCTAAATCCATACACAGTGCATATTTCTCCATTTATTTGAGTCAAATATTTTTCTTCATTTATTTAGCAGGTCACGTGGCATTTCTTCTTCAATCTGTTTGCATGCCAAATTATCTTGTTTTATTTTCAAATATAGAACCAAATTTACATTCTTGAGATAAACCCCACTTTCTGTTTGTATAATCACACGGTAGAGGGGAAGAAATGACTAAAAAGGAACATTAGGCTACTTTCTGGGATTATTAATTTTATCTTGATTTGAATGGCCATTACGCTGTGTGTCACTGCTCCCAAACTCTCTCCCCATGCTGCAATGGTCTTTAGCGATTTTTCTTTTGTAAATAGTATGTATTTTTTTCCCAAGGAAAGAGGATGACTTCTAACAAGACTAAATATCTAATACTTTATAATTTATGAATAAGTTATTTAACATAGGCTTTTTGAAAATACAGAATTGGTCTATCACTAACTAAATTGGTTTTTTAAATTATTTATTTCAGAATATTACGGGGGTACAAACGTTTTGTTTACATAAATTGCTTTTGTACCATTTGAGTCAAAGTTATAAGTGTGCCCATCACCACTCATATACTGTTGTTGGGACTGCAAACTAGTACAACCTCTATGGAAAGTAGTATGGAGATACCTCAAAGAACTAAAAGTAGACTAAATTGGTTTTTAAGCTCCCCACCCTTTAGAATTTTTTTGGATACAATCTATGTGGATTTGGACATTTGAAAACTGGGGGTTAGAAAATTACAACCTGACATTTTATTTCCTTTTGTCCTCTTTACAATATTTTCCAAAACAGAAAGAATCAGGAGATCTAATTTGTTAGGAAGCATTTCAAGCCCATATGTTACGCAGCTGTGAGCACTGTTGCTGCTGTTACCATCACTCACTTGAATAACCCTGCTCTAGCTGCTACCTTGACACTGCCAGGCTCATATCCTCTAAAAGTCCAGTAAGGGCAGTGAAATTAGTCAGGAGGACATTTAGCCTCAGGTGAACCAAATATTTACTTTATTCTTTAACTAGCATGGCCATTTTGTGGCAGGAGGAATGAAATTCTGTAGGTCTCACCCCTGGTTTAGAGAGCCCTGTTGAAGGATTCCTTTTCCCTCTATGCTATGTAATTTTACAACAGACTCTGTTACATGTTTCCAAACTGGAACGTGTATGGTGGGGAAGTTGGTTTGGGCTTCAAATGATTGTCGTAAAAATTTATTGCCTTTCTTCCTCTGCCCGGTTACTATGAAATGCATCCCTTATTGCCCCCTTTCTATATCTTATCAGTGGGAATTTGGTAGAAATTTGTAAGAATGTGGGATGTAAGCATCTGGAGTTTTCTGAACCTAAATATTTAAGGTTTCTGGGCTTTAGACACCTACTTCTCCAAGTGAGCATTAGTTTTCTCTTTTCTAACTTTCTAGCCCAGCAAACTTCAACAAGTTTTAATGACTTAGATAATGCCACATGTATTATTAGTAATAATTTTGTTAATTGATTCAAAAAGTACAGATGTCTATGTTTAGCTAAACAAGCTGGCAGAATTTGAGAAAAGCTATTTATAAACATATTTTTATACTTAATCTTAGCCAAAAGGCCAAGAAGCAATATATAAACATATTTTTAGAGAACATCTGACATGTGCCAGGGACTTAGAAAGTACTTTGTGAAACAAATAAGATAGAATTCTTGCCCTTAGATATCACAGTCTATCCTGGGGATAGATGAGCAATGATAGTTGCAATGTGCACCATATATACATGCATATATACATGCTTATTACATATATAACATGGCATTTATGCAGTTTCTGTCTGGGAAATCTATGGTAGTGACATCTGAGTAATTTGATGATCAGTGGAGGTATATCAGGAACACATGGGGAAAATCTATGCAGAAGTAAAAGAATGAGAAATTGAAATTTGTATTATATTCAAGCTTTTATAACAATTCAGTGTGGCTGGAATGCAGCATGCATGTGGGTAAAAACCAGAGTTGAGATTGAAAGTCAGCTAGGGCAAGGTGGCAAAACGCCACATTCTATAGACAATAGGTACCACTAGAGGTTTCAAAACAAAGACAAGTCCTGATAATAGAGCAGAATACTAAAAACTAAGATTCTGAGAATTTTAAGGATATGTCCGAAGGAAATTATTGCAAAAGAAACAAGACAATACAACAAGAGACTAGCGTTCTCCAACAGCCTCACTATTAGAGAAAATCCAACTAATCCAGTTCTGGTGGCCATTTATAGGTGATATTTTCCCCAGCGGGTGTCTAGGGGAGTGAGATCCAGTTTGGCTTCTCCAGAGTGGACAGTCAAATATGACTACGGGGAAAGAGGTATCCTGTATAAAGCTCTACTATATGACTCAGAGAGATAGAAAGATTCACAACTAATTCTGAGTCTTCAAAAGTCTGTTTTGCAATTGATTTAAGGAAGATAGAGATGGTTCAATGACCTCTCCCTGTAGTAAAGTTAGACCCCTTATGATGTACATGTGAGTGAAAAAATCACTTCTTGGAATACTTTTTAAGATCTCTTTGTCTTTCAATAGTGGCATCCAAGCATTTTCTCAACATCTCCCTTGTCTACCTGCTCAGTAATGTTTACTTGATTTACTAGTCTTACAATCTGTCTTTGATTGTTGTTGTTGTTAGTGTCATTGTGCACATGTGACACAAACATGCACACTCTCTCTCCAAAGACACAACACACTCGGTCTTGAAAAACTGTGATCACATATTTCATCTATAGCAGATATCTATTTCTGACAAGTATTTAAAAATAAATTTTCGCTTCAGTAAAAACTCAGAGTCATGCTGACAAAGTTGTTCAACTTGAGAAAGTAAAACACGTCTCTCTCCTTCCACTGACTGATTGATTTAATTTGCACTCATCACATAGGGAAAGCAAAATGGCTAGTGGATGCCTGATGAGAGAGCTATTTCTAGCACAGAGAGCAACTTTGATATTGAAAATGTGATAGCATAAAAAGGTAAGACAGCTTTTTGCTCCCAGGATAACTAGCCCTCTCCGAGTGTTTTATGATACATAATCTCTTTTGTGGATTTGGACCTCTGAGGCTTTTTCACTCTTAGGAAGTTTGTAATTATAGAGCACAGCAGAGAGAAAGGAGTTAGAGGAATCATGATCTAGAGGTAGATAATTAGTCATCGCTAGTGGATGAAATATAGAAAATTATTCTAGCTTTTTGAATAAGAAAATTAATTTAAAGATATATGATTAAGAAATCTGTTACTTGGTAGAGTTCAATGTGCTGAAACACTTATAGACTTAAAAATGCATTTGATATTTTTATTCTAAGAGCTTTTATCATTGCCATCAACAAATAGAAGTTCATACTGAACCATTTGTTGTCTTGTACCACAAGCAAGGGAGCCACAGTTTATAGCATAATCACAGGAGACATGATCTATGCTATGTTTGCTATAAGATACTAAATTTTATTAAAATAATTTGACTTATTAAGGTTTTTTCCTGTTATCAGTATTGAGCTATTTGTATATTTTTACCACGTATAGAAATATTATTAGAAAATGAAAATTATTCCTGAAGGACCTAGCGTATTTTGTATTTGCAGTTATGAAGATTTTTTTTGCTCACCATGAATTTTTAATGGAAAATACCATCTTACCATGTAAATATTTGAACCTATGATACCTTAAATTTCTCATAGATCAAAAGAAAATTTAAGCTGTGCTTACTTTTTTTTCCTGTGCTACTTATTCTCTACAGACAAATACTGAGATTCCTCTAGCTTGTCTATCTTCCAGTTGAGTCCAGATAATGGTAGGCAACAAAAATAGGCCAGTGAACAGGAGCAATGAGATTTAGGGCACCTATTCTGCTTCTTTGTGCCTACCTTGCTGTGATTCTGAAAGCTCCTCAACAGCCACAGATCTTGTCAAGGGTTCCACTTCCACAGGCTCCAGCTCTTACCAAGCTCTGGTAATGCTGCTTCCTGTCTTGACATTTCAGGCTTAGATGTGGTAATGGATTCTAGTCTCACTGCCTGCCAATCATTTCTTTAACCCTTCACATGCCTCTGAAAATAGTTCCTTAATTCAATGTTCTCCAGTTAAATAGATTTGAGTGTACCTTCTCTCTTCTAACCAGAATGCTGCCTAATACAGTGTCAGAAGTGGCACCAGGAAACATAATCCCTGTAACTGGAATTCTGGTACTAGGTTGATCATATATTCAATGAACACATGGATAACCATGATCAGGAAAGGTGGAATAGGAACAGTAGCAATTCATAGCATGCAGTGGCCACTATAACTACTTAATTTAAAAAAGAGAGAAGTGCTTCTTTCCAACAGCAAGGTGCTGCAAGATCACAAAGTTGTGGCACTTAGTTGCCATGGCAAAAGTATTGATCACAAAGATAACAAGGTTAGATAACTGCTTCTTCATACACTTGGAATATTATAAAAAGAAAACTGTAAGGTTAGGACCTTGGCTTCCATATTCAAAGCACAGGTAGAAAATCAGAAGAACATTACAGTGACCAAGAGTCCTGTAATTTTTATGACTCAGGACAGACAATTTTGAAGATCCTATCCCCAAACCTGATTGTGTGGGTTGCAGAATTGTAATATCAACTAAATATGCAGCCCCACCATGTCTCTTGTGGTAAGGCAGCACTTCTCAAAATATGGTCTGAGGATCACTGCAGATCCCTAAGACATTCCAGAGGGCCTATAAAGTCAAAACTACTTTCATAATAAAACAAAGATAGTAAACTACATGAGGTGAGATAAAGTCATTGCTCTAACAGCTAATGAATGAGTGTTGCTGTGTTCTTACGTATTAACATTTTCTAAGGTTTAAATTTTAAATATTAAATATGGAATATATATCCCACATAATAAAGATCTTTGAGGTTATCAATATATTTTAAAAGCGTAAAGGGACCCTGAGACAAAAAGTTTTAGAATTATTGTGCTCATATAAGGCTACTAGGTGGTAAGAAGTGGGACCCTGAGACATGTGATGAAGACATTGGGATAGATTTAGATGCTCCTGAGAACATCTAAATTGGAATGTTCAAATTTCCTTAAAACTTCTTTGCCAGTGGAAGCCATCCCTCCCCCAGTACCAGAGGAAACTGGTCTACCAATGGGAAAAAAAAAAAAAAAAAACTTTCCATGACTAAACCTAAAGAAGTTATCTCAAGAGAATAACTATTCTCTTCAGGCAACAGCCTCCTCCCAGATGTGTGCTCAGACACTCTTATTTTCTTGAGGCATATTCCAAGGGTTAGATTTTGGCATGGTCCAGAATACTTAAAGTGAAGTTTCCTTCAGGAAGAGAAAATGAATACAGTAAAGATGTAGCATCTTGCTAAGTAGCATCATTGTAAAGGACTGGGGAACATGTACAGGGATGTATTCTGAGGATATAAAACCAAGGAGAATAAAATGCAAATTGGATGAAGCTAAACTTATTCATATGGATATGTTTATCCAGAATTCAAGAATTAATGTGTTGGATAGAATACCTAAGAGTGCCCTTAAATGTCTGCTGTATTAGTTATTTGAAGCCTGGACATAGCAGTGACTACAATCAATAAAATTAGGATGGAACATCCCCAGTACACTAGGAAAAGGAGTCTAACACTTAGGGCAATAGGACTGTTGCAGTGGATCCATTACATTGAGCTTGCTCAGCCATACACTAACCGCTTCCCCTGGGAGGATGCAGAGAATCCTCTTTATGAAGGCATTTAGAACTTCATTTAGAGAGGGGAACACTAGCATGTAGAAAAGCTCTCATCCTTGGTAAACTGGGCATGAAGAGAGAACACCAGGAAATTGGTCTCCCTGGCATAAATGAGAATAATGGCCATTGTCCAAGGTTGAAGACTGTGCTTGGGCTGAACAATTAAGGATATGTCCCCTCACCAAGGCTTATCTGGCTGGTACTACTGTTGACTGCCCAACTTTATTTTAGTAAAGGCTAATGCTTCCCCAGGTGGCCCACAGCTACCTGGTATCTGATTGATTACATTGGCCCACTTCTTTCCAGGAGGAGGCAGGAATTTAAGGTCATGGGAATATATGTGCATTCTTGATACAGATTTGCTTTTCCTGAATGAAATTCTTCTGCCAGCATTGTCACCTGAGGACTTCATGAATGATTTAAGCGTCACCATGGAATCCTCCACAACATATCCTCTGACCAAAGATCTTAGTTTATGTTGAAAGAAGTGCAACAATGAGGCCAGGTTTATGGAATCTCTAATTTTACTGTGTACTCCATTACCTGGAAACATCTGAGTCAGTAAAACAGTGGAATTGTCTACCAGACTCTCAGTAATGGCCCCAGCCATGGGATAATACCCTGTGAGATAGAATTGTTGATTTAGGATGTAGTTAAACTAGCAGCAAATGTACAGTGCTCCATATAAAGAATACTTTGGTCTGGGAACTAATTACTATTGCCTTTGATAACTTACTTGAATATTTTTTTCTTTCTTTAGGAGATAATGAAGACACCAGCCAGACAACCAAGGGCAGGAGGAGAGAAAGAGTTTGGAACCAAATTCCTCCCCTTTGTCTTGTTGCCTCATTGTAATTTTGGTAGTGGCTATGTTGTTCTATAGGGACAGATCAAACCAGGTAGTCCCTGTTCCATGGTTTCAGCTCTCACTGGTTTTACCACTGGGTTCTGGTAACACCATGATTTTGCTTTGCCTTTTTAAGACTAAGAATGATAACAGCTTCCTTGGCTTTCCCTTATCAATAGTCCTTGGTATTTTATATCTTTTGTTAGTTCCCAGAACTCTTTCCACATCTCTATAGATAATTTATAAAATTAATCTTCTTTAGTTAAGCTTTTTGGAGTGCTCCATCTATTTTACCCCCTGACCATAATCAATAGAATAAGGGAGTATTTTAGGTACCCTGTGTTTATAATTTGAAATCATATATATAACACATTGCCAATGAACTTAAAATAACAGAAGAAATAAGGCATTGCTATACATTAAGTTATAATAAAATACTTAAAAATAATTCCTTAACAGATAATTACGAGCATTTAGATGAAGCAGATATTATTTGTCTTCTAGAATCACAGAACTCTACAAAGCAAATATTTGAATAGAATATAGAATTACTGTTTCAATTTACACTTGTGATGATGTAGGTGTGGGGGTGGGAAATCATCCAGATGTGACCACAAGCTTGGAGAAGCATTAAGTAAACAAAGGTCGTAGTTGAGTTTTTGGGCCATTCCTGGGAAGTTAAAGATTAATTTGAAACATTGGAATTTAAATAGTATGAGTTTTGATACATATTAAGAAGAAAAATATTAACCAAGATAATGAAAACAATGGTATTTGATTTGCTTACATTTTTATCTTAATTTCAGAAAAAGAGACTGATACTTTTATATTTATTCCCCTTAGTAATTCATTGTGAAACCCTGTCAGGAAAAATATATATACAATCAGCTCTTCATTTTTGTGGATCCACGTACATAGATTCAACCAACCATGGATCAAAAATATTAGGGAAAAAAATGTCACTAAGTTCCAAAAAGCAAAACTTGAATATGGTAATACTGAGTACTACACTGAATCCACATGAATAAAGTGATGCATGGGCCTTGTATTAGGTATTATACATAATCTAGATATAATTTAAAGTATATGGAGGATGTGCATAGATTATACACAAATACTATGTCATTTTTCTATCAGGGACTTGGGCATCCTCAGATTTTGTTATCCTCGGGAGTACTTGAACCAATCCCACACAGTTACCTAGGGACAACTGTACAACTTTCGTTTACCTATTTACAAATTGGCAAAGCACTTTAGAAACTAGCTAGTCTAACACCATTATTTCTTGTCATATGTTATTACTGTCAAAAGTGCTGAGGAAAAAATGTTGATTAATCCATTCATATAAAATAGTGAGAAAATAGTTTTGATGTATTTCTTAATTCATTTTGATAGTACTCTGTGAAAGATATTTAAATTATCTACCTCTATAACCCAAAGCACCATAATACTAAATACAGTATTATTTTCTAATAAATGAGGATTATTATTTTGTAAGTAAGAAAAAGATATATAAAATATTTTTAAAAGATGTTTTAAAAGAATCATGTTGCTCATAACAATCAAATGCTGAATTGTTGCCAAGGGATTTATTAAGCATTTAAGTAAAAAAACTTAAGAAATTACCTTGAGCTCTATATTTTACTACTGTAAACTCCTCAAGCCGTCGTATAAAGTATTTCCTCTAACTCTTTCCTCCCCCAGTGTAGCTAGGTTCTTGTGTTCTTAAGGCCTAAGTATTCCTTACTTCAGGAATTGGGTTTTTTTTTTTTTTTTTGGTGCTTCCAGGGCCTGTGTTTGTCTGTGTAGGCCATTAACATTTACTCTTTTAGAGAATCAGCAAGCTCTATTATTGGAGACAAAGAAAATAAAACTTTGTGCTTAAGGAAATTTGGGAGGAAATCAGAGTAACATCTGGGTGTATCTCAAGGACTAAGAAGACATTCCACAAGTTTGTAGGACATAAGGGAGGGGTCAGGAAGTGCAGACACCTCTACTCTACTCTTATCCAGTGCTGGGGAAATAAGAAGATCTCAGAGCAAGGGCAGAGCAGTAAAAAGAAAGACCTTAGGAGCCTAGGTATGGGCTTCAGTGCTGATGGAAGAGAGGATAGGCAAAACCTACCTAATAAATCTGTACTAAATGAAAATTGGTGAGGGTGCTTAGCAATCTTGTTATATGTCGGTCTTATAGAAAATTTCAAAATTTCTAGTGGTAAATTTTGTATTCCCTTAAACACAGCATTTTTATGAGGCAATCCAGGTGCATATTCAACATAAAACACACAAAAATATGGGAAAGCAAAAGGAGAAGAGATTCTCATGTCCACACCAGAGATTACACATTTTTAAAATTCTTGAATATTAAAAAAGCTCCATATTGGTGGGTGGGTGGGGAAAAAAAAATGAAAAAAAAAGCCCATACTAAATATTTGTCAAATTTTGCTGGTTTAAACATATTCCCAGATAATAAAAAATGTATCAAATATTTTAAAACCCCTTTAATTTATAAATAATTCAAAAGCCTTGTGATGATTTTTTAAAAACTGTACAATAATACAGATATAAGTCCAGTAAAAAATAGTGCTCAAGGTAATTTCTTGAGTATCTAAGGCAAGAAGGAAAATGATGATGAACTTTCACGTAATGCACACACAATACAGTTTCTGAAGGAACTAAACAAGTTCGTTAAGGAATATGTATGACTCAATAGATGAAGTCCCAAATATAAGTCATTTCCTGTACTTAGAATGAGTCAGACAATTTCAATATCAAGGTCAAATTGAAAAGCTAAAAGAACTCAATTTTGTAAAATTTGGCAAGTAAAATTCCTAGAGCAGTACTTCTTAAGTTTCTCAAACTTTAACATGCATTTGTATTACCTAGGGATTTTTTTAAAGTGAAAAGTCTGATTTAGTAGTTCTGGAGAGGGTCTGAGATTTTGCATTTCTAATAAGCTGTGTTGCTGCCAATGTGCTGGAGTAACAGGTATCTAGAAAACATTACTCTGATTATGTGACTGTGAAAGGAGTGAACTCGAGTCTAATTAGCAGACATCAACCATACAGACATCAGTTAGAAAAGTTCTGCTGTTGAAAACAAATCATCTGACAATTTTGTAGTATGCCTTAACATTTTTTGCTGAGAAGATAAAGGAATAATAACAGTTAACTTTTATTGAACCATTATTATATGCTACACATTGATTTGGCTGCTTTACATTTATTATTTCATTTAATCTTCATAGCATCCTTTTGAGGTAGGTAGATAACAAGATTAAAAAAATGACTTCCACAGACAAATAATAAACAATATGTAAAAATGTTGAATAAATAATTTTTCATCTGTAATTGCAAATGTAATTCTATACAAGTATATGTTTGCTGTAATCTTAGTACTAGAAATTCAGGTAAAAAAATACATGGTCATGGTAGTAGACCAAATATTTAATGTAAACTAATAGCATGAGGTCATTTTAAACCAAAGAAAAAGTTTACTATGTTATATGTGTTATGAAGTGTTAGATATATCATATAACAGGAGCATTTAAAATGCAATGTTTAGATCAAGGGCTATAGAATTTCCATTGTTCTCTGTACTAGTCAGAGCATATTTATTGTAATTTATTGTTAATTCTGGCAGTTACAAATAAGAGATATGACAAAATGATGTGCATTCAGAAAAGGATAAAGCAGGATTTTAAAGAGTTTTTTTTTTCCCCCAAGATGGCTGACTAGAAGCATTTCCAGCATGCCTTATTCACCAGGAAGAACCAAAATAGTGTGTAGGCAATCACACTTTGAATATATTATCCAAGAAGGAAAATGAGAGTTCAACAGAAAAGTAAAAGGAAATTCCAAAGTGTAGAAAAAAGAAGGGAAACTGGCAACCCATGGGGCCAGGACCAGCCAAAAACTGGGAATGAATCCCCAGTACAAGAAAGGGTGAGTGAATGTCTTTCTGTGGTCCACTTCCCCACTGAGGAATCACACAATCAGGACCACAGGAGAGCACCTTGATTCTAACTTAGGGAGCTACTGGGAGACTGTGAGAAGAAACCGCTCCAGGGAATACCCCATGGCCTTCCTCAGACCTAAGCAGCTATAATGAGACACCTTTTTCAATGCTAGCCCTTAACAAACTGTGCATGGTCCTGGGACCCAGTGGCACCAGTCTTAGGAGTTAGGGAGACTTGGGCTATGCCTGATGAACTAGGGCTTGAGAGAGGGAGGGGCTCCTGCAACCGGAACTGAGAAGCAAGGGTGGTGTGTGCTCCAGCCACTGGCACTGGAACTGGGCTCCCCCATCCCAGACCTGAGCAAGACAAGAGTTGCTGTGGGGGCTTTGTCTTGAGCCAGGCAGTGATTTTTATGGCCTTGGGCTGAATTACGAGCTAGGAGCAAACTGCTGAGACTGACTGAACAGCTGGTTCTGCTGCCACAGCTGGGTTGGGTGAGAAAGCCCTACCAGGACTGGGGAATGAGACAGGCACAGGGTCCACACCCACCCACAGGCCAAAGTGCTAGTCACTGGGATCAGCCCTGTCCGCCCATGTTAGGTCCTCAGGGCAACTGTGGTCACCCCTCATCCAAGCACTTCACTGGGGGCCTGAGGATCACCTGGCTCCCAAGTTACAACTGTTGCATGCACTCCCCAATGGGGGACCTGAGCACAAGATTGCCTGGTGGGCTCTACCCAGCTGTGCTCCTCCTCCCCAGACAGTGTGTGGGGCCCAAGCTCCTGGGCCACAACCCAATCCCCTACCTCGGAAACCCAAGCACTTCTCCTGCGGGGACAGAGGTCAGGACTAAATACCCTACCACTACAACCTCAGCTGGTTCCTACCTGCAAGTGACACCTGCTGGCCTGCCCATTGCAACCATTGCCAGCACAAGAACATGTGGGAACTAGAAGATCATCTTACTACCACTGCTACTGCTATCGCCTATGCTACCCTGGCTACCCAGAAGCTCAAGAGCCTGCTTACCTGCCTGGTACACCGCTACTACAACTGGTATCTGAGAAAGCCACCCAGAGGCCCAACAATTGGCCTGCCTGGAACTGCCAACACAGATGCCAGTCTATGCTGCCCCGGGCTAAAGATAAACATACTTAGCCTACCACCGTGACCACTGAAACCTGAAAATAGGCCCATCTGACAATCTAGTTCCCAGCACAACTTCACCACAGCCCCCACCAATAACTGCACCTTAACACACCAAGAACAGCCAAAGAAATCATATGGCGTCTTTACTACCACACGCACCAAGAAGCAAAGCCAGAAGGCCGTATCCAACCAACATCATAGTCACAGGTTCAAGAAAAAAGTCCTCCCTGCAGTGAAAGTAAATTCAAAAATAAGAAGAAGCAATTGTTATTCTAGATGTGAAGAAACCAATGCAGAAACACAGGAAACATGAAAAACTAGGTACTCAAAAGAACACAATAGTTTTCCAATAATAGATTCTCACCAAAAAGAATCCTTAAAATCCCAAAGAATTCAAAATATTGATTTTAGAGAAGCTCAATGAGATGCAAGAGAAATCTGAAAACCAATACAAATAACTCAGAAAATCAATTCAGGATATGAATGAGAAATCTATCAAAGAGATAGATATCTTAAAACAAAAACAAAACAAACTCTGGAACTGAAAAATTAATTGAAGGAAATACAAAATACATACAAAAGCTTCAACATTAGACTAGACCAAGCAGAGAAAAGAATTTCAGAAATTGAAGACAGTTCTTTTGAAATAATCCAGACAAAAACCAAGGAAAAAGTATAAAAAAGAATAAACAAAACCTTTGAGACATCTGAAACTACATAAAATGACTGAACTTACAAATTAAGTAAGAGAGATTAAAAGGTTTAGAAAACCTATTTAATGAAATAATACATCAAAACTTTCCAAGTCTAGCAATAGATTTAGACATGCAGATACAGGAGGCTCAGTGATCCTCAGGAAAATACAATGCAAAAATGAGTTCACCACAACATATTATTATCAGACCGTCTAAAGTCAAAGTAAAGAACAAATTCTAAAATCAGCAATAGAAAAGCATCTAGTCACCTACAAAGGAAATCCCATCAGAATAACAGGGGAGTTTTCAGCAAAAACCTTACAGGCCAGAAGAGAATGGGATGACATATTCAAAGTGCTGAAAGAAAAAAAAAACCTGGCACTTAGAATTCTATAATATATTCAGCGAGATTAAGATTCATAAATGAAAGAGAAATAAAGTCTTTCCCAGACAAGCAAATGCTGAGGGAATTTGTCACCACTAGACTGGCCCTAAAAGGATGCTCAAAAGAATCCTAAACTTAGAAGCAAAAGGATATTATTCATTTTCATGAAAACACCTGAAAGTATAGAACTTACAGGTAACGCAATCACACAAAGGAGGAAGAGAAAGGAATCAAATATCACCACTACAAAATTCCACCAAACCACAAAGACAAATAGAGAAAAATAAAGAATTTATAAAACAAGTAGAAAAGAATTAATATCACAGAAATAAAACCTCATATATCAATGTTAATCTTGATCATAAATTGATTAAATACACCATTTAAAAGATATATATTGGCTGAATGGATAAAAAAATCCAACTATATGCCACTTACAAGAAACTCACCTTACCTATAAAGATATATAGACTAAAAGTAAAAGGGAGGAAAAATATATTCCACACAAATAGAAACTAATAGTGACAAGGAGGAACTATATTTTCATCAGATAAAACAGACTTTAAATCAAAAACAGTTAAAAGAGCAAAGAAGGTCATTATGTAATGATAAAGAGATCAAATCAGTAAGAGTATATAACAATTCTAAATATATATGCATCCAACTCTGGAGCACCCATTTCATAAAACAAATATTACTAGACCTAAGGAGAGAGATAGACGGCAACACAATGATACTGGGAGACTTCAACACCCTATTCACAACATTAGGCAGATCATCTAAGCAGAAAATCAACAAACATTGGACTTAAATTGGACTTTAGACCAAATGGACCTAACAACCGTTTACAGAACATTCTACCCAACAGCTGCAGAATATACATTCTTTTCATGAGCACATAAAACATTCTCCATATGCAAGGCCACAAAACAAGTCTCAAAAAATTTTAAAAATTGAAATCATATCAAATATCTTCTCAGACCACAGTGAAATGAAAATAGAAATGAATTCCAAGAAGAACTTCAGAAACTATACAAATTCATGGAAATTAAGCAACATGCTCTTGAACAATCATTGGGTCAATGAAGAAGTTAAAATGGAAATTAAAAAAATTTTTTGAAACAAATGAAAATGGAAGCACAACATACCAACCACCTGCAGGATACAGCAAAACAAAGCAGCGCTAAAGGTAAAGTTTATAGCATTCAATGCCTACAATGAAAAGTATACAGATTACAAACTAACAACCTAATGAGGGACCTCAAGGAACTAGAAAAGCAATGACAAACCAAGCCCAAAATTGGCAGAAGAAAAGAAATAACAAAGATCAGAACTAAATGAAATAGAGACCAATAAAACAACACAAAGAATCAATGAAAAAAAAGTTGGTTCTTTGAAAAGATAAACAAAATTGATAAACTGCTAGCTAGACTAATCAAGAAAAGAAGAGATAAGATCCAAATAAACAAAATCAGAAATGAAAAAGAGGCATTACAAATGATACCACAGAAATACAAAAGATCATCATAGCATATTATGAACAACTATATGCTCACAAACTATAAAACCTACAGAAAATGGATAACTTCCTGAACACATACAACCTCCCAAGACTGAACCAAAATAAGATAGAAAACCTAAAAATACCAGCAATGTGTAGCAAGATTGAATCAGCAATAAAAATTCTCCCAACAAAGAAAATCCATGGACCAGATAGATTCACAGCCAAATTCTACCAAATGTGCAAAGAAAAATTAATACCAATTCTCCTGAAACCATTCCAAAAAATTGAGGAGGAGAGAATTATTCCTAAGTCATTCTACAAGGCCAATATCACCCTGATACCAAAACCAGACACAACAGAAACAGAAAACTACTGACCATTATCCCTGATGAACATAGACACAAAATTCCTCAACAAAGTATTAGCAAACTGAATCCAACAGCACATCAAAAAGATAATACACCATGATCAAGTGGGTTTTATAACAAGGATGCAAGGATGATTCAACATACCCAAATCAATAAATGTAATATATCACATTAAAAAATCAAGGAAAAAAAACATATGATCACCTCAATAGATGGAGAAAAAGCATTTGATAAAATTCAGCACCCTTCATGATATAAACGCTCAATAAACTAGACGTAGAAGAAGTATCCCTCAAAATAATAAATGCCATACAGGACAAACCCACAGCCAACATCATAATGAATAGGGAAAAATTAAAAATATTTCCTCTAAGAACTGGAAAAAGACAAAGATGCCCACTTTCACCACTCCTATTCAACATGGTACTGGAAGTCCTAGCCAGAGCAATCAGGCAAGAGAAAGAAACAAAAGACATAAAAATGGAAAAAGAGGATGTAACATTTTCTCTGTTCCCTGATGATATGATCTAATATCTAGAAAAACCTAAAGACTCAGCCAAAATACTCTTAGATTTGATAAATGAATTTACTAAAGTTTTGTACAAATCAATTTACAAAAATCAGTAGTGTTTCTACACACTAATAATGATCCATCTGAGAACAAAATAAGAAGGCAATCCCATTTACAAAAGCTACAAAAAATACCTGGGAATATATTCAATCAAGGAGGTGAAAGATCTTTACAAGGAAAACTGCAAAACACTGAGGAAGGAAATTGTAGATGACACAAACAAATGGAAAAACATCCCACGCTCACGAGTCAGAAGAGTTAATATTGTTAAAATAACCATACTGCCCAAAGCGATCTACAGATTCAATGCAATCCCTATCAATGGTGCTGGGAAAATTGTATTGCCATATGCAGAACAATGAAACTGGACCCCTATCTCTCACCATATACAAAAGTCAACTAAAGATGGACTAAAGACTTAAATGTAACATCCAATACTATAAAAATAGTAGAAGAAAACCTAGGGAAAACTCTTCCAGGCATTGGTCTAGGCAAAAAATTTTGGACTAAGACCTCAAACACACAGGCAACAAAAACAAAAATAGACAAATGGGGCTTAGTTAAACTAAAATGCTTCTGCATAGCAAAAGAAGTAATCAACGGAATGAATAGACAACCTACGGAATGGGAAAAAAATATTTGCAAACTATTCATCTGACAGAGAGCTAATATCCAGAATATACAAGGAACTCAAACAACTAAAAAAATTGTATTAAAAATGGGCAAAGGACATGAATAGACTTTTTAAAAAAATAAAACATACAAATGGCCAACAGATACAGGAAAAAATTCTCAACATCACTAGTCATCAGTGAAATACAAATTAAAACCACAATGAGATATTTTCTTACTCCAGTCTTACCCCTATTATTAATATAAAAAGATAAAAAATAACAGATGTTGGCAAGGATGTGGAGAAAAGGGAATGCTTATACACTGCTGGTGGGAATGTAAATTAGTACAACCTCTGTGGAAAGCAGTATGGAGATTTCTCAAAGAACTAAAAATAGAACTACCATTCGCTCCAGCAATCCCACTACTGGGTATCTCCTCAAAGGGAAAGAAATCAATATATCAAAAATATACCTGCACTTATGTGTTTATTGAAGCAATGTTCACAATAGCAAAGATATGGAATCAATTTAAGTCCTCATCAACGGATGATTGGATAAAAATAATGTGGTACATATACATAATGAAATACTATTCAAAAAAGAATGAAATCATATCTTTTGCAGCAACATGGATGGAACCGGAGGACATTATGCTAAGTGAAACAAGCCAGACACAGAAAAACAAATACTGCTTGTTCTCACTCATAAATGGGTGCTAAAAATGGTGTATATGCAGGGACACAGAGTGGGGAAGAATCGACAAGGGAAACTTGAAAGGCTGAGGGGGTGGGAGGGGGTAAGTGATGAGAAATTACTTAATGGGTACAATGTATGTTATTTGGGTGACAGATACCCTAAAAGCCCTGTCTGGGCTACTATGCATTTAATAAAATTGCATTTGTACCCCATACTTGTACATAAATTAAAAATAAATAGAGGAACTGAAAAACAAACAAAACCTTGGTGTCTCCGAGTCATTCAGCCTTGGAGATGTGGCATCATCTCTGATATAATAAACTGACCCAAGGTTAAATTCCAGGGAATCAAGAAAATCCACCAAATTCTGAGATTCTGATTTCCTGAGGGGCTTTTTGTTTGCCTGGTTAACTTTCACTTCAAATTCTTGCTTTTCCCCAGAATTATAAATTTCTATTTCTGGTTCTGTTTTGTAAGACTCTTCTCCCATTTTTCATAACGTTTTACCTCAGGCCTGGCTACCACCTCTTCTCTTTAATTCTCTAAAGCATCATTAACACAAAGCTGTTGAATGTAACAACCCTTTGTCTGAGGAGTTAAGGATAATTCAGTGTCCAAAACACTAAAAATACTATGCAGCTCTCCTTTTCCAGACATTTTTAAATAGGGGAAAAATTAAATGAGTAAATAAAGTCCAACAAAGCACTTACTTCCCTATAGGATTATTTATTTTTATTTCTATTTTAAATTATTTTATTTTGAAATAGACAATACAAGCATAGGGATATAATTTAAAGGTGCACAAGGGTATAATATGAACAGTAATTATCCTTCCCATTCTATTTCCCAGACAACTACAATCTTGTTTCCCAGAGGCAAACGTCATTATATTTTTCTTGAATATTTTTCCAGAGATGATCTATCCTTGAAGATTTTTAAAAATAACAAATATTAAAATTTTTAGAAATGTGTTATTTGAGTGCAGTTCTTTGTAGATTGCCGTAAACATATTCTCTTAGCTTTTCCACTGAGTAATAAGTTGCTGGTTAGAGCCCAGCCCCCTAAAAAGGTAGAACTCACATTAGATATAATTGCTTAAAAGTCATTTTGCCATTCCTCAAGTGAGCAATGTATTACCTTTCACCTCTGCCATTCTCCCTGAAACTTGCACCTTCCCTTGGGGTGGTCCTACTCTTACCAACTCCTTATTCAGAATCCTCTTCTTAAGAAAACTTCCCCTCACTTTATTAGTTCCCACCAAGCCCCTTGTCTCTCAATCTACCCACATAAAATTCCAGTTACTTTATTATACAGAGCAATTTAACTGCTCTTAGTCTAATATTTTTTTCCTGTTGGCTATCCCCAAAGATTGGCCGTGCATCATAAAACAGGAATAACAACAGAGATGTCCTTTTCCTAAAAAGATTGTTTACTTAAGAAGTAACCTTTCAAACTGCAGCCACCTTTTCAAATAAATCCCACCACACCCCCATTTCCTAGTAACTTGATTATTTTCTTCCCCTAGCAAAAGTTTTTAAATCATTTGATAGTCTCCAGCATATAAATTCTTTCCCTGAGTGACAAGTGGGAAGGGAGAGAAAACATTTTACTTAATCAGAGACTATAAACACTAAGCTTGATCGGAGGGGTCTCTTCTTTAGGCAAGAGCGCTCAGTTCTGTGGCGTTCCCAGTGCTCAACACGTGAGAATAGAAAAAAATTCTCTCCCCACCTCTAGAACTCTTGTTCATCACACCTGAGGTCTACCATTCAAATCCTTCAGGACAATTTAGGAAGAGGAATTCTGAGTCAGAGAAAATATCTGGCAGATGGCAGACCTCATGTAGCAGGGACTGGGCAGCTTTCCTAGCCACAGAAATAGTAGCATTAGAGTTAAATGTGGTCAAAAGGGTGAACAGATTCCCCATGTTAAATCCCTGACATATTTCTTTTATCCTTCATCCACCCTGCTGCCTGAGTGGGGAGAAATGAAAAATATAAATTAAGCTGCACACATTCTAAGTAAAATACCAGGAAACCAAATACAGCAGGTTTTTTAAAAAACAAAACTTAATGACAAATTAGATTTTATCCAAGAAAAATGAAAGAATAATATTTCAATGAATGAATAATAAACCACTGGAGAGCTGTTAATTCTAATCTAATCTATTAAAAGATTGCTGAATTAGACATAGTTAGCATTCACTTCTTATATTAGCATTGTAACAAGTTAAAGATAAAATATAGTGTCCTAAAACTGGCAAAAAAGAAAACCCATAAAACTATCTACAAAAAGCACCCAAAGTAACACCAGTTAGAATCATTCCTTTAATGTCATGAGCAAGACAAAGAAACTGCTACATTTGCTACAATTTAATAATATGATTAAGATTAAAGCCGATTCTATGAGTCAAGAATGAGAAATAAGCTATATGTTTTTGAAAAGAAAAATTTGTCATTATTTGAATATGATAGATGTAGTTATCTAGAAATACTTGTGTCCTATGAAAAATTGTTTTAACTATCACAACAAGTAAGATCCTTAATCTAGAAAGAAACGTGAAGAAAAAGTGAGGGAAATCTTGCTATTGTATATAATAAGATATATATTAGAAATATAGAAATAAAGAGATTAATATAATGGATTAGTCAAGAAGTATTATATATATACAGTCTATATATATTCACACACACTATATATATGTACATGCATGATCATGTGTACATAACAAATATTAATTTGTAATAAAACTAACTTTCAAACTAGTAAAAAGTATTCAAGAAAATTAGAAATTCAAATGTTAGAAAAAATAGATCATTTTCTGATAACATCGGGAAAATCACTTCTAGATGAACTTATAGTATAAATACAGCTTAATGGAGACATGAGATCCTAACAAATCAATCCTTCTGCAAATAACAACTATAAACTCTGTACAAAACATATTAAAAAGATAACCCAGGGGCTTTGGATATTCATCTAAAGCAAGATATTTTTGGAGGGGTGATAAACTTAGAGCAAGCAACCTGCATAGAGTGAGAGCACTGTCTTATCGTGGCTTTACTCTTGGGAGCTCGAGCGAAGTGGATAAATCTCTGCTTGAAAAATGAATTAACTGATTGGTAAGTTGGAATCAGGAGCTAGTCACTTGTACCTTAGCACCAACCATTCCACTTTTATTCTCCTAGGGATCTGGTTTCCTACAAGAAATAAGTATTCTGCTCTGCGTTCCCCTCTAATGTTGCAGGAGCAGGTACTGGCCTTTCAGAGAGAAATCCATGGATGTTCAGCTCTCCTAGGGGCTGGATGGACTGTCTCACTATTCTTGGAGCCCACTCTTAAAATCCATACTATTGCCACATACTTTAGGGACTTCCTCGGGAAGTTTCTAGTGGTGAGGCAAATAGTATGGGCCTAAGGGAGTTGCACTAGGAGCATTTAGCAATTGATGGACCCTCACTCACTCTAGAAGTAGGCAAGATTCAGCCAGCAGAGGGGCACCCTAAATGATGGAGACATATTCAGAAAAATATGTATTTTCATGAGTAACCAGATTTTTATCATTTCAATAGAAATATATTTTAGTTTATATCATTTTATGAGCTTACTTCCATAATTCCACAATTTCATATTTGAAGCTAATGCAAATCTGATTGGAGGCATTAATCATATGACACATTATAGTATAATAATTCCTGTTGGCCATCTTTACTTTTGTTATGAGGTTTGGGGCTGTTTTAATCTTTTGTGTCAAACCATTCTGCAAACTGCTAACAAGTCAGGAGAGCCTGATTGTAACTTGTTAGAAATCAAAATTTCAGCATTTCATTTATGAGGTGAATGTTTAGGCTAAATTTGATTTGTTTCATATGCTTCTGAATTTTAATTAAATTTAAATTTAAATCATTCAAATCAAATCGACTCTTAGGTTTTAAATTAAATTTAAATTCCCGACTTACATGGTTTTCAATTTCAGTTTAGAATTCTAATTTATCTCAAAAATAAACTAATTTAAATTAATTTTAAAACTCAGATTTCTGGCAGATTCAGTTTCACTTGGCTTGCTTCCATTTAAAACTATAGAACCAGATAGATAACTTAAGAAAGTGACACAAAAGGAGAAAAGAAGAATTTCAGGACAGAAAATTGGGGTGTCCCAATATTCACATATCTGGTAGAAAAGATGGAGTCAACCAAACTGCCTCAGAAGGAGAAGTTTTGGGGTTGGTTGAGATCTGAAAGCTGAAGGTAGGAATTTTAAGCAGGGAGGAGTAGTTGTTTATTTGTTTGTCTTGAGGAGGTCTGTGGGCCAGGGGAAGGTCAGAGTCTTTCTGAAACACAGATCTATTAGGTGTTCCCTGTTCTGTGACAATTCAGGGGAAGAATTCTAGAATGGCTGCATTCTCCTGGTGTGCACTCTTTGAGGCAGCGTGGAACACCTGGTAATTGAAGACCTTTCAAAGGTGGTCTCTTTCCTTGAAGTCTGGGTCTGATTCATGTGAGCATACAGGGATTGAATACAGGTTTAGACAGGAGCTAGACTCTTTGGCAGACAGAAGCAAGAAACAATTGGATACATAGAGATAATTATTGTCATCCATGGATGTCCATATCAATCTTTTATCATTTCAGTCATGGTGAAGAGTCTTACTATCTTAATATCTTTGGTGTCTTGTATCCTGTAGGTTCAAGATGTCTTATTAATTAATTTTATTCTCAGAATAACTGATATTTGGGTGACTATAAAATAATGTTCATGAAATACCTATTGTTTGAAATTTTTAGTAATAATTTTCCATAAAACATCCACATACTTTCAGACTCTTATTTATTTCAGTCATTCCTTATTAATTAATTAGTGTATAACCATTTTCTAACTAATTTGAATATATAATTATTGAAATTCGTGGCATCTTGGATTGTTATGATTATACTTATGACTTTTAATCTATCACAGATGCTTTGGAAAATTCATGGCTATTTCAGTAATCATTAATTCCTAACATTGTTGTATCCCAAGCCAATTTCATGAATATATTTATTCTCATGTGATGTCTACTGCTGCAAAAATGCATAAAATTAGATTTTAATTTTAAGACAGGCATGCATGTGACCACTATTTAATTTAATCAATTGTCTTCATGAATAAAAAGAAAAGTTCCTCTAGATATAAGGAGGAGTAAGGAGCTGTTATATTAAAAATGTGAAACTCTGTATATTCTATCCATATTTGATATGCAAACAATTACTTAATTCGACAAGGATACATCCCTAAAAAAATTTTGGATTAGAACAGCTACTACCCCTTCCTAGTATTAAATAGTTACTATTTCTATTGGTAGGAATGTTAAAATGGCATAATGTTCAAAAATCTGTTATGTCTGTGAATAATCCTATATGTATCAGCTTCTCTGTTGAACTCACAGAAACTTCCCATGAAGCTAATTCTTCTCCACAGGGAAATAAACCAATATAGAGATGCATATCATTAGGAAACCAGCTTTATGGTACACATGCATTCATCTCAACATGGTGCTAAATAGATTTCAATAGTTATTTATATACTTGTGTTCTTGATATAGAGAAAAATGTTGCCTTCCTCTTATACTTTATATTACAGCATTTATTTTACCCTGTGGCTCAACCTATTAAAGTAGACTAATTAAGATGATATCCTTTCATTATATCCTCTTTCTTTCTTTTCCTCCCTCCCTCTATTGACTTACCAAAGGTCAAGCAAAAAGAGTAGTCTGCTTAGGTACAAGCAATAAGGATACGTACTATAATATAAAATCAACAATAAAACCAACTAAAACTCAGGTTTTTTATTGTCACAATAAACCAGCAATTCTAAAAACTGACAAATTGTTCTTCTCTGATAAAAACATTTGTTGATCTAAGTTCTAAACAATGATGTTTACTGTTCAGTTTTAATAATATAAATGTAAACTTCAAATTAACGCAGTTTTATTACTCATCTTTTTAAGACATTATATATTATGTGGCAGCTAATTTGGAGAACTCCCAATTATACATGTGTATGTTCTTACTTGCAAGCAAGCTTGTAATGGTTCAGTATCATTCAAGTTAACTTTGTTACAATACCTCTCTCCACCCCCAGTTGATATTAAATAGTTCTGTGTTTAAACACTGGATTCAAAATAAACACTGACTACAGAGTTATTGCAAAGATGAAGAAAAGACCTTAAATTACTTCAATGTTATCATTTTATGCGACCATGTGGACTTATTTTTTTGTACATAATTAAAACAGTGAAACAGAGTACAAAATGCAAGGTGCAATATTTTTCTTTGATAAATTCAAATTTTAGTTCAGCAATGAAATAATTTATTGAATTTGAATAATATCTTTAAATTGAAATTTAGTTTTAAAAATTATTGTTCTTATTCATTATTCAATTGTAATATTATTCATCACTGCAACAGACCAATATATAAGTATAGTCTTCCCCATTTTATAAAATGCATTAATGTAATCAAGATGTATTAATCAAGTATTTTATTTACCTTCTTTTGTACTGTGATATTTATTTTGTGTTTATTTTATTATAATTACATATATAATAAAATGAATGCACATCTATTTATGGAGAGAGAAAGAGAAAGAAAGATACAATGAAAGAAAATAATCTTAATTATATACATAGTATATATATTTCAATAAAAGAATTTTCACCGCCTGTCTTTTTTTTAGACATTATTTTATTAATTCCATTTCTTTATTGCTACTGAAAAGAACATTTCATGGGGGGGTTTAATTAAAAATGATCCGCACCCCTCCATCAGTGTCAAATACAGTAGGAATACTGTTCTTTTTCTCCATCTCTTCCTTCCTCCTCCTTCTCCCAAACATATATTTCATACCCAGTGTGTACCAGACACAAAAACAAGGTTAAACTTCAAATAAAATATAGGTGTCAACTTTAGATTATTCATTATGAATGGAATGGTTTTCAGATGTTAATTTGTGCAAAGAATAAAATTACCATTAATTAAGAAAAGCACCACTATAGAAACATTACCATTGTAAAATATAGAAACTTCAATAATTTATTGCAACTTGGCAATACTCATTCCCCTTCACCTATCAAGCTTGTAACTCAGGAGACCACATGTCCCAATTTGCACAGAACAGTCCAGGTTTGCTTAGGATAGTCCCAATTTATGCCTGTCATTCTGGTGTAATTATTAACAGTCCTTGCTTTCACTTCCGAAAGTGTTCCAATTAAGGCAATAAAATAACAAATGGCCCCATGTGACCAACCCCTAATATTTGTGGAACTCAGATGGGAATAAATATGGAGGTCCATATGCCACATACCCAAATATTTACAGGTTATAAATCAAACTATCAACCCTTAAACTATATTCTTTTTTCTGAATAAATATATGTTCACAACAAAAAATCTAAAAATATGTTTAATTTTCTGTTTTTTAAAAAGATGTAACTGAAAGTCAGCAAAATTTCAACAACAACTGAACTTAATTAGTATTATTGTACATGTCTAGGTGTTCTATCGATGGCTCAGATGTTGTGATACTTGAATAAGTAATAGAATTTTTTAAATATATGATTCATAGATTATTTTATATTTACCCCACAGTTTATTTTACTTATTTCAGAAAAATCACTAATTGCTTTGCAGTTACCTTTCAACTTAACTTATGTTCTGTTGACAATACTTCAGAGTTTCACATTTCTCAAGTCACAAATCATTTCTTAAATAGTTTTTATTAGCTTCATGTTATAACTCATTGATCATTGCAAATGGAATTGTTTTAAAAATTTGTATAATATTTTAGTTTAGAAATAATACCTGAATTTCACTATTCACATTTAAGCATTTTAGTGTGATAAATTATCATAAAAATATTACAAAATATTTTGTGTATCTTACGAATTAACATTTACATCACAATTCAAACAGTAATGTGAAAATCAATATCACTCTTCATGTGTATTACATTTAGAAGTACATTTACAAAAATTCTAAAAGTGTCATATGAATTTTTAATATTGTGGAATGTTCCTGAACTGCCAGTTGCAACTGCTGTAAATATAAACTTATAGGGCAATGAATTTGAACTTTAAGAGAAGCAAGAAAATAACACCCAGCATTACTGGGAAGTGTTACTTTGCTATGTAAGAATATTTTACATTCATGCTTTCAGAGAAAAAAGATTTTCTACTTATCTACTATCTTTCCCAATTGCTTCTGCCTGTGGTTCAGATGGCCCTTGGACCCGAGGCAGTGTCTGTTTTCTGGCATTGACTGCAATATCCTGCATGATCTAGCCCCTACCTACTTCTCCCACCACATCTCCAGTGCTCCTCCAGTCTTTTGCTGGCCTTCTTCTGATGTCTTCAACATGCCATGACAATTCCATCATTCAGGCCTGCAAATTCGGTCTTTCTTTTCTCTGGAAGGCAATTATCCCGATGTTGTGTAGCTTCCTCGTTTTGTCCATTAGGTCTCAGCTCAAATGCCACCTCCTCATGGGAATCTTCTTGTCCGCCTCTTATTTCTTTCTTTGAATATTACTCTCTATCTTATTGTCTTATTTTAGTCATTGCTATTATCTGAATATTTTTGTACTCCCAAAATTTGTATGCTGAATCCTAATCACCAAGGCGATGATATCAGAAATGATTAATGTTGGGTCTGCCCCAGAATGCATGCAGTCGATGAAGTCAGATAGGGACTCCAGAGGAATCTCCAGAGGTTGTAAAGATAACTCTGAATTACAAAGGCTGGGATGGAGCCTGCAGAAACTGGCCGAATTCCCCCTCCCCAAACTTTCTATAAAATTCACCACCTTCCCCTCCTCTGGGTGGATGCCTTTTTTGGCTGCCACCCACCTGCACCCAGGTGCTCAAAATAAACGGCATTTTACCATGCCCGCGGGCTTGCGTGTCTCCCTCTCAGCTCCAACCTAACAATTAGGTCGTGACGTCTCTGGAATGAGATTAGTGCCCTCATAAAAGAGGCCCCAGAGAGATGCCTTGTCCCTTCACCATGTGAGGACACAGCCACAGCAAGAGGGCACCATCTACGAGGAAGTGGGCCCTCTCCAGACACTACTGGTACCTTGAGCTTGGACTGCCCAGCTTTCAGAACTGTGAGAAATACATTTCTTTTGTTTATAAGTTACCCAGTTATAGCATTCTGAACAGATTAAGACTGTTTTTTATGTCTTTTTTTTTTTTTGAGACAGAGTCTCACTCTGTCGCCCTGGCTAGAGTGCAGTGGTGTCATCACAGCTCACTGCAGCCTCAAACTCCTGGGCTCAAGTGATCCTCCTGCCTCAGCCTCCCAAGTAGTTGGGACTACAGGCACTCCCCACCATGCCCAGCTAAGTTTTCTATTTTTTGTAGAGATGGGATCTCAAACTCCTGAGCTCAAGCGATCCTCCTGCCTCAGCCTTCCAGAGTGCTAGGATTACAGGCGTCAGTCACTACACCTGGCCAGTTTTTATGCCTTTTATTTGTTTCTGTAAATATATAGTATTCATTTATTATTCTTATTTGTGTAAACTTTTTTTAACTATAAGACTGTGAGGTTTGAATATACTTTGGTGTCTCTCCTGAATCTAGAACACATATTAGAAGCTCACTAAGTATTCATTATGGAAGAACACCTTAATATCTCAATTTTCTCTATTTTTTATGTTGGATTATTTAATAAGGGTGAAAGAATGAATGCCTATTACACTTATAAGTTTTCGTATTATTTGGAATTCTAATATTCTTAAGTAAAGAAAATGTATTGTAATTATAACAAAATACATGAAAGTCTATACAAAGAATAAAATAGAATTGGCTGCATAGACAATATTGTAATGAGAAAGAGTTAGAGAAGAAACAAAAAATCCATTATTTCACTGTATTTGTATAATATACCTCCAAGTTCCTGAAGAGTCTCAACAAAGTCCCAACTTTATGACTTAATATATGGAAGAAATTGTTATTTAATTCATAGACTTAAGTAAGTTTTACATTGAGTCTGAGAAAATTATTGATTTCTCTACACTCTTGAAAAACTAAGGCAGACTGTATACTTCAGCAGTATACCCATCATTAGAAATGAATCACAAAGACAGGCCCCAGACATTAGAAATAAATAACTTTGGGACTTTTTGCAAAATGAACTTCATTTATTTGTAACCTCTACAAGGAAGGACTCTGGAGACAGACATCTTTGGTTGAAATAACATATCTATCATTTAACTGTAGCAAGTTACTTAATCTTTCATCAGAAAAAACAAAACCAAAAACAAAAGGTTGTGTGTATTAAATGGAATAATATATATATAGTACTTAGAACAGTGTGTAAATGCTTATTATTATTTCAATAAGTAACACATCATTAATATATTTATCCTTTATATGTTTTTTGTTCTTTAAATTTATTTTAACCCTATGAAGTGTGACTAAGAGGGTATAATTATTCTAATTTTCTAAAATGGAACATTGAATCTTAGAAAAGTAAGTGATTTTTTTCAGGTCAATATAATGGAGTTAGAAAAAATATTTTCACTCTTTCACATAGTGAAAGAGTACAAGTGATACATTTAAAGGGGTTACTTAAATATTAAGAAATATTTTACTTAGTTCCTCTTTTCCAAAACCATTTATATAACCTGAAATTGCCAATATTTTTCTTGACACAATCTTATGACTCATGAAAAATGTGGACAAGAGCTTTAATTAAAAGGAGTCGTTTTGTAACATGATAATTTTTAAAATTACAATATTCCTAAGAGAATATCAACAATGATTCCAAAAGGACAGGGGCAAGGGCAAGAGAACATAATGTTTTTAAAGAACATACTCAAAGCCACATCCCCAGTGCAAAATGACAAACTGTTTTTTCTTCTGAGTAACTGCTGCCTTCTTACCAATGATATCCCCGGTTCCTCTTTATTCTCTCATCTCATGAACATAAATTACTAAGATACCAAATTGCCCCCAATTCTTAATAGGGCGCTATTTAAAATTATCCCTCACTTTTCTTATCCCTCCTTAGAATAACCCAGGACAAGTCCAAACCCTGTAAGAGACACCCTAAGGTCCAATTCCTGTATGTGTTGTCTCATGATGCAGTAAGTCAAATATCTTTTTTTAAAAATTAAAGTGCGTTTCCTGTGATCTGTAGTCAGTGGGCTTTAAATTGTCCTTTTACTCAAATATAATAGAGAAAGTTATAAAAGAGAATTGCATACTGCAGGCACACAGATGTTTCATCTCTCCTCGTCTTTGTGCCACTATATTGTATTCTGTAACTGACAAGAACAGTTCATTAATAGACTGCGAAGCAAGAAAGTTAGGAAAGACAGTATTTTATCTGTACCAATGTGATTTTAATAGACCAATATTTTGTCTTAAAAAATATACTCAAATGCCTTAGATAGATTGATATTTTACTGATTGCCCTGTTCAATAGCCTATAAGTCATCTATGAGATTAAAATAAATTTAAAAAACACTATTTTCTAGATTTATTTTTTAAATCACTGCTAAAACAGCAATCCATGGATAAATGCTGATATTAAACTGAGATTGTAAAATTATTGTGTATTCAATTATTTTTTATAAAGACCATGGGAGCACATTATTTTAAATAGGAATGCATACATTTATATTTTATTAATATAATCTTAGTTAATTTTAGAACTTACAGTCTGTCACATTAGGGAGGATGCTGTCAATATTTGCCCCCTCTTCCTCTTTCCTCTGGGTTTCTGCTTGACAACAGTGATGCACTATTGGCAAGCAAAACTTCAATACACTAAGAAAAACCATAAAAACAGTCATTACTGTATGGTTTAAATAATATATCTGAGTAAGAGTAGCACTTAGTGGTTCTTTTACTCTATCTTTTTTTTTTTCCTATTTTTTGTCTTGTGTTTCTAATTTGTTTTTGCTTCTATGTTTTATTAGAATTTTCCCCAAAGTACTGATGCTTTCAGAGTAATCCATGGGGTTAGCTCTCCAACATCTTTATTGCTTAATGAAAATCACATTGGTCTGTAAAAATTCAAAAATAAAGAAATGGCTCTAGCCATAACAAATTAAAGAATTCAAAATGGAGAAAAGTTCTCCTGACCCACCACTTTTCCTAAACACTCTCCACTTCCCAATTTAACATTTTTAGTGGCATTCCTTACTGTATTTGATGGTGGGGGAGATGAGGAACAGTGGTAGTATTTGGGAGGCAGACTGCACTACACTGTGAAATGGAGCTCCAAAGCATGCTAATACCTCCATTAAAGGAGCCCTCAGAGATAGTAATTCTTGTAATTCTATTACAAATAATGGTCAGGTTATTACTCTAGGTAGAGGCATGACTTAATTAAGGTTTATTGAATTTTAATCTGGTTCTGTACTTCCAGATGAGCTATACCAGCAGTCCCCAACCTTTCTGGCACCAGGGACCAGTTTCATGGAAGACAATTTTTCCACAGACCTGGGGGGTGGGGATGGTTTCAGGATGATTCAAGTGCATTACATGTATTGTGCACTTTATTTCTATTATTATTACATTGTAATACATAATGAAATAATCATACAACTCACCAATAATGTAGAATCAGTGGGAGCCCTCAGCTTGTTTTCCTGCAACTAGACCGTCCCATCTGGAGTTGATGGGAGACAGTGACACCTGAAGTGTGTTGCTTATGTTCAGTCTACTCCGTAATCTCATTTTGGTTGCTGTCACTGCAGAAAACCCTACTTCACAAAGATAGAATGTTGGAAATGGAAGCAGGCTTTTCAGTGCTTTTCTGGCAATCTCAGGATATTCCGTTTTGACTAATCCAGACGTATGCAGATTTGAAGTTGTCTCAAACATACTTTTAAGGCCACCATCATTTGTGATCTCAAGCAGTTGATCCTTTTCTAGCACGGACCAAGTTGATTCACCTGGCTTATTCACAAATGGGTCTCAGATCTATACCTTCCCAGTTTGAGGGTCTTTTGTGGTTGGGAAGTAATGCTCAAACTCTTTTGAAAGCTGAGACAGGTGATCATGCACCAGCTGGGAGAAAGAAGGTCCTGACTCAGTCTCTTTCAAAAATCTCTGCTAACATTTGAAACATGTCAAAAATCCCAATGTTTGCTCGTCACCCCTGTAATTCCAGTTTGGCTTTGAATTCAGCCACAGTTTTCGTTCTCCCATGAAGTAACAGATTGAGTTCATGGAGCAGGTTGAATATGTTACTCAAGTAAGCAAGTTTTGGGACCCATTCTGTGCCACTGAAATGTGCTGCCAGTGGTGACTGTTTTTCTAAAAGAAATGTCTGGAGTGGCTCTTGTAATTCAAAAACTCTGGCCAGTGGTCTACCTTTAGAAAGCCATCTCACTTCTGTGTATAAGAGAAGACGCATGTGCTCTACGTCCATCTCCTCATAGAGCTGCATGAACAGATGTGAGTTAAGGGCATGTACTTTAATATGGTTGATCATTTTTTTTACAGATTCTATAGCACTTTATACACTTATATTTTGTATTATGAGTACTTGATAAACTTAACGGCAAAAGAGGGACACATTTGTAAGATAAATGTCTTACAATATCAGATTTTGAAAGCCTCAATAAAATGTTACTAATAAAATCCAGCTATATACACAATGAGCTTTGAAGACTTAGTATGATAAAAAGAATGTAAAATATTTTTGTAATTTTATTTTTTTTGCTCTCCACGAAATTTTATTTATTGTCTCTCTTTGATTAGCAGTTTGAGCTTACTTAGTTTTTTAAAAAATTTCAGAATATTACAGGGTACAAATACTTTGGTCACATAAATTGCCTTTGCACCACGCGAGTCAAAGCTACAAGCATAACCATCCCCCAGTCAGTGCGCACCGCACCCCTTAGGTGTTGATTTACCCATCCCCTCCTCCCTTCTCCCACCTGCCTAGAGGTTGATAATTTTAATCACATCCTGCAAAACGTTGTTTAGTTCAGGTGACATTTTTCAGCTAGCCAGCATTTCTCTATGGATGACACAGTGCATAGACTCACATTCAGAAGCAACCTCCTTGACCCAAGAAGTGAAACAAGAAAGTTGTCCAGTCATGACAGCTGCTCTGTCCGTGCATATACTGACACAAAATGACCAATTTAATTTTACTAATATGTAGTCATTCAAAGACTTGAATAGTTCTGTGACTGGTGTTGGTTGGCAACAAAAGTGCACATAACATATCCTCATGCATATCCTCCTGAAAAATATATCACACAAAAACAAGCATTGTTGCCTTGTTGTCAACATCAGTAGACTCATCAACCCGGATTGTGCACCATGGTGACTCATTAACCCTCTCTAACAATTGTGCCTCAATATCCTCTGCTATTTCATCAATTCATCTAGTTGTGGTGCCAGCCAAAAGAGGAACATGTGCCACCTTTTGAACTGCAGCCTCTCCTAAAAGTTCACTACAAATGTCCTTAGCAGCAGGCAAGATCAATTCTTCACCAAGAGTAAAGAGCTTCTTAGCTTTAGCAATGTGGTTAACCACTAAGAATGATGCTCTCAGTGCAGACACATTTGATGAAGTGGTGGCCTTCAATAACTGCTTATGTTCTTCGTGGTTTTGTTTTTTTTCTTCTGAAAAATTCCAAAGGTTTGTCTTTTAATGTAGGGTGCTTGATCTCCATGTGGTAAAGTAGTTTTGAAGGATTCATGGCTTTGTTGGATAGCTGGTCACCACATATTACACCAAGCGGGCTTGGAGAACGTGAATCACTTGGTGCAATAAATCCATAATTTAAGTAGGCCTCTTGGTATTTTCTTTTAAATGCAGCTTTCATTTTGTTGGCAGTGTTAGAGTCTTCTGCTCTCTCATCATTGGGTCTTTCCCCATTTTCAAAGAAACTCTCCAGCGATGTTTGTTTTTTTAGTCATTTTTGCTGGGTTAGCTTGTGGGCTACCAAAACTGTGCCTGAGACAAGTGCACAGTGCGGGAAAGAGGTGCAGATGGAAGTGGTAAATAAAATAATGGGCAGGCCATGGGTGCACTAAAATAAGTGTTGGATTCTAACTTAAAGCCTGCCACCAGAGGCAGCTTTAGAATTAAAATACACTTGCCACTATAAAGCCTGCCACCAGATGCAACTTACTTGCCACTTGCCACTCATTGATAGGGTTTTGATGTGAGTCTGCAAGCAATTGATTTATTATGGTCTATGTGCAGCCAAATCTCTCTGCTAATGATAATCTGTATTTGCAGCTGCTCCCCAGTGCTAGCATCACCGCCTCTGCTCCACCTCAGATGATCAAACATTAGGAGTGCTAAACCTAGATCCTTCACATGCACAGTTTACTGTAGGGTTCCCTCTCCTGTAAGAATCTAATGCTGCTGCTGATCTGACAGGAGGCGGAGCTCAGGAGGTGATGTGAGTGATGGGAGCTACTATAAATACAGAAGAAGTTTCCCTTGCTCACCCACTGCTCACTCCTGCTGTGGGGCCTCATTACCAACAGGCCACGGACTAGTACCAGTCCATGGCCTGGGGGTTGGGGACCGTAGACCTACACCACCAACCTGGTATTTTTCACTAAGAAATGCTGTAAAACTGGGAAAAGTATCCACAAGCAATAGGAAAAATGAAGACCCATTATTTTTAAATATTGGCATGAAATCTGATCCTGAAAAATCCTCATCACTTTAAGTTAGAAGCAGGATGAGCAATGTTGAACCCCAGTGAAGACTTATCAGTCTAGATTATGGTAATAGGACCAGATGATTCAGAAGTAGCCATAATAGGTAGCTGGAGTCAGGGGGCTGATGAAATAACCTAGCAGATCTAGCATCTAACTTTTCTCACAGCATACAAAATATAAAATTAATTTCACTATATTATTGGACTATAACTGAGGTTTTAGATAATGTCCCTGGTTACATCAAAAAAAAATTCTTAACATTTCTGATTAGGCTGACTGAAATCCATAAAAAATGATATGTCATTAGTAAGCATTATGTTTTTCTCCATGAGACAATATTTGAAGTGCAAGAGCAGAAGACAGAGGAATGAAATTCTGTTTAAAGAATAATAAAGCTGAGACAGGGCAACGAGTTTAAAAATATAAGTTTAAACCATTCTGTGAGTTCATTATATCAAATATTTTTAAATTTTAGATTTCAATTTTGAGGGTGAGATACAGTTCCTACTTTAAATTATTTTCTTTTCTTGTAAATTCATTGTCTTTCCCAGTCTCAAAGGATTTGGTTGTAATGTGCATACAAATGTAATTAATACTCAGGAATTTATTTGACATGCAAGTGCATACTGTGTGCTAGAAACTCTTCTAGTTGTGGGGGTTAGGGCAATACTCTGGAGAAACATGTTTCAGATATTACATCTGCTCCTGCCTTGTGGCAAAGCCACATTCTACAAAGGCAGAATCCTTTTTAACATCCTAGAGAGTTTCTTAATTAAAGATTGGCCAACAATTTCCAGCCTCAGCTTAAATATCATCTCCCCAGAGAAGGCTTCCCTAATCACGCTTCCTAAATTAGGATTGCACTGTTATTTATTATGTCAATTCTGTTTCCTTCATACATGGTATCAATCTTTTCAAGTATTTGTTTAATTTCAATTTTGCTTTTTATTTCCTGTCTAGCCAATATACTGTAAGCTTTCTGAGATCAGGAACCAAATCCATGTCAGTCACCATTGTAACTCTTGCATTTAGCACTATACCTGCCCAAAAGAACATTTATTTTGTCTTCAACTAGGGTTTCAAGAAAATTTTAGTCTTGACCATGGTATTATATATCAAATTGATGATACAGAATGGATTGTTTTTAATTAACTTTTACTTCACTTGTGTTGAGTCACAACCAGAGTAGGAAGTAAGAAAGAAAAGCAATATTTGTCAAGTGTTTCCACATGCTATTTTTTTAATAACAAAATAAATAAAACCTTATTTGTTATGAAAAAAATGCTCATTATAAAAATTTTAATCTACAAAAAAATTTTAAGCTTCTATTTTGAAATAATTATAGACTCACAGAAATTGCAAAGATTGTACAAAGATAGTCTTATGACCCTTCACTTAGTTTTCTCATGTGTTATCACATGTGTAGATTCATGTGACTACCACCACAAAAGATACAGAACTTTTGCATTACTACAAAGACCTCCCTCTGCTATCCTTAATAGTAACAGCCACCTCCCTCCCAACTATCATCCATGACCCCTTGCAACCGCTAATGTGTTTTCCATCCCTGTGTGTGTGTGTGTGTGTATATATACACACACACATTTTTTATAATGTTAAATAAATGAAATCATACAGTATGTAGCATTTTGGGATTGTCTTTTTCACTCATCATAATGACTTCGAGATGCATTCAGATTGTTGCAGGTAACAATAGTTTGTTTGTTTTTATTTCAGAGTAATATTCCACTGTATAAATAGTTTGTTCAAACATTCACCCACTGAAGGGCTTCTAGGCTGTTTCCAGATTTTTGTGTTACAAGTAAAGCTGCTGTGAATACATATATAAAGGATTTTGTGTAGACATAGTTTTTATTTCTATTTTTATGTGGACATAATTTTTCAATTTTATTTTTAAATATTTTTAATAAAATAAATAAAAATTTTATGAAAAAGCACTCACTATAGAATATTTGAAACTTTAGAAAAATTTCAAAGTAGGAAAATAACAATCACCTACATTCCCACAACTGAAAGTCGGTCACTATCACTATGTGGGTATTTTCTCTTTAGTTTTTTTTTATGTACAAAATTTTTATGGCTGTTGATAAATAGTTCTGATTATAATATATAAAGGCAATTTTGTATTCTGATTTATTTTATTATTGTGACATAATTATTATAAACAATGAATGTAGGAAACACATATAGGTATAAATATGTATTTATTTTAAGTAAAGCATAATAGTAAAATAAATATTTTCAAGCCTACAACCCAGTGTAAGAAATAAGATATACCATTACTACTGATACTCCCTGTGGGTCTCTTTATGTTTTATCTATTCATTTTGGGTATTTTTTTCAGGAGATGTTGTCAGCCAAACTGCTGAAAACAGATGTCATATTTTCTAGGCAAAACTTTAAATGTGGACAGTTGGGAGACCCACTGATTTTGTTCTTAACTCACTGTGGCTGGTAATACATCTTCTCTTCTTCCTTTCAATACTTTTTCAGAAAATCTTACTGGAAACATCAAAATTTTCTTTCTTTGGGAAGCCTGTCATTTAAGTCTCTTTTAAATGAAGGGCCAGTTAGTCCTAGACTGTGGTAGACCTATACAAACCAGGGGAATATACCTGTGAGCATTTTTCATTTTTTTTTGTATTTGTATTTTTGTATTTTGTGCAGTTAAAGGAGCTGATCAGTCTTTTCTAAACACCATTATTCAGATAAATGCTCCAAATGCTCTAAATATGGATTTTCTAGCTATAAATCAGTTTTACACTATATGCTATATCAGAAAGCTATTTTGTGGTCATAATTATGCACAGTAAATACATGATGTTTGCTTTGTTTCATGTACTGTATCTCTGCTAAATATCATAAAGTGTATATAGTCCAAACTATAATTATTTGAAATTCTAAAGGAATATAACATTTAGATTCTTATATACCTATCTTTCTTCTAAATTTGTTGTCACGTCAGGCTTACTTACTCCTTACTCCTAGAAAAACCGTCATTGTTCAAAACAACAGCAATAAAAAGAAAACTACAAGCCAATACTCCTGATGAACACAGATGCAAAAAATCCTTTACAAAATTCTAGCAAACCAAATTCAACAGCACACTAAAAGATTACTCACCATGATCAAGTGAGATTTATACAAGGGATGCAAAGATGGTTTATCATATGTATACCCAAAAGCATGATACATCACGCTAACAGAATGAAGGACAAAAACCATATGATTATTTCAATAGATGCAGAAAAAAATTGACAAAATTCAACATCTCTTTATGACAAAAGTTCTCAATAAATTAGGTATAGATGGAAGGTACCTCAACACAATAAAGGGTATGTATAACAAATCCACAGCTAACATTATACTGATGGGAGAAAAGTTGAAAGTATTTCTTCTATGACCTGCAACAGGAAAATGTTGCCCACTTTCACCACTCCTATGCAACATAGGACTGTAAGCCCTAGTCAGAGCAATTAAGCAAGAGAAAGAAATAAAAGGCATCCAAATTGGAAAGGAGGACATTAAATTGTCCATGTTTGCTGATGACATGATCTTATATATAGAAAACCCTAAACACTCCACTGAAAAGCTGTTAGAACCAGTAAAAAGAATTCAGTAAAATTGCAGGTTACAAAATCAACATACAAAAATCAGTAGCATATCTATACGCTAATAGCAAACTATCTGAAAAAGAAATCAAGAAAAAAATGCCATTTACAATAGCTACAAAACAAAGATACCTATGAATAAATTAAAACAAGAAGGTGAAACATCTTTACAATAAAAACTATAAAACATTGATGAAAAGAAATTGAAGGAGACACAAATAGAGATAGTCCATGTTCATGGATTGGAAGAACAGATATTATTAAGATGTCCACCCTACACAAAGCAGTCTACAGATTCAATGCAATCCCTATCAAAATACCAATGACATTCTTCACAGATACAGAAAAAAAATTCTAAAATTTGTAGGGAACTACAAAAAAAATCTCCAAATAGTCAAAACAATCCTGAGCAAAAAAGACTAAAGCTACAGCCAACTTATTTTCAACATAGGTGTCAAGAACACACAATGGGGAAAGAACAGTCTCTTTAATAAATGGTGTTAAGATAACTGAATATCCACATACACAAAAATGAAATTACACCCTTATCTCTTATCATATCACCATATTAAAAAATTAACTCAAAATGAATTAAAAATTTAATTATAAAACCCAAAACTATGAAACTACTAGAAGAAAACATAGGGGAAAGGCTTCATGACATTAGTCTGGGCAAAGCTTTTTAGGATATGATCTCAAATGCAGAGGATGCAAAAGCAAAAATAGACAAATGAGATTACATCAAACTAAAAAGTTTCTGCATAAATGTCTGTACTACCCAAAGCAATCTATAGATTCAGTGCAATCCCCATCAAAATACCAATGACATTCTTCACAGAAATAGAAAATGTAATCCAAAAATTTATATGGAACCACAAAAGGCCCAGAATAGCCAAAGCCACCCTGAACAAAAAGAACACAACTGGAGGAATCACATTACCTGACTTCAAATTATACTACAGAGCTATAGTAATGAAAATCACGTGGTACTGGCATAAAAACAGACACGTAGACCAATGGAACTGAATAGAGAACCCAGAAATAAATTCACACATATATAGCGAAATTCTCTTTGACAAAGATGCCAAGAACATACAGTGAGGAAAGGGGAGCCTCTTCAATAAATGGTGCTGGGAAAACAAAACATCCATATGCAGAAGAATGAAACTAGACCTGTATCTCTCACCATATACAAAAATCAAATCAAAATGGACTAAAGACGTTAATCTAAGACCTGAAACTATGAAATTACTAAAAGAAGACATTGGAGAAATGTTTCAGGATATTGGTCTGAGCAATGATTTTTTGAGTAATACCCCCAAAGCACAGGCAACCAAATCAAAATCAGACAGATATGAACACATCAAGCTGAAAAGCTTCTGCACAGCAAAGGAAACAATCAACAAAGGGAAGAGACAACCCACAGAATAGCAGAAAATATTTTCAAACTACCCATCTGACAAGGGACTAATAACTAGAATATATAAGGAGCTCCAATAACTCAATAGGAAGAAATCAATTAATCTGATTAAAAATGGGCAAAGGATCTGAATAGACATTTCTGAAAAGACGACATACAAATGGCCAACAGATATATGAAAAAAATTCTCAACATCATTAGTCATCAGAAAAATGCAAATCAAATATAATGAGATATCATCTCACCCCAGTTAAAATGGCTTTTATCAAAGACGCAGGCAATAACAAATGCTGTCAAGGTTGTGGAGAAAGGAGAACGCTCATGATTCTTGGTGTGAAAGTAAATTAGTGCAAGCACTACGGAGAACAGTACGGAGGTTCCTAAAAAAACTGAAAATAGAACTACCATATGACCCAGCAATCCACTGCTGGATATATAGCTGAAGGAGTGGAATTCAGTATATTGAAAAGATATCTGCACTCCCATATTCATTTCAGCACTATTTACAATAGCCAAGATTTGGAATCAACCTAAGTCTCCATCAATGGATGAATGGATAGAGAAATTGTGCTACATAAACACAATGGAATATTATATAGCCACAAATGTATGAAATTCTGCCATTTGCAACAACATGGTTGGAACTCCAGAACATTATGTTAAGTGAAATAAGCCAAGCACAGAAAGACAAATTTCGCAAGTTCTCACTCATATGTGGGAGCTAAATATTAGAAATAACTGGTTTCATGGAGACAGAGAGTCGAATGATGGTTACCAGAAGCTGGGAAGGCTAGTGGGGGGAGATAGAGAGGGGATGGTTAATGGGTGCAAAAATATAGTTAGATACCTAGATAGAATAAACAATATTTGACAGGATGACAAAGTGGCTATAGTCAACAATAAGTTAAGGTATACTTTAAAATAACTAAAAGACTGGAATTGGAATGTTCCTAACATGAAGAAATGATAAATGCCTGAGGTGGTGGATACCCCAATTACCCTGATTTGATTAATTCACATTGTGTGCCTATGTCAAAACCTCACATGTACCCTGTAAAGATATACAACTATTATGTGCCCATAATAATTAAATAATGAAAAATTTTAAAACATTTCTGCACAGCTAAAAAAAGAGAAAGGAAAAACTAATAGAGCAAAAAGACAACCTACAGGAGAAAATATTTGTAAACTATACATCTGACAAGTTGTTAATATCTAAAATATACAAGAAATTCAAAAAAATCAATAGCAAAAAAAAAAATCTCAATTTAAAAAAATGGGCAAATGACCTGAATAAGTATTTCTCAAAAGAAGACATGAAAATGGCCAAAACATGTATGAAAAAAGGCTCATCACTAATCATTAGAGAGATGCAAATCAAAACCACAATGAGACATCACCTCACCCAGTTAGAATGGCCATTATTCAAAAGACTAAAGATAACAAGTGCTGGTGACAATGTACAAAAAAAAGGGTCCTTATACACTTTGGTGGTAATGTGAATTTGTACAGCCATTATAGAAAACAGTATGCAAGTTCCTCAAAAATATTAAAGATAAAACTATCATATAATCCAGGAATTTCACTACTGGTTATATATCCAAAGGAATTGAAATTTGTATGTCAAACATGTATCTGCACTCCTATGTTTATTGCAGCACTATTTGCAATAGGCAAAATATGGAATCAACCTAAGTATCCATCAATGGATAAATGTATAAAGAAAATGTGGTATATATACATAATGGAATACTATTCAGCTATTAAAAAGAATGAAATCCTGTCATTTGTGACAACATGAATAAACCTGGAGTACATTATGTTAAGTGAAATAAGCCAGGCACAGAAGAGCAAGTACCACGTTATCTCACTCACACGTGGAATCTAAAAATGTTGATCACATAGAAGTAGAGAGTAGAGTGTAGTTACCAGAGGCTGAGGAAGTTAGGGGCTTGGGGGATGGGGAAATGTTGGTCAACAAATACATAATTATACTTTGATAGGAGGAATAAATTTCAAGGGATCTATTATACAGCAAGATGACTATAGTTGATCATATATTGTATTCTTGAAAAATGTAAAAAGAGTGAATGTAATGTTATATGCTCTTACCACAAAAAATGATAACTATGTGAAGTTATACATTTGTTAATTAGTTAGATTTAGCCATTCTACAATGTACATATACTTCAAAACATCATGTAGTACATGATAAAAACATACACTATTATCTGTCATTTGAAAGAAAGAAAGAAAGAAATTTTACTGTTATGGTATTCATTTAGAGCATATTAAAATTTTAATAAAGACAATTCACTCAACATAATTGGAAATATGACAAAATGGGAACTGGGAAGCTATATATAGAATTTAATTATTTTCTATCTGTTATCATCTGTTGGCTATTTGGAAAATTTAACAGGAGAAAATGCATCTATTGAGATCTATATCACACACAGGAGAAAGGCAATGATCTGTAGGTAGAAGGGCAAACTTCCTAGCAGACTTTTCAGTGAGGCATAAGCATACATAACAAACATTGCAGTTCAAGCAATTCTGTTTTCAACTGGTTCTTGGCCTGGTAATAACTTTAGAATACAGCCGTTAAGAGAAAAAGTGATACTAAAATAGTGATGCATTGATCAAGGAAACTGATGGCACAACACACACTATAAAATGGCAAAGAAAACAGGTCATGATGCTCCAAGATAAAAATTGATCCTCAAGTGTGATCCTAACCAGTATATCCCATATGTCATACACTTTTTGTTTTGAGATGATCAGGTGATATTATATACACATATACACACATTCATATTTAATTTTAATGAATACATTATGGCAACTTTAACCTTTATTGGTTTGACTTATGGAAATTAGTTCTACTCAAAGTGTCAGTCCATTGTTTCTATGAGTTGCTTAAAGGGTTTCTCATGTATACTTAGAACCAGTCTGTAAACTGTGATCGCTCTGCAATATTCACCACGTTTTTTCCTTTTCGATTTTGGCTCTCTCATATCCACTTCTGCTGGCTGCAGAGCTACTGGATAATGCCAGCTATTCCCTGTCAGTGACTAATTACAGATTTTCTCCAGACCTCAAGGTGCCAGAGTTTTTCTTCCCTAGTCATAACTACATTTTTGTCCCCAGGGCCCTAAAATAGTTCTCACAAACTTTTTCTGCTAGCTTATGACCATTTCTTGCCTGTATGCTCCCCAAGACTCTCACAAAAACAAGCAAACAAGAAAACAAGAAACAAAACAAACATAAAACTAACTCCAGTTCCGGAGTTTATTTCTGGACTTTTCTAGCCACAGAAGCTCAAGATCAGTTTGTTGGACAACACTTAGAATAGAAACCATAGCTACATCAATTTCTTAATTTGATTGTAAGTGAATCTCCTTCATGTTGCCCAGGTATCATATGTATATGGTGTACATGTAAGTTTATATAAACAGATATTGGGTGAAGTAAGATTATGGGTTTATTTGCACTCACAGCATCTGGGACCTAAACCAGTAATCTATTCATTCATCAAATATTTATTGGGGGTGACTACTATGTCCTAAGCCCTATACAAGTGATGGAACTTATCCTCATGGAGTTTACATTCTAGAAGGGAAGACATAAATAAGTAAGAAATACATAAATTTGGAAGTTGGAGGTTGTGTTAATGGCAGGGTAAGATATATGTTAGCAGATAACTAGAGGAAAGTGTGCAAGTTACTTACATGGGGTACTCAAAGAAGGATGATCTCTGAGAAAAGATCCTAAAGATGAGACTTTGAAAACAGCAGAAGAAAGAACATTCCAGGGAGAGGGCAAGATTCTATGGAAGAGAAAGTCTTGGTGAACTCAACAACAGAAAGAAAACAGGTGTGCTGAAGTGTACTCTTAATGCAGAAGAGTGAGACTAGATGAGGTCAGAGAAGAAGGAAAAGTACCAAGTTTTTCTGTAAAGAGTAGAAGAAGAATTAGGTAATTGCTGGATTGGGACCTGGGGTCAATGTGGTGTCAATAGTATTTGAGGGGTAAGGGTTCTGTGTACTCTTTTAAGGATGAAAGTATGTTGATAGGATAATCCAGTGAAGAAGAGTCTAATAATACAGGATGGAGGGGATAGCACAGAACGTAGAGAAGTTTAATTGAAAGGGATCCAGAGGCTAGAGGTGAGAGGTGCAGATCCTGTTTTAGTCTTCTACAAGTGGCTATCCAATTTGCCCAGCACCATTTATTGAATAGGGATTCTTTTCCCCAGTGTGTTTTTCTCTGCTTTGTCAAAGATCAGATGGCAATATGAGGATGGCTTTATATCTGAGTTCTCTGTTCTGTTCCATTGGTCTATGTCTGTTCTTGTGCCAGTACCATGCTGTTTTGGTTACTATAGCCTTGTAGTATAGCTCGAAGTCTGGTAAATTGATGCCTCCCAATTTGTTCTTTTTGCTCAAGGTTGCTTTGGCTATAGTGGGTCTTCTCTGGTTCCATACAAAGCATAGAATTATTTTTTCTAGCTCTGCAAAAATGATGTTAGTATTTTAATAGGGATTGCATTGAATGCATAGATCACTTTGGGTAGTACAGACATTTTAAGAATGTTGATTCTGCAGATCCATGAACATGGTATGGTTTTCAATTTGTTTACATCCTCTGCTATTTCCTTCCTCAGAGTTTCATAGTTCTCCCTGTATAGGTCTTTCACCTCCTTAGTTAAATATATTCCTAGGTATTTTATTTTCTTTGTTGCTATTGTGAAAGCTTGACCGTTGGTGTCTATGAATGCTACTGATTTGCGTACATCGATTTTGTAAACCGAGACTTTGCTAAATTTATTTATCAATTCCAGTACTCTCTTGACAGAGTATTTGGGGTTTTCTAGATATAAGATCATATCATCAACAAAGAGCAATAGTTTGACCTCTGCCCCCATTTGGATACTCGTGATTTCCTTCTCTTTTCTGGTTGCTCTGGCTAGGACTTTTAGCACTATGATGAATAGAAGTGTTGATAGAGGGGAACCTTGTCTGGTTCCAGTTCTAAGTGGGAATGCTTTCAATTTCTCCCCATTCAGTATGATGTTGGCTGTGGGTTTGTCTCTGGAGAGATTCACATTTGATAGAGTGAGGACAGTTTTCTGGTTGTAACAGAAAATAAATATAGGCTCAAGTAGGTTTGTACATTTAATGAAGGGAAATAGGAGAGATTTCTGCTCTGAAGTAGCAAAACTCCCTTTGTTAGATAAGGAAAAATAAATACAAGAAGGTATGATAATGAGTTACAAAGATATTTGAATAGGAAAAAACTTTTACTTCATAAAACAGTCTCTTATGTCTTTTTTAGGTTAATATTTCTTGCCACAATTTTAAAATTCAACTGTTTTTTAAAAAAAGATGAATGTAAATGTATTCTTCATTTGTGCTTCTTGGATCATTCACTGTATATCAAATAAAAAGAAAAGAAGCTTAGGTTACCAGTTTGGTAGAAATCTTCAATTCCTTGTATGATATATGAGAATAGGTTAGGCCTGTTTCACTAACATAAAAATCTCTTCAGTCTTTTCAACTGTAAAATGGCTCAAGTCAATTGATATATCCTTAAATTATTAGCTCCAAGAGAAGGCTAATAAATGGAAGGCAGAGAAAAGAGAATTTTGACATAGAAATAGAATAATAATATTTTTTAGAATTTTACTTTCAAACTCACGTTAAGGAATAAATCTTCATAAGTTTGAGCACTTCTGTTAAAAATTGTCAATGAGCCAGAGTAAGTTAGGAGGAGGTGTTATAATCATCTAAGTAATTTGGAAATATCAATGAAATTAATTTTATGGCATGATATTTCTCTGCATATTACTTTTTATTCGTATACCTTATATGCTCATTCTAGAATTAAGCTATGTTGGTTAAGTTTGTTTAAATATCACTTAAATTTGGCAGAAGGATTTTGTTTTAAAATGACACATAAGATTCAGAACAACATATATAACCATTTGTTTGAAAAAGAGGAAAAATACATGTATTTTATATTTAATTAATATATTTATAAATATATATAAAAATATGAAAAATAAAGTAATAAGAACATATAAAAATGTCTCTGGAAAAATTTTAAAAATATGTGTGTACTTTTCTTCAGGAGGAGGTACTGAAAAATGGAGAAGAATATTTTCACTCTTCCATTTTCTACCTCTTGATTATGATCCATTTGAAAGAATAAGCACCCATAAAGATACTTATGTGAATGTAAAATTTTGCAAAAATAACACATACTGGTACATAAGCACTTACTGTTTTTGCAGCTGTATTTAAAATTTATGGGTTTTTCCCCCATTTATAAAAATCTCCTGAGAAGTAGATATAATGAGTAATATAATCTAGACAGTAGTACTTTTTATTTTTAGTGGTCTGGTTAGCTCTTAATCAAAATTTTAACATTGAAACAGAAAGACATCATCAGGCTCTGTGAAATCAGGGATGTGTCAAATGTGGTCTACACCCCACAAAATCACCTTTATCTCACATTATCTTTAGTAGATAAACTTAACATTGGTGGCAAATTTTAATGGAGTAGAAATTCTTTACTATGTATTGTTTGTATTTAAAGTGCATTTATCTTTTCGAAGACAGAAGTTTCAAGAACAATGTGCACTGAAGATGAGAAATTAAATAAACTGAAAGTTTATTCAAATTGCTTAGCCTGATGGGTAGAGCTTGTTAAGTTAAACTTATATATTGGTTTGAGAGTGATTGGTGGTGACAAAAATTATCCAAAATAATGAGTCACTAGATATTTGGGCCTCTAAAATGATGAATTTGTATCCATTAGAAATTGGTCAAATTTAAATGCATATTTTATGTGTCTGTCTATCTAGTTTATTTCTCTGCCACCATAACAGGGTTTCTTTCTCAGAGGGACTTATGTGAGTGAACTACGGCTGTCAAGGACCCATAAACATGTGATATCTCAAAGTTAGCACTACTTGTTCATATATATTTTCTTCATTGCCCTGTCTGATCACCACACTCTCCAATCTTGGGAAACAGAAAAAATGAGATTTCCATGACTAATTCCCAGAAAATCTGGGCTAAGAAGTCCTGCAGTTATTTGTTAAATTTTTAATTTTTGCTCAACCAAAATTTACATATTTGACAATTTTACCTTTTTTCACTGTTGAACGTTCTGTGAATGATCTATGTATGAAACACAATTTGAAAACCACTGACAGAGAATAATGGCCTTCTCATAGCTGAATAATTCAATAATTCAATTTCTTGGTCATCAGCCAAATGGTAATAATAAATTTGAATGTGAGTATAATATTAAGAAAATCCTATGATGAAATTTGAAAACTCTAAAAAACTAAAGGAAGATCACCTGAACATGTGGCAGTTTTGGAGTTATTACTGGTTTGTGAACAGTAAATCAAATTGCATAATTCAGCAACTTATAAAATCAGACAAAATTGAACTTTTTGTCTTCTTAATATTGTATTATTTCTTTAAAAGTATTATCTATTTATTTGTATGAGACAGAATAGAGCTAAAATAGGTGAGTCAGTAATATTTATAATAATATGTCCTATGATACATTATATCTGCATTGTGGAAGAAAAGGTGGAAGGAGATTACTTGCTGAGTAAATATATAGGTGACAGGCAATGTGCTATGCCTTGAGATACAGAGATGAAAGATGGCAGTTGCTGCTCTCACTTTTATTAGCTCCAATCATAGGAGAGTGAAAATTAGAAAGAATAATATAGTGCCATACGTACTATGGTAGCTATCAGAATAGGGCAGTGGGGAATCACAGATCATTAGAATCCATTAAAAAACTCTACAGGTTTACAAAATTAAGTTAAATCAAATTTTCTTTCCAAATGTTTTTCTTTTGGGGAGGGTGAGGCATTAAATTACTTATTCTTATTTACATTTACTACCAGTTGGATAATGAATGAATAGTATATGCAACCTATGATAGGGATTTTGGGTGACAGATATAAAGGGAAAAACCGCTGACATAGAAATAATGCAAATAGTATTTATGGGTCACAATGGTTAAGACCTGTGCCACAGGAAATGGATTCAATTTATTTATGGCATCTTTGCCAAATCACTTGGTAAGTCAGTGATGTATTTTATTTGGTCATTATGAGGAAACTGTGTTTCTTTAAAATACCAAAAATCATTGGCAGTATTTCATGGATTATGCCACTAAATAAAAAAAGATGTGAACATTTTAGGCATCCTAAATCAAGCAAAGTGGGAAAAAAATCCTGGCATTTGAAACAAGGACAGGAAATAACTTAGCAATATGGTGAATTAACTTTCCTAAGGAAGAAGGTAATTTGATAAGTTTTCCTATCACAGGGCCATACTGAGCATATGACTTCCTGATGACTGGGGAGTTGTTAATTAATTGAAACTAGTGAAAGAGTGAGGCAGTGGATATTTTCTGTTTACAGTGGGAAGGCATTAGATGAAAAGCATTCAGGGGCCTGTGGCCAGTCTTTAGAGATTAGCTGAATAAGGATGGATGAGTCTCTGTGATGAAGCACGTTAACTAATTATGGGCAAGGTGTAACAGCAAGTACAAACCACTTCAGAGGCTATCTAATGAATGCTGCTAGGCTAGAATAAGCATGGTTCTAGAAGTTTTCTGCAACTTGAAACACAGGCAAAACATCAAGATTAATTATTTGGGGATTATTAGTAGCTGTTAGTATAGAATATTTCTCAAAGTGTGGGTTAAGGAAAAGCAGCCATCTGGTTCTTGTCCTTGGCTGAGCTCAACCCTATACTCAGCTCCTACCTAGTATCAATCCTTTTGGCTAGGACACTTAACAAGTGCCACCTAGTTTTTATGTATATTGAAGTTTGAGGAACATCGGTGAATATAGGCAGAAAGACTCATCACATTGCATGCTTTGATTATTTTAAATTTTGCTGCTTTTATTTTTATATCTTGCAGAAAATTTTACTCTATTTATACAGTTTGGCTACAAAATGTTTATATTTTGGACAAAGAACTATTGTGCTAGATTCTACTAGTTGCCTACTGAACACTATTTCCAACCATATTAATTCCTTGCTGGTGGAGTTCACCTCCCTTTTTAAAGACTGAGTGTGCAGAGATTCATTTTTTTCTCTACCTCAGATTGGTTTGGACAAGGGAAATTGAGAATTCTCCTGGAAGGTTTCATCTGTGATAGAAAGACATACATAAAGAGAAAATCTCTTTCCTTCCTCGTTGAGAGTGTGTGTGTGTGTGTGTATAAGTTTTAGTGTTTGGTGCTTTGGTCCTTGTTTTAAGGAAAATAAGTGAATGTTAAGAGAAAGCCAGGCCAAGGAGCCTGATATCACTGAATCATGTCTGTAACCACCTACTCTGGATTTCTTGTTCCACCATATATTAAACTTCCAATGTTTAAGCCACTTTTAATTAGAACTGTTTTATTTTCAACCGAAAGTATCTTAAATGATCCAATTTATATTCAATTTATTTATCTCCGATTACTATGGAGAGATTCCCTGGTCAGCATTCTGAATCAAATTTTTCTTCTCTCTAGTGCAATTGCTTCAAACAACAAACAATAAACACAGCAAAAACTGTATAGCTTTATTACATTACTACTATTTTAAGAACTAATCAGTTACCATGGCCATAGTTATATAAAACAATAGGAAAAAAAAGGTCTTTTTAGATCTTCATAGAAGTAGAGAATATATAAATTGAATTGTGTTGTTACAAAAGCTATAAGTACTCCAGGAGCTTTTCTGTTCAGATAGTAATTCAAACTTAATCCTAACCATAAAATAATTAATGCTTCTCTCTCATTTTGTCATTCTCCCCTTTCATCCTAACATATATTGGCATATTAATAGATATCTTCCTTTAAGAGTAACTAACAGGCAAATGTTAACAGATAAATTATAGATTTTGTTCCTTTTTTTCACTAATTTATTACTTCACAGAAAAATTAGATATATTAATAACTATAATATATATAATATAATATAATAATAACTTCTTAAGTTAGTATTATATTATAACTATTAATATTATATTATAACTAAGAACTTGATCATAGTTCATAATCTTAACTCTACATTAAAACGCCCTGAGAATCTTTGGAAGAAAGTACAAATTACCTGCCACAAAAATTCTGATTTAATTGGTCTGGGGCAGGACCAATGGATATTTTCTAAAAGTTCCTCCAGTTGGCTTTAATGAACAGCCACATTTCAGAATCATTGCATTGAACCTTCTTCAAAGCCACTACCAGACTGGATGGGATGGGTAGCACAGATTGCAGAAGAATCTAGTACTGCCTTACTCCTCAAGCTAAAATTTGTAGCCTCTTCTTGGTCCAAGCCTGGGAATTTTGTTATTAGATTGAAAACAACTATAGAAAACTGGCTCAATTACAGAGGAGTGAGGTTGGAGAAGTTCCAGCTTGTCTTGGTTGTTTTTCTCAGAGAAATCTAGGGGAAAAAAACAGACATTATATGATGTCATCCCATTCATAAAACTCCATAGTCATCAAAATATCCATAATTAGTACATGTGACTTAATATGGAAGAGGATAGGTGAGTTATAATTATACCAGAATCATCAAGAAATATGAGGTTATTAACAATATTGCATTGCTTGGATGCATGCAGGAAATATCAATTATTATCTTTTTTTAAAATTTCATAATATCATGGGTGTATAAACACTTTGGTTACATATATTGCCTATGCACTGCCCAAGTCACAGCTACAATCGTGAACATCCCCCAAAGAGTGTGCACCGCACCCATTAGGTATGAGTTTTTCCATCCCCTCCACCACCTCCCACCTGCCTGACCCCTGATGAATGTTATTTCCATGTGTGCACATAAGTATTGATCAGTTAGTATCAATCTGATGGTGAGTACCAGTGGTGCTTGTTTTTCCATTCTTGTGATACTTCACTTCGAAGAATGGGCTCTAGCTCCATCCTGGATAATACCAGATGTGTTAATTCACCATTGTTTTTTATTGTTGAGTAAGAGTCCATGGTATACATATATCACATTTTATTAATCCACTCATGGATTGATGGGCACTTGAGTTGCTTCCACATCTTTGCAATTGTGAATTGTGCTGCTATAAACATTCGAGTGCAGATATCTTTATTATAGAATGTCTTTTTTTCCTTTGGGTAAATACCCAGTAGTGGGATTGCTGAATCAAATGGTAGTTCTACTTTTAGTTCTTTGAGGTATCTCCATATTACTTTCCATAGAGGTTGTACTAATTTGCAGTCCCACCAGCAGTGTATGAGTGTTCCTATCTGTCTGCATCCCTGCCAACATTTGTCGTTTTGGGACTTTTTGATATAAGCCAATCTCATTGGAGTTAAGTGATATCTTGTTGTGCTTTTGGTTTCCATTTCCCTGATGATTAAAGAAGTTGAGCAGTTTTTATATGTTTGCTGGCCATTATTCTGTCTTCTTTTGAAAAGTTTCTGTTCATGTCCTTTGCCCATTTTTTAAAGGGGTTGTTTGATTTTTTTCTTGTTGATTTTCCTAAGTTCTGTATAGATTCTGGTTATCAGCCCTTTATCAGATGTGTAGCATGCAAATATTTTCTCCCATTCTGTAGGTTGTCTATTCACTCTAGTGATAGTTTCCTTGGCTGTGCAGAAGCTTTTTAATTTGATCAGGTCCCATGTATTTATTTTTGTTGCTGCTGTGATTGCTTTGGGGGTCTTCTTCATAAATTCTTTGCCTAGGCCGATGTCTATAAGAGTTTTTTCAATGTTTTCTTCTAGAATTCTTATGGTTTTGTGTCTTGGGTTTAAGTCTGTTATCCATTGTGAGTTGATTTTTGTGAGAGGTGTGGATCTAGATTCAGTCTTCTACATGTGGATATCCAATTTTCCCAGCACCATTTAATGAATAGGGATTCTTTTCCCCAGTGTATGTTTTGTGTACTTTGTCAAAGATCAGATGACAGTATGAGAATGGCTTTATATCTGGGTTCTCAGTCCTGTTCCATTGGTCTATGTCTCTGTTCTTGTGCCAATACCATGCTGTTTTGGTCACTATAGCCTTGTAGTATAGTTTGAAATCTGGTAGACTGATGCTTCTCAATTTGTTCTTTTTGCTTAAGATTGCTTTGGCTAGATGGAATCCTCTCTGCTTCCACATGAAGCATAGAATTATTTTTTCTAGATCTGCAAAAAATGATGTTGGTATTTTGATAGGGACTACATTGATTCTGTAAATCACTTTAGGTAGCAAAGACATTTTAACAATGTTGATTCTACCAAGCCAAGGTCATGGTAGGGTTTTCCATCTGTTTACATCCTCTGCAATTTCTTTTCTCAGTGTTTTGTAGTTCTCTCTGTATAGGTCTCTCACCTCCTCAGTTAAATATGTTCCTAAATATTTAATTTTCTTTGGTGCTATTGTGAAAGGTATTACGTCTTTGATTTTTTTCTCAGCTCGACTGTTATTGGCGTATATGAAGGCTACTCATTTGTGTGCATTGATTTTGTATCCTGAGACTTTGCTGAAGTTGTTTATCAATTCCAGTAGTCTCTTGGTTGAATCTTTGGGGTTTTCTAGACATAAAATCATACCATCAGCAAAGAGTGAAAGTTTGATCTCTTCTGCCCCCATTTGGACACCCCTGATTCCTCTCTCTTGTCTGATTGTTCTGGCAAGAATTTCTAGCACTATGTTGAATAGAAATGGAGATAGTGGGCAACCTTGTCTATTTCCAGTTTTAAGGGGGAACAATTTCAATTTCTCCCCATTCAGTATGATGTTCACTGTGGGTTTATTGTATATGGCTTTAATAATTTTGAGGTATGAGCCATATATGCCCATATTGTTAAGAGATCTTAACATAAAAGGGTGCTGAATTTTGTCAAAAGCCTTTTCTGCATCTATTGAGAGGATCATGGAGTCTTTGTTCCTCCTCTTATTTATATGGTGAATTACATTTATAGATTTGCGTATGTTCAGCCATCCCTGTATCTCTGGGATGAAGCCCCCCTGATCATGATGAATTTTTTTTTAATGTACATTTGAATTCGGTTTGCTAGGATTTTATTGAGAATTTTTACATCTATATTCATAAGGGATATTGGTCCGGCTTTGGTATAAAGGTGATATTGGCTTTGTAGAATGAGTTTGGGAGGATTCCATCCTTCTCGATGTTATAGAATAATTTCTGCAGTATAGGCACCAGTTCTTCCTTGCAGGTTTGGTATAATTCAGGCATGAACACATCTGGTGCAGGACTTTTTTTTGGTGGAAGATTATTTATTACTGCTTCAGTTTTGGTGCTTGATATTGATCTGTTTATGAATTCTATTTCTTCCTGATTGAGCCTAGGGAGGTAGTGTATTTCTAAGAATTTGTCCATTTCCTCCACGTTTTCATGTTTTGAGGCATAGAGATTTTTATAGTATTTGAAGATAATGTTTTGTATTTCTGTGATATCAGTTGTGACCTCACCTTTCTCATTTCTAATTGAGTTTATTAGAGTCCTTTCCTTTCTGCTTCTGATCAACCTGGCAAGTGGCCTGTCTATTTTGTTTATCTTTTGAAAGAACCTACTTTTTGTTTTATTAATCTTCTGTATAGATCTTTCGTTCTCGATTTCCTTTAGTTCTGCTCTGATCTTGGTTATTTCTTTTCTTCTGCTGGATTTAGGATTGGTTTGCTCTTCCTTTTTCATTTCCTTGGGATGATTCATTAGTTTACTGATTTGTGAACTTTCTGTCCTTTGGATGTGGGCATTTAAGGTGATAAGTTTTCCTCTCAGGACTGCTTTCACTGTATCCCACAGATTTTGATAACTTGTGTCCCCATTATCTTTTAGTTCGAAGAATCTTTTGATTTCCATCTGAATCTCCTCCTTGACCCAATAGACATTTGGCAATAGATTGTTTAATTACCATGTTTTTGGAAAGAGATGTGTGTTTCTGTTGGAATTGATTTCTAATTTTATTCCACTATGGTCTGAAAAGATACATGGTATAATTTCTATTTCTTTTAATTTGTTGAGATGTGTTTTGTGGCCTATGATGTGATCAATTTTAGAGAAAGTTCCATGAACTGATGAGAAGAACATATATTCAGTGTTACTTGGGTGGAGTGTTCTGTAGATGTCTGTTAGGCCCAAATGTTCTAGAGTCCTGTTTAGGTCCATTGCTTCTTAGCTTATTTTCTGCTTGGAGTATCTGTCCAGTTCTGTCAGTGGGGTTTTGAAGTCCCTGGCTCTTATGGCATTTCTTTTTATTATGTTGTCTAGATCTAGCAGTATTTGCTGTATGTATATGGCTGCTCCTCTGTTGGGTGCATAAATATTTAGGATTGTTAAGTCTTCTTGTAGGATTTTTCCCTTCAACACTATATAGTGACCATCTTTGTCTTTCTTTACTTTTGTTGCTTTAAAGTGTATAGTATCTGATACAAGATTGGCTACCCCAGCTTTCTTTTGGTTTCCATTTGCCTGGAAAATTGTATGCCATCCCTTCACCTTGAGTCTGAAAAGTCCTTGTGTGTAAGATGCGTTTCCTGGAGATGGCAGATATTTGGCTTGTATTTTTTTTATCCATTCAGCCAGCCTATATTTCTTCAATGGGCAATTCAAGCCATTCACATTTAATGAGAGAATTGATATTTGGGGTGGATTTCTGTTTATCCTGTTGGGTAGACTCTTGTTCTGTTTTACCTCTTGAGCCATTGTGAAATCTGGGTTGTGGAGTTTAAGCTTTTGGGTAGTTTTACACCGGTGGTTGTCTGTTGTGCTGGTTTGTGTACAATGCAGGTCTTATTACTTCCTGCAGGGCAGATTTGGTCTTTGCAAATTCTATTAGTGATTGCTTGTCTGGAAAAGTCTTTATTTCTCCCTCATATAAGAAGCTTAGTTTTGCAGGATAAAGAATTCTGGGTTGGACATTATTTTGTTTTAGAAGACTGAGGATGGTTCTCCAGTCCCTTCTGACTTGTAAGGTTTCAGTTGAGAAATCTGCAGTTAATCTGGCAGGTTTTCCTTCGTAGGTTACCTGCTGTTTTTGCCTTACTGCTTGAAGGAGCGCCTCCTTCATGTTTACTTTGGCCAACCTAATAATTATGTGGTGTGGCCTTTTCACATAGAGTCTCCCAGGAGTCCTGTGTGCTTCTTATACCTGGATATTGAGATATCTGGCTAGGCCATGGGAATTTTCCTCTAATATTCCTTCAAATAGATTTTCCCACCCACGCAAATTTTCTTCTTCACCCTCAGGGATACCTATGATTCTTATGTTTGGCCTCTTTACATAATCCCACCTTTCTTGTATGCTTTGTTCATATCTTTTGCTTTTGTGTTCTTTCTCTTTGACTGATTTATTTAGCATTTAGCATATAGGAGTTATCTTCCAGCTCTGAGATTCTTGATTCTTTCCTCTTTCCTCTTAAGGCTTTCCACTGTGTTTTGTAGATCCTTGAATGCCTATTTCATTTCCAGTATTTTCGTTTGGTTTTTCTGTAACATTTTAATTTCTTTAGATAATTTTTCATTCATTTCTTGCATTGTTCTTGTGGTTTCTTTGTGCTGGGATTCAATTTTCTCTTGAATTTCATTGGGCTTTCTTATAATCTGTAAATGAAATTCCTCTTCTGTCATTCTATCCATTTCATTTCAGTTGGTATCCATTGCTGAGGAACTAATGATTTTTTTGGGGTGTGACTTTTCACTCTGAATTTTCATGGTTCCTGTGTCCTTCACTGATTCTTTTTCATCTGGCCTCTTAGTCAAGAGCTGGGGGTGTTAGGGCTAGTTTATGGCCCTGTCTCCAAGACCCTGAGGATCATTCACTGGCAGAGCCAGGGAGAGGAGTACTGATCAGTACTGCCTTAGGTGTTTTTAGCAAGTTTGGTGGACCTCTTGGTTTAGCTCTGATCTCTTGTCTTCACTTCTTCCCAGTGGAGTATAGTGAGTTTGTTCTCCCAGCTTGAGCTCCAAGCTGGTAGACTGTGCTTGAGGGTATGAATCCACTGCTTCCTAATAGCTTGAGATGGAAGGCAATATTTTTAGTTATGAGGTTGTTCCTGCTGCCATTGATTGTAGTTTGTGTGGAGGAGCCAGTTACCTAGGTATTCTGTTGTGCCCATGGCAGGCTCTAGTCCCCCAGGTTGGGTATATGAAAGCCCCAAGCTTTGGGAGGGGCCCTGTAGCTCCCAGGGGTTACTTTGACCCTGTCCCTCCTGAGGTGGGGGAAGAAGCAAGATAGCTTGTAACTGCAGTGCTCAAGCTAAAGGGGGTGAACTTCTACACAGCACAGAGGTTGCTTATCTGGCCACAGGGGGTGGGGCTGCTGATATGGAGTTCAGAGCTCTCTCTCTTCAGGCTTGGAGAACTGCTTCTGATGGGGAAGGCCAACTGGTGCAATTGCTGAGGTTTCTAGCCAGGTTTTTTCTTCCCTGTCCACAAGCTCAGGCACTTTCCCCTCCAATCAGACCACTTTTGGGCTCTTGAGCTTCCCCACAGTTTGTGTGTCTGGCTGGTCCTCTGATGTGCGTGTCCACATTTCACTGACTGATAGGGGGATCTCCAATTGTGCACCCCTTTTCCACCACTAGACCCCAAGGTGAGGTGGGTCGGTGTCTCTATCCCCAGAAGTCTCCACCAGGGGGATGTTCCCACTGGGGAGAATAGTGGCAGTGAAAGCACACTTGGATTGAGGGAAGCTCCATAATAAAGTAAGCCTGGATGGAGGAGCTGCTCTGGTTCAGCCCGTGGCACTTGAGGCATTCGGTTGCCATGAGAACTGATACTTATACAAAATGAGTCACTATGGCATAGCAACCTTCAAAATGACCATTCTCTGGGGTAGGGGAGCACTGGGACCTGGAGAGCAGGCACTAGGACCAATCACGTAGGAGAAGGCCAGAGCCGGGGAGGCAGCACTGGATGGACAGGCTGCAAACTCTTTCCAATACACAAAGGTCCCACCGATACAGATCAGAGACCTTGTCCCACCTAGAACCCATGGATGCAGCTGTCTGCGGCCACCAAGGGCAGAGCTTGTTGTGCCCAGGCAGAAGAGCCCCTAGGCCGGGGATGGGGTGAAGCTAGAGACCTATCTAATAGTCAGCTCCAGGTAGGAGACCTTAAAGATGGCTGCTAACTGCCAGTCTGGCATACAGCAGAGTTCAGATTACACCACGAATGCCGCTCTCCTCAACCCACCTGGGTCCAGCAGAGGCAATTGCCAGCAGCCTCTAAGGGTGTATCCCGTTGCTCTCTGTTCAACTCCTGTGTCCTGGTCCCACTGATTTCCGGTAGTGAGGTGCCCATCTCCAGATTCTCACATACTGTCCCAGGATGCTGTATCTCAGCCCAGTCCCTACCCAGCCCTGCGCAGTCCCTGCACAGTGCACCTGAGAGTTCTGTATGGTTCCCACACTTGCTTCCTCTCCACAGAGCCTGCTGTCTCGAGCAACAACTTTGCACCAACTCCGGGCTTGTCCCTGACTGAGTGGATGGGATGTCTGTGGGGATGGTGCATGACCACCTGTAGGTCAGGTCACACTGTGCTGACCTGGTGAGCACATCCTTCCCATGCTCTGATCTCTATTGTGTTCCCTGCGTACTCCGATCTTTGTGAATGTATCTCCCTTTCACCTGTTTTCTTGCGCTGAGTGTCCCATGATGCTTCTGTGTAATTTCACAACGCTGTTTTCAGAGTGTGCGATCCTCAGGAAGGCAGCCGTTGGTGTTCTTCACCTCCTTCTCTGGGAGCAGTGATTTAGGAAGCCTCTACCAGACTGCCATTTTCAGAGCCAGTTATTTTCTTAATTATGAACCCGGGATGTGACACAATACTCATAGTGATAATAAGAACACATATACCCAGGTGAAAATGAAATGGATGCTAGGTAGATTTTCTTTGTCTTTTAAATTTTTTAAATAAAATAAAACATATATATAGAAAACACTGCCAAGGAAATAAGTAAATGTATAATTTAATGAATTATTTTATTTTTATTTATTTATTTTTTTAATGAATTATTTTAAAGCGAACATCCTTGTAATTAGCAAACATATCAAGAAATTAAATTTTACCAGCAAACCTGTCCTTGTGGCCCCACACAACCACAACTACTTCCCTCTTTACAAAAGAAACCACTATGCTGGTTTTAATAGTAATCACTTCCTTGATTTATTTTATAGTCTTATCATTCTGGTGTGTCTTCCTACAATACAGTTTAGTGTTGCTCAGACAACTAAACTGAAAATTTGATATGTCTACTTATTGCCTTTTAATCTTCAGTTTCCCTCTCCATCACTTTCACTTGCTTACAATTTTCCTCTTGAAGAACATGAGCCAATTGATGTTAAAATTTCCCATAGACTAGATTTTATGGATTGAAAAGTCATGGTACAGTTCATCATGTTGATGTGTCCTCTATATTTTCTGATAATTGGCAGTTGAGTCCAGGGACTTGATTAGACTCAGATTCTATCTATTCAACACTATGGATGGTGTTATATTCTTTTAGAAGGAATATTATTTCTGGTTGTCTCTTTTTATGATATTAGTAGATTTTAATGTTCAATGTGTAGATACATTAAGAGCCAGCAAAGTTATGATATTTTCTAATGCTATCGTTTCTTTATAGTTTATTAGTCTGAAACCTCCATAAAGAACTTTTTTCCTCATCTACTGCTTACTTAAAGTTCAAATACAGAGAGGAGACACATCGTAAACTTCCTTTTTATTTACTTGTTTTGAAGATAAATTGTTTCCCTATCTTTCCCCATATGTGAACAATTATTTAATGTTACGATGACCACATGCAGTTAAACATATTTTCTGGATTTACCCATTTTTAAATATTTTTATTAAAGCTCATGTTGTCCCATTTTTGGCCAGTGAGGTTTTTTCAAATTGCATCTTAAGTCTTTTCAACATGGTTTTAGTTGTCTGATGGCTTCCTTGCTATCTGGCAAAACAAGATATTTCAAGCTTGTGTTCGTTTGCTATTGCAGAAGAAAAAATATCACAAATTTCAGGACTTAAAATAACACCCACCCATTATCTCATAGTTCTGTAGTTCAGATGTTCAGCACTATATGAATGAGTTCTCTGCTTAGAGATTTACAAGGCTGAAATCAAAGTACTGGATTAGTTGCGTTCTTATCTGGAGGCTCTAGGTATGAATCTGCTTTAAGATTATTCAAGTTGTTGACAGTTCCACTTGCTTCAGGAGGTAGAACTGAGGTCCTTATTTTCTTTTTGGCTTTTGACTGGTGGTCACTCTCAGTTCCTGTAGACCTCATTCTAGCCCTTTGCATATGCCCCCCTTTCCATCTTCAAGCAGGCACTGGCATGCCAAAATTTCCCTTATGCTTTGAATCTCTGACCTCTTTTACAACCTACAAGACAAAATTCTCTGCTTTTAAAGTGCTCAGGTGATTCACCTAATAGGGATAGTGTCCATATTTTGGGGATTTTAATTACATCTGCAAATCTGGTCACAGTAGCATCTAGATTAGTGTTTGAATAGTCAGGACAAGAATATTGGGGTACAAACACATACTCATTCACATGTTATATATGATATTAAAAATAACAAACCTCATGAGTTTGTAATGATATTTCCAATTCAAATTCAGGACTATCACAGTTTTACTTAAATTCTTCCATATTACATCCGTATCTCCATTCTTCCAACCAGTTCTCAAGAACACGTTATGAAAGGAATTAGACTTTTCTGTAATTACTCACTGCTTTGTAACATATTACATACACAACTATTTCAGAGTGACAGTACAAATACTACAGCCACTGCTAAGCATACTGAAAAAAATTTAAACTTTTAAAATTTAATAAAACATCTTACATATTCCCTAACCATTAAAATACTTGTACTATATCTATATTTTTGGATCATGCAGTCATTACTATACTCCTTTCTTTTTAAGATTCATTTTGTCTTTTACAATTAACTGTATGCTTAACACTCACCACGACTTCTTACATAGGTGACTCACTTGTTGTTTTGATTGTTTGAAGCTTTTTCTCTAGGAAATACCTCAGGAGGATTCTTGAGAAAAATATTCCTTGCATGATGATAGAGGTTTATATATGCCATTTATAAGTGAAAGTCAATTTTGCTAGATATAAAATTCTTTGTCCACATTTTCCTTCCTTAGATATCTTAAATATATTATTCCAATTTCTTCTGGCATAAAAAAATTGCTGTTGAAAAGTCTGATGACAAGCTAATTTTATTTCCCTTATGAGTCATTTTCACTTTTTACAAGTACCAAGAGCTCTTTTGCTACCTAAAAGATTTTTTTCTATTCCTTTCTATTTTTATAAAATATCCAGTAATTTTACAGACTGTGTCTTGGTGTTCACTTTAAATAATATTTTCAAGTATGCAGTGTATTTCTTTGTCAAGTAGTTTCAAATCTTTGTTTTTTAAATTTAGGAATGTTTTCTTTAATTACAGTGTTCAATATTAGTTTGCTTTCTTTGCTCTAGTTTTTATCTTCAGATATTTATATTATTTCTAAGTTGGATATACTTTTCCCATCTAATATATATGTGTATACAAACAATCGTGTGTCCTTTAACAATGAAGATACACTCTGAGAAATGTGTTATCAGGCGATTTCATCATAGTGTGGACATTATACAGTGTACTTACACAAACCTAGATGTAATAGCCTAATACACACCTAGGATATATGGTTTAGCCTATTGTTTCTAGGTGACAAACCTGTGCAGTATGCTACTTACTGTACTGAATACTGTAGGCAACTATAACACAATGGTAAGTGTTTGTGTATTTAAACATAGAATAAGTACAGTAAAAATATAATATAAAAGATAAAAAATGAACACTTGCATAGGGTATTTACCATGAATGGAGCTTACAGAACTGGAAGTTGCTCCGACTGAGTCAGTGAGTGAGTCATGAGTGAATGTGAAGGCCTAGGATATTACTGTATACTACTGTAGACTTTATAAACACTATACACTTAGTCTACACAAAATTTTATTTAAAAAATTCTTTCTTCAATAATAAATTAACCTGAGCTAATTGTAACTTTTTTACTTCATAAACTTTTTAATTTTTAAATTTTTGACCATTTTGTAATGATACTTAAAACACAAACACATTGTAGAGCTATACAAAAATATTTTTTCCTTATATATTTATTCCAGAAAATTTTTTCTATTTTTAAAATTTTTATTCTTTTTTTTACTTTTTAAGCTTTTTTGTTAAAAAGTGAGACACTCACACACATTAGCCTAGGCCTACACAGGGTCAGGATCATCAATATCGCCGTCTTCCACCCCCACACCTTGTGCCACTGGAAGGTCTTCAGGGACAACAACAATGATAAGATGGAACTGTCATCTCCTGTGATAATAATGCAGTAGGTTTCTTTACAGCAACATCACCACAAATGTGAGTAATGTGTTGTACTGCGACATTGTGTCGCTACAACATCACTAGATGATAGAAAATTTTCAGCTCTATTATAATTTTATAGGACCATTGTCATATATGTGGTCCAACATTGACCAAAATGTCATTATGTGGTACATGACTGCGTATATATGCACATATGTATATGTATATATATATACACACACACACACACTACATTCTATTTTCATTTGATACCTTTTAATCTTTTTCATTTTTTTATTTACAGTATTTCAATCTTTATACTTCTCTGAAGACATTATTTGTTTTTTGTTTATTTTAATACTTTTTCTATTTTCAGTTTTAATGATTTTTTTAAAACTTCTAAATGTTTTCTGAATTTTGTCAACTTATTTCTGTTTAAGAAAATTGTTATTTATACTTTTTTCTTATGTCTTTTATCATTTTCCTAATATCTTTTAGCTCATTTTGTTCTGCTTGTACGCATGTATTCTGCTGTGTTTTCATTATCTGTAGGAATGTTATCCTTTTCTTAATTATGTTTTTCTTATTATAACTACTGTAGGATTAGACCTTGATATTTCATTTTTAGTTTTTCCTAAAGTTTTAGAAACAGGTTTGGTTCAAGATAGCTTTTCCAACTTCACTGTACTTTTCTTTTGTTTTCACATAATGTTATGTGACAGCTTTCTTTCTGAAATTTCCTCTCTCTTTCCCCTTTCTCACTTCTAACCTGATATATAGATAGATAGATAGATATAGATATAGATACAGATATCTCCTCATTGTGAATTGCCTCACTGGTAAATTGTATAAATTCTGAATCATATTGAAATGAACCAAATTTGATAAGTCAGGCATATCAAATCTACAAGGACATTATTCTTCCTTTCTTATTCTATCAGTGTATGTATATGCCTATTAAATCCAAAGATGAGCATGCTTGGTTATTTTATTTCTGAATTGCCTCTACGTTTTCAATACAGGCAGACTGAGGTCAAGGTTTTTATTGAACACACAATAACAAAACGGCTCGTTCACTTATTCCAAGAACAGGGGGACCATGTTTTTTTTTCTTATTGTTCAATATTGTTTATCCTGCAGTTGGCACAGTGCATAACACATAAGAACTCAGTAAATATCCATGAAGAGAAGAATAAATTGATAAATGAAAGTACACTATTGCACAAATATTCCATTCACATCAGCATTAGTCTGGAATAACAGCTGAATTGAGTAGGCAGATAATTGAATCAATCATTACATAGATAAATTTTTAGTTTTTCATCAGTGATGAAGCGGCTTCAACCTATTTCTACTTTTGGTGTCTTTCAAATGGAACCTTAGATTACATAAGGTTGGCTGTTTCAGGATTTATTCATTCAACACTGTGCTAGGTACTGGTACTGAAGAGTAAAAAAAGGCAGAGTCCTTGCCGTTTATAGTGCAGTGGGAAAAATGGGATATATATTTTGCTGGAGTGAGTACTTTATACTTAGGATGTACATAAAAGGGGTGCCAAAACTTTTTGCTTCAGTGGGAGGGGCTGGGTTGGGGGAAGGAAGTCATTTGGAGTTGTTTTTAAGTCTTAAACAATGTAGAGGGCTAAAAAGAACCAGTTTGGAAATGCTTTGGTATTTATGTTTGATTCTATTTCTGTATTTACTAAGGTTGATTTACCTACTGTCTAATTAGCTAGACATACCATTATAAGTAATATATACTCTTTGTTAGTAATACTATTTATATATTCTTTTAATAAATACATACCACTTATAAGCAATAAATGCATTTATCTTTTGTAATGTCAACAAATAAATAAATAAAACAATGAAGATATTGAACAGCTGAGGGAGATGAGGGGCTTTGGAAAGTGTTCTGGAGGAAAGATCTGGAGAAAACCTTGTAGGTAAAAGAAGCATGACAAGTTTAGAAGAAATGCTAAGAGTTTATTTTGGTTTTCAAGTCCCACAACACTCTATTCTGAATTCATTTAGAATGTTTACAACCTTCACTGTAACGAAAGATGAAATATTATGTTTTTTTGTTTTGTTTTGTTTTTCTTTTGTTTTTATTCTTGTTTTTGGTAAAAACAGATGGATTTCTTGTGGAGGCTCTGCCTGGTCTATAATAAACTAAGGGATTCAAATTGAGGCTGTGGCCTTCAGAGGTACTGGATAGAAATTTGTGTAATTTCTGTTTTTGTCACCTCCACCCCACACACTTCCTGGTTGCCCCAACCCTCTTTATTGTTCCTCTCAAGCCCAGGGATGCTTGGCCCTGCTTCCGAACACCCCAGATAGGATGGTCTTAAGTGCTTCTTATGAGTAGACCCTCTTACAGCAGGAAAAAGCAACTTTAAAGGATTTTATGCAATGTTTGAACAACTCTCAGTTCAATGTGCTACTTCTATACATCTGCACTTTTCCAAGAGATTTTGTTTGCCTAAAATTAATGGATCTTTTTTTTCTGAGACAGAGTCTCGCTCTGTTGACCAGGCTAGAGTGCCTTGGCGTCAGCCTCGCTCACAGCACCTTCAAATTCCTGGGCTCAAGCTATCCTCCTGCCTCAGCCTCCGGAGTAGCTGGGACTACAGGCACGCATCACCATGCCTGGCTAATTTTTTCTATTTTTTTTTAGTAGAGACAGGGTCTCGCTCTTGCCGAGGCTGGTCTCAAACTCCTGACTTCAAGTGATCCTCCCGCCTTGGCCTCCCAGAGTGCTAGGATTACAGGAGTGAGCCACTCACTGCACATGGACAATTAATGGATTTTTAACAGTTGCTTTTTAGCAAAGATTTCTTCAGCCCATGCTTTGCTGTTCTTTAAAAATTACATTATGTAGAAATGTTAGTACGAAAGACTTGTTCCCTTAAAAATTACATTATGTAGAAATGTTAGTACGAAAGGATCTTTGTGTCCCAAACTTCTAAAAGTTTGATATTTCCATTCTCCTTTGAAGCAACTCTGAGCCATGGCAGTAACTTTTAGTAGTTGATCAAATCCTTTTAAAAGCCGATTTCCTAAACTCCCCTGGGAACTAGGCAATGTGTGCAGCAATCCTGGAAGTTAAGCTCATGTCTCATTCTTGCATGTCTAAATTAACTGATTCATAAAAATATTAAATGTTTTAAAGATGAAACTGAGTGTGCATGCTTTACATTTTGAATTTTTATAGAGAATCTGAATTGCAAGTAGAGTTAAGCTAAGTACAGATTAAACACAGCTGTCCAGATGTCTGAATTATCAAAAGACTTCATAAGTAAGCAGTTCTTTAGGGAAATGAGCTCTTTTGTTCAATTCCTGTAGCAGGGCCCACATTTATTTGTATAGGAAAATTCCATTCCACAAATAGAGTAAGAGTAGAAATTAAGGAACTTTTTAATACATGTATCACTTTTTTCTGATGCTAGAAGAAATATAATCAGAGTCCAGGGGACTTGTGGAAATGATTGTGAAAGATTTACATTAATTTACCCATTTTTCTTGATGTTGATCTAAATTCCCTTTTAAAAGCCCGTATTATTCCTAAAGTTTCCCCTGTTGTCTCCTTCAGAGTTTCAGACCACTAAAGCATTTTTCAGTAAAAATATTTCTTAAAATTATAACGTTTTATTGTTTATTAGAATGTCAGCAGTTTTATTTATTTAATCATGGATTTATTCTACTTTACCAGAGAAGGTAAACAAAAGGAAAAATGCTGTGATTGTTCCCTGGTTTCATGGTCAACATTTTGCATAAGTCTGTCTTCCTCCTTGAGTGTACTCACTAATAGACTTACTAATTTGGGAGTGCTAACCTGTTCCAGCCAATTCTTTGAAGGAGATCAAAACCAGCTGGAATCTTATATCAGCACTTGAGAACTTTGTGACAAAAATAATCACACCTACAAAAGAAAATTATGTTTCACATAATGCATGCATTCATTCAATAATATTTAGCAAGACACACTTTTCCACAATTTTAAAAAGGAAATATTTTCTTCTATAGAGTTCAAAACTTTTCTACCTTTTTTGAATGTGTTTGCCAGACAAAAGTGCTAAGCATGGCAAGGGCCATGATGACAATTAAATCAGAACTTTGTGTTCAAACGCATAGATGATGGCAATTCCTCTATTCCATAAAACAATGTGTATGTTTAGTTGATAACTGTGTGCTAATTATAAATAGTGTGTTGGAAATAAAGAGAGTAATTGTTTAGCTTGCTTATAGAGGAGGGCTTTTGGGAAAGTGTCATCACCTGTGATGTCACCAGCATAAAGTAATTATGTTTCAATATCTAGAAACTTTACCCTGGGGAGATGCTAAAGGTTTAAGTGTATCATGTAACCTCTGGCTTACCTTTGCATTAACCTGACATTTTTTACTACAAACAGGTTATAACTTTCTAGAGAACATTTTTAACATTGAATAATCCAAGGGTTATCGTTTTTAATTTTTAACTTCAAATTTTCGTGGAAAAATAGCATAAAACACCAAGACACCATCTCTCTTCCTGACTGCCCACTGATTTTATAAAACATCTAAATTTTAAGTCGAATATGCAAAGCATCTTACCGTAATGTGCAGATGCTCTGTTCACTAAAAGCAATTACGTCCTTCGTCACAAGATGGCGCTGCACACAGTTCTAAATAGGCTGTTCTTCCTCAGGAAAGAAGTGACAGCATTCAAGAGAAAGGAGCATAGCCTTTAACACTCACACTTGGCTTCCAGGGTGTTGGAAAACAATATAGAATAGCGGGATAGAAAGGAAAACAGCTTTTTAAACTAAAAGTTTGTGTCACAAGAAATAGAAGAATTAAAATTCATTCTTCAAAAAAAATTTAATGTGGAATAGGCAAGAGAAAGAAGAGATATACTCTAATAGATTCTGCTCAAATAAGTCTTCTATTTACTCCACTTTTGGATAGAACAGAAATAGTAAGGCCAAAAATGAAAAGGGAGGATGAAAATTTAGAGTATTAAAGTGGTGATATTGAGCACTGCATACATACTTTTTAAATGTGTAGGGGGCATTAAAACTATGAAAAGGAGAATCCCTTTTCTTCCTCACCAGACATAAGTACAGAGTCAGACTTGTCAATATAACTAGGTAACATTACATTTTAGATATGCAAAGGTAAGCAGGGTGAGGGCAGAAACATCCATGTCTGGTTTTTATCACACTCACGGTGAATTTTTGCAGAATGAATATCACTTTTCTGCTTAAAGATATTCAATGTCTTTCCATTGCACTCAGATTTAAGTCTAGGCTTCTGGAGTTGCTCAAAGTACCAGACTATGAACTGTTTCTACAGATTTGCTATGACATAACGCACTGATGACAGATGGAAAAAATCAATTGTGTCATTAAGCACACTGTCTAATTCAGCTGACCTTTTTCTTTCTCATCAAGACTTTCTCAACAAAGGAAGTGGTGCATTGATTAACTACAAGCACTGCAGCACTGTCGCAGGGTCTCCTCACCCACGTCTACCTCTGCCACTTTACTTTTTCTAACTCTCTGCCTTGCTCCGTATGTGAAACCCACTGTGGTCTTTCAGCTCCTAAAATGAATGAATCAAGTTAATTTTTATAATTTGGGCATCTGCACATACTACTTCCTGTTTCTAAAATGCTTGTCCCTTCCTCTACATAATTTCTTTTGATCCTTCATATCACACTTCTGATCTCAGAGAGGTATATCCAGGCCAGCCTAATCTAAAGTAGGTTATTCCATTTCATAGCATCCTTTTCATTTCTTTTTATTTCTGTTATTGTAAGTTGTAACTATATGCATAAATGATTCACAGAATTCATGTTTCAAATAGATTTCAGAAAGGCATATAAGGGGCCCCTCAAAAGAGCCACATTGTTCATTAGCCTATGATAGATTCTGGGAAGTACTATTCTAAAGAAATCTACTGAATTTTATTTAATTCAGAGCTTCCAAAAATTATTTTTCAGTATTAAACATTTCAGGAAGCTATATGGAAAACCCTTTAGAAAACACATTCACATCCATCCAAGCTGTGCATTTTACAGAAGAGGAAACAGGCTTAGGTTGGTGATTGCTCATGCTACAAATTTAGTTAGCAACAATTAAGGGCTATCTTTGATGGACACAATAACATTGACAGTGGATCTATTAATATTTCCACAGAGAGATTGAGCCCATTTATACTTTTACTTTTTATTGTATCTGTCTTACTATATTTGGACCATTTTTACCAATCTTTATTTTGGTAGCTCCTCTTAAAATCATCATAGACTAAATTTTATCAGAATATACAAAATATTTATTTGAATACCTGCTTCTTATTTTTCTCTTCATTCCTACCCCCCAAAAGCTGTTATTTGTTATTCCATTGCATCTTAGCAGACCTCTATTGTAGCATGGATCAAGTAGAATAACAAAATTTATTTTAATATCTCCTTCCCCTTTCTAATTTGAGCTCTTAAAGGGAAGGGAGTTTATGTTACTTGGCTTATATCCCTCAGATTTATTCAGGATCCCACAAGAAATAAATGCTAGAGCACATAAATATGAAGAGTGTTTCTCCAGAAGGATTCAAGGTCTAGAGAGGAGCTTGTCATAAATGCAAGTAATTATAATGTGCCAGACTGTGATGCTATGACAGAGAAAGGTTGGTTATGATGGAGGTTCTGGAATTGTTTTCCAAAGGTGACAATATGTGAGTTAGATGGGACAAACAAATAGGATTTCACCATGTGGAGGAGAGGAGGGATGGCAGAGGTAGCACCATAACACAATCATACTGTGTCTTACCTGAATGCTCCACTCTGGCTAAATGCTGCTAGCCTTTAGAATTAATTGTCACTCCCAAAGAGAAGGCTTTCTTGGACCAGTGCCCTAGCTGTGGTTTCCAATCACACCTTTTACTTTTATGCCATAGAATTCCAACTTGATATCTTGTGTAAAATTATGTAATTATTTTTTATTAATATTTTCTACTAGAATGTAGTCACCAAGAGTGGCAGACATAGTATTTTGCTCCTTGATGTATGCTGAGCGCCTAGCAAAGTGTCTTATATATCGCAAGTTCTTGAAAATTATCTACTGAACATATGTGAAAGCAGAAAAATAGGTGGGTTGCCTACTGTGGGTTAGGAAGTGATAGACGATGGAAAAATGCAGAGGAGAAGGTGGATTTTGAAGGCTATGCTGAAGAGTCAGGATTTTATTCTACGATTGACAGAAAATCCCTTCTATTCCCATTGAAAGGAATAGAGCAAATCAACCAAGGTCCTGTACAAAAGTATCATAGTCAAAACCTTGGACCTAAGTTTTTTGACTCCCTAATGAACTGTTCCACAATAAAATCACTGAACCTGATGGAATATATAATGTAGACAAATAAATAGATTCTGTACATGTGTGTATATGTATTTTCATACTGTGAGTCAAATATAAAGAGTTGTTTTATTAATAATACAGTTATAAAATGTAGTTATTAACAATATAGTTATTAACAAATTAATTTCTTTATCTGAGGTGTTTTTAAGATAGACTTTTTTTTAAAATAGACTACACCAGAGAAAACTAGAAATATAGCTCTCATTAATTCTTATCTCTTTTAGACTTACCTGAATCATTAGGTTAGTGGTTGATTATTTGCAAGTGCTTAAAAACAATCTCAGTGGGCAGTGACTAATAAAACTATTTAATGCTTTAGAGCTGTGTGGTCTGATATGGTAGCCACCAGCTAGATGGGCCCATTTTAATTTAAATTAGTTGAAAGTAAATAAACTTAAAAATTTAGCTCTTCTCTCATACTCGCCACCTTTCACAGTTTATAGCCACATTTTCAAATGTTCCTTTGATCACTGCAGAAAATTCTATTAAACAGTGCTGTAGCGTAAAGAGTAATAACAAAAACCAAAACCAAAAATGTTATCATGGTATCCTTCATTTTTGTAGTACTATATAGTTTTCAAAATCCTTTTTCCTATGATATCTTACATGATTCTGATAATGAGTTTTTGAAGTAGAGTGTGCAGGAAATGTCATCATCACCATTGCTAAGATTAGAGAACTGGGAAGGAGTAGCTCGGCTGACTCACCACCTTCACGTTGATAGCAGCACTAAGGCTTCAATAGAATAATTTTCACTCACCTACAGACACCTTTCCTGGGTGACAGATATCAAAAAAAATAAAAAAAAAAACTTTGGGTCCTGAATTCTGGGAAAATATCATTCTAAGAAAAAGCTAAAACAAATAAGGAAAAAGTGGGATGAGTTTTCACCATCACTGAAATCATCCCTCCTGTGATTTTATGTTACGATTTCTTAGCAACGTAGTGTACAACTGCATGACAAGATAAAATGGTAGGATAAATATATGCATGTTAATCAAATTGAAGGAAATGTGGCTAGGAAAGCAATCTTTAGCAAATAACGTAGAGTAAAGAGCTCAAAATCCCCTAGTCATCCCATGTAAGGCTGTTTATCTGACTGGCTGTAATGAGTGACTAATTTACAGTGAGAGCAGCAGCAGCTTCCTAGCAACATCCTCACAGTCTAGCACAGTCATTCAGGCATCCAAGCAGCACTGCCATTTCATAGTTCTTTATCCTACTTTTGTTTATATATGAGAGGAAATAAATAGGAAGTATATCAAAGGAGCTGTATTTATGAGGATGCACTCCATAATGTAGATTAACAGAAATATGTTTAACAAAGAAAACAGATTGTAAAACCTTCAGCTTAAGATCTAAAGCTATAAATCACATAAAATCCATGGCCTGAAGTGCATTGTGTTACTCATAAAATTTCAATTTGTGTAAGTGGATGTTGTTCCTGGTTACACATAAAGACACAAAGCTGCACTACAGTTTCCATAGGCGACACTTTTCAAAACAACCATCCTCACTGTACATGTGGCCTGTAGAGATTACGATTGAAGTCTTAGGGATATCCATTTGGGGATGCTAAGAACAGCATCTGAGTCATGAGATTAAAAGGAATATTCCACCTGCTGCTTATAAGGTTTAATATTGCAGGGTAAAATTTAATAAAGCAGGGTAAAATTGCTAAGTACTTTACAAGTGAGTATAAATATCTGTTGAACGAGTAAGCACTTATTTCCGGAGGATATTTTCTTGCTTTTTGTTTATCTCTTGGCTATTCATTATTTTATTATTCATCACAATTGAAAAGTTGCTTAGTAAAATGAAATTTAATGGATTATATGCTGTTGTTACTCAGCTTCTATTACCCACCTCTTTGCCTCCCTCCCTCCTCTTCTCCTGCCCTTCTTTCTCTAATCCTGAATATAGCAATTGTTCTATTTGTGCTATTAACATGATTAAGAAAGAGTTGACTATTTTAACTCAGAAAATTTGTATTTTAACATTTATTAAGATAAGAAAGAATAAGATTTAAGAAATACTTTTCTGGAGGGAACAATGAAGGGAGGAAGACTTTGAATTTTCAATAAACTCCATAATTTCATAATCTGCTGATGTTTTGATAAGAAGGGGACAATTATTTGTGTGTGCGTATATATATATAAAATAGTATATGTATAATAGTATATATATATACACACTATTAATCTTTCCTCTAGTTAGCCTTTCTTATGTTTATACATGATTACTTACCTCCCTAAGTAGGGTGACCACATAATTTATTCTCCAAACCAGGAAATGTTTAAAAGTGAAAGGGACGTTATTCGTAATTTATTACGTGGACACAGAAGTATATACAGGAACATTACTGGAAAAGCTGTGACATATTCTAGTTCTACTCCTTGTCATACTAGGTTATTATCACCCAAACCTAAAATTTTTTATATACCATTGCTGACAAATGTAGACTATCATTAATTAGAAATAAATATTGTAGAGTACCACCAGCACTTTTTGCCTACATTCTTTTTTTTATATCAAAATAGTAAGGGGGTACAAATGTTGTAGGTTACATGGATCACTTTTGTAATGCTTCAGTCCCAGGTAAAGGTGTGCCCGTCACCCAAATAGTGTTCTTAGTACCCGTTAGGTAGATTTTTGCCCCTCCCATCCCCCTCTCCCCCCAGGTTGATTTCCACTGAGTTTTAATTCCCTCTGTGCATATGTATGCACATCAGTTAGTTTCAATTTAATAGTGAGTACATGTGGTGCTTGTTTTTCCATTCTTGAGACACATCACTTAGGAGAATGGTCTCTGATTCCATCCAGATTTTTGCAAAAAGTATTAATTCATTTTTTATGACTGAGTAGTACTCCATGGTATACATATACTATGTTTTATTAATCCACTTATGAATTGATGGGCACTTGGGTTGATTCCACATCTTTGCAATTGTGAATTGTGCTGCAATAAGCATTCAAGTGCAGATGTCTTTTTGATGAAAAGTCTTTTTTTCTTTTGGGTAAATACCCAATAGTGGGATTGCTGAATCAAATGGTAGGTCTACTTTTAGTTCTTTGAGGAATCTCCATACTGTTTTCCATAGAGGTTTTACTAATTTGCAGTCCCATGAACAGTGTATCAGCATTCTTTTCTCTCTGCATCCATGCCAGCATCTATTATTTTTAGATTTTTTTTATAAAAGCCATTCTCACTAGAGTTAGGTGATATCTCATTGTGGTTTTGATATGCAGTTCCCTGATGATTAGTGACAGTGAGCATTTTTTCATATGTTTATTGGCAATTTGTCTTTCTTATTTTGAGAAGCTTCTGTTCATGCCTTTTGCCCACTTTTTAATAGGGTTGTTTTTTTCTTGCTGATTTGCCTGAGTTCTTTGTAAATTCTTCTTATTGGCCCTCTATCGGATGTGTGCCTTGCAAATATTGTCTCCCATTCTGTATGTTGTCTATTTGCTCTGTTAATTGTTTCTTTAGATGTGCAGAAGATTTTTAATTTAATCAAGTCCCATTTATAAATTTTTGTTGTTGTCATGATTGCCATCAGGGTCCTTTTCATAAATTCTTTGCCTAGGCTGATATCTAGAAAAGTTTTACCTACATTTTCCTCTAGAATTCTTATGGTTTCATTACTTAAATCTAAGTCTTTTATCCATCTTGAATTAATTTTAATGACTGGTGAGAGGTAGGGGTCCTGTTTCATTCTTCTGCCTGTGGCTATCCAATTTCCCCAGCACCATTTATTTAATAGGGCTTCCTTTCCCCAGTGTGCATTGTTGTCTGCTTTGTCAAATATCAGTTGGTTGTAGTTAGATGATTTTATATCTGGGTTCTCTTTTCTGTTCCATGGTCTATGTCTCTATTTTTGTACCAATACCATGCTGTTTTGAATACTATAACTTTGTAGTATAGTTTGAAGTCTGGTAACACGAAGCCTCAAGTTTTGGGTTTTTTTTGCTTAAGATTGCTTTGGCTATTTGGCCTCTTTTCTGGTTCCAAATGAAGCATAGAATTATTTTTTCTAGATCTGTGAAGGATGACTTTGGTAATTTGATGGGGATTACATTGAATTTGTACATCACTTTGGGTGTTATGAACATTTTAACAATGTTTATTCTATCTATCCATGAGCATGCTATGTTTTTCCATTTGTTTTTATCCTCTGTGATTTCTGTCCTCAGAGTTTCATAGTTCTCATTGTAGAAATTTTTCACCTCCTTGGTTAAGTATATTTGTAGGTATTTTATTTTCTTTGAAGCTATTGTGAATGGTATTTAATCTTTCATTTGACTCTCAGATTGACTGTTATTAGTATATAGAAATGCTACTGATTTGTGTACATTGATTTTGTATCCTGAGACTTTGCTGAATTTATTTATCAATTCCAGGAGACTCTTGGTGGAATCTATGGGGATTTCTAGATACAAGATCATATCATCACTGAAGATGGCTCTCCTGTGGGGGGATGGCTGCTTCCCCAGTTCACCACATCTTGGAACTGCACAGTTTTCTCCCATTAGTTGCTACCACATGGGCTTCCTTGCCTCTCAAGGCCAGCTCCTAAACCTACACCCCCCGTGTCCTGCATTGACCTTCTCAATTCCTGGGGACATGGGAACCGGCCTGTGTGTCTGACCAGCTGACATGCATCTCCAGGTCCCCAAGGGGAGAGGCATGGGCCCCAGTCTCTGAGGAAACTTCAGACTTTTGGACGCACTAGCTGGAGGAGGGGACTGCTCACCAAATTCTCAGCTCAAACTACTTTCCCAGTTGCAGTGGGTGGGGGAGAGGTGGGAAAGCTAAGAATCTGAATAGAAGAAAGCCTGCTCTCTGGCCTATTGAGTTATTTACCTTGGAGGGGAACCTTGCATGAAGTGTCCAAGCCCTGGGGTCATGCAAGTTCTCCCCACAATTCTGTGATTGCCACAGTGCTTGGGTTTGTGGGGGTGCTGAAGTTTCCCAGTAACTTTGGTAGCCTGCTGAGCATTGAAGGATTGTGAGAGGGAGAAAGGGATCCCTCTTATCCCTTCACTGGGCTCCGAGCCTCCCTGGGTTTGGTCCTCACCAGTATCTTTTTTTCCTTTATCCTCTTCCTTCTCTGCTTTGCGAATTTCCTCCATGAGGTCCCTGGCAGGCTCCGGCACTTCTGTCACTGAAATTCACCTGCTCTTCATCCACTCTCTGATCTCCCCTATCCAAAACCCTTCCTTCTCTCTGGCACAGTCTGGCAAGTGATGTCTCTAGTCAGCCATCTTGCCCCGTCTCTCTTTTGCCTACATTCTTCAAAGACTTTTTCTGTATACCTCCTGGTGAAATGCATGGTGATGTTATTAAATAATTATTTACAAGGGTCTGAGGGCTGAACTAGGTAGAAAACAACTTTTTCCTACAACGTTCAGGAACTTATGGCAATAATTGCCAGTTTCAGAATCTGAGGCTCTTTTCCTCAGTGGCTCTGGCCTGTCCATAATTCATTTCTCTTTTCGGTATGACATCACAGGTCTAGGGAACTTTGAAAGTAGTACTGGGTGCTTGGCTCAAAAATACTCAATATTCTCTGTGTTTAGCAGTATATGAGCTATATTATTGCATGTCTATTTTTATGATTCATATTTTAGGAGCTCACTGAATAACAGAACATGGAAATATAGCATAAATTTTACTATATTGTGATTTTTTTTTCTGATTCCATCCATGGTGTCCCTAAACTTCCTAATGATTATGGAATGGGTTTAATAACTGCATACTCTAAAATAGTGCTTTGAGGCTGAATAGTGATCAAATTTAATTAAAAATAGCATACCCTGACAGTGCATAAATTAAAGAAATATTTTAGAGGTACCTTCATTATGATACAGACAAGTAAGGGAAGTAAAATAAATAATTGAAGGCATAGGGACATCAGCATTGAAAGAAACCAAGGGAGGGAGATTTGAGATATAGATAGGTATAAATATATAGATAAAATATAGATGTAGACTCAGAAACACGATATAGAATCAGAATTTTGTTTACTCATCCCTTTTCAATATAAATACAGGGAAATTAAAGAAAATTTCTAAATAAACAAACCTTACTATAGACTAAGTTTAACTTCCAGCTCCTTTCTCTACCACTCCTTTTCTCTCTCCCATTTTTTTATATTTATAAGGATATTTCCAACTGAAAGAAATAGAAAGTGCAGAGCAAATTAATTGGCATATTAAGGGAAATTTTTGGACCATATACCTAAAAGTTCCACAGGAAGGATGAAGTGCAGGCATGATTTGAAGAGGGATCTGGAGCCAATGCACTGTGACTCTCTTGGGGTGCACTCTTCTGTGTGCCAGCTTTATTCCCAAGTGGCATCCTTCATGGTTCATGAAATTCTAAGCTTTCTATCTATACCCCATGCTATTTACATAGAAATAAAAGTTAATATTGTATTTGGGGCTAAAGTCTTAAGTTCTACAATGAATGTTTGTTCTTAGGTGAAAAGAACAAATCTTTTAGATAAAAGAATAGTCTGCTTTCAGAGTTAAGGATGAATTCAGTTCTACTCAAATTGTATGGTTGCCACACCATTAGCTAAATGTAGTCTAAATGATAAATTAGTGTAAATAACACTTCCCCAAGGAAAATCTGTATCTTAATAAAGAGGAAGAAAGGAAGGACTAGATAGGCATGCAATAAATACATATTTGTTTCTACTATATGCTCCTCTTACATCATACCTTGCCACCCTTCTTTCACCCATGGACATCCATATTCTTGTGTCTTCTTCCTAATAAGAGAACTTCTAGTCATAATATTTTTGCTTCAATAATGCATTAAAATATTTTTCAAAAGATAATTTTCTTGGTAGAGCAGCCTCCCCATCATCCCTTTCATTTTCTTTATATCACAGATATCGTAGATCTCTCTTTATCCAGCCCCTAATACTCAATTTGGTCTCTTTTAGCATAGTCATATTTTTCTTCTTGCTAATCCAGCTTTTTTTTTCAGTTACTCCACAGGTGGATTGAATTTAACTCTTTTCATCTGTTTTAGAGAGAAGTTTCTTTTTTTTCCTTATTTGTTTAACTGATTTCTTTTTTTAATTTCAAAATATTATGGGCATACAAATATTCTTGGTTTCACATATCAATTTCTTATGCTTAGGTCAGGGTTATAAATGTATCTATTAGATAGGTTTTGACCCATTACCTCCTGCCTCTGCCCCCTGTTTGATTTCCACCAAGTTTTACTTCCCTCTGTGCACATGTGTGCTCATCAGTTAGTTCCAGTTTAATAGCAAGTACATGTGGTGTTTGCTTTTCCCATCCTTTAGATACTTCACTTAGGATTATGGACTCCAGTTCCATCAAATTGCTGCAAAAGGCAATAATTCATTTTTTATGGCTGAGTGGTACTCCATGGTATATATATACCACATTTCCTTAATGCACTTATGAATTGATGGGCACTTGGATTGATTCCACATCTTTGCAATTGTGAATTGTGCTGCAATAAACATTTCAGTGCAGGTGTCTTTTTAATAAAATGACTTCTTTTCATTTGGGCAAATACCCAATAGTGATACTGCTGGATCAAATGGCAGGTCTACTTTTAGTTAGCAATCTCTATACTGTTTTCTGTAGAGGTTGTATTAATTTGCAATTCCTCCAACAGTATATAAGCATTCCTTTCTCTATGCATCCATGCCAGCATCTATTGTTTTTGGACTTTTTAATAAAACTGATTCTAACAGGGGTAAGGTTGTACATCTCATTATGGTTTTAATTTGTGTTTCCCTGATAATTAGGGATGTTGAGCATGTTTTCATGTTTATTGGCCATTTGTCTATCTTCTTTAGAAAAGCTTCTCTTCATGTCTTTTGCCCACATTTAATAGGGTTGTTTGATTTTTCCTTGCTGATTTGCTTGACTTCTTTGTAGATTCTGATTATTGGCCCTTTATCAGATATGTAGCTGGTGAATATTTTCTTCCATTCTGTGGGTTGTCTATTTGTTCTCTTGATTATTTCCTTAGCTGTGCAGAAGTTTTCAATTTAATCAAATCCCATTTATTTATTTTTGTTATTGTGACTGCCATTGGGGCCTTCTTAATAAATGCTTTGCCTAAGCCAAGGCAAATGTTGGAAGAAGAGTTTTTCCAACATTTCTTTTAGAATTCTTATGGCTTCATGGCTTACATTTAAGTGTTTTATCTATCTTGAATTAATTTTTGTGAGTGGTGGGAGATACGGATCCTGTTTCATTCTTCTGCATGTGGCTATCCAATTTTCCCAGCACCATTTATTGAATAGGGCTTCTTTTCCCCAGTGTATATTGTTGTCTGCTTCTTTGGGTTCTTTCTCTTCTATTCCTGGTTAATCTAGCAAGAGTTCTATCAATTTTGTTTATCTTTTCAAAGAACCAACTTTTTTTTCATTGATCCTTTGTATTTTTTATTATTATTCTGTTTAGTTCTTCTCTGACCTTAGATATTTGTTTTCTTCTGATGGCTTTGGGTTTTGTTTGCTCTACCTTTTCTAGTTCCTTGAGACTTGTCATTAGATTGTTAATTTGTGATTTTCTGTCTTTTTTATGTTGGCATTTAAGGCTATGAATTTTCCCCTTAGGAATGTTTTTGCTGAATCCCATGAATTTTGGTAGCTTGTGTCACCTTTGTTGTTCAGTTTGAGGAATGTTTTGGTTTCCATCTTAATTACATTATTGACCCAATAATCATTCAGCAGCAGGTGTTTAATTTCCATGACTTTGTGTAGAGTTGTATGTTTCTCTTGGAGTTGATTTCTAGTTTTATTCCACTGTACTCTGAGAAGATACATGGTATGATTTCAATTTTTTTGAATTTTTTGAGCCATGTTTTGTGGCCTAAAATATGGTTGATATTGGAGAATGTTCCTTGTGCTGATGAGAAGAATGTATATTCAGTAGTTTTGGAGTAAAATGTTTTGTAAATGTCTGTTAGGCCCATTTGTTCTAGAGTCCCATTTAAGTCCAGTGTTTCTCTATTTATTTTTTGCTTGGATGATCTGTCCAGTTCTGTCAGTGGGGTGTTAAAGTCTCTGGCAATTATAATGCTGCTGTTTATTTTCTTGCTTAGATCTAGTAGAGTTTGCTTGATGAATCTGGGCACTCCTGTGTTACATGAATAAATATTTAGGATTATTATGTCTTCTTGTTGAGCTGCTCCCTTTACCATTATAAAATGACCATCTTTTTCTTCTTTACTATTGTGGATTTAACACATTAACTGCCATGTGAGTTGTATTTAACTCATGCTAGTTTTTAGCCTGGGACCTTGTGAAGTATATATAACATCCAGGAAATAGCACCATTTTTTTGTCAATACATATTTCCTTATCTGGAACTACAATAACCTGAAACCTTTCAAGAAGATGACCAAGAAGTGGCTGGATCTTGAAGAGACAGTCACCAGGAGGACATTCTTCATTGTTAGAGAAATGCCACATTCTCAGAAGCATTGTGAAGTGGTTACAAGATATAAGCTTTTTAACTGAATTTTCATGTAAGATGTTTTTTGACCAATAGTCTGGAAGTCTTGGCTTCTTGCTAAGGCCCAATCCAAAACAATACTTCCCCAAATCCTTCCATTTCTTGAGAACTAACATCATACCACTTTTTTAGTCAGGGGTGGGATTTGATATTACCCTTTTGTAAAGTCTGACTTGCATAGATATTAGTTTCCTTCACCACGTAGTCAATAATATCATCTGTTATGAAGAACTTGAAAAAAATCATAAGGTGTTTTTTTTAATGGAGATTTACCACAACTTCCATTGGAACACCAGGGTTACTTTCAACAAAGTCAAAAATCTTCATGTTACCTCCTGAAATTGACCCCAGCTCAGAGTACTTACACTAGTCACTACAGGCCCTTTAAAAACATCTGATGAAAAATCACTCCCACTAAAATTGGTACAACTACTTCAGTTTTTTCAGTAATAGATTTTGAACAACCTTCCCCACTGGAAGGATATGCACATAATGTTCTTGTTATAGTTTTTTTTTTGGGTGGGTTTCAATTGCTATCAGAACTGTCTTCACTATCTCCACTAGGATGGCACTCCTCTGAGTAATCACTAAATAGATCAATATCTTCATCATTCATGTCCCAAACTTCATTCACCATTTCCTGCAACAATTCCTTATGCTCATTTTCGCTAGCCATTTTCTCTTGAGAACGAAAAACTCAAAATAAACTTATATGATGATCACAGCTCTGGTTACAGAAGCTATGCTAAAAGTAGAACCGGTGGCGAGGCAGGAAGGTCCATAGCATGCCTGCACACTTTGAAACCTCTGCTCATTGTTTTCGCTGGCAATTGGCCTGTCTCCCCCACCTCTTTTTTCCCTGTTCCAGCCCACCCGCCCAAGCATGCACACGTGGTGGACTGTGTTCTCTGACTGCCATAACTTCCAATTGTGCATTCCTCCTCGATTGTTTGCCTGGCAGCTCTTTGAATGAAATTGATACCATAGAAAGTGGCGACATGACATTGTTGCACATACTTATGGGTATGATTCAGAGGTCGTCACCCAGGACCACCCAAGGTCCTCTCCAGACACAACTAAATACCTGTGGAATGACAAAAGACTCAATTCCCAGAAACAAATTCAATAATTATGTCCTGAGTTACACACAACTCATGTAGAGTGCACTGTAAAAATTGATTCTAGCACTGCATGAGTTGCATATAACTCACACACATAAAACAGTAAAAAACCCCAAATTTTCAGTAAATTAGAAAGAATCATTTTGTTTTTGAAGTTTTTATTCTATCTTTGTAATAAAACACCATGGCCCAAAGAAAATAAAAATTTTCCTAGTGTGGTAGTCCATGTGTTAAAGTTGATTATATCCGATATGAGAATGGCCACACCTGCCTTCTTTTGGTTTCCATTTGCATGGAATATTTTTTTCCATCCCTTCACCTTGAGTCTGTATGAATCCTTGTGGGTTACATGTGTTTTCTGGAGACAGAAGATACTTGGGTTGTATTTTTTCATCCATTCAGCCAGCCTGTGTCTCTTGAGTGGGGTATTCAAACCATTCATGTTGATTGATAGAATTGATATGTGGGATGCAGTTCAGTTCATCATGTTGGGTAGTATGATATTACTTTGTTTTACCTCTTGCACTATTATTATTTTGTATGAGCTCTGAGCTTTAGCTTTGGGGTGGCTTTACTCTGGTGGATGTCATTTGTGTTAATCCATGTATAATGTGGTTCTGAGCATTTCCTGCAGGGCAGGTCTGGTCTTGGCAAATTCCCTCAGTGTTTGCTTGTCTGGACAAGTCTTTATTTCTCCTTCATGTATCAAACTTAGTTTTGCAGGATACAAAATTCTAGGCTGGTAGTTGTTCTGTTTAAGAAAACTGAAGATGGGGCCCCAATCCCATTTGGCTTGTAAGGTCTCAGTTGAGAAGTCTGCAGTTAGCCTGATGGGTTTTCCTTTGTAAGTTACTTGATATTTTTGCCTCATGGCTCACAGAAGTTTCTCCTTCATGTTGATTTTGGCCAGTCTGATGACTATGTATCTTGGTGATTACCTCTTTGCAATGAATCTCCCAGAGGTTCGTTGAACTTCTTGTACCTAGATGTCTAAATCTCTAGCAAGACCAGGGAAATTTTCCTCAATTATTCCCTCAAATAGGTTTTCTAGCGCTTGTGCATTTTCTTCTTCACCCTCAGGAATGCCTATAACTCTTATGTTTGGCCTCTTTACATAATCTTATATTTCTGAAGGCTTTGTTCTTTCCTCTTAATTCTCTGCTCTTCATTTTTGACTGACTGAGTTAATTCAAAAGAGTTGTCTTCAAGCTGTGAGAGTCTTTCTTCTGTCTGGTCTAGTCTATTCATAAAACTTTCCATTATGGTTTGTATTTCCTTAAATGAATTTTTCATTTCCAGAAGTTCTATTTGGCTTTCTAAAAATATGTTGATCTCTTTAGTGAATTTTTCATTCATTTCCTGAATTGTTTTTCTGGGTTCCTTAGGTTGGTTTTCCATTTTGTCTTGGACTTCATTAAGCTTTCTTACATTCTATACTTGGAATTTTTTATCTGTCATTTCAGTATTTTCATTTGGTTGGTATGCATTACTAGAGAGCTGGTGTTCCCTTTTGGGGGTGTCATTTTGCTCTGATTTTTCATACTTGTGGAGTTCTTTTGCTGAATCCTTCTCACCTAGGGCAGCTGTCACTTCTTATTTTTGGATTTTCTTTTGTTTAGATGGGGATTTTTCCTCCCCCCATCACTCTTAAGGGACTTTATGTAGCATATGCTGAGTAAGAACTTTTGGCTGTGCTTGTGGGTGCTTTGATGAGGTCTAGGTTCTGGATGGATGTCTTGGTTATAGATATTATTTATGTGGTGGTTTTCATAGTTGCTAGTTGTTTGTAGGCTGTAGCAGTGGTGAGCTATGGTGTGTGGCCAGATTCCCTGTCTCTTCATTAGGGAGGAAGCAGGTCTTTGAGATCCTTTCTCTTTCCCCAGCCCCATGGTCTTCTTAACAGTGTGAATTGTACTGGCATGTCCAGTTTAACCTCTGTGACAGTAGATGGTGCTTGTGGGTGAGAATCAACCACACCCTGCATGATTGAGTCAGTAAATGCTGTAAAGGGCTGTACAAATTGACCTCCCTGTCAGTAGGTGGCACGTCCTGGAAGGAACAAACTGCAGTGTTGTTTGGGACCTGTGACAAGCTCTAGCCCCTCAGGAGAAGCACTCAAATACCCCAGGTGGTGTTTAGGGCCCTGGAGCTTCCAGGTGAGTCTTTATTATCCACTACAGCAGAGGTGGGTGGGGGAGTGAGGTTGGGAGGGACTCTGTTGGGTAAGCCTGCCCTCAGGGTCCATAAAAGCTGGTAAGGTAGCTGTTTCAGTCGGAGTCAAATGTCCACCCCCAGCCTTCTGGGTAAAGCTGCCAGGGAGGGGCTGAGGTGGCCCCACCCAGCCAGAAAATCTGCTTGTGGAGGTGAGGCCATCTGAGATTCATAATCTGGCTGTCAGGAGTGAGTTTTACTATTCTACCCACTCCCCTGCTCCACAGTCTCCTTCCAGCATCTTCCAGCAGGCAGGAACTCAAACTAACTGAGCTCCCCAGCAATGGCATTGCAGGGTGGGAGCTTCCTGTCTAAGATCCTACCCTGGGCTGAGAGCACAGCTTTCCTGTAGGAGGAGGGGTGCTCCACGAGTGCACTGTGGCTGAAACCCATACTGCACTCTCTTTTCAGTTCTGCTCATATGGGTTCCCTTGACTCCTGAGATTAGTTCACAAATCTACCCTCCATGCCCCTGAGCCACATGATCGCATCCTGCAGGTATGAGATCTGGCCTGTGGGCCTGTTCCTGGGCCCCCGAAGATCAATCCCTGACCATGCCAGGGATAAGCGTGCTGGTCCCGAGTTGCCTATTGTGTGCTCAAGCAGGTTTGATGTGCTTCCACTTTGCGATGTGCCCTTCTCTGATGAAGCAGCCAGAAAAGCAGCACCAGGGAGAGCTGGTGAGGTGAGAGCTCACAGTCTCAGCACCCCTTAGTCCTCCGCAGTTTTTAAGAGGAAAGGTTTGAGCCTCACTCTGTGGAAACCCCAACAGAGGGTGAGCAGTAGCTCCTGAAAGCCCTGGCTCAAAAGTCTCTCTCGGCAGCTGCAGGTGGGGGTGGGGGAGGAGAAACACGTCTGAATGGAAGAAAGCTAGCATCTGGTCATCACTGTCTCTCTCTCTCCAGAAGGCAGTCCACCCAGAATGTCCAGGCTCCGGTGTCATGCAGATCTCCTGGGACCCACTGGCCCCCTGTGGCTCCCGCAGTCTGTGCTGGAGTTGGGAAATGTTTGTGTGGGAATGAGCAAGACAACAACAGAAGAGCTGAATCCCTGTGGGGAGGACAAAGGTGCACAGTGGGTGGAGAAGCAATATGGCACCTGCCATCTCAGCTCAGGTCTGTGGTGATGGGAAGTGCCCCAAGAGTGCTGGCAGCCTGGTGCTTTTTCCTCAAGAAGCTTCCAGTTCACTGGCAGCACCAGCTTTTGGGCTCATGAGGGTAGAAATGCTCTCCAGCAGGTTGGGAGCCTGCTGGCTGCCAGAGATGTGAAGGAGGAAGAAACCAACCCTCCACCTACAATTTTCACTGGACTTCAAGTTTTTCAGGGGTTGATCTGTGCTGATGTCTTGCTCCTTCTTGTTCTGCTCCATGACTTCTTCCCATGGAGTCTGTGATAAGTTCTGGCACTTTTCCCTCAGAATTACACCTGATCTATAATTGTTTTTTTGTTTTTTCTTTTTCATCTAAAACTTTTCCTTCTTTCTGAGACAATCTGACAGCTGGTGTCTCTGGTCAGCCATCTTCCCCAATCTTAAGAAGTTTCAATATAGTTATTTTTATTAACAAATATGTTTAGGTGCAGGCAACAAATCCAAGCATATTTCCTGAAATAACATTAATGTACTCAAATTTAATAGTAGCATTTGTGGAGCATATTTTGTTTGTCAGATTAAAATGTGACATAGGCAAATGTGAAACAGAATATTTCAAGAGATTACAATAAAAATATCACCAACAAATTACCCGTATCTTTACCTACTTGGAATGATGTCAATAGTTCAGTATGAAATAGTCACTGAACGATTAAAAAAATGGTGTATCCCTAAAATGGAATCCTATGCACCTATAAAAATTGAAGAAACTCTTTATATACTAATATGGAAAGCATCTTCAAAATTTTTAAGTAAAGAAAATAAATTGTAGACTGGATATGATATGTTATTTTTGCATAAAAAATAAGGAAGATAACAATTGATGCTTATTTACTTGAGTATACATAATGATCTTTGGGAGGATACATAAGAAATCAGTGGAAGTCGTTCCCCATGCTGAGTGACAATGGAACTGGATAATTAGGGAACATTTTATATAATATAATTTTTCATACATTTTAATGTCAAAGTAAGCCAAAGAGAGTATCATATAGATCTATTCATGGTGGCAATGCAAAAATGCACTAACTTTGGAAAACAGTTGACCTCTGATATAGCATATACAATATAATATGGACTTTTTTTAATGCAACTTCAAAATTTTAAATTGCTTTGTGATTTTTTAACTGAAGATCAATTCTCATCATAAAAAGTTCCAGAAGATATTAGAGAGAATTGTTATACAGCTGTACAATCATCCTACTGAATATTTCTTTTTGTTCCAATTTTTCTTGTCTGTGGGACTTCACTAAATGGAAAGTCCATCAGGTAGGGATGTTTTTCCATTTTGTTCATTGCTGTATCCTAGGATATAAAGCAGTGTCTGATACAAAATTAAACCATAAATGACAAAGTATTTTTGAATAAAATATTGGTACCACAAAGATAATAAGTCAATCATAATTTCAGGAAATTTTTGTGTCATTTTCAAGGAGTTCTTATTGATTACTTTATATTTAAAATCTATTTTGCTGAACTTATTACATTTATGAATATTAATTGTGGCTTATAGTGAGGAAACACCTACAAAATTGAATCAAAACAGTCTAAATGTTGGGCAATAATCATAGATTTTCATAGAATAATTTTTTGATAGATTGTTCTTGGAAAATAGTCTCTTATACTCAAGACTGTAACTGAACTGAAGTGGGGGAATATAGAACATTGTATAAGATTGTCTGTGACACAGAGGGAACTATAAAATATAACATCTTCGAAAATCAGTTATCCTTATATTTTGATCATTCTACACACTGAAGACATATAGAATATCTGCTCTGACAGTGTGCTTTGTATTCTTGAAAATAAAGTATTACAGATTTAATGTACTCTTATAAACAAAAACTGCCTTGTGATAACAATCTTCTATTAGTGATTGTCCTTTTATCTCTTTCAGAATCCTACAATTGATATTCCAAGTGCTTTACAGAACTCCCTGAAGGGTCACAATAAGTCAAGAACACTTTCAATAATCACCATGATGAAGACAATTTTCTTGATTTTTGGCTGGAAAATTTAGAAGCCATGCAATTCTGCAGTTGGCAGTTATAGCATCTGTTTAATGTCAAGCCACAAGGATTGGTGCTGACAAAATACATTGTTGCCTTAATACCATGCTACATTTAATAGCAAATGTTAACTTTATTTATAGCAAATATTCTTTTTTTATTTTATTTTATTTTATTTTATTTTTTTTTTTTTTATTTATTTTTTTAATTTCAGAATATCATGGGGGTACAACACTTTGGCCATACACATTGCCCCTGTTCTGCCCGTGTCAGAGCCACAATCGTGGTCGTCTCCCAAACTGTGCTCCCCACATCCATTCAGTGAGAGTTTTTCCCATCCCTTCACCCCCCTCCCGCCCGCCCGCCCTCTGATGAATGTTATTGCCCTGTGTGATGTAAGTGTTCATCAGTTAGTACCAGTTTGATGGTGAGTACCAGTGATGCTTGTTTTTCCAATCCTGTGACACTTCGCTTCGAAGAATGGGTTCTAGCTCCGACCAGGATAATACCAGATGTGTTAATTCACTATTGTTCCTTATTGCTGAGTAATACTCCATGGTATACATATACCACATTTTATTGATCCACTCGTGTATTGATGGGCACCTGGGTTGTTTCCACAACTTTGCAATTGTATTTATAGCAAATATTCTTGACAATCCATTTCAAATTTAGCATCATTTTTCCTTTGGTATGTCACAGGACTTCTTCTTACATCTCTAAATGATGCAAGGAGAAAAGTCATTTGATCTCACCTAAATTGTAATTGTATTAATATTAGTAATGACTCACAGAAAAAAATCTAATTCACTGCTCACGACTTTGAGTCTTTCTCTGAGATCCTGAGTATATTACAAACTCTATAGTCATTTTGCATGTTGCAGTCAGCCTCAAAGTTGGAATATGAAGGTTTATATAAATATCGAACCATGGATTTTCAAAAAGCCAACAGGAAAATGGACAGAGGGCGTGAATATAGAGGTCATGAAAAAAGCAGATTTTAAACATATGACAAGCTATTCACTATAACTTATAAATAAAGAAAAGGAAATTGAATCACCTATGAGCTATTTTGAGCAGTGGATTGCAAAAAGCGAAATATTTAACGATGCAAAATATTGCTAAGGATGTTGGGGAAAGTTATATTTACACATTACCCACAAAGACTCTATAGGACAAAAACTTTATTTGCAGCTTTGACTACAATTATAACTGATTGTTCACAATCAAAACAACTATCAATAGGGCACTAACTAAATGAAGTATAAGATATTCACCTATTGGAATACTTTGCAACTATTAAAAAGAATAAGGTAGATTTATATGGACTGATATGAAAATTTCCCCAACATTTATTATGAAATAAAAATGCAAAGTGAAAAATGTTGAGTAAAGTACTCTCCAATTTTTTTTTGTGTGTATATATATATATATATATATATACACTCTTCAATGGACATTAAATATTTCTGGAAGACTATACAAGAATATTAACACAGTAGTATTGAAGTACTGTGATAGAAAGGAGACTATCATTTTGTTGTATTTTTTTATGCTGTTAGAAGTTTTTATGGCAGAGTACATGTTGTTTTATTTTCTTAATATAAAATTTATACCATTTGAAGATCTAAAATCAAAGTATAAAGTTTTCTATGTATTTCAGAGCTCACATAAGCCCATTTTTTATTGATTTTTCTATGTCATGGAAAATGAATAAATATTAGAAAATAAAGAGATGTCAGTTTTTCTACAATGGTGTTCTCTGAGCAATGGTGGTTGTGAAGTTAGTGTTACAGTAGTAAAAGAATATGCAGAACAATGCTAGGCCAGGGCATCAGAACCCAATGTAGGGAAAACAGGCTTATTTCAAAAAGTGTGTTCTATTGTTATTAAATATTCTTAGGCAAAAAGTAAAAGAATTTCATAGCCATATATATTTGAAAGATGATGGGTTAAAATTAAGTAAGTTATTTAACAAAAATGGTACAAAGCACTCTTGAAAATATTGCATGCATTCTGAAATATTGATAGGTTCTTTTTTGTCTGAGGGCTCTTGGCATGTGAAAAGGAATAGAATTGTTGGCATGTTGTTTAATACTAACAATCTAGTAAACTTACATATCTAATAAGTAAAACTTTAGAAACTATTTTTTAATACTTAGTAGTGATGAAAACAAATTTCCATAAATATTTAGATTCTGATGGCATATTTACTTTGGTTAGTTCTTTTGAATACTTCAAATATTTTAAACAGTAGACAAAATATTTACAAATATAACTATTACAAACTTATAACTAGACTGACACTGAAACACTTTTTAATTTTTATTCATTATTCCTACTTTTTACCCATTTTTATATTTAAAACTATACCTGTTTAGTTATATTCTTAGGGTTGAAATAATTTTATCCAAAGAGAAATAATACCTGGGATTCAGGATATGGGTTATCAACCAATTAATATTCTATGGCTATAGAAATTGGTTATTTTTTTTTCTGAGCTCTTATGTTTAGGTTAAGTCTCTAAATTATATTCAATTTTGTTTTAAATTTCAATTTTTAAACATGGTATGTTTTCCCTGAAATTTTATATACATTTTGTTTTTTATAACCATGATCAAGTCATTTTTTGGCCTATACTATAGTAATTATAATTGGAAATATATGTCTGTCTCTTTTATCAGTATCTCAACATAATTAATAGAAACTTCCAGAGCAGGAATTTTTAAACTGGCTATATTGTCCTACAGGAGACATTTGGTAATGTCTTAATGCATTTTTTCTTTTTCACAACTGGGAGAGGGGACTATTGGTGTCTAGTATATAGAGACTAAGAATGCTGCTGCATACCCTACAACACACAGGACAGCCCCCCAAAACAAAGAATTATAGGACCCAAAATGTCAATAGGGCCAAGCTTGAGAAAGTTATGTAGAGATTAGTAGGATATTTATTTTAAAGTGCTTTTCAAAATTTAATATGCAGATAAGTCACCTGGAGTCCTGTTTAAAAACAGATTCTGACTTGGTAAAGAATATGGAGAAGAACCAATTATAGTCACTCTGTACTTTGCAAGTTTCTCTCTGTTTCAGAGCCAGTCAGTAGGCAGGATACCTTATTATTAACATACAAAGGCAGGCTCTATCATGAACCAGCTGGGTTAAGGAGCATAGTCTGATTTAGAAGATCAGCTAACATATTGAGCTGTATAACCAATGCTATTCTCAGATTTCATTCATTATCAACAAGGAAAATGATTATTTGAGCTCCAGCAGATTGGCCTTCATGTTTTTTTTTTTAGTTATAGGGGATAAATGATGCTATTTTTTGTTTCCACAAAAATTCCAAAATTTTTGTCTTTTTCTTTTAACTTATAGACTCACAGTTTGGCTGATGATCAATTTCAGTTGGCCCCTTTGTTTTCTATCACTTGCCCAGATAATCTCAAGTGTATATTTACTTTCTGGCAAAAAATAAAAAAAGCCATTCCAACATAACCTGATATTTTTCTGGTTTTTAGAATCAATTACCCTTATTTTTTTCTGTATATTATGGGGGTACAAACGTTTTGGTTACATGAATTGCTTTTGTACCTTCTGGGTCAAAGTTATATGTGTGTCTATTACCCAGATAGTGTGCATTGCACCTGTTAGGTGTGAATTTACCCATCTCCTCCTCCACCCTCACATCTGCTTGATTTCCATTGAATTTTACTACCATATGTGCACATGAGTGTTGATCTATTAGTTCCAATTTAGTAGTGAGTACATATGGTGTTTGTTTTTCCATTCTTGTGATATTTCATTTAAAAGGATGGTCTCCAGTTCCAACCAGGTTTTTACAAAGGATATTGGTTCAGCATTTTTTTTTTTATGGTTGAGTAATACTCCATGGTATACATACACCACATTTTAATACACTCATGTATTGATGGGCGCTTGGGTTGTTTCCACATCTTTGCAGTTGTGAATTGTGCTGCAGTAAACATTCAAGTGCAGGTGTCTTTTTGATGAAGTCTTTTTTTTCTTTTGGTAAATACCCAATAGTGGGGTTGCTGGATCAAATGGTAGGTCTACTTTTAGTTCTTTGAGGTATCTCCATACTACTTTCCGTAGAGATTGTACTAGTTTGCAGTCCCACCAACAGTGTATGAGTGTTCCTATCTCTCTGCATCCAAGCCAGCATTTGTTGTTTTGGAACTTTTTGATAAAAGCCATTCTCACTGGAGTTAGGTGATATCTCATTGTGGTTTTGATTTGCATTTCCCTTATGATTAGAGACGTTGAGCATTCTTTATGTTTATTGGCCATTAGTCTACCTTCCTTTGAAAAGCTTCTGTTCATGTCTTTTGCCCACTTTTAAGGGAGTTGTTTGATATTTTGTTGCTGATTCACTTGATTTCTTTGTAGCTTCTGGTTAGTAGTCCTTTATTGGATGTATGCCATACAAATATTTTCTCCCATTCTGTAGGTTGTTTATTTGCTCTAAGGATTGTTTCCTTGGCTGTGCAGAAGCTTTTAAATTTAATCAGGTCTCATTTATTTATTTTTATTGTTGCTGTGATTGCCTTTGAGGTCTTCTTCATAAATTCTTTGTCTCTATAAGAGTTTTTCCAACCTCTTTAGAATTCTTATAGTATCATGCCTTAGGTTTAAGGCTGTTATCCATTGTGAATTAATCTTTGTGAGTGATAAGAGGTGAAGATCCTGTTTAAGTCTTCTACATGTGGCTATCCAATTTTCCCAGCATGATTTTGTATAGAGAATAGAGATTCTTTTCCCCAGCATATGTTTTTGTTTGCTTTGTCAAAGATCAGATGGCAATATGAGGATGGTTTTATATCTGGGTTTTCTGTTCTGATCCATTGGTTTAGGTCTAACAAAGACTGTATGATCCTCTCAATAGATGCAGAAAAAGCATTTGACAAAATTCAGCACTGTTTTATGATAAAAACTCTTAACAAAATAGGCAAAAATGGAACATACCTTAATATTATAAAAGCCATATACAACAAACCCACAGCCAACATCATACTGAATAGGGAAAAATTGAAAGCATTCCCACTTAGAACTGAAACCAGACAAGGTTGCCTATTGTCACCACTTCTGTTCAATATAGTGCTATAAGTCCTAGCCAGAGCAATCAGGCACAAGAAGGAAATCAAGGGTATCCAAATGGAGAAAGAAGATGTCAAACTATTGCTCTTTGCTGACAATATGATCTTATATCTAGAAAACCCCAAAGATTCTGCCAAGAGACTCCTGGAATTGATAAATAAATTCAGTAAAGTCTCAGGTTACAAAATCAATGTATACAAATTAGTAGCTTTCCTATACACCAACAACAGTCAAGCTGAGAATCAATTCAAAGACTCAATACCTTTCACAATAGCAACAAAGAAAATAAAATACCTAGGAATATATTTAACCAAGGAGGGGAAAGACCTCTGCAGGGAGAACTATGGAACACTGCGGATGGAAATCACAGAGGATGTAAACAAATGGAAGACCATATCATACTCATGGATGAGCAGAATCAACATTGTTAAAATGTCTATATTACCCAAAGTCATTTACAGATTCAATGCAATCCCCATTAAAGTACCCATGTCATTTTTTGCAGATCTAGAAAAAATAATTCTGTGCTTCGTATGGAACCAGAGAAGACCCTGATTAGCCAAAGCAACCTTAAGCAAAAAGAATGAATCAGGAGGCATCACTTTATCAGACTTCAAGCTATACTACAAGGCTATAGTAACCAAAACAGCATGGTACTGGCACAATGACCCTGGAGTACATACATATAAAAGTAATAACTGTGTGTGTGTGCATGTGTGTGTTTGTGTGTGTTCATATATATATATATATAAAGTGAGAAGTTATATAAATGAATAGATTTTACACTATATTATATTAAGTGTTACAGATTAAAATCTGTGTGTGGGCTGGAGAGCATACTTAAGAATCAGTCATAAGAAAAGTGCAACTGATGCTTTTGGGCCACTATTGTGGTGGCAAAGTTGAGTAAGTTTTAATCTCCACTCTAATCTTTTTTATTTCCTTCTTTATGCTTTCTTTGTTTGGTTTGCTCTTTTTTTCTAGTTCTTTTAGGTGGAAATTTAGGTTATTGATTTGAGATTTTTCTTCTTTTGTAGGCATTTACTGCTATAAATTTCCTTCTGAGGCTGATTTTGCTGTATCCTTTAAGTTTTGCTCTGTTGTGTTTTTGTTTTCATTCATCTTAATTTATTTTATTTCTAATTTCCTTGTGATTTTTTCCTTTGGTCCATTGATTGCCTATATTACTTAATTTCCATATGTTTGTGAATTTTCCAGATTTCCTTCTGTTACTGATTTCTAACTTCATTCCATTGTGGTAAGAAAAGATATTTTGTACAATTTTAATCTTTTTAAAATGTATTGAGTCATTTTTGTGGCCTAACATTTGGTCCATCCTAAGGAATGTTGTATGTACACTTGAGAAGCATGTTTATTCTGCTGTTGTTGGGTGGCACTCTGAATATATTTTCACTTATTTTTTTATTTTTTATTTCATATGTTCTTAGGGTATAGAATTGTAGCCTGGAATTTTTTTTCTTTTGCCACTTTAAATATGTTGTTCCATTGTCTACTGGATTCCATTGTTTATGATGAGTAGTTATATGTCATTCTTATCATTGCTTCCATGAATATCTTTCTTTCTTTGGCTGCACTTAGATTTTCTTTTTATCTTTGCTTTTATCCAGTTTGACTATGACTTGCCTAGGTGTAGTTTTCTTTGTATTCTTTATAAATAGGGTTTACTTAGCTTCTTGACTGTGTGGGTTTATATTTCATCAATATAGAGAAATCTCAGCTATTAAATTCATCAAGTTTTCCTTCTGTCTCATTTCCTAAAATTCTAATTACAGGTATGTTAGAATTATTTGATATTATATCACATCTCTCATACTTATTTCATTATTTCTGCTCATCTGTTATCATTATTATTTTCTCTTTATGCTTAAATTTGAGTAATAGCTTTACCTCTGTATTTGAATATTCTGATTTTTTATCCTGCTGTGTCAGGTTTTCTATCATGTGTATCCAATACATTCTGATTACAAATGCTAGTTTTTTGATTCTAGTATATACACTTATTGTTATTATCATTATTATTTTTTAAAGGTCACATTTCTCTAGAGTTTCTCTGCTGCCCATTTTGTCTATTTTTGCTATAATTCCTTTAAAACGCTTACATAAAAAAATCTTTGTTAATTCCAAGTTCTGGACTCTGTGAAACTTGCCTGCTTTTTTTTTTTGTCCTCTTGATTATTGATCACACTTTCTGCTCCTTATTATATCTCATAATGTTTAATTTTTTTCTGGGCATTTTATTTAAAAGGTCCATATAGCCTGGAGTAAATATTATTTTCACCCAGAATTCTCTTCTTTATTCCAGGCAGGTAGTGTAAGTGGCTGACTGTTTTGATCCAATGCAATCAGCAGTTTAGCTGAAACAGAGCTGAGTTACTGCTATAGTTAGTTTAACTTTATTTCCTATTAAGGGATACCTGTCTGTGTTTATTACAGGCCCCTCTCTCCAGCAGGAAATTAAAGGATTAGAGAAACCTGAGATATTATTTCTTCTTTCCAGCTAAGACACCAAACTCTTTTTTGTGCCTGTACCTCTCCAAATTCAGCAAAAGTCCCATGTAGGAGAATTTGAAGGGGAGTTTAGAGATCTAGCTGGTCAGCTAGGACTCTTACTCATTTCAGTCATTCACACTGGCCACATAGATGTTAAAATCTCCTCTGAGATATCTTTAATCTGGTAGAGTTCCTCTGCTTATGGCAAGCCCAGTCCTCAACTCATCTGGATCCAAACTAGGCAAACAGTGGCTGCAGATCTCTGCTAGCACACAGACTCCATATCTATCATCAGGATGTAGTTTTTCTTTACTTTGTGTTTTTTGCTCTCTGATGCTTTTAAGAAATACATGATTGTGTGCATGTGTGTGTGTGTGTACACTCTTGGTTGTTCTGGCTAGAGGGACGTTCTGTTTAGATTATATCCCTCTCATCTGGAAGCAGAACTCTCCAAAGATTGCCTTTAGAGTACTATATTTATTACTGTATTAATTCTATTCTTAGAAATAAATTGAACAATGCTGAAAACCTTAGGATAGGTTCTTCATTTTATCAAATTCTTTTGATATTTAAAGACATTAAAATATATATTATCATTTCTTAGTGGCATATTCTGATTCTTAACTTTTTGTTTCAAAATAGAAAATTATCAAGGCAGTTAAAAGATGAAATATGATGAACATAACATTAATATGTGCTAGTCTTTCAATCACTGAAGTTTATTTTTCATTATTTCATATAAAACTTACATTTTACACCGATTTTATTTTAGTTTAAAAGGTTACTACACTTGAGAATTCGCTTACCCCAACATTCTTAAATCTACACATTTTCCTCTATTTTAGACCATTATGTTTTCCTGTTTTCACTTTCAACATTTATTACTTAGGCATCACAACAAAGACATTTCTTTTTTCTCCTTTTTTTAAAATGTGCTTCTTCATGAGTCATTCAAATTTGTTCTCAACATAAAAATGGCAGAAAATTCTTTTTGAAAAGAATGGTTCAAACTTACCAATAAGGTATTGTTTTTCATTCCTTGTTAAATTTCAAGAAAATGTTACCAATCTCAATGCAAACAATTGCTTGCCTTGTCAGCTTTCTTATTGAATACTTATCTTAATTCTGATAAGTATTTAGTCAGACATTTATCAACTAATATAATTCAAATTTGAAATTGAAAAAAATTCTCATTTCCAATTTAATAGCTTATATAATTTTCCTTAATCAAATTAATGATTTCTCCATTCTGTGTCATTCAGTAGACTCCCCCTTATTTTCTATGAGTTCACATTTGGAGATATAAGTTTACTTTCCCTATCAGTGAACTTTAACCAGGACCATCACAAAGTATTCAAAAGACCCTAATAATGGTTCAACTGTGAAGGGAATGTTTAGAAGTCTTGAACTGGTTCTTCCCTAGAGCTTTCTTAACCCATAATAAAAATAGCTAAAATTTATTTAACTATGAATATTTTTTTTTAATCTCCACAATAACTGTATGGGATAGCTACTATTATATCCCTATATAACAGATAATGAAAATGAGGGTTGATGTATTAAGAAAATTGCTCAAAGTAACATATATACAATTGGCCTTCGAACAAAATGGGTTTGAACTGTATGGGTCCACATATACACAATTTTTTTTCAATGAAATTTACATTAAGTGTGTCTGCCTCTCCTGCCTCCCCTTTCACCTCCTCTACCTCTTCTGCCTCTGCCACTCTTGAGACAGAAAGACCAACCTCTTCTCTTTATCTTCCTCTTGAGCCTATTCAACATGAAAACTATGAGGATGAAGACCTTTATGATGATCCACTTAATAAATAGTAAATACATATTCTCTTCCTTATGATTTTCTTAATAACATTTTACTTTCTCTAGTTTACTTTATTGTAAGAATATAGTATATAATGCATGCATGATGTGTTACAAAATGCATGTTAATTGACTGTTTATGTTATCAGCAAGGCTCTTAGTCAACAGTAGGCTATTAGTAGTTAAGTTTTTGGAAAGTCAAAAGTTATATAGAGAATTTTGATAGTGTAGGGAGTCAGTGCCCTTAGCCCTTGTATTGTCAAGGGTCAGCTACATATGTGTGTGTGTTTGTGTATATGTGTGTGGTAGCATCAGAATCCGTCAACCATCTGACTCTCGAGCTTGTCCTCTTAATCACAATACTACTTTGCCACTTCACATTTATCTATGTACTATGTAAAATAACACTGAGCATTCAAATGATATTGAAAAGGGATGCTTTGTCAATACATAAACAAAAAAAACTTCCTTCCCTAGGTATTGCATTTTTATAATAAGGGATTTATTTGGGGGAGAAGAAGAAAATCTCTTCTTATGTATACTGTCTTCACTCAGAAGAAAATAATAGCTGCCAACATTTAAATGACACCTTTTTGTGTGTGTGTTAAAAACCTCCTTTCCAGGAATCCTGTTATATATCTCTAATTCTAGCTTCTATCATATTCATAATCACTTGAGAAAAAGATTGCCAAATAAGTGGAATTTAAATCAGAAACTATAACTAAATTTGTGGTTAGTTGTTGACAGTTAATATCAAATTATGAAAAATTGGTGAATTTTTTCTTTCTTTTTAATTTAATGGATTGTGATTTTTGTTACATTATTTAAAAATTAAATTTAGTCTATCTTTATGTCCTCATCTCCATGAACTTGATAGCCATGCAATCTCAGTGGTTTGGGAGTTTGTGTTTGTTTGCTTGTTATAATGGGTTTGGCCCTTATCTTCTTAGGAATGCATATGTTATGGGGAGATTTATGACTGACTTAAGCAAAAGAGAATTTACTGGAAGAATATTCGTGGGGGAAATTGGGCAAGAAAACTTTAGATGGACAGGAATTAAGGGAGTTCTGAAAGAAAAGAAGAGGGAAACATAGCAGCAAGGGCATCTACTATCACTGTTATGGCCATAAGAGTCACCATGATGAATATTCTCCAACCTTTCTTTTCATCCTGTCACTGGCTCAAGATGTGCAATACTAGGAGAGAGCATCTGGTTGTCAGAACTGAGTCTTATGCTGGCCTCCTAGTTACACCAAGGTATGAGAGGGGAACCTGGCTTTAATAATGAGGACCAAGCACCTAATTATCCTCATTCTTAGACTAGACAAACCAGACAAAAGGTTTTCCCAAAAGGAAATTAGATTGTTTGACAAAAAAAATGACTATACAAGCTACCTAGGAAAGAGATAAAAACTTTCTATAATTTATTACAACATGCTTGCCACTGATATATGTTCTAAATTCCTAGGTCCACCTATTTCCATGAAGGCAGACAATTCAGTTACATCCTTCCCAAGCAGCAGTGCCTAAATCTTGGCAAAGTTAGGGTACTGAGGGCTTAGTATTCAACCTCCTTTGATTCTTCCACCTTCCAGAGACCTTGCCAGGAAATGGGTCAAGCTAATCTCTGCAACTTCTCAATGGTAGGAAATTACTTTCTTTTTCTCACCATGACCCCTCTTGGTCCCACAAATGTACTCCATTTTCATCTCTCCCTTTGCAATGGGCCCCAGGAACAAATTTCAATGACCTCTATTTGTTTTTTATAATCCTCTCCCTTAACTAACTACTTGGCCTTTTGAGTTGTTTCCCAGAAATGGTGGATTTTCTGCAAGACAAAGAAGCAGCAGTTCTGAAGGCCCCTGGGCAGACTTCCCTACACCAAGATTCACCACCCCCCAAGACCTGCCCCCAATGCATATAGCCCCTTTTTAGTTGCACCACAACCTGCCCCAAGACATGTGGCCTTCCTTTAAAAGCCCATGATCTCCATTAGTAGAGAGATGGATTTGAGGCAGCTTCTCTGTTCTCCTAACAAGATATCTATCACAGTAAAAATTCCTTTCTTCCTTGTCAATCCTCATTGTCTCAATAATTGGATCTTTGTGCAATGAGCAACTAGACCTAGGCTGAAACCCCCTTGTGGTTTCAATAACACATTCTAGATTACCTAATGCTGCAGTTGTCAAACTTTTCTCCTCTATTTCCTAAATGTTATTGAGAATCCCAAAGAGCTTTCATTTATGTGAAGTCTATCCCATTGATATTTAGAAACTAAATATTAGAAACTAAAACTGAGAAAATGTTAAAGCATAAGAATATGCAAGCATACATTCTATTTACTGTCAATACAATGATATATCCTGTCTTGCAGTTATTAATAAGAAGTTGTTATGGCCTTGTGGACCCCTACAAGGGTCTCATGAAACCCCAGAGGTCTCCAGATACATTTTGAGCACCAGTGATCTGTCTAAACTTCACAGTAAGTTTAAACTTTTGTGAGAGATAGAAATTTTTTATGGAGACAGTGAGTTTAAGCTTCTATGAGAAAGTTGTCTTCAAAAACTTCTATTATTCAACTCCTCAAAAAAAAAATCTGGCTACCTTCTTAGAATGGAAAGGGAAAAATGCAATAAAATAATCATCATCATCATCTCTTCAAAATATTAATCTTTGAAGCGGTGAAAATAGAATAAAACTTAACATCACAATATTATACATTATATTTCCTCTCTTGATAAAACCACTAACAGTGAATGAAAAAAAATTGTATCTGCTTTCAACACATAAACTGATACCAGGTAAGTAGGATTTTGCCTCTAAAGATATATTCAGAAAGTGCCTAAAATATACAGAGCCATAATTTTTGCTATACTGACACATTTCTTCATTATTAGCTTTGAAATGCTTCCATTTAATTACTAATGAATTGTGAACCAAAATGCAATGAAGAGCACTTTTGAGATTTAATGTTTAATACATATGAATCTATTGTCATCAGCAAACCTTTACAGAAATAAGAATGTTTCTTTAATTTTTATTTTAAGAATTGATATGTATGCACAGATCAGTTGTTCTGCATAATACTATTGTTTGCTTTGATATTTGACTTGGGAAGTATATGGCAACATAGATACTGATAATTATTATTACAGGCCAAGAGGAAATTTGTGCCAAAGGCTACAAGATGACTCACACATATATGGAAAGGAATACTTAGATACATATAATAATCATTTATAGCTTTTCTGGTTAAGTAGAATTCACTTAATTGCCACAAAATTGTAGATTTGGGTATTAGAATAAAAGAGGTAGAGAACTGAGAAAATTTCCTTCTAAGACTTTTGATTGAAAAGATCAATTTGAATCAGAGAGGGTAGCAGTAATTACTTCTTGGAGAATTTTTTCTAGTCGTATTATCTTTTTCATAAGAGGCTGCAGATGAATTCTTTCCATGGCATTTGCTCCATAAACACACCCAGACATGTATAATTTCTTGAGACATTCATTGTCTAGTTTTCCCAAGGACTTTGTTTTTAAAAAGCTGCTAATAGTATGCTTTCATGTCTATAATCTCATTGTTTTGATTGATTAAAGATTGTCTTAATTCTTTTGAGAAACTATTTGTAAACTTACAAAAAAAGGCAGTGAAGCTATGCTTTTATGTCTGCAGATTAACAACAGATTCATTAATCAAGAAGTAGAGGTCAAGATAACTGCTAGATTCCCCCAGAGGCCAAAAAAAAAAAAAAAAAAAAAAACCCAGAACAAAATACAACCAAAACAACCCCACAAAATATTAGCAAAGCAGAATTAGACTTTTTGACAGTGTTATATAGCCTCTATTTGTCACCTGTGACATTAATGGATGTGGTATTGGATGAAAAACCTTAAATACAACCTGAAGTTGTTTCTAAAAATCCATTTATAAAGACATTAAAGGCAATGGAATTGCAAATGTATATCTCACTATTTTTTTTTAAATTAAATACCTGATGCTGCATATAATCAATGGTTGCTTGGCCATTGTTGTATGTTCTAAATATTAAATATTTTGTAAAGTTTTGTAATATAAAACAATATAATACAAAAACAATTAAGAAAAATTATGCAAGTAATAACCTTTAAATTCATTAGTTATAGCTAAAATTTTTGTGAGAATATATTTAAAAATTCTTATATGCATGTATAAAGCATGTTTTCATATGTTTATATGTATATATATTTAAGTATATATGTATCTTAAAATTATACTGAAACTTATACATTTGACAACCTACATAAGTTGACAATTTTAAGTGAATATGAACTTCAATAGTTAAATTCTTAAATGAATAATGAATAGATTTGCAGTATATTTATTTTTAAATATTTACTATAAGATATGTTTTCCCCTTAAGAGGCCAAATGATTTGAAGGAATTCAAACTACAATCTCTTTTTCATATTCCTTCAATGTGATTTAGGAAATGTTTGATAGAAAATTTTAAAAAACCCCAAATGATTGAATTAATAATTTTGCAGATAATTTTTGCTGATTATAGTAAAATGTATTTAAGCACTTATTTAAACTTTTCTAAACAGCTACTGAAAGGCTGTTATTCAAGCATCTTTAAGTCATAACTGGTCAGGGACAATTTATAAATATTAACTTAGAAGCAAGTCAGATTTGTCATACTATATGACTTATGAAATCAGTATTGTAGGTGTGTATCAAATAAAAATATTGATGGAGAGGAGAATTCTGGGAAGATGGTAGAGCAGAAAGCACCAAGAATCTGTCTCCCCACTTAAACAGCATACACTGGCAGAATCTGATGTAACTATTTGAGAACTCTGGAGTCTATTGAAGACTGATAGCATTCAAAGGAAGTTTTGGACCTTAAATTTTGGTTAACTTCAGTCAATTACAGTTCTTAGCACAGCAGCAGTTGCCCACCACCCACCCTCATCCCGGTGGCATACATCTGTGCATGTGTTCCTGGAGCACTACTTACCTGGTATCAGTTTATGTGTTGAAAATCTATATTCTAATCATTCATTGCTGCTACTGAATACATAAATGCAGACAAAGAGGTTGGTGGCCATTGTTGTAGCATTCACTTCTATTATTGTAAGCCCCTCACCCACTGACTAAAGTGATTTCCAGGGGATTTAAAGGGCAGACATCATTCTCTTCTCCACTCTTCATTTTTATCCTTTTCCCCATTAGGGGGCTACACATTAAAGACTAAGACATTCAAAACCAACTGTATACACAGGGAAAATTAGAAAGTGACAGCTCTTGCCCGGAGAAAGGCACAGGCTCAGAAAAGAACAGAGAAGACCTGAAGTTTGCACCCAAGGCTGATCTTTGGCACAAAGACATCCTACAACAATAAAACAAAACAAAACAAAAATAACAAAGCACAGTAAACCATGGGGAAGAAGAAAAATCTGATTTCCAGAGTTACCACATTATTAGACTCAAATGTCCAGTTTTCAACAAAAATGACAAGGCATACAAAGAAACAAGAGAATATGGTTCATTCAAAGGAAAAAAAATGAATCAGCTGAAATTATCCCTGAAAAAAAGACCATTTGGCAGGTCTATTAGACAAAGACTTTAAAATAACTATCTTAAAGATGCTCAAAGAACTAAAGGAAGATGTGGAGAAAGTCAAGAAAATGATGTATGAACATAGAAATGTTAATAAAGAAGTAGAATTCAAAAAGAATTCTAAAAAGAATTCAAAAAGAAATTCTGGAGCTGAAAACACAATAAGTGAAAAGAAAAATTCACAATAGAAATTTAAAGGCATATTTGAGCAGGCAGAAGACAAAATTAGCAAACCTGAAGATAGAACAATGAAAATCATTGAGTCTGAGGAACAGAATGAAAAAAGATTGAAAAAAATGAATGGAACCTACGGGAATTGTGAGACACCATGAAGTGAACCAATAACATATGCAATGTAGGAGTCACAGAAGGGGAAGAGAGAAAGATGGAAGCAGAGAGAATATTTGAAGCAATAATGAGTGAAAACTCCCCCAAATTTTTGAAAGACATTAATGTAAACATCCAAGAACCTCAAGAAACTGCAAGATGGACTCCAAGACATCCACTTTGAGATATATTATTATTAAACTTGTAATAACCAAAACAAAAAGAGAATCTTGAAAGCATCAAGAAAGAATGCCTTATAACACAAGGGATCTTTAATAAGATTATCAGCAGATTTCTCATCAGTGACTTTGGAGGGTAGAAAGCAGTGGGCCAATATATTCAAAGTGCTAAAAGAAAAAAAATTTTTAAAAGAAAACTGGTCCACTAAGAACCTTATATACAGGAAGGTTGTCCTTATTAAATAAGGGAAAATTAAGACATTTCAGACAAACAAAAGCTAAGGAAGTTCATTATCATAGACCTTCCCAGCAAGAAATACTCAAGAGAGTCCTGCAGGATGAAATGAAAGACACTAGAGAGTAACTCATAACTACTATAACACCTCTATGCACACAAATTAGAAAATCTATAGGAAATGTATACATTTTTGGAAACATGCAACCTCCCAAGATTGAATCAGAAGAAATAGAAATCAGGAACAGACCAATATCAAGTAGAAAGATTGAATCAGTAATAAAAAAATAAAAAACTTTCCAACAAAAACAAAGCCCAGGACCAGACAGATTCATAGCTGAGTTCTACCACACTTACAAAGAACAACTAGTACCTATCATACTGAAACTGTTTCATAACATGGAAAAGGATGGACTACTCCCTAACTCATACTATGAAGCCAGTTTCACCCTGACACCAAAGCCAGGAAAGGACACAACATAAAAAGAAAACTACAGACCCATATTCCTCATTATAGATGCAAAAATCCTCAACAAAATACTAGCAAGTAGAATCCAACAGCACTTTAAAAAGAAATTCACCACTATCAGATGAGTTTCATCACAGGGATGCAAGGATGGTTCAACATATACAAATCAATAAATGTGATTCACCACATAAATAGAAACAAAAACAAAAACAATATGATCATCTCAATAGGTACAGAAAAAGTATTTGATAAAATTCAGCAACACTTCATGATAAAAATCCTTAACAAACTAGGCATAGAAGAAATATACCTAAAAAGAATAAAATCCATATATGACAAACCCACAGCCAACAACATACCGAATGGTGTGAAGTTGAAATCATTTCCCCTAAGAACTAGAACAAGACAAGGATTCCCACTTTCACTACTTCTGTTCAACATAGTACTGTTAAGACTTTGTTAGAGCAATCAGGCAAGAGCAAGAAAAAAACGGCATCCAAATTGAAAAAAAGGAGGTCAAACCATCCCTGTTTGCTGATGATATGATCCTATATTTGGAAAACCCTAAAGAATCCTCCAAAAGACTCCTAGAATTGATAAATAAATTCAGTAAAGTGTCAGATTACAAAATTAATGTACACAAATCAGTAACATTTCTATACACTAATAACAGCCAAGCTGAGAATCAAACCAAGAATTCAGTACCATTTACAATAGTTGAAAAAAATTAAAATTCAAATTATAGTTCAAGGCCATAGTAATCAAAACATCACGGTACTGGTATAAGAGTAGACACATAGATCAATGAAACAGGGTAGAGAACTCAGAAATAAAATCATACTCCTACAATCAACCGATCTTTGACAAAGCAGACAAAAATATACACCAGGGAAATAATGCCCTATTCAATAAATGATGCTGGGGAAGTTGGAGAGCCACACGCAAAAGAATGAAACTGGATCTCTATCTCTCACCATACAAAAAATTAACTCAAGATGGATTAAAGAATTAAATATAAGACCTGAATCCATAAAAATTCTAGAAGAAAACTTTTGAGAAGCTCTTCTAGACATTGGCCTAGGCAATGAAATTATGACTAAGACCCCAAGAGCAAATACAACAAAAACAAAAATAAATAAATGTGACTTCATTTAACTAAAAAGTTTTTGTACAGCAAAAGAAATAATTAACAGAGTAAATAGACAACCTACAGAATGGGAGAAAATATTTGCAACCTACACATCTGACAAGGGACTAATATCCAGAATCTACCAGGACCTCAAACTAAGAAAAAAACAAACAACCTCATTAAAAAGTGAGCAAAAGAAATGAACAGACATTTATCAAAAGAAGATATACAAATGGCCAAGAAACATATGAAAAAATGCTCAGCATTACTAACCATCAGGGAAATGCAAATTAAAACTACATTGAATTTCCACCTTACCCCATCAGAATGGCCGTTATTAAAAAGCCAAAAAACAATAGATGTTAGCCTGGATGCATTAAAAAGGTAACATCTGTACACTGTTGGTGGCAATGCAAGATAGTACAATCTTTATGGAAACAGTATAGAGATTCCTTAAAGAACTAAACGTACACCTACCATTTGATACATCAATCCCACCACTGGATATCTACACAAAGGAAAAGAAGTCATTATATAAAATAAGACATGCACTCATATGTTTATCACAACACAATTCACAATTGCGAATATATGGAATCAACCTAAGTATCCATCAATTCATGAGTGAATAAAGAAAATGTAGTATATATCTTATCCAACCACAATGGAATGAAGTCAGAAATCAATAATAGAAGTAAAACTAGAAAATTTACAAAATTGTAGAAATTAAACACCACACTTTTAAACAACCAGAAATTATAAAATACTTAAAGACAAATGAAAATACAACAAAGAAAAACTATGGGGTGCAGTGAAAGCAGTGCTAAGGGGGAAAATTTATAGCTATAAATGATTACATTAAAATGAGAAAGATCTTAAATTAACAACCTAACTTTACAACTTAAGGAACTAGAAGAAGAAAAACAAACAAAACCCAAAGCTAGCAGAAAAAGAAAATAATTAAGATTAGAGCAGAGATAATTGAAATAGAGAATAGAAAAAAAATAGAGAAAATAAATGAAACTAAAAGTTGGTTCTTTGAAAAGATCTACAAAATTGGCAAACCTTTATAAGTAATAGATTTGTTCAGATTTTTATTTCTTTATGAATGAGTCTTGATATGTTTTGTATTTCTAGGAATTTGTCTATTTCATCTAGGTTATCCAATTTGTTGGTGAACTAAGAAAAAAGAGGAAGGACACAAATTACTAAAATCAAAAATGAAAGTGGGGCCATTACTATTGAGTCTATAGAAATAAAAAGGATTATATTATAAGAGAGTGTATGAACAATTGTATGCCAGTAAATCATATCTGAATAGACTTATAACTAGTAAGGAGATTAAATCAGTAATCAAAAATCTCCCAAAAAAGTAAAGCTCTGGACTTAATGGCTTCACTGGTGAATTCTACCTATCATCTAAAGAAGAACTAACAACAATCTTTTTCAAACTTTTCCAAAAATTGTAAAAGAAGGAACACTTCCTAATTCATTCTATCAGGCCAGCATTATCTTGATACCAGTGTCAAAGATACTGCAACAAAAAAACAACTCCAGACCAGTGTCCTTTATAAACATTGTTGCAAAAATCCTCAAGAAAGTATTAGTAAACTGAATTAAGTAGCATATTAAAAAAATTATACACCATGACCAAGTAGTATTTATTCATGGAATGCAAGGATACAACATAAAAAAATCAACTAATGTAATATACCATACTAACAAAATGAAGGATAAAAGCCCACATGATTATTTCATTTGAGCAAAAAAGCGTTTGACAAAATTCAACTCTTTTTCACAATAAAAACACTCAACAAAGTAGAAATAGAAGGAAACTACCTTAACTTAATGAAAGCCACATATGAGAAACCCACAGCAAACATTATACTTAATGGTGAAAGACTCAAAGCTTTTCTGCTATATCAGGAACAAGACGAAGATACATGCTTTCACAACTTCTATTCAATATAGTACTAACTTCTAGCCAGAGAAAATGGGCAAGAAAAAAGAGATAAAAGACATTCAGTTTGGAAGGTAAAAAGAAAAATTATCTTTGTTCCCAAACTATATTATCACATATATAGAAAACCCTAAAGATTCTACAATAACTTATTAGAACTAATAAATGAATTCAGCAAAGTAGCAGCATACAAAGTCAACACACAAAATCAGTAGCATTTACATACACTAACAATGAGCAATCTGAAAAGCAAATTATGAAAACAATTCTATTTAAAATAGCATTAAAAAGAATAAAATACTTTGGGATTAATTTAACCAAGGAGGTGAAAGACTTGTACACTGGAAACTACAAAACATCGCTGAAAGAATTTGAAAAAGACATAAATAAATGGGAACACATCTCATGTTCATGAACTGGAAGACTTAACATTGTTAAGATGCCAATATTACCCAAAATGATCTACAGATTCAATGTAATCCCTATCAAATTCCATTGATTTTTTGCAGAAATAAAAAAAAAAACCTATCCTAAAGTTCATATGGAATTTCAAGCAGAGTTTTTGTATGTTGTTGATGTCCAGCTATTATAAATTCAAATTAGTGTTATAAATTTAGGAGGTTAAAGAAATGAGAAAGGAACTTAAATTTTTCACTACAAAATATAAGCTGAACACAAAAGAAGACACTAATGAAGAAAATGGGTGAATAGCCAAAATAATCTTGAAAAAGAACAAGAACGAAGAACTCATACTTCCTGATTTCAAAACTTACTATAAATCTATAGTAATCAAACAGTGTGATACTGGCATACATACATACAGACATACAGACCAATGGAATAGAATCGAAAGCCCAAAAATGAACCCTCACATATGTGGTCAAATGATTTTTGACAATGGTGCCAAGATTATTCAATAAGAAAACACAGTCTTTTTAACTAATGGTGCAGGGAAAATTGGATATCCACATACAAAAGAATGAAGTTGGACCCTTACATAACACCACACACAAAAATTAACTCAAAATGGACCAAAGACTTAAATGTAAGACTTAAGTCTTTGCAAATATAAATAAAAGTAATTTAAATAAATGTAAATCTAAACATAAATATAACTCATAAGAAAAAAATAGGGTAAAAGCTTAATGACATTGGATTTGACAGTGACTTAGTGGATCATCCGACACCAAAGGCACAGGCAACTAAAGGAAAAAATAGACAAATTGTACTTTATAAAAGTTTTTTTAAAAATTTTGCAAGACAGTATCAGTGTATTTTAAATATATACAATAAAATTTATTTTTAAAAAAGACAGTATCAACAGAGTAAAAAGACAACCTAAGAATGGAAGAAGACATTTCTAAATCACACATATGATAAGGAATTCATATCCAGAGTATGTATAGAACATCTAAAACTCAACTACATAAAAGCAACCTGATTCAAAAATGGGCAAAAGACTTAAATAAAAATATTTCCAAAGAAGGCATACAAATGGGAAAAAAGCACGTGAAAAGATGTTCAACATCTAATCTTTTGAGAAATGCAAATGAAAACTATAGTAAAATAACATATACCCATTAGTATGGCTACTGTTAAAAAAAACAGAAAATAACAAATTTTGTAGAGGATGTGGAGAAATTGGAACACTTGTATACTGTTGGTGGGAATGCAAAATAGTACAGCCACTGTGAAAAACAGTATGGTGGTTCCTCAAAAAATTAAAAATTGAATTACCATATAATCCAGTAATTCAACTTCTGGATATACACCCAAAAGAATTGAAAGCAAGGTCTTGAGGAAATTTTGTATATCCATTTTATAACAGCATTATTCACAATAGCTAAAATGTCAAAGCAATCAAAGTGTTCATTGATGGATGAATGAATAAGCAAAATGTGATATAGACCTATTATGGGATATTATTTAGTCTTAATTCTGACATATGCTACAATATAGATGAATTTTTTTTATGGCTTAAAACAACAAAACTTTTATTTTTTTACAGTTCTGGAACTGATTAGAAAATAAGGACATTTTTAGGGATTAAATGGTTTAAGAAATCCTGAGATTATGGATAGATGATGGACTGTCTGTGACAATGACTATTTGTTTCAGGTAATTAGATGTTTTTCACACTGGCTGTACTATTTTGCATTCCCACCAACAGTATACAAGTGTTCTCTTTCAGCCCAGTTCTCTTTACTGGGCGGAAAGCAAGGTAGTGGCAGGACTGTGCTCCCTCCTGAGGCTCTAGGGGACGATCTGTTTTTTGCCTCTACCAGTTTCTGGTGGCTGCCAGCATTCCTTAGGTTGTGTTTGCATCCTTCCAGTATCTGCCTCTGGGGTCACATTGCCTTCTCCACTTCTGTCTGTGTCAAAGATCCCTCTGCCTCCCTCTTATAAAGACACTTGTGATTGCATTTGGTGCCAATATGGATAATCTAGGATAATTTTATCATTTCAAAATCCTTAACATAATCATATTTGCAAAATCTTTCCATATAAGATAACATTCACAGGTTCCATGGATTAAGAGGTGAACATATTGGGGTGCCACTATTTACACTATTTAGCCTACTGCATATGGCTTTCAAATTTGTATATATATCTGTCATTCTATTTTTTTTAGTTTAAAAACTTATGGTACTTTTATTTAATTATTTTTTTTCTTTTTTTAAATTTCAGAATATTATGGGAGTATAACACTTTGGTTATATATATTGCCGATGCACTGCCCATTTCAGAGCTACAATCATGGACATCCCCCAAACTGTGTGCCCTGCACCCATTAGGTGTGAGTTTTCCCATCCCCTCCACCCCCCTCCCACCTACCTGATCCCTGATGAATATTATTTCAACATGGATGAATCTTAATGGCATTGTGCTAAGCCAGTCACAAAAAACAAATGCTATATGATTCCACTTATATGTGATTTTTAGAGTAGTCAAAAATTATAGAGAAAGAAAGTAGAATGGTGGTTGCCAGGAGTTAGAGAAAGCAGGTAATGACGATTTATTGTTTAATAGGAATAGTGTTTCAGTGTTACAAGACAAAAAGAATTATGGAGATGGATGGTGGTGATGGTTGCACAACATTATCAATGTATTTACTACCTCTGATCCATAACTTTAAAAATGGTTAAGATGTTAAATTTTTTGTAATGTGTCTTTTACCACAATAAAAATATTGAAAACAAACCAAAAAAATATTAACAGAGCTACTATAAAATATATCCTTGTATACAAGCTATCAATAGATTGTTAGCCTTGCTTTAAACCTTATGCTTCTATTCTTGCTTACTCTCTTTGTTATAAATCCTAATGGCTGTATTCAAGTAATCACCTTCTTAAATAATAGGATTCATTATAGATTATATTCTAATAGGTTTAGCATGTTTAAATTCATGTCAGATCTTTTAGTGAATCATGAGAAAAGTTAGTAAAAGAAAATGAAAATGCATTTTAGGTAATTAAATGAGACATTACATTTTCCTCCTTGCACCACCTACACCTCCATCCCCACCCCATAATCTTTTTCCATTAAGTTTCCACTCTGTTTCCTTTACTTAGTAGGGAATTAAAGATGGCTGAGCAGGTGGTGATATGTATAATTCAGGGCATGACCTGTGTCATTCTTTAAGTTTAACAAAAAAGTTGAATTTTGATTTCTTGGGTAATAAGCTTAAAAGACATTATTCCTTTGGAAATGAATTCAGAGGAAGATTAAGTCAAACCTAGAAAATTACTGTTTCAGCCTACTACTTAGGGGATTAAAAACAAACAAACAAAAGCCCCCAATACTTACTTATGTGAGCAGCTTCCTGCTGTGAACATGTCTCATTTCTCCTACATTCTCTTTACTACAATCTCACTGTATATGGGGAGCCATGGTAACTATGGTGTTTTGCTGACCAGCATAATCTCTTTTTACCCTTTATGATAACAAAATGTAGCTTTGGAAATGGTGGATAATCATTTCCTGTAGTTTGAATGTGGCAGACAGACCTAGGGCAGTCACATAATGAAGCCTGGCCAATTAGATTGCCTGGCTTTGGTTGTCATAGTTGCTAGTCCAGGGATTGGTACATAACAAAGATTAGAACAGAAAGAAATTCACAGAAGAGGAAACTGAAATTGACTATCAAAATATCAAAGGTGAGACTATGTGATGAGGGCTGTCTGATTTGTTCAGTTTTAAAAATGTTCTAAATGTTTTTAAAATGTTCCTTTGTAATCTAACAATAAACAGTGAAATGGTTTTCATGGTCTGGATATTGGTTGAAAACAAAAGATAAAAGGATAGAAGTGACTCTATTGCTTGTGGGGGAAAAAAAAAGCAAGCATTAGAATGAAAGACATCCAAGGGAGTAGATATCATCTTAACAAATTTTGTGTTTTGTATGTGCTATCAGGGTTGTTTAGTAAATGTTTCAGGGAAAGAAGTTAAGGATAGACAGCAAAGACTAAGTGGCATAGATCCCAGAAAGACAGAAAATAGAGCTCCCGATAGTAGAGCATCCAACAAGTTTAAAGCAGTATGGGTTATACTCTACTGATGATGAAGTACTACTGCAAAGACTCTTTATATCTTCATCCATAATAGGTGAAATGATAAACACACAATTAGAAATAAGCATCATAGGGTGAAGAGAGCATTTAAAAATAATTTTACATATATATGTATGTATGTATGTACACCAATACCTAAAGTATCATTAAATGCAGCTTTTTGGCAATTGAGCTTCTTGCTATAACTATTATGCCAGGAAAGTTTCAAGGGTTATATAATACATTACAGTTAATGATCGTTACATTATGATTTTAGAAAAAGATACTAATGTAATAGTTGGACTGTGAGGGTTAACTCTAGCAAGATTGAAATTAGCCTGATATGTTTTAATGAAATAAGAATGTACTAGGCACTGACCCCTAATCAAAGCATAAGTTATATTTATTATAAGCATTGCTTTATAATCATGGGTCTGAGGAGTTTGGGGGCAGTTTATATCAGCTTGTCAGTATCATTTATTGATAACAGTGAGATTGAAGATTTACAACTGGTCTCAGTGAGACCTCTTGAGGACTCTGTCACTGGGGCTGATTGCATAGCAAGAATGTGCCAAAAGGACCAGCAGGGTATAAGCAATCCTGGTTGAGGCTCCATTTGGGCTCTGTTATTCTGAGGTTGTCTGTATACATGTCAGAGACATGATCTAAGAGAGAAAGTTTATCTAGTGTGGCCTTTACAAATGGAAGTGAGTTGGAGCTTGTACCTGTAGATTGAAGCTTGACCTTTCTAGATTCATTGCTGTGAGGCAGCCATTGGTTGTAATACATACCCTTACTTTAATGCTATCCCTATATTATATACTTTTCCTGTAGTAAACCATAATTTGTAAGTATTGTCACGTTGGGTATTGCAAGTCTTCTTTAGCTATTGAATACTGTCTAGTTAGTATGGTTGGTGTCAAAAGTGGGATTTATTAAAAGACCACTGACTCACTATTAAACAAAAATGTGACTAAATTACTATTTAGAAATAAAAGGGATGATTTTAAAAAGGGTTTAAAATGAGCCATTGATGCTGCATAGTTGCCTAATAAAGGTTTGAAATGAGTTACCGATAATAAAACATTCCAGTGGAACCTGGAAATGGTAAGACCTGAACATCAGAAGCTATCAAATTGGACTAAGAGGAACTTCAAACTGATAGCAGATTGCCGAAAAAATTAGTTGCATAGTTACTGCTTTCAGCACCAGCCAAATCTTTCAGCTGAGCTTTGCCCTCAGGCAGGAGGAGGTACAACCAAAGGAACTTGGGCAAGTACAACACTTGATAAGTTGACTATACCTATAAGACCAATTACAACTAAAATGGAAAAGTGAGAGCAAGTTGATAACAGAAGAATAAAAATTCATGAAAGGAGTAATATACTGAAGGAATCAAGTAACTTTGTAGATTATTACAAGCAATTCTCTGATGAGCCCTTATTAAAATGACTCCTGAGAATTTTAGATCAAAGGGCTTTTTCTCTGGCTTTGAACACTTCTGAGTGAAGGCAAATGTTTGGACTCATGTGGATACCCAAGTGGCTGCTCCCTTTGTGGCAATGGTTCACAGAGATGTCCTTAGTGTACTAGAATGGATTAAGGGATGAGTCCATCATACATATCCAAAAAAGGAAAATTATCTAGCCCCTCCCTTGTTATATAGATGAACACCACCTACTGAAACCATAGATTTGCTGTGGTTGCAAGAGGTACTGGAATTCCTGTATGACAACAAAAACAAGCTCCCCAGTGAGATGTCCCTCATCTAGGAAATAATTGGTACTGTATTTAAAAAAAGACCCACCAGCACAAGTACTCTATGTGACTCTGTTGCGGGAGCCTCAGAAGTATATAAAGAGGTAGTCTCAGAACTTTTATCCCAGCTACCTCATTCATATAAAACTTGAATATAATAAGAAAAAAACAGACTTAAACCTAAAGCATGAAACTATAAGAATTCTACAAGAAAACATTGGAAAAACTCTTACAGACATTGGCCTAGGCAAAGAATTCATGAAGAAGACCCCAAAAGCAATCACAGCATCAACAAAAATAAATAAATGGAACCTGATCAAATTAAAAAGTTTCTGCACAGCCAAAGAAACTATCACTAGAGCAAATAGACAACCTACAGAATGGGAGAAAATATTTGTGTGCTATACATCTGATAAAGGGCTGATAACTAGAATATATATAGTACTCGCGGAAATCAGCAAGAAAACATCAAACAACCCCACTAAAAAGTGGGCAAAGGACATGAACAGAAACTTTTCAAAAGAAGATAGACTAATGGCCAACAAACATATGAAAAAATGCTCAACATCTCTAATCATCAGGGAAATGCAAATCAAAACCACAATGAGATACCACTTAATTCCAGTGAGAATGGCTTTTAGCAAAAAGTCCCAAAACAACAAACGTTGGTGTGGATGCAGAGAGATAGGAACACTCACGCGCTGCTGGTGGGACTGCAAACTAGTACAACCTCCATGGAAAGTAATATGGAGACACCTCAAAGAACTAAAAGTAGAACTACCATTTGATCCAGCAATTCCACTACTGGGCATCTACCCAAAGGAAAAAAAGATGTTCCATAATAAAGACATCTGCACTCGAATGTTTATAGCAGCACAATTCACAATTGCAAAGATGTGGAAACAACCCAAGTGCCCATCAATACATGAGTGGATTAATAAAGTGTGGTATAAGTATACCACGGAGTATTACTCAGCCACAAAAAACAATGGTGAACTAACACCTTGTATTATCCTGGGTTGAGGGGGAGCTCATCCTCCTAAGCGAAGTATCACAAGAATGGAAAAACAAGCAGCACATATACTCAGCATCAAATTGGTACTAATTGATCAACACTTAAACGTGCACATATGAAAGTAACATTCATCGGGTGTCGGGCAGGTGGCAGGGGGAGGAGGGGATGTATACATTCACAACTAATGGGTGCGGTGTGCACTGTCTGGGGGAGGGGCATGCTTGTTGCTCTGACTCAGGTGGTGCAAAGGCAATATATGCAACCTAAAGTTTTGTATCCGCATAAAATTTTGAAAAAAAAAAATGTTAGGACTTTACAAAAGGAAGAAAATCAAAATAAGAATGGGGACAAAAATTCAGGCAGTGTAGAAGTCTGAGAATGGCTACTTAAAATGGCATGAAAAAAGAGGAAATTGATTCAGTGTCCAGCATTTTATAGAAGCTGAGAGGGACCCACAACTTCCTCTCTATGGACTTTCTAGAATGTAAAAATCCCAAAATGGATATGATTGATTTATCTGAACTCAGAAGAATTTCAGAGGGAAAGGTTCAGATGAACCTCCAGCATTAAATGTAAACATACCCAGTTTAGTATTAATATGGTTATGGAGGAAGAAGATTGACATGAAAGACAGAGTTTCTTGACCCAATACCTGTTAGGACTCTTTTACAAAAACCTTTTACAACGTTTGGGTGAAACGCCTGTGGATAGTGAAGAAATTCTTTTAGGTCTATTATTGTGTAAGGGGCAAAAAGTAACATCGGACTAAAAGTTGAAATTATCATAAAAAAGTACATTGCTGTGGCATCTTTTTTACACCAATAAATAATTGGATATAATGATGGAATGGTGCAGATATAATGGTATGGATATCATGTGGTAATGGCCAAATTATAGATTTGTAGATTTTCTTTCTACTCAGCATTGGTTGGACATGCAATGTGGATGACTTTAGAGTTAACTAAGCCAACACAAATTGTAAATTTGAAACAATACAGGATACCTGGAAGGCAACAAGAAATTACTGGACTAATTCATAAAGTGTGAGATTCAAGTGTATTAGGGTCTAAAAACTTGCTGTACAATAGCCCAGCAACACCAGTGAAGCATGGCAATGGATCATGGAGAATGACACTGGACCAGGAGGGTGAAAAAAACAATATGCTCAACACCTCAGCGGTCTTTGATATGATACAGACTATTCAACTAACACAATGTAAAGGTAACTAGCATTCTGTAGTTGACCTGACTGATGACTTTTTCTTAATATGTCACCAGGAAGAGTAAACAACATCTGCAATTGTGTGGAACAGTCATCAATATACATTTCTTGTATTACCTCAAGGGTATCCAAACTTTCCTGCATGGTGCCCTAATCTGGTGAGACAAGACCTACATATCATAAAAACTGACACTGTTTTACTACAATGCATTGTGGATATTATAATTATTTCTGTAATTGAGGATCAAGCTCACAGTGACCATATTAAGGTCATAAAACATGTGGCTGATTGACTAATCCTACTAAAATATAGGACCCTGCACAGCTTATGAAGTTTGGGCTAATTACACAGGCTGGAGCAATATGTGACATGCCATGTAAACTTGGAATAAATTGATATTACTCCCCACCCTTCAGACTGAAAAGGAGGCTCAACACCTAGTGAGACTTTTTGACCTTTGGAGAAATCATATTCCTCATTAAGGATACTGCTGGTCCCCATCCATAAAGTTGCCAGAAAAAAAAAAAACATTTTTGATTGGACACTGAACAGCCAGAAACCTTAAACTGCAGGAGGCTGCAGTCCAAGCTGTTCCATTAGGACTATATGATCATAACAACACTGAAATTATGTTAAAAGTGCCAGGCATAGACTCACGCCATTTAGAGTCTCTGGCAAAACTCATAACCACTGCTTAACAGCACCCTCTGGGTTTCTGGACTGGAAAATTATTGAATACAACTCCCAAGTACACCCATTTTGAAAGACTGGTGCTGGTTTGCTACTGGGAACTTATTGAGACAGCCCCAATAACTGAAGGAAGTGATATTACATTAAGACCTGAAATAACCACCATATGATGAATGATGTAAGGAAAACATTACAACAAGAAGGGCAATCAAAGAAGTTCCATCATAAGATGAAAATATTATACACAGGGGCATGCTACAATGGGATGCATCATAGGAACTTGCATTAGCCAGCCCAGGTTGCCATAACAAAATACCATACACTGGGGTGCTTAAACAACTAAAATTTATTTTCTCATACTTCTGGAAGCTGGAAACCAGAGGTCAAGGTACCAGCATGGTCAAGTTATGGTGAAGGCTCTTTTCCTGTTTTGTAGACAATTGCTTTCTGTGTCCTCCCAAGGTAGAGAGAGAGCATTCCCTATCTCTTCTTTTTCTTAGAAGGCCACTAATCCTATTGTGAGGCCCCACCCTCATGATCTAATCTAATCCTAATTACCTCCTAAAGGTCCCATCTTTAAATACCATTACACTGAATGCTATGGTTTGAATATATGAGCTCCTCCAAAATTCAAATGTTGTAACTTAAATCCCAAGATGATGGCATTAAGAGATGGGGACTTTGGAAGATGATTAGATCATGAGGGTTCTGCCCTCATGGATGGCATTAATGCCCCTATAAAATTATAAATTATCCCTTTCAGAGAGCTACCTGGCCCTTCCACCTCTTCTGCCATGTAAGCACACAGAGTTCATCCCTTTTTGCTCCCTTTCACTATGTGAAAAAATAGCAAGAAGGTGCCATATTGGAAGCAAACAGCAGCCCTCACCAGACATTGAATATGCAGTACTTTGATCTTGGACTTCCCAGACTCCAAAATTGTGAAAAAATAAATTTCTGTTATTTATAAATCACCCAGTCTTGAGTATCTTGTTATAGCAGCACAAAAAGACTAAGACACTGGGGGTTAGGACTTCAACATATGAACTTGGAGAGGACACAAACATTCAGTCCATGACAGAAATCATCATATTCATGAGTAAGTAGTTTCTTTACCTCTAAGAAAAATACCTGTTTTAGATTTTCCTAAGGATTAGCTTGCCACTGCTGCTAAATGGGCCCCTTCTGTAGACAGCTGACCAAAGATGCCAGGCAACTGGCCTGTTCACAGAAAGCAGTTCCAGAATCAAGGACTATGGTTCAGCATAGAAAGCCATCACTGCTCTATATTCAGCAAATAATAAATTCCTTATGGAGGAAGTTAATAATTGCTTAGCCTAGTGGCCTGAATTACAGGTTCTGTTCCCAGCAGTGACAAAAGAACTGCACACACACACACACACATACACACTCACATACTCATAAAACTATTTAGGTATATATAGTACTAACCTATGGCATGTTGCCAGTGGAATTTCATCTTAGTCTGGCAAACAAACCATAGCTAACTGTACAATAAAAGGGATTCCCATTTATGACATTATTACCTGGGAATCTCTATGGAAAATTTGAGGGCAAATTGAATAGGGTAGGTTGATGCTCACCAAAGAAACCCTACACCAAAATCTGAAGGTGATCAACTCAAGAAGTTCACGTCTTTAATTCTATCTCTTGATGTGGCAACCCAGTTCCACGAAAGGAGTGCACATGAGGGAAATCAAGCCATGAAGAGATGAGCCAAACAAACATATATCACTGAACCCTGATAATGCACAAACTGTTCATAAAAATTGCCCAGTTTGCTAATAGGAAAGACAGAATTTGCAGTTCACTCTGGGAATTATTTCCAAGAGCGGTCTAGCCCACAGCTGGCAAGTAGATTGCATTGGCTTTTTACCCACTTCTCTGGGGAATATAAATGGATATTGACAGGACTTAATAATATATTCTGAATTTGGCTTTTATAACCAGGGACTGAGGTCAATGCTGCTAATGCTATCAAATAAGTGGCACAAAAATATTGTCAATAATTTGTCCTTCCTAGTTAGATTTCATCAGATCAAGGCATTTATTTCATTTTCCACATTATGCACTAATGTGTGAAAATATCATGCTCAATGGACTTATCATATTATTTAGTACCCCCCAAAGTAATGGTTTTTAGAAAATTGGAATGCACAAATAAAACCCCTTCTTAAAAATAGAGGGGTTGGCAAAGGATTGAAGAGCTGGTCTACAAATTTATAGCATTATGTTTACAACTTAAATTGGTAAACTAAAGATAAGTCTTCATTAGATAAATTAGTATGCTTTTGTGGTGAAATTAGGAAAGAAGGGTGAGGGAATAATATAACATCTGACATACAAATATTTACTAATTCACCATAGTTTTCTTGTTCAATGCTGAACCCAACAGTTCTTGGACTGAAGCTAACACTAAGCATCCCAAGGGCTAGTAATAGCCCAAAACAAAATTCAGTGTCTATTAAGTTGAACATAACTGCAGGATTCCAAAGGGATTTATGAAATTATTTATCTCTTAACCAAAGGTCACCAAGTTGGAGGTTGCTATTCTATTTCTTTGTACTTATCTATTCTGACTCCCTACACTTGGGAATGAATCAAAGTGGAAGCCCTAGCACAGCACATCTTGATATTAGCAATCTGAAATAGCCCAGAGGCTAAACCAGACGGACCTACTTCAATAATAAAGGCTTGGATTAAAAGTAATAACAAATAGAAGAAAGTTATGATTGTTGCTAAAGGGAATAGAGCCAATAAATGGGTCTTACAAAAGGGGTTCTAACATATAAGCCAGATAGAGCTTAGAACAAGAGAATTAATAGGCTTTCTTAGCTTAGATTCAAATGAGTCTTGGGGTAGGGTAGTTTGTTTTTCAAAACCTCTTCTTTTGAAGAACCAAGAAATGAGCTGGTCAATGGCCAACCTAATGGACATATTTCTGGAAGTGATCTATAGCCTAACTCTGTCTATGGCTATATCAAACAATGCAAATGTGGCTATGTCTTTGGTTCTCATTTCACAAAATATAACTATTATCAAGGACCTGTGTTTTGAAGCAACTATGGTAATATGTACCCAGTTGAACCTCAAGAACATTGTGTGTTCATTCACATTCTGAGAGAATATTGTGTGGCCACTAAATGTGATCATGAAGGTTTAATGACAGTAGAAGGTCCCACCAGTCATAATATTATGTGAGAAACTAGCAATTTGCCTTATTATTGTGTGTGGAAACCCATAAGTACATGGAGGAAAATAATGGATCTCGAAGTATTGACAAAGGAAAATAATCAGGTATAATGTGATGGGCCTGCATTCCTGAAAATGAGAAGCCAGAGATTTGATGTGGATGATAATGGGAAGTATCAATAGTGACTACTCTTCATGTGACCTTATCCTGGTGAATTCAACATTTTGAGTTCCAAATTTATTTCCTAGTCCTTCTAAAGTGGTTAATACCTAATGGCAACATCACTGTTGATGGATCAAACAGAATTGGTCTGTTCAAAAAATAAAAGTGCTTTAAAGAATTAGAAACAGGAATAGGAGTAATTGCCTGGAGAAGTTTGCTTTTAATTAGAGAAGACCTGTCTGGATCAAACAAGGCATCATCTTACTCCAACTAGAATTATATCAAGACACTGACAAATACAGTCATATTCTGAGGTACTGGGGCTTCAACATATGAAATTTGGGGCAGGGCACAATTTAGCCCATAACACATAGCCTTTCATCTATTTTCAGAAATAATATATGATATATGGGAAGAGGTAAATTGTGTTGGGAGGAACAAAATAATTATATTGTAATAATATTTAGTTTATTATAACCATAATTCAGAGTATGGCTTGATGCTCTTGTGCAGGATAACAAAAAGACCATATATAAAGTCAATATTGTAGAAGATAATAAAATTTAGAACACTAATGTTGAAGATCACATATATTGAGGGATTGAATTAACAGTCTTTGAGGATGTTATCCCTATGAAAGAGAATTGGACTGAAGAATATTTAGACCTGATCAATAATAAATTGATTACAATTCTTAATCACTCAGCAGATGTATACCCTAAAGTGCAGGTTTATGTAGATCAAGGAGGCAAAAGAAATTAAGATTAGTACAAAACTATGAGAAAGTTTGTGTTGGTGTAATTGGATAATTTTGTTGTCTGTTTAAATCCATAAAACTCCTCAATGGTTATTACAAATGCTCGGAATATTTATGTGATTTTAGTTGCTCACAGAATCTAATAATACAGTGTGTTGTATGGCAAGTAATTGCTGTCAAACTAGAGATTTTGTTTTGTCATAACAAGGGCTTGACCACAGACAAGGGAAGTAGATAATGCAGTGAGGGTTAATTCCAGTAAGTCAGGAATAAGCCTGATCTATTTTATTAAAATAAGAAATATTAAAAATAGGATTAATAATGTTGAGTGTAACCATGATCCAGGGAGTTTCAGGGAGGTTTATACCAGCTTCTCAGCATTGTTTATTGACAATAGAGAGATTGATGAGTTATACCTGGTCTCAGTGAGACCCTCACCAGGTTATGCCTATCGGGTTAGTTATGTAGCAAGAATATTTTTATATAACCAGTAAGAATACCCCAGCTGAGACTCTATTTGGGATTCCTGGTTAACAGATGTTCTTTGTATATATTAGTGGTTCCTGATCTGAGAAAGAAAGTACATCCAATATACCATCACAGAAGAAAAATAATTGAAGCTTGCACCTGGACCTTTCTTGTGAGACATATCCTTACTTCATGCATATTCTTACTTCAATAATATTGCTATATTATATCCTTTACCTGAAGCAAACTGTAGATTTGTAAGCATTTTCATTTTGGGTCCTGTACATCTTCTTTAATGATCAAACCCTGTTTAACTACCACTTTTAGTGCAGGAGTATAAACTGTTATTGCTAGGGAATAAGATACTTTCATAAGATATTTGTGTAAGAAGAAAACCAAATAAAATGAATATCCATAATTCCACATAACTTAATTTGAGTTTTCATTTTATAAATATATAGCGTTAAGTTGACACTTTTATAGTGCCTAAGAAGTGTCATACAATGCTAAAGTTTGTGTATAAACCACTGCTGTTATCCTGTCACTCCTTAGCATTTAAATAGATTTCTAAGGCAGTTAGCTTTAGTGGCTGTTCTTTCATTCAGGCTCCACTGAGAACATTAATAGAGGTTGTAATAACTACCACTATAATCTTCAAAACTGTCTGTAGTATTTAGGACATCTTAACATGGTGGATAGAATCTCCTAACATCAGAAGACATCTTGCCTGAAATGAATGCTAGGATTCAGTAGAGACTGCCCGAAGAGTGGAAAACACATCAAAAAAGGAGTCAGTGTTTTATAGTAGTTCTCCTTGTAGCAATCTTTCACCTCCTTGGTTAAGTATATTCCTAGGTATTTTAATTTTTTTTTGCAGCTATTGTAAATGGTATTGAGTTCTTGATTTGATTTTAAACTTGGCTGTTATTAGTGTATTGAAATGCTATTGATTTTTATACATTAATTTTGTAACCTCAGACTTTACTGAATTCATTTGTCAATTCTAGAAGTCTTCTGGAAGAGTCTTTAGGGTTTTCTAGGTATAAAATCATGTCATTGACAAACAGAGATAGTTTAACTTTGTTTTCTCCAATGTATACTGTTTAGGTGATGGGTACACTAAAAGTCCTGACTTCACCACTATACAATTCATCCACGTAACAAAAAAACACTTGTGCCCCCTAAATCTATTGAAATTTTTTAAAAAAGAAAAAAGGAGTCAGAAGAAATGGTTCTAGTTTTGTATATTTCGTTAACTAAATAGAAGCCACTCAGCAAGACATAAAATCTTTCTGGGTATCAGTTTAGCTAATTATAAAATAGATGTGTTTGAGAACATGATGTCTGTCACCTCAGGGTCTGGAACCCTTTGATTCAATCATGTTAGGTAATAAGTTGCCTAAAAAATGTCTAAGCTTAAAATAGTAAATTAAAAGGAAATTTTAACACAAATTTAGAGGCAACTCCAAGGAATGCTAAGAAGTTAAAATTCTTTTAAATGTTTCAGAGTGTCTATTATTTTTCAACAAGTCAGGATCTGCTATTTAGAAGAATTACTATACAATTAAACTGAATTTCACTAAGGAAATAATAATAGAGGTATCTCCCATTTTTGCAGTGCCAGACTGTGCTTAAGTTTTTACATATACTCTTGTTAATCCTCACAACACTCTTTGAAAGAAGTTAATATTATTCCTGTCTTATAGACAAGAAAAAACAAAGTTCAAAGAGTTTCAATAACTTCCCTCATTAAAAAAAAAGATGAAGATCAAAAAAAGTTATAGCTTTTTGTAAATTATAGGCACATGTAGAAAGATATATTTGGGCTGTCTGAAAAGAAAGTAATTGTTGAAAGGATAATTCAGGCAAGCGTGCAAAAAAAGGGGATGATATAAATAAAAGTCAAGATCATCCTTGTGTTTTTATATAAGAATATAAATTGCAAATAATTAACAGACAAATTGGCCACAATAATTCCTAGGTTCTCAGCTCCTCTCTTTTTGGTCTTTTTATTACAATTCCTAGTCCTTTTGGATGCATTTTCTCACCTCAAACGAACACTTCACTTCAAATGAATGGCCTAACTCCAGCCCCTTCTATACACTCATACAGTAGGTTTTGCCTTGTGTCATTTCTGTCTGCTAATTTACTGAGCTCAAGGATACTCAACTCCAGTTTCACTCGTGTCTTCCCATTCTACCTCTTCTGAATATCCATTATTCTGTGAAAGCTCTATATCTATATAAAGTTCTACCCACTAATAAGAACCACTATTTTTAGGAAATATAATGACTGTATTATAAGACTTCCTTCTCTGAAAAGAGAATAGAATGGATGTCTGAAGATAAACTTTTATTACAGAGCATCTAAAAATGCTGGATAAAATATTAAAATGACCTTTTTAAAAGCATGACTGAGTGGGAGGAAAAATAAAGCATATAATGATAAGCAAACAATGACAGGAAAGTGCTAAACCAAAGAAGTAAGGTAAAGAATAGAGTATACACTGTGAGAAAGTGTGCTCATTCTTGGACAAATGAGATCGTAATCTGGTTGTTTCTGAAGTACAGGAACCGAAGCCCTGTGTCTACTTTAGACTCACTATAATAAAGCTTAAAAATACTCTTAATAAGATTCACAACAGAGACATAGTTTGAAAGTTGAGTCCCACTAAGTTAGAGGAACTTGGGAAGTATCTTGGGTTTATCACAGATACAGTTTTGCAAAGTCATAAAACCAAGTCTATCCAAATACAAGATGATTCAACATAAGTAAAATTTCTGCTAATATTAAATTGGAGTTTTTACAATGTGTTGTCCAAATGTCCAGTGTTTTCCATCAAAAATCAACAGACATATAAAGAAACTGGGAAGCAGTCAATAAAAACCAAATCCAATATAGCACAGGTGTTTAACTTAACAGTCAGATATTTCAAACTAGCTGTTACAAATATGTTAAAAGAATTAAAAGAAAGCATGCTTACATTATTATTGAATATTATGGTCTTGATTAATTATTAATATCCTCAATACTATAGAAAATTTCAACACAGAAATGGAAACTATTAAATAAATCTAATGAAAATTTTAGAAATAAATAGTAAAACAATTGAAATAAAGATTTCACTGAATGAGCTTAACAGATGATTAAAAATGAAAAAACAATTAGTGAGCATAAGCCCAAAACACAAGAAACTATCCAATCTGAAAATATTGACCAAAAACAGAGATTTGGGGTCTATGGGACAGTATCAGAAGACTCTAACATAAATATAATTGGAGTCACTAACAGAGAAAAGTGTTGTTTGGGGCAGAAAAAGAAAAGTTATTTAAAAGTAAAAACTGAAAACTTCCCAAGTTTGACTTTAAAAAAATACCCTGATTTATAGATCAGAGAAGTTCAGCCAACTAAAAACATAATAAATAAAAAAACTATGTGTAGTTACAGAAAGTTTAACTGCTAAAAGGCAAAGAAAACAGAGAAAATCATGAAAGCAACCACAGAGAAAAGAGACATTAAGTACAGGGGAACAACATGAAGGATGACTGGCTTTCCATCAGAAGTGATGGAAATTGAATATCATTTATATTGCATCTGCATATGTTTTTTCTGTGTTTTGTTTTTCTCATTTTTCTCCTATATGTTTATACATTTGATTTTTTTTTGTTTTCAGAGGCTCTTTGTATATTAGGGATAATAAACCTTTGTCTGTAATATAAGTATCAACATTTTTAATGAAGATTTTGAGATACCTCAAAGAATTAAAAGTAGAATTACCATTTGACCCAGCAATGCCACTACTGGGTATTTATCCAAAAGAAAAAAAGACATTTTATAATAAAGACATCTGCTCTCAAATGTTCATAGCAGCACAATTCACAATTGCAAAGTTGTGGAAACAACCAAGGTGCCCATCAATACACGAGTGGATCAATAAAATGTGGTATATGTATACCATGGAGTATTACTCAGCAATAAGGAACAACAGTGAATTAACTCATCTGGTATTATCCTGGTTGGAGCTAGAACCCATTCTTCGAAGCGAAGTGTCACAGGATTGGAAAAACAAGCACCACTGGTACTCAACATCAAACTGGTACTAACTGATGAACACTTACATCACACAGGGCAATAACATTCATCTGAAGGCGGGCGGGCGGGAGGGGGGTGGAAGGGATGGGAAAAACTCTCACTGAATGGATGTGGGGAGCACAGTTTGGGGGATGACCACGATTGTGGCTCTGACACGGGCAGAACAGGGGCAATGTGTATGGCCAAAGTGTTGTACCCCCATGATATTCTGAAATTAAAAAAATAAATTAAAAGGAAAAAAAAATGCAGATTTTCATTTCTCTTTCTACTTTGCTTATGGTGTCTTTGCCATGTTTTTTTCTTTTTTTTTTTAATTTTATGCTTTTGAATTTTGTGTCATAGTTAGACAAGTCATCCATATTTTCATAGTTTTATGATTTCATTATTTACATTTAATACTTTCATCTATTTATCCTGGCATATGTTATGAGTTACGGATCAAATTTTATCTTTTTCCATAAAGTTATCATGCTATTACAATATTACTTATTAAAGAGAAAGTTCTACTTTCTCAAGAAGCTATTATAAATGTGATTTGTTTGTGAAACAAAGAAGACTAACTAAAATATATAATTATGTTGGGGAAAAATGAGGACCTTGAAAGTCCAATAGTAAATACATACATGTGATATATGTGTGTGTATTTGTGTGTTTACACCTCAAATATTTTGTATAAAGAATTAATTGTATAAAATTAGTGTTTAAACAATATTTATTTGGTAGGATTGTTCAAATAGTTAAGTTTGTTTTTGTATTCATTTAATTAGTTAATTTATCCTAATAGGAAACATGAAATCTATGGATCAAAAAACAGACCATTTACTCACAGAGCATCCTAGTAGTGCCACACTCCAACTTCCCATGTGCACTGCAGTGTGAACCTGGTATCATTTGTGCATATAGCACAGTTTGAATCACAAGGAAGGAACCCCAAAATTCTGAGACTTGGAGCTTCTATAATAAGGCTGATACATCTGTACCTTCTTTCCTTTATATAGAGAGAAACAGAGAGAGAGAGAGGAGAGAGAGACCCTATAAGGTAAACAAATTCTTTCCAGGAAGTGGGAGGGCACTACCTGGAAGTAAGCAAATGTCTTTGAGGAAGAGAAAAAAGGCATATCTGGGTTTTATTACCTTTAGAATGTGAACAAATAGCTTTGGGCGATATCTTAGTTCACTCAGCTTCTATAACAAAACACTTTGGACCTGCGGTCCCCAACCCCCAGGCCACAGCCTGATACTGGGTCCGTGGCCTGTTAGGAAAACAGGTCCTGGTGCATCACCACTGCCTGAGCTCTGCCTCCCACCCCGCCCCCTGTTGCTCCCCTCCCCCTCCCCCATCTGTGGAAAAATTGTATTTCATGAAACCGGTGCCTGGTGCCAAAAAGGTTGGGGACCAACACTTTTGACTGAGTGATTTATAAACAGCAGAATTTATTTCTTATAGTTCCAGAGGCTGAGAAGTCAAAGATCAAGGCACCAGCAGATTTGGTGTCTGGTGTGGGCTTGCTATGTTTCATGAATGGCACCTTCTCACTGTGTCCTCACATGGTGGAAGGGAAAAGCAAGCTCCTTTGGGCCTCTTTTATAAAGCCACTAATCCCATTCATGACAGCTCCGTGCTCATGATCTAATCACCTCCTAAACACCCTACCTCTTCAATATATGAATTGGGAGGTTGGGGGCACAAACATTCAGAGCCAGATTTGTCTTTAAATCTTTCCAGAGCAATTCTTTGTCTTTAAATTCCAGGGCATGTTTACCATTCAGTCCTTTACACAGATTGTCAGTACTATGCTCAGAAAGCCCGGATTGTACAGAAATGCAAAAATCTTCATGTAGGATCATTTTCCTAACAGAGACTTGTGTAAAGGAGACTGACATTAGGAATCTAGCTAGGAAGATGCTTAGCAGTTTAGGTTTTAAGAAATGATCCAGATTCAGATCATTCCAGTGGGAATAAGGATGTAAGAGGCATATTTTATGTAAAAACTTGACAGGACTTTGTGATTAAATAAATATTAAGGTAAATGAGAAAGATGAGTTAAAGCTGATATGTCCTTTCAAGGATGTATGAAAGAAGTGATAAAAAAATTAAAGGAAAACATTTTTTTTCAATAGCAGGAAATAAGATTGGACTTGAATGTATAGTGTTTGAAATGTAAAGAAGAGAATTGGAGTGGTAGATCAGAATTCACATTAGTAGTCACTGTTAGAATTATGGAACTTCTGAAACAGAATTGTGTGGTGTATGTAGGCAAAGAAAGGGATCTAAAATGGATGAAAGACTTTTTAATGAGACACGAAGAATAAACAGAATAGTATTTGTCAAGATAGCAGATCATGCATGCTAAAGGAGATACCCTACAGAGAAGTGGATTGCATATAGCACAGTAATGTTGAAAAAGATTATAAAAGTATTTTAATTAGCAATAGGGAGGCTGTCCCTCAGTGACGATGAGACAAAAATTCACTGGAGTGGTTGAGGCAGAAGCCAATTATATGATTAGAAGAGGAGGTGAGTGGAAAAGAAGTGAAAATAAATATATATCACTCCACTACACAGAGGGACAACTTTACAATTAATGTAAATAAAACAATTTCTCACTGTTCTGACATCTTTTACTTTGCTTTTCTAACCATCCTTTACTATTGATAACTTCACTCTGTTCCCCTCTGAGACCCCAAGATACAAACAAATTTAGAGAAGCAAGTGTCTGTACTGAACCAACACACCAGCATTGTTTTTTAAATAGATTCACTATGTTTTTGGATGAGTACATTTGGGATTGTATCTGGTCTTCAGGATTTTTTCACTAATTGAATTCATTAAATCAGCAGAGGACAATTATAATGGGTTACACTCTAGGGCATAAAAATAGCTCCAGCAAACAAAATTTGTATTTAAAATGTATTAGTTTGAAATATGATTTTATCTATAAAATATAATACATATTTTAAAGGTTTTCCTGTGATTATTGTATAATATTATACTCTTAAATATTCCTTGCATTGACAAAAATAAGTTGAAGAGAATCTTTAGGTAACCTTTAGATATAATTAGAGCTGAAGATTATATGTAAGTATAATTATAAAAGAGAATCCCTTATGTTGACACAAGAGATTAATACCCAGCTCAAAATTGAAAGTCTAAACAATTGATAAGTGGTAATAGTGCCAGATTAAAGCATTACACAGCCATCTGGCTATCTTCTGAGGAGAGAGGAACATTACAGACTATCTTTATCATGTTTGGTTCCTTTCTTTACGTTAATTTATACACTGCCATGATTCCCAACAAATGTCATAGTAAAGACTTAATGTCTAAAGCATTCGACCCCTTGTACAATTTGAAATTATATTAAAGTACCTAGCAAACTTTTGTAATTTTGTAATTCACTTAGATGCCCAAACAAGTACAACGTGGTTTTTCCCTGCCAACTAATCCATTCTGTCCAGCCGAGCTTTCAGAAAGAATTTTAAAAGGTTCCAAGGTTTCTAGACAGAAGCATATGTCAATAGGGTTGTATAATGCAGCTAAGTTATCCTCACAAAATTTTGCTCAATCTCTTCATCACTATAAAACAGAGCAGAAAAAAAATTGGCTTCCATTGTCATTTTTTTAAAAGGGTTTTTTTCCTAAACAATGGCAAGCAAATTGTTTTCTAAATATAATTAGAGTATTGAGGGTATGTTATATTCTAAGAAAAAACACTAGACAAATATTATTTTAGATGTCGTTTCAGAAAAGATTTACACTTAGTACATCATTATTTATGTTATTTCCATGAAGAATTTTGAAAGTAAATCATAGATAATCTGATTTTGTACTGAACAAATTTAGCAAGTTACTAAGTCATATCATCATTAAAGTGAATATATCTCAATTATGCATCTATGTCACCTGATGTCCGTTAGATAATCTTGAGGTTTTTCATAGCAGATGGTGAGCAACCTAGACGGCAATCTAAGGCACCCTGCCTAACTCTGGTTTCTATTCATATATGCCAGACTATACTGTATTCTATGATTTTATATCTATTAATTAATTTCCTCTTAAGCAATCCTATGAGGTACTTGCCATTAGTATTCCCATTTTTACAAAAAAAAAAAAACTGAAGTGAATTGCCAAGAAGTAAAAACTGTAATCAGTCCACAAGTTACTAGGAAAAGCCTAAATACAACGTAACTGTTTATACGACAGACCCCATCCCCTTAGATTGTTGTTCCTGAATCAGAATTTCCTGGTTGCTTTTAAAAAACGGGGATTCTTAGCTCTGTTTCCTCAAGTCCAGAAGTCCATCAGGCTCGACCTGAGTTGCTCCTCTCTTTGCCATGGCCTGGATACCTCTCAAGGCGGGAAATCCCAGGGATCCGTTTGTTGACCTTTTCTCAGGGCTCTCTGTCCTTCATTAACTAATGTACAATGTCGTGAAACACATTGATTTATACTTTTTGTCTGCTTTTTCGTTATTTAAGGCAAGAAAGTAAATCAGGTCCCCATTCTTTCAAATTGGTCAGAACTAGATATCCTCCTGAATTAGAAAAAAAAAATTATATTGTAATCTATATCCATGCAAAAAACTGCACCTGTTGTAAGTATGCCATAGGATAAGTTTTCACAATCTGTAATCAAAAGATGATAAGACCACTACTCCATAGAGTATCTAAAATAAAAAGAGAGTTGAATTAATTGCTTATTTTTATGAAGGAGAGTTGTACTAGTCTGTCAATCACAGTGTCTCTGAGCAGAGTAGACTGTTCATCTTATATAAAGTTTTGGGGGGAGTGTGGGATTCAGGTATTGACACCCTTGTAGAGGGTAAGTGGGTTAACATCATCTGTAGTATTGACCCAGGTGCACTTTTTGGTTGATTAGTTCTCACTTAGAGGCATGCTTATTTCAGAGAATCCGTTCCTGATGAACTGACTTTCAGAAGTGAGGGTCTGTCACTGATTGTAAAAACACATTCAATGATGTGAGTTTTTGATCAATTGAACAATTTAAAAACTGGTTCTGGTGGCTACTTATTACCACAGATAGATTCAATCTTTGTCTACAAGTGTGAGAATTCATTTTGTCACTGAATACATCTATGTAAACAGCACTGGAAAACAAACAAAAATCAGAACAATACTAGGTCTCCAGAGGCCCAATCTTGTGTTTTCATTCAGTTCCTATCCCCTTCTGAGAGTAGCCACTATCCCTACTTCTAACAGCATAGATTAGTTTTGCCTGTTTTATATAGACAGAATTAGTATATATTTTTTCTTGTCCTAGATTCTTTTGCTCAGAATTAGGTTTGTAAAATTCCTTCACTTTTAATCTCAAATGAAATCTATGTGAACATATATATGATTTATGTTAGGTATATACTAAATATTGGGATTGCTGAGTCATAGGTTATGCATATGTTCAGCTTAGGTAGATATTACAAAACCATTATCTAATGTGGTTTGACCAATTCATACTCCCATCAGCAATGTATGAGAGTTTCAGTTGTTTCTCATCTTCACCAATACATGCTATTTATTATCTGATATGCATGATCATATCACATGGTGGTTTTAATTTGCTTGTCTGTGATGATTAATGAGGTAGAACAGCTTTTCCCTGGTGATTAATCTCCCAACTCTGCCCATCTCTTGAATCTTAGAGCCTTGGAAAGTAGGCTTACATCCTCTAAACAAGAGAAGTGAAAATTATTCTTCAGAAAATCTAACAAAAAACTGCAAAAAGTATTGATACTTGTGGTATCCCCCCCAAAATCCAGTCATATCAGTCTATAATTAATCCATATTTGACAAACATGTCGATGAACATAAAGCTTCCAACCAGCATTCAAAAGCCCAATTCTTAACTATTGGTAGGAAGCCAAAGTTCACTAAATATTTCAGAAAATTACCTAGCAAAATATGTAGGCTCAAACCATAAAAAGAGATAGAAAATAATTTGAAAGAAAAAACAACTTATGCAAAAAAAAGTGTTTATTATCATAATAATATAAGTGTTCAATACCAATCGAGGCAAAATTATGCTATAACTCTCTTGGGGGGATATATGCACTGATGTGTATTTCTAGTGGGTGTATGTCTGTACTAAGTGTGTGTGTATTGTGGGTGCACATGTGTAGTTGGTGTAGGGAAGTTATGATAATGATCTAAATTATCTTCCATTACAGGAAGTGAAGGCACAATTTTTGAAATTGAAAAATAAAAAAAGCAAGGAGTCTTAGTATCTGATTGAATGATAGGGATGATACTATAAGAAGAAATAACAAGAAAGTGAAAGTGGCTGCCTCTGGGAGAATAAAATAGTACTAAGCAGAAACTATTAGTAGCAGTATCCCTAATAGTAGTGGACTGTTTTTCTTTTTGATAAGAAAAATTATGTAACTCCTATTACTGGGCATGGATAAATAAGAAAAATAAAAGCAAATTTTAAAATGCCTTAACCATAAGAAATGTTGGTGAGTACCTCAACAGGAAGAGAAAATAAAACAAGTGGAGACATTCGGCCACATGTGACCAGAAGTGTTCCTATAGATGCTGTAAGAGCTTACCCCAGGAAGAGTGCCCAGATACCCAGGACTAAGAGGTAACAGAGGGAAATTACATTATTTTGAAATAAGAAGCCAAACAAATAAATTTTGCATCATTTTACTAATAGGCATGATCTCTGCAATGAAGGATACATTAATTTTACACAAAGGTGATAAAATATCACCTCCTATATTGGATTATTCATTTTTCAGCAAATATTTATTGAATATCTACTATGTGCTAGATGAATAAGACACATTTCTTTACCTTAAATTGTTTTGACCTGATGGAAGAAACAGAAAACCACATAATTACTGTACAGTGCGAGGAGTACTATGCATAGCGGAGAGCTCCAGAGCAAGAGCACACATGTGGAGCCTAGAAACAAATCTCAAGTAGCTATGGAACACTTCCCCAAAGAAAAGACATTTGAGCATGTCCTGAAGATTGGGAAAAATAAAATTATACAAAATAATATAATAACCTTTCCAAATAGCAGAATATAGCTATTTTTTGGTTGTCTGATCATTATTTATTTGGAACAGTTACTATGAGAAAGAGAAAACCAAAAACATGAAGAAGTTATGTTAGCTTAAGGCACAAACTCAGTATTACAACTGAGTCAATTCTCAGACCATTCCCCTAAACCTATGTGTACATTGGACAAACCTAGTGAGCACTGAAAGATACTGATACCCGGGGCCCACAACCACAGACTCTGATCAGGCGGTGTACGGCTTGGGCATTGGGAATTTTAAAAACTTCCCAAGAAATTCAAATGCGCAGCCAAAGTTGAGAACCAAAGATGTCAGCTGTTTTCAAAGAGAAATTCTGGAGTGGGACAATATCTAAGAAACATGACTGCCCCATAAAATAGCTAATAGCAGAATTCCAGGGCTGCCACATGTATGTATAATACATACAATATTTTCATATAATACAATGGGAGTAGTGCTCTTTGCAGATGTAATGCAGGAGTCCTGGGGATTAGGAATTTAATTTTCTCTTAAACTGCCTTTTGGTTTTTGAAACTTTAATATAGAAAAATATCAAAATAATAACACCAGATTTTGGCTTAATGTGAACATTCCTGGAATAGCTTCAAGAATTTGGCCATGTTCAACCACCCTGTTTCTATGAAGGATGTTGATGTAATATTTTGGGGTTTGTCTTTTTGTGGTGGCTCACTGTCGAATTCAGAACATACAGTTCCCTTCCAACTACTATTTTATCCTCACCAGAACATTGGCTCCTTAAAACATCTATTTATCTCAAGTACTTACTGAGTATGTGACTCTTCACCATAATTAACCATATTTTTCACTATAATTTATTTCAACAATTTCAGTAAAATCTTATTTCTCATAGTTACTTAAAAGACAAATTTCAAATATTTTTTAAAACACACAGTCCCTTTTACTGTCTTCTTATCAATATTATTTCTTGGTTTTTACATTTAAATATTGGAAAAAATTCAAATAAGCAGATGAATACGTAAAACAATGTAAACTATGTATTGCTGCACTGAGCTTTAAAATTAAGCAGATATTAACATTTTAAAAAATGTTTGCTTTCAACTCTTCTTCTTTCTTTCCTTTTTCAGGAATAAGATGCTATAGATACAGATAAGTCCCGTTCCCTATCCATTTTTCCCTCTGCATTCCCAACAGTTTTTTATTCCAATACATATTTGTGTACTCTACTATATGAATGTAACTGTAAAATAGATATATGATTTCAGGTGGTATATAAAATTTTGCAGTTGATTATCCTCCACCACCACTAAATATTATGTGTACATGATGACACTTCAGAACTAGTTCAGTCATTTTTAATTGCCTTATAATAATCTATTGGATGACTAAACTCCAGTTTTTCCATTCTCCTCCTGAAGAACAGCTAATTCTTAAAAATATCTTTTACAATTATAAATAGTGCTTCTTGGATATTTGCGTAAATATTTCTGTCCTATCTCTATTTCAACCATTCTATTAAATAATTGGTGGTTTATTCTCGTGGCTTTAATTTACATTTCCCTAGTGGGTACTTTATGTACTTATTGGCCATTTAGATATTATCTTTTGTGAAGTGACTGTCCCTGTCTTTTGACTGTTTTAATTTTTTATTGGATTGTTTCTTGTTTTCATATTCATTTTTAGGAGTTCTTTGAATATTCTGTATATGAGACCTTGTCAGATATAAGTATTTGGAATACTTTTACTCTCTTAATGATGTTTCTGATGAAGAAAAGTTCTTAATGTTAAAAAGTCCAGTTTATCAATCTTCTCTTTTATGGTTAGTGCTTTCAGTGTCCTGTTTAAGGCATCCTCATTTACCCCAAAGTCATGCAGATATTCTCCATTTTTTTTTCTTTTAAATGATTAATAGCTTTACCCTTCACATGTAAGTCATATGATCCCTTTTTTTCTTTTAGTATAATGTAAATTAGGTCTCAAGGTTCATTGTGTTTTTTATTCAGATATCCAATTTATCCAGGTATTTTTATTGAAAATATCTCATTTTCCCCACTTATTTGCAATAGCAACATTGTCGTAAGTCAGGAGACAGCACGTCTGTACATCTTTCTGATCTCTCTATTTTATTCTATTGGTCTGTTTCTCCTCAGGCATACCGTACTTCATATAAGCCTTGATCTCAAGTGGCATAATTCCTCTGATTTTGTTCTTCTTCAAGATAATCGTGGCCATTTATTCTAGATTCTATGCATTGCCATATGAATTTGCATGTGAATGTGTTTTCATCTGCTGAAAATTTTGAATTATATACATAAAATTATAGAAAATTATACATAAATAACATTTATAAATAATGTGTTATATTAAATTATATAATTCACTTTATATAATTTAAATATAATATATTATACATAGACACACATATATTTATATCTCTTATAGTAACTTTGACTGGATGGCATTGAAATTACTCCTGTTTATTTGTTTTAGTTGTGTTATATTTTCTTAGACCTGCAGTATCTGGTGATCCCATAGGCAAGTGGTTAGGAGAAACTGTGACTTTCTTAATTCTTCAGTTCATTTGCTTATTTCTTCAATTGTTACAGTGAAGGGCCATTTCCCTAAAATAAATGGTACCTTTGTTATGTCTGTCCTCTTCTGATTTTTTGTACCATTTTGTTTGAGAATTTTCTTTAACCTCTTTTTGTCCCTTCACCAATAAATTTCCAAAAATGTGGTGCCTTCCAAGATGCTGATTTCTCTCCCAGAAACGGTACCTTCCTGAGACGGCCACATTAGACCCTGCACATTCTCCAAGATCCTTCCCTTCCGGCATTCAGTAGTATCCAAGGTTATTACCTACCTTGTCTTAGTAGTGATTTCAGTAGTTTTTACTAATATTTGGGCCTTTGCTTTCTGGGAACAAAGTGTAACTGATGTTATTGTGCTCCATTGCTGCCAGAGCCTGCAACACTTTCCTTTCTTCTGCCCAATTACCTCCCCACTCCACCCTGTTATAGACTCTAGAGCCATTGCTGCCGGTCTCCCGATGGTGTTTTGTATTTATTTTCTCAATTACAGTAGATTGGGGTGTGTAGACTACTATTTGTGCTAGAGGTGCAAGTCATGGGGGATTTTGTTTGCTGTCCTAATTTAGTTGAGACTTTTTGAAATGGAACAAACGTAAGCAGCCACCATTATCTTACAGGATTGTAGAACACATCTTTCATTTTTAAACAACTCACTCTAGAATACACAGACAAATGGCATATCTATACAGATTTCTTACAACCCTTTACAATTTCATACTTGTCTCCACAGGGATATGCATAATTATATCTGTTAAAGACTCCTATATAGATTGTCATTATGTTATTCTTTGAATAGATGGAACTCATACCTCAGAATACATAAGGGTAACCCTAGGGGCTTTTAAAAATACACATTTACCCCTAGTGTCCAGTCTAGGATGGAGCCCAGGAATCCACATTTTTAAAGAAGCCTCTATTCTGAAGCAAGTGGAGAAAAAAAACAATGTTTTCTGACTCTCTTCATGTATTAATGTGATGAGATATCATAAGCAAGTATCTTCTAAGTGATAATCAGAATACCTTATATACTACAAAATATCCTTACATATATGAATCTAAACTCTGACTAAAGAGAGGGAAATATAAAAACAGCTCTTTAGGCTCAAATTTATCTGTCAAAAATATTCAGAATTTCTGCCAGCTAAGTGCTGTCTGATCTCATTCCCAGAAATGCTCGCTGCTGACAGTCTGTTTTCTAAGAACTGGTTTAAAAGAGATAATGTATGATTCATCAGTTTTTGCTCTGTGTTCTGAATTCTCTGATTATTTAAAGTTAATGATAGTAGAATTATATGATATTTCATTTAATACTTAGTACCTGAAAAATATCCTTAATTGCACACATCTTTTGTAGAAGTCCACCAAGATGGTATGCCTTAAGAAAATCAACAAAGGACTTAATTGAAGGATTTCAAAGTCTTAACTTAAAGATGCAAGCTCTATTGTGATTATAAACTTTATTGCTCTTCCTCTACTTTTAAAAATACTATCATTTGTAATAAAATCCCTTTAAATGAAGTTTTCATTATAGAATTTAATTTTTGCACTGAAGAATGGAGTAATTTGCCTAAATTAAATAATATTTAAAAAGTAATTTACCATTTCTATATAATGATTATTTTCATGCATAAATATGGCTATGTTTTACATATGTCAAGAGAAAGTGTAACTGAAATTTAAAGTTAAGAATTTTAAAGTGGTTTAATTTAGTTCACTTAATTTTAAATACTATATATGTTCATTTATTAGTTGACACCAAATTTAATTTAATTCTGTATTTTCCTAATTAGAATATCCCCCCAAATGTTGTGATATATAGTCTATGGGTCTAGATAAAATTCTCTTTCACTTTTTAATTTAATTCTACAAATATATTTAAAATACCCTGTATGAAACATTTAAAGAACACTGTTTTTATTCACACATTTTATGACACTTTTATTTGAAGTCTTCAGACATAACCTTTATAAAGAAATAAGTTTCTGAATTATTTTAACTTTTAAAAAAATATTAGTTTCAAGCCTGGATAATTCAGATTATGGGGTTTATTCTATTTTGCTGAAAAAGTATCCCCATCCTCCCTAGTCTTTGACCACTAGCAGGTATTTGAGTCATCTTTATGGTGAGCAAGTGAAAGATAAGAGAGCAAGTTGCAAAGATTGTTGAGTGATCAGAATTGATCAGAAGTGCCAGGTGAAATTTAAAGCTTCAAAGAGAGAGGGGAAACAAGTAGAAATAGAACAAAGAAAGGCAATGAATTCAGGGAAATGGATAAGTTCAGCAAGGCCTTGGGGAGAAATAGAGAAAATATGGAGGGGGAAAACTATCGTGTTTATATTTTTATGGGTACAAAATGAGGAAAGGGAAAAACACAGTGGGAGTTTAATCGAGTAGTTAAGAGCTTTTCGCACACAGTTTTGAAGAGAAAATATGTGCGAATGAATTAATCAGCGCTGTACTTAGAGATAGGGTCATGCAGGGACTAGTTAGACCCAACCTGCAAAATGCCCGGGGAAAGTTTGGGATAAAACTCTGAAAAGTAATAAATTTGAGTTTTATCAGCTCTCCCAATGAGAAGGATGTTTTTGTGAGAGACAGACTACACAACCACACAGAAAATCTTTGCTGGCTACATAAAAGTATATCTAGGAAACCAAGGATCAGCACAATTCAGGAAAATTAACAGCACGAAATGGAAAGCCTAATCAGAACAAATGACACGGAAGGGAACAGATAATTCAGGGAACAAAGGAAAAAAATTCTGATGGGTGTCCTCAGAAGGATTATAGAGGATGCTGCATTTGAAAAACAAAATAAGGCTTCCATAAAAAGAAGCAACCAGAGAACAACAAAAAGTTTGTGGACTATTCAAAATAGATCAAAAACTTTTTTTAAAAAGTCAATGAAAGATATGTATATTAGAATTTAAATAATTATAGATCAAATGAGTAATCTGACAGGTGAGTCAAGAAAATGCTTCAGAAATTTTAGGAAATAAAAGGACTTTCCATATCTATCTAAAAAGAATTATAGGTGGAAATAGATAAAAAGGTAGGAAAGGGGAAAACCCAAAAAAATAAGAAACTTTTCTTCACTTGAAGGAAAGCATCCTTCTTCAGACTGAAAGGATCTCTGTGGGTTGAGCACTTATACAAACCCTGAAAAAGTGTTACAACCCCAAGGACAAAGAAAATCTTCTACAACTTATCTATAAAGGGATAAAAAAAATAAGTAGACTTCAAACACCTCATCTTTAATAACAAGTACAAGAAGAAAATGAAGTATGTTTTCAAAACCCTAAAAGAAAGGTAAAAGAAGAACTCAGAATTCATTATCCAGGCAAATTCTCATTCAAATAGGAGGGGAAAATAAATACATTTTTATATGCCTAAGGATGCTGACATTGTACTATTTTTAGGCCTTCTTTGAAAGATTTACTCAAGTTGGTACTACCAAATGTCAAAAAATAACTTCAAGACCTGGAAAGACATGATAGATAAGAAGAAGTCATTAGAAAAGAGATAGTGGTAATTAAAGGAAATTACAATTATGTCTAAAGAGTTTTTAAATATAGGGGGCACAAATTCTAGAACCAAGAGCTAATGATAACGGTGAAGGATGATATCTTTTATCTATAATGATCAGAAGAAACTTAGGTGCACTGGACATGAAAGGTAGGTAGGTGGATTTCAACAGGTATTTTAGTTCTCTAGGTAGGAGATATGTTATAAACAAAGCGTAAAGACAGGAAAGAAGAAGTCGCTTTAGGGAAGGGCAAATAGATCAGTCACACTTGAATCACTGTTGGGAAATAATGAGAGATCAGAATGAAAATATTGATAGGAATTATAGTAATCTTGACATTGAAATTAAAATGGACAAAACAGAATGTGGGTTATTAACATTTTAATAACTTTTCTATTAAAGTAAAGCAAAACAAAGAAAAACCAAAATTAAAAACAATCTCAAAGTTTTATCAAGTATTCTTCTTTTTATTATTTCTATATCTTAATTATTTTTTTAGTCAGAAGAGAATACAATTACAATTATACTCATAAATACTATGCTTCTGTATTCTATATTTTTGTTCTTACATGTAGTTCTTTATTTTGTGTTTGTGGTGGTGGTCTGGTTATAAGAAATTTCTTTACCTCTATATCATAACTCAAATATTATAGCTTATTGTGGACAGCTTAATGATTAATAGTGTATATTATCTTTAAATATTAATAGATATTATAGATAAAGAAATAGATATGAAAGTAAAAGAGAAAGTTTTAATAATGCACTTCAACTGGCATGTGCTACCCAAAATTTGGTGTTACCTATATGGAAAATATGTGTATGGCACACTAATAAATAATAATATATTGCCTTGAGTAGCTTTGTGTTTTCTTGTACTATTATCCAAATAAAAATTTATCTGTGGAATATTTCTAAAGATGTCTTTAATAATGTGTGCAAGCTATTCATTACCCAATAATGAGTTTAATTAAAGTACATTGGTATAAGAAATCTTTCTTCTTTTTCTTTGTTGTGTCCACTTATACATAGTCTACCAAAATTATCACCATAAGTGATACTAAAATAACACTACAAAAAATATTTGCAAATTTTTTGATCTACAATAGAGAGAACAAAGTATTTAAATAAAATTCTTAGCCAAATTTCAGTTTTTGTTTAAAAAATATAAAGGAAGGGAGGGAGGAGGGATGGGAGGGAGGGAGGATTAAAAAAAAAGAGACACCAGAAAAGTTTTGTTTTTAAATTTATTTTGCCATTGTCACGGTCTAGTGTCCACGGCAGGACTTTGAAGTTTTGCCCCAGTTCTTGGGCTCCTGGCTTGGAAGAATCGCAAGCTGGGCCCGCACGATGGAGAGAGATGACAGACACTCAGCAAGTATGCGTGAAGGATTTATTGGAAGTAGTGAAGTTATAGGATAATACAGGGAAGGAAGCATAGACGTTTCCTAAGGGGAAACGGGTCTGTCCCCGCGAGTGGAGAAGACGCTAATTAACTCTAAACTTCTTCCTTTTATATGTTAGCAATTTATGTTGATGTAAAGGTTAGTCACAAGGTTAGTCATAATCACCTATGACTATATGTCACAAGGTTTGGGGACTGAATTATACTTGTGATGGAGAAAGTCACCGTTTAGGGTGTTTTTCTATTTTCTGATTGGTGGTCAGTGTTCCATGTTTAATTACCCCATTCTTTAAGACAGAAAGAACTGTTTCTCCTGGTTATTTTTCTGTAACCATTTCCTCCTTATTGTTTTTCTATAAATGCTTTCTGCTTTTCTAATTTCCATTACCCCTCACCTATTTTTCTGTCCCTAACACCATTAATATCAAACATTTGTTCAAATTATAGATTTTTCTCATCTTCAAGTGAAAAGAAGCTAAAATATTATAGTTAAGGTGGAAAAATTATTTTTCATAAAGGTAAAGCAATTTCTTTTTCTTTCTTTGAGCTTAGTTTCTGTCTCAGCTTGGGGCCTCTGAGAAGCAAATACTGAGTTGGGATTAGACATGCAAATCATTTGTGGGCTATATGCCCATAAAGGATAAAGAGGGGAGGGAGCAGAAGAAGGTATAGGGAGCTTCAGACAGATGTGTACCTGAAGCCTGACGCTAGACACCCACGAGAGGAGAAAAAGAGAAATGGATGTTGAGTAGGAAGAACTCATGTTGCAACACAGTTCTAAGAAAGTCTTGGTGAGGCCTCGAGCAAAGGTTGCCCTTTAGAGGAGTCCTGGGTACAGGCAGAAATGAGCCAGCTGTACTACTGCTGCTTCACACACAGCCAATCCCAGGAGCTGTCCCGTGGATGCACAGCCTCTGCAGCATAGCCTTGAGCACCGCAGGGAAGGTGAAGATGTTGCTGATGGAGGTTATCAGTCAACCAAGCTCCTCTAGGCAGACTCTCGCAGAGGAAGTTCTGAGCAGTGCAAATCCTTGGCCATGTAGCTTCTCCTTTCAATTCTGCCATCTTCTTTTCTTCTTTTTCTCTCTCTTACCTCGTGGCAGCACCAGCAAATGAGAAATATTGTTTTTTGTTTTTATTTGTCTGAATATTTACAACATCCTCTCTCTGCTTCGGTCCAGGACTGATCTATTTTGTAATATAATAGGGCACCCAGCCAAAAAGGGCTATTTAATGGAAGTGATTTGGACTTCTGGCTCATTTAACGCTGGCAATTTGGTGGCTATTTTAAGGCCATTAGAAAAATGTGACTCATTTAACAGTTTTCCAACCTTTGCTTTCTATGCCTGGACATAACCCTAATGTGTATGTTTGCTGACACACACCTATGGGAAGCAAACGGACGCTGGCTATAGTTGAGTCCCCTTAGCCCGTGTAATTACAGAGAAGCTGTTTAACACAAATCTCTTCCATAAAGTTGAAATTATTATTTTACCTTCATTAAATCCAAATTCTCTTATTTAATTACCACATGACACAGTTTGATCCAAGATTGTAATGGGCTATATAATTGACATGGTAAACCTTATGAAGGACTATAAAAGAATGTCTATTTCGTGGAATAGCTGCAGGTAGTTATGGAGGCTTCACTTTTATGTAAAAGAAAGACTGTATTAAAAAGTATTTATTACCTGAGAGTTTGTGACCAAGGGCAATGAAAAATCTTGATGGACCTTAATGGAGAAGTCTATGAAGGTTAAAATACCCATTTAAATAACTTGGGGTGAGTGATTTGATTTTTAACCATGGGAAAGGAATAAAGAACTATTTCTTAGCTGTCTAAGAGGTTTGCAGTGAGATTTGAGGAAAAACTGCATGAAAATACTGAAACACAAAAAATGTTCATGTCTCTGGAATATTTCCATTGTTAGACATGGTAATAGATGAAAATAGAGAGATGATCATTGCTGGACAGATGATTCAAAGACTTGTGCTATGCATATTTAAAAGGACACATATTTAAGAGTCACAGAGGAAATCACTAGCTCCTTCTTGGCAAATGGTGTAAATTTTTCAAGAAAGGCATGTTCACTCATCAAATGCTAATGTCTTAAGTCTTCATAAGTGTAGTATCCAACAGAGGCATAGCCCATAAAAATATAAACACTATAGTTTTCCCCCTCCATATTTTCTCTATTTCTCCCCAAGGCCTTGCTGATCTTATCCATTTCCCTGAATTCATTGCCCCTTTCTTTGTTCTATTTCTACTTGTTTCCCCTCTCTCTTTGAAGCTTTAAATTTCACCTGGCACTTGGTACAGTTGCAGCTTTTTAGATTACCTGCCAACATGGCAGAATGAAGCTTCCCAGAGTTCTCAGGTTTTCATCTTCTTTATACAAAAGACCAGCAACATTAAAACTAGATTGTTTTAGTCCCAGTTCCAAACCTTTGGGTAGAGGAAGTATATCCAGGATTTAGGTCAGCTGTGTAGCCTTGGACAACCAGCTGTAGCCAGAAGGAGCAGAGTCTTACTGCATTCACACAGTTGTTCCCACCGTAAAAGTGTGAATGGAGGAGGTAGGAAAAACAGTTTCCCAAAGGTTGGGAGCTTGGATAGACAAAACAGTAAGTGCCTACCACATTATACGAGAAAACACATCAGCCTGTTATTGAGAGATATCTGACTAGTTTTGTTTCTGACATTAACTAATTCAGTGATCTTATCTAAACCGCCCAGACTGTCTGAGACTCAGTTTTCACACACATAAATAAATATTTTCTCAAACATAAATAAAGCCTTACTGTATCCAAAGTCCATAAGCCTTAAATCTCATGCATTTACTTACCTTTTTTTTCTAGTTCAGTCAAATGCGGTTGTTGGAGTGCTCACCGCTGAAGATACAATAGATGGATTTATTGTGATTAAAAAAAAAAAGTCAAGACTTGGAAAGATCTGTCTGTTTGTAAGTTTCTATAGCCACCCACAAGTGTTCACCACCAGGAAGTGTTCCCCATTTCTCAGGAAAATGGCCAGAGCTGAAATAATTCAAACTTCATCTCTCTTTCTTCCACTGAAATAATAATAGAGTGTGCTATTAGCATCTTACCTGCACCTTTCAGTGTTAATACAGGAAGTCTATGGCCATCTATAATTTGGAACTGAGAAATTAATACTTTCTCACAAATGAAAAGATTATGCCTTCAAAATTGAAGTATTTTCTAAAAATCCATTTATCCAACTGTTGTGGTTTCCAACACCCATGACTCTCCACTCCTTATATAGGCCCAAAACCATTTGTGAGATTCACAAGTCAACTACCAACATTTACAAATACAAATCACGCTTTTCAAAATAGATAATCTATTTCCTCATTTCAAAAACTGAGAATTTTATGGCTTATCATTACATTGTCTAAGTTTATAAAATTAACTTTGAGATAAATTATATAATTTTAATATAAAAAAAGGAAAACCTGAACAATTTCTTTTTTTTCCATACAGAAATATAAACTGGGTTAAGCCTAGCATAACTTTGAACCCATCTCCTTTCTCCATGCAAGATGCAGCCTGGCTGCCATCACTGGTCTAAGAAGGAAAGACTTTCCCACGAAGGCCTGGCCCTGAATTCTAGTCCGTCTTTTCTTCCCCTATGCCACACTTGTCTTCACCCTGCACAATGCAGAGGAACAGAACTAAATATTGACATGTAAGGTCACCTTAGGGCACCAATTATATGCACAGCTGTTGATCTTAAATACATAATCAGATTGTTTGTTTAACTCAGAACAAATTTTAAGTCTAAAGGAATTCCTACTGAGTGTTCCTTATCATAACTCTTGTTTAAAGGCAGCAGTTTTCCCTTCAGTTCCAAACCATTTGATTTGTTTTCATGTCCATTCTTCATTCTTTTGATGAGTATCAATTCTGCTTCAGGAACTGTCATATACTTCTCCATATGTGTCATTTATTCTTCACAATACTAATTACGAGGTGTATTATTTTACAGAATATCTGACTGAGCTAGTATGACTACCCTCCCTGTCATTTCCACAACAGCATCCCTAAGTCTGACATTCAGGTCATTTCACATTTGTACCCTTGTGACTTCTGGTCAAAGTTCAATTCATTCACCAGTAGTCCTCAAATATCAACAAATATGTGTGTATTAAATTCAAAACCACTATATCCTAGATATTTGCCACCCTACTTATTTCAAAACTTTAAAATATTTAAGGCTTTGACATTTAATTTTTAATATTGAGAACTTGGTAGCTGACCTTCACAGTTCCTCTCTGAAAGATTTATCACAGTAGCCACATAACTGAGATGATGTGCTGGTTAAGTAGCTATGCTAAAGGCTGGTCACGGTAGGAGGATAATTGTAGGCACTTGAATTAATTATAATTATTTACCCTTTATTCTAGCTTGTTTTAAGAATCTACTTTTGCTTCTGAATGTAACTGGTGTCAAAATATAAGTTCAAAGTGTTGTTTTTCAATATCACCTTTTGTGGCTTGTATTAGTTTGCTAGGGCTTCCATTAAAAAGTACCACAGAGTTTCTGATGGCTTAAGCAACAGAAATTTACTTTTTCCACAATTCTGGAAGCTAGAAGTCCCAGACTGCTAGGTAGGGATCAAATCTGCAGGTCGTGTGTGTAGGCCAGGAGGGTGGTTCCTAGGGGTGGAGAAGCTGGGGACCATTCAGGGGAAGGGACTGCAGGAAAATGCAGAACACCTGATAATCATTTGGTAATATCTCACACCTCCTGTAAGCCCTCCCCCAGACCAGGCCAATAAAAGGAAACCACATGGGAGTCTTCAATGTCTTTCTCCACTCGTGGAGACTGACTCGTTACTCTCTCTGAACGTATTTTCACTTTGGGTAGCTTCCTTCTTTACTTTCACTTTGTATAGTTTCTTTCTTTTCTGTAATAAACTGTTTGTGTGGGAATGCTTTGTATTTGTGATCACTCCATCTTTGGCTGAACTCGGTACCAGTACTTACCCATGACACTGGGAACCGAGGACCAGGCAATATTGAGATAGACCTAACAAGATCAAATTGTTGGCAGGGTTTGTTTCTTCTAAGGGCCTCTCTCCTTGGCTTGTAGGTGGCTGTATTCTTCTAGTGTCTCCACATGGTCTTCTCTCCGTGTATGTCTGTGTCCTAATCACTTTTTATAAGGACACAAATAATACTGGATTAGAGCTCACCCATGTGACCTCGTTTTACCTTAATCACCTCTTCAAAAGCCTAATATCCACATACAGTCACATTCTGGGGTACCGGGGTTTAAGACTTTAAATTGTGGGGGAGGGAAACAATTCTTCCATAACAAGCCTTATCATATTTGAAAATGTGTTTAGGTTTAGAAATAAGAATCAAATTTGATTGTATAAGTAAATATTTTTATGATTATTTCGTTTTATATTTTTTGTGATCTGTATCCTCTGTGTGTGTGTGTGTGTGTGTGTAAAATCCTTGTGGAATTACCAATTTACTCAAATACATAAGGTTTGATATAAAAAGTAAAAATTGAGGTTTTTGGCATTCATTTTAATTTTACATGTTTATAACATTTGAAAAACTTTGGCGGGGCTCAACCTTTATTGTTAGTCATATTAGCAACAACCTTTTCCTGTCATGTGAACTTTCCTATATTTTCCAACGTCATCATCATAATTTTAATATCTTTTTCCATGCAATCTTTTAGACAAAATTTGGACGATGTTGATTATTTACAAAAGTTTCTAAGACTTGATCCCTAATGTTAACCTCACTAATCCTATTTATCGGGTCAACAAACCTACTAGGCCTACTACCCTACTCGTTCACACCAACAACCCAACTATCAATGAACTTAGGAATAGCAATCCCACTATGAGCAGCCACAGTTATTACAGGCTTCCGCCATAAAACAAAGTCATCATTCGCCCATTTCCTGCCGCAAGGAACCCCCACTCCACTGATTCCTATATTAGTAATCATCGAAACTATCAGTCTTTTTATTCAACCAATAGCCCTAGCTGTACGATTAACAGCTAATATTACAGCCGGCCACCTTCTCATACACCTAATTGGAAATGCTACTCTAATCCTCACATCAATCAACCCCGCCGCAGCTTCAATTACATTTATCATCCTAGTTTCACTTACCACCCTCGAACTCGCTGTCGCCCTCATCCAAGCCTACGTATTTACCCTACTAATCAGCCTTTACTTACACGAAAATACCTAATGACCCACCAAACACACGCCTACCATATAGTAAACCCCAGCCCCTGACCCCTCACAGGAGCACTTTCCGCACTCCTTATAACATCAGGCCTCACTATATGATTCCACTTTAACTCCAGCAAACTACTCTCTTTAGGCCTCCTAACTAATCTACTAACGATATACCAATGATGACGAGATATTATTCGAGAAGGCACATTCCAAGGCCACCACACACCAGCCGTTCAAAAAGGCCTCCGATACGGAATACTCCTGTTTATTATCTCCGAAGTCTTTTTCTTTATAGGCTTCTTCTGAGCCTTTTACCACTCAAGCCTAGCCCCGACCCCTGAACTAGGTGGCTGTTGGCCCCCCACGGGGGTACACCCCCTCAATCCTTTAGAAGTCCCCCTACTCAATACAGCTGTACTTCTAGCTTCAGGCGTCTCCATCACCTGAGCTCACCATAGCTTAATAAAAGGGAACCGGCCCCACATACTCCAAGCCTTATTCATTACCATCACACTAGGAATTTACTTCACAGTGCTCCAAGCCTCAGAATACATAGAAACATCATTCACAATCTCCGATGGGATCTACGGCTCAACATTTTTTATAGCAACAGGTTTTCACGGCCTACATGTAATCATCGGATCCACTTTCCTGGCCACTTGCTTCCTACGCCAACTAAAATTCCACTTTACATCCAATCACCACTTTGGATTCGAAGCAGCAGCATGATATTGACACTTCGTAGACGTAGTATGATTATTCCTTTACGTATCAATTTACTGATGAGGATCCTATTCTTTTAGTATTAACACAGTACAGTTGACTTCCAATCAACTAGCTTCGGATAGACCCGAAAAAGAATAATCAACTTAGTATTAATCCTAACAACTAACGTACTCCTAGCCCTCCTGCTTATCACCATCGCATTCTGACTACCACAGCTAAATATCTATACAGAAAAATATAAACCCTACGAATGTGGCTTTGACCCCATAGGATCTGCCCGCCTACCATTCTCCATAAAATTCTTCCTAGTAGCTATCACATTTCTCCTATTCGACCTAGAAATTGCACTTCTCCTCCCCCTACCCTGGGCAACCCAAACAACAAACCTAAAACTAATATTTACAATAGCCATAATTCTAATTACAATCCTAGCCCTAGGTTTAACCTATGAATGACTTCAAAAGGGGTTAGAATGAGCAGAATATGGTAATTAGTTTAAACTAAAACAAATGATTTCGACTCATTAAACTATGGTCCACCCATAATTACTAACATGCCCTTAATTTCTATCAACCTCTCCCTAGCCTTTACTACAGCCTTACTAGGAGTACTGATATTTCGCTCCCATCTAATATCATCACTACTATGTCTAGAAGGCACAATATTATCCATGTTTATCCTCACCACCCTCTCAACTCTCAACCTTCACTATAATTTGTCCTCCACTTTACCTATTATCCTGCTAGTTTTTGCAGCCTGCGAAGCCGCCGCAGGCTTGGCCTTACTAGTAACAGTATCAAATACTTACGGCTTAGATTACGTCCAAAACCTCAACCTCCTCCAATGTTAAAAACCATCGTACCGACAATTATACTCCTCCCACTAACTTGATACTCCAGTAGCCTAATACTTTGAATCAACACTACTTCATACAGTTTAGTTATTAGCCTCACCACCCTCCTACTCCTAAACCAAACCAGCAACACCAACTTCTCTTTAACTTTCTTCTCTGACCCCCTTTCAACCCCCCTTTTAATCCTCACAGCATGACTTCTACCTCTTATGATTATAGCTAGTCAATTCCACCTTATTAAAGAGCCCTTACCACGAAAAAAACTGTATATTACCGCACTAATCACACTCCAACTGTCTTTAATCATAACATTCACAGTCACAGAACTAGCCCTATTCTACATTCTTTTTGAGACTACACTGATCCCTACCTTAATCCTCATTACCCGTTGAGGAAACCAAATAGAACGCCTCAACGCCGGACTATATTTCTTATTCTACACACTAACAGGATCTTTACCCTTACTCGTAGCACTTATCTACACCCATAAATCTTTAGGCTCACTAAACCTCCCAACACTCCTCCTATGACTCAAAGAACTACCAAACTCCTGATCCAATACCCTCCTCTGAATAGCATGCATCATAGCATTCATGGTCAAAATACCCCTATATGGGTTCCACCTATGACTACCCAAAGCCCACGTAGAGGCCCCCATTGCTGGTTCAATAGTCCTTGCAGCAGTACTATTAAAACTGGGGGGATATGGCATAATACGAATCACTTCAATCCTTGAACCCCTGACAAAACACATAATTTATCCTTTCCTAATGCTATGCATTTGAGGCATAATCATAACCAGCTCAATCTGTCTCCGACAAACAGACCTAAAATCACTAATCGCTTACTCATCAGTTAGCCACATAGCTTTGGTTATCATAGCAATTCTCATCCAAACACCATGAAGCTTTATAGGAGCAACAACCCTAATAATCGCCCACGGCCTCACATCCTCATTACTATTTTGCCTCGCAAATTCAAACTATGAACGCATCCATAGTCGAACCATACTACTAGCCCGAGGCCTTCAAACACTACTCCCCCTCATAGCAACATGATGGTTATTAGCCAGCTTAGCAAACTTAGCCCTACCACCCTCCATTAATTTAATCGGAGAGCTCTTTGTAATCATAACAACCTTCTCATGATCAAACTTCACAATCATTCTAACAGGCTTAAACGTGCTCATCACGGCCCTTTACTCTATATACATACTAACCACAACACAACGAGGAAAAATCACATACCACACACATAATATCAAACCTTCCTTTACATGAGAAAACACCCTAATATCAATACACATCGCCCCCCTTTTATTACTCTCCCTAAACCCCAAAATTATTTTAGGGCCCACATACTGTAAATATAGTTTAAATAAAACATTAGACCGTGAATCTAATAATAGAGGCTCAACACTCCTTATTTACCGAGAAAGAACGCAAGAACTGCTAATTCCTGCAACCATATATAAAACTATGGCTTCCTCAACTTTTAAAGGATAGTAGTAATCCATTGACCTTAGGAGTCAAAAAATTGGTGCAACTCCAAATAAAAGTAATAAACCCCTTCCACACCCCATCTTTGACTTCACTGATCATCTTAATAACACCAATAATACTAGTTATAACTAATACGCACACAAAAGACTATTACCCCTACTACATAAAAACAACTATTTCATACGCCTTTACTATCAGCCTCATTCCAACCCTACTATTCATCAACTCAGGACAGGAAGCAATCATCTCCAACTGACACTGAGTTACAATCCAAACACTAAAATTATCCATAAGCTTCAAATTAGACTACTTCTCAATAGTTTTTATCCCAGTAGCATTATTCATCACATGATCAATTATAGAATTCTCAATATGATATATAAGCAACGACCCCTATATTAACCAATTCTTTAAATATCTAATGTTATTCCTCATTACCATAATAATTCTGGTCACTGCCAACAATCTATTCCAACTATTCATCGGATGAGAGGGTGTTGGCATCATATCATTCCTACTAATTGGCTGATGGCATGGACGCACAGACGCAAACACCGCAGCCCTTCAAGCAATTCTATATAATCGTATCAGAGACATCGGTTTCATCTTAACTATAACATGATTCCTGATACATTCAAACACATGAGACCTCCAACAAATCTTTATACTTAACCAAACCCCCAATTCCCTCCCACTAATTGGCCTACTACTAGCAGCCACCGGCAAATCCGCCCAATTTGGATTACACCCCTGATTACCGTCAGCGATAGAAGGCCCTACTCCCGTCTCAGCCCTACTCCACTCTAGCACCATAGTGGTAGCAGGAGTATTTCTACTAATTCGATTCTATCCCTTAACAGAAAACAACAAAACCATCCAAACATTAACCCTATGTCTAGGGGCCATAACTTCACTATTCACAGCAATCTGTGCCCTAACACAAAACGACATCAAAAAAATCGTAGCATTTTCCACCTCCAGCCAACTCGGCCTAATAATAGTCACAATAGGCATTAACCAACCACACCTCGCATTCCTCCACATTTGTACCCACGCATTCTTCAAAGCTATATTGTTTATATGTTCTGGATCCATTATCCATAACTTAAACAACGAACAAGACATCCGAAAAATAGGAGGCCTCCTAAAAACAATACCCCTCACCTCCTCATCACTCATTATCGGAAGCCTAGCACTTTCAGGCATCCCGTTCCTAACAGGATTTTACTCCAAAGACCTGATCATCGAAACCGCAAACACATCAAACACCAACGCCTGAGCCCTCCTAATCACACTCATCGCCACCTCTTTAACAGCCATCTACAGCTCCCGCATCATCTTCTTCGTGTTACTAGGTCAGCCCCGATTCTTAATCACCCCTACTATTAACGAAAACAACAACCTCCTGATTAACCCAATCAAACGTCTAGCAGCTGGCAGCATCTTTGCCGGATTCCTTTTATATAATAACATCCCCCCTATAACCACCCCTCAAATAACCATACCCCTTTACCTAAAAATCCTGGCTCTTACTATAACTGCACTAGGATTCTCTCTAGCAATAGAATTAAATACCATCACCTATAACCTCAAATTCAACAAACCCTCCCCTCTGCTCAAATTTTCAACCCAACTAGGATTCTTCCCCACAACCATACACCGACTAATACCCCATTACAACCTAACCTTCAGCCAAAACACAGCATCACTTCTACTAGACTTAACCTGACTAGAAAAAGCCATACCAAAAGCCCTATCTCAACTGCAAATTGCTTCATCAACTACCGCTTCCAACCAAAAAGGCCTGATTAAACTCTACTTCCTCTGCCTCCTCACTTCACTCCTCCTAACAACTCTCCTAACCATTTAACTACCCCGTGTAATCTCAATCACAATGAAAATCCCCATAAATAAAGATCAACCAGCAATCACCAACATCCAACTAGCATAATCATACAATGCAGCCACCCCTATACAATCACCCCGAAAAATATCAACCTTTTCCCCTTCAAAATTTATCCAATCTTCTAATCTCCAATTTCATGAAATTATCTAAAAGGGTAGTCACCAAACAAAGGAGATTATGGAGGGTATATGGTAAATTATATCTTTCTCAAAAAACACATCATCAAATTATTTCTGAGCATGTTTAACTGGAGTATGAATCAAAAGCATTTACTTTCCACTAATGACAACTCTTACATACTTGAGTTTGGCTAATGATGATAAATGATAATTTTCAATTATAATAGGGGATTTGGGGGAAGCTTCCTGCAAAGAAGGCCTGAAAATGGTGGTGAGAATACTCTAAAAACTTTAGCAGTTTGCTGCTTCATGGACAAACTGATCAAAATGTTAATAGCATTACAAAATGTGTATGTTGATATGGGTAGTTAACTTTATCACTAGCCGTGTTTTTTTAGGTACATAAAATTTATTTTATATATAAGATCATCTAGTAAGGCACTGTTCATTGATCTTCTTTGTTAGATCATCATTATATTTGGACACATAATTTTGGGATTAACAAAATAATTTCTCAAAATATACCTCAACACAGAATTCTTTCTTTATCTTACTTCATAGTTAGTTAATCGCTTTTATGATACTGAAGGAAGAAAGTCTCATTTAGGACCAGGAAGAGGGAACGGCTCTGCCATTTAACTTATTATAATATTTTCCAATAGGTCACTTATCTATTTTTACATGTGAATTAAAATATATGTTGTCCTCATCACTGCCTGTCTGGCTCACTAAACTGTGATTTTTTTGGAGGACAGGGATTGCATTTTTATGTTTAATTACTGCATGGTGTTATTTAACTGATTTTTCTTGGCCATAAGCTATATTTGAACCTTAAAGAGTCTGTATATGCACAATGTCAAACATATGAATTCGATTTCATAAATTTGAAATAGTTGGATAATTGACATGTCTGGGGGAAACGTTTATATAAATGATTGCAATAGTTCACTTTCTAACTTCAGAAGTTACAATTTTAAACTCATAATTTAAAATACTTATTTCAGGAATGACCAAATATTTTTGAAAATGTAGATGGATGTCTTCAACAAGGGAAATCATATTAGACATTTATTCTGTTAGGAATAACAATCTTAAGTTTTCTCTAATTAAAAAAGAAACATTTTGGTAAACTTTTTAAATAAAGCAAAACTTTGTACTGTAGCAATAAAAATTCTCTTATAGCCAAACCCTATATATAAGTCCTCTTATATATATACCCCCATATGTGTAGCCACCTCCCGTAACCATCTCTGTTAACAGTTTGAATAGGTATCTTTTCAAAGTCTGTTCATACTTAAATGAATTTCTAAAACAACAAAAAGGAGACATTGCTCTGCATATTGTCTTGAAATATGTTTAAAAAAAGACACATCATGTCTTTCCCTGACCATATTTATAGCTCCATCTCATTCTTCTTAATATCATATTAATTATATTTAATAGAGTTTCTATTATTTATTTTATTGAAATTCCTATTTATGATGTTCATATCAGTTAAATATCATCTGTTTAAATTTAACTGAAATTTGTACAGATGTGATTAAGCTAAAAGAGAATTAATTAGTTCCTAGGATATCACTTGTAATCCCAGGAAGAAATGAAACAGTCAAATTTGGGGGAGCTGAGAAGAGGAAAGCAATCAGCTTCGCTCAGAATCTCAAAGCAGCAATATGATTTCTAGAGCCCAATCTTGACTGGGCAGCAGTCCCAGCAAAGGGCCTGGCAAACCAACTAATAGATGGTTTATGTATATGTTTAAGTTGATTACATTCATTTCACTAACACAAGCAATATTACAATCACACTGAACATCTGAGAAGTACTGGTTACATAATTTGCAAGGTTTAATGCAAAATAAAAATGTCGGCCTTCTTGTTCAAATAATTTCAAAAAGGTGACAACAAAAGATTAAACCAAGAGCAGAGTCCATCGAAGTCCAGAGCCCTCTATGACTGTACAGGTTGTATGCTCATAAAACCAGCCTGCATCTGAGCTATCTGCCAAAATTGCATAAATTATTTCTTATAAACTTTACTAAAAATGGAAAGGTAAAGAATAATAAGTCTGAAATTGATATAAGTGTGTGTGTATCTTCATGTGTTCTTCCTCAAACAAAATTATTTTCTAACAGAAGTTTGAAAACAGTTATATGTGGCACACTTTTACTAGCTAAACAAGGGTACACAATGGAAAGTAATAAAGTAAAAATAAAAACTTCTTTTATGTCATTTTTAATTCAAAGTTTTATTTTGCCCATGTAGGCCAAAGTCTATTTATTTCTAGGAGTATTTTTCTCCCCATTTGAACTCATATGTCACTATCAATCAATGTTGTCATTTGATAGTAAGTAAAGGAGCAATTTTATGGTTGGTTTAACAGCGAAGGATTTAATAGTAAATTATTCAAGACATGTGAATGTTCTATTATTAGTAGACAAAGACACCTGAGGCACAGGTCAGTAATTTAGTTATGTTAGATATTGTATCTTTAAAACTAAGCCTATTTGTTTTTGTTTGTTGACAACCACAACTGTTTATTTTACTTGAAAGTCTTATATTTCCATAAATTAAAACCAATATTTAAGTTTACCTAGGATATGCCTCAGTTTATTAAGGACAGTCATGGTGCCATAACTCAAGTAACATCTGGTTCCCACATTCAATACAGCATGGTGCAAATGTGTTGGGGGAGAGGAGAAACCATTAAATGACAGGGTAACAATCTAGAAACTATCTAAAGGAAATTATTTCTAACACATAAACAATTTTCCTAATTACTAAAATTTAGAGACACAGATGTGATTTTTTTAAAGCATGGAAATCTTTTTTGAGTACACAGTTTTCTTTTTACTTGCAAAATTATTTTATTTGGATTTTCTTGACAAAGTCTTTGCCTCTTTGTTTTCGTTCCCACAAATTTTCTCCAAATTTCTTATTAAAAAGTGACAAAGTAGTAGAAAGCAATGGACTAAATATTATTTGGTTAACAAGTAACAATTTTAATCAAGTTTGAGGAAATTCTACGTGGTATATCTGAATCTTATAAGCGATTTACTTTATGATAGTCTCATGTCATTTTTCAAGGCAGCTCCTGAAAGGCAGACATATTAATGAAACTTTTGAAAGCTGTATTGTTTCCCTGGCAAATACAATGTTTTGTTTTGTTTTAAAATAAGTGTCCAGATATGACTTCTGTCTATGGATATTACACATATGCAAAGAAAACAAAAAATGAGTAGCAGCAGTCTTAAGTACAAAGGAAGACGTATGCATGAAAGTGTTGAGGAAACACAAGGAAGGAGTTCTCTAAATGACAACACTGAAACACTGGTGCAAATATTTTAATAAGAGATCATTCAGTTTAAGTATACTAGCTTCTGGATCTTTGATAACCAAACATAATATATAGATTTTAAAACAAAACATGCCACATATAATCACTGCTTTTAGACATAGAGCCAGTCCATCTGCATCTGGTTCATTATTGCCCTTTCCTTCCTCAACCTCCAATACAATAAACATTCACCAAAATAAAGTGTCAGCTACCCAGTCCATTAGATTATAAATTTTTCTACACACATTAAGAACATGAATCAAGGCTACTTTGAACAGTTTCTGGCATATCAAGGTGTTTACAACTTGTTCCTTTAAATAAAACACTTTATGCTGTTAATGCAGAAGCTCAGTAGTGACTTGCTCAAAGTTATGCAAACTCTATCTAGAGGATAAATCTACAGCCTCCCAGGCCACTGCTCTCTGCAGTTGACCAAGCTGTCCCTTAGTATGGAAGCCTGTGGTATCTGACATTTATATAACAATCGGTATTGTATATTAGTTGAGAAGCTATGGGTTTAACACCACTGAGACACTACCAGGCCATCAACCAAATAAATTCTCTACTAGAACTTATTATTGTCTTATTTCAGTGCCAAACAAAATCTAAAACTGATTCCTGAATTTGCCAATTTTGGTAACTATTGTTTAGATCCTTAATTGTACACTGAATATGCCTTAAGTCTTTCTCAAAAGTCAAAATTCTATGCAATACCAAATGGAGTTGCCATTTCAAAACTAGTTTATTTGATTAACATAGTCAAGGTCTTGAAGTGTCTTCTCATTCAAGGTTTGATTTGATTTATCTGATTTGGAAATCTAAATTTTAATAAAAACAAAATAATCTTTAAAACCACATTTTATGATTCCGGGCATTGTATTTACTCTGCTGCCAGCTTAGCATTTGTTTACACTTACCTAAAACATATTATGTGAAAGGTTTTCTACATCCATTTAGCCATAATTAAATCTATTATGACAATAAGTAGAGTACAGTTATATCCCCCACCCATTTTGTATGGGTGTAAACTGATGTAGATTTGTGATTAAGGCATGGGCACTGGAGATGGAAAACCTGAGATAAAGTCTTAACTCGACTATTAGAGTAGACATGAAGAAGCAAAGTAACCTTAATTTCTTAATCTGTAAAGTAAATTTGTTGTGAAGTTTAAATGACAGTGACATAGTATGTGGAACAGCACCTGGTCCATTATAAGTACTCTAGGTAGATTAGCTATTATGACTACTCAGCAAATTGCATAGGTCACAGAACACAGTTGGGTTTTGAACCTTCCTTGCTTTAAGGCACTGAATTATACTGCGTCTCTGTGGCTGCTTTTTCCCTCCTTTGCCCTATTCTGTGCCATGCTTCGCAGCAAGAAAATGTATCCCCAAACATATCTGAGTGCAAAATGGATCTCAGTTTCTTCATTAGAAGGGCACTGGGTCTTATGGCCACTTAAGACTATTTTCCCTTTATGACGGTCTGCTCTGTGCTCACTGAATGGAAAATCATGTGTAATGTTTTTGTTTTTTATTTCATCTTTTAATTCTTGCTTTCTCTACTTGTAAATAAATGTATGGTATAAAAATATGGAAAGCTCCCCTGAGCTCTGGGCAAGGGAAGTGAGCCACAAATTACATAGCAGTTTACCAAAATCCACAACATAAAATGTGGTCCCTTAATCTAGAACTGCGTTCAAACTGGTCTGAAATGAAACTGTGAACAATCAGGAAATCAGACTCATAAAACTGGTAACACTTGCAAAAATATAGTTTCAAAAAGCATACCTCATTTCTACTTACAACCCACAAATAAACATCATTATTATTTGATAGCATCTTTATTCATTTTTCTGTCTAATTAAACTATGTTCCCATTATTTACTTAAGTAAAAAAACAATTAATATTTCTGATATAGCCATGTTGGAAGTAGCTATGTGCTTTTAGAAAACAGTATGTTTAAAAGGTTGATTATGCTATACTTGATATTCATTGAATGTGATATATGCAAACATTATAATTAATTATATAGGATAATCTATTTATGGAGCAGATTTCCTTACTTAATGCTAATGGGAAGTATTAGTATTATCATGTATTCTAATTTTATTTTATAAATTATTGTATTCTAAATAAATTTTATTTGGATAAAACATTTATTTTAAAGTAAAGGATTGCTTATTTCACAATGCATATGTAGTATTAAGGATAAGATAATGCATTCATTTGTTCCAAGGAGAATATAAAGAGATTAGTAAGACCAATATACAACAGTCTGACCTGCTTGTACCCCATAAGAAGAATTGTTCTTCTTCAAATCCTCTTTAAGAGACAGCCTCATTAAGTAAAATAAAACAGTTTTGAATGTGTAGAACCACAGGAATTGAAAGTATGACTCTTTTGATTATTAAAATATACTGTCTAAAAAGTATAGAAAGTCTTAAAAAAGCAAGGTTAGTAATCTCAAACATCTAGTGTTAAGAGACTTAGTCACTAATTCTTAGGTCTAGAAAAATACTGCTGATATCACAAAAAGCTTTTTAGGTTGTGTTAATAAGTTTTCATGCTCTAAATGTATGAAGAATTAGTAGGAAGTACTATTACTCATATAGACTCCCTCAAAATTTCTAGTAAAGCCTCTGTATATGGTCAAGTACAATGTATTCCTAATGTGAAATTTTTACTAATATGTATTAAAATAATTAGAAAGCTTTCTTAATTGTTTGTTCAGTCAGTAATGAAAAAGTTAAATTTAAAATCACTAAAACTACAAAATTTTAGTTGAGACACTAATTTAATTAACCAGTCTCAGAAAAGGTTTTATCTTAGAAGCTAAAAGTTGTGTAATTCAATTATTTTTCAAATATCTGATTTATTAATATTTGACTCCAGAAATTTGTCTTTATTTTTACCATAACCCTTGATATGTCTCTTCCTTTAACAATACATTCTACCATATGGATCGCTGAGCCATTGGCATACTGCTTTTATTATAATATAAAGAGTGAATTCAACATCTAAAATCCTGTGTCACCTTCTTTGCTAAAGGTATTTTCTAGGAGTGTCTTGGTAGTTGGACAAAGGGAAGGTAAAAATACTTTTAATGGCAACATAAAAGAAATGAGCAGATATCTCAATTTAGTTCAGATTTCCTAAAACTCTATTTCTTAGACCATGGCAATTCAGATGCTCTAAAGAGGTGGTGATAGAGAACAGGTTGGAGTATCATGGGAATTACCAAGATGATGTCCTGACTTTCCTCTGCAGGACTCCAGTTCTTTTCTGCTGCTCCCTGGTTCTCCCACGGTCTTCATTAGGTCCTGGGCATTTGCTTCTCATTCTCCAGGTTTCTTCTTTCTTTCTTTCTTTCTTTTTTTTTAATTTCAGAGTATTATGGGGGTACAAACACTTTGGTTACATAAATTACCACCCCCCTCTCTCCTGCCCAACCGGGATGAATGTTACTTTCATATATGTACTTAAGCGTTGCCAATTAGTACCAATTTAATGGTGAGTACATGTGGTGTTTGTTTTTCCATTCTTGTGATACTTCACTTAGAAGAACGGGCTCCAGCTCCATCCAGGATAATACAAAAGGTATCAGTTCACCATTTTTTTTAATGGCTGAGTAGTACTCCATGGTATTCTCCAGGTTTCTCTCACATTCTTTTTCTTCTACTACTAGCATCTCTCTATCTTTCTTATCTGGACCTCAGTTTTGCTCTTTTTAAGTGGGTTGATAAATAGGTATATTAATAACTGCTAAGGTATATATGTGCTTCTCCAGATTAGTCAAGATTCAGACATTTTTTATCAGTAGTGATTCACAAAAAAAAAAGTTGCATTAAAATGATAACAAAAAGGTGAATTGTGAGACATAAAGTTCAGCTACAAGGACACATGCTTTGGATAATGTCCCTCAGACTATATCTACATGAACAAACCCTTTCTTTCTTATTGGCTCATAGGATTAGCTGTCAGTTTACATAAAAAAATAATTAAAATGCCCTCCTGTGATGTAAGGAGAAAAAAACAACAGATGAAGTCAGGGTCGGTTGTAACATTTCATCAGACTTTCTTTAATGCTTAAACTCTAAAGGAATTCTCAGGTTAAAGAGGTCATAGAAATTTTAAATCTCTCAGAAGGTTATTTTCTCCAGACAGGACAGCTTCTAAACTCTCTTAGAAAATTGATCTTTGGTGCCTTGACTATCATTTCCAAAAGAAGGTGGCTCCCTAATTTCTCAGGATGAAGTCTTCAAATTATTAGGTTGAAGTTATGCTTCATAAACTGAGTTGGAAAGATAGCAATTTTCAAGAGAGATAACATACCAAAAATTTTGTCCCAAGTAAAGCTCAGTGAAGCAAAATATTTTGATGCAGTCACTTATACATAGCCTTTAAAACAGGCAGACTACATTCCCTGTTAAAATTAAAATCATTGAATTTTTGATTGACTTATATTAAGTAATAAGATCACTCAGTGACTTCTCTCATCCTTATTCCTTCCTTAGCTTCATTCTCATCAGTGGACTTTGACTTTCTACTGTGTTCTGAAATATGAGGCTTATAGCTTCTCTAAGGAAGGCAGAAAGCAGGAAGGGTGAGGGTGATGCCATCCTACAGTTTGTGCTTTAAATGGTCTCAAACAAGCACATTAGGCACACAGAGAAACAAGAAAATAATTCTTTATTTCTGATTCCAGTTGTACAGTCCTGACTATTGTTGCAGAATCTGCTGGGGGAGGTGGGAATTCCCAGGCAGCATCTCTGATCGACTGCACCATCTTTCCATCCCCAGAAACCTACTGCCTAGCGGATAGTAAATCTTGTAGTATAATTCTTTTAAATAAATGTTTTTGTTTTAGAATAGTTTTAGATTGACCAAAAAGTTGCAAAGATAGTAAAGAGTTCCTACATATCTCACATCCAATTTTCCATATTATTAACATCTTGCATTGGTGTTACATTTGTGACAATTAAAGAAGCAATATTGATATCTCATTATTAACTAAAGTCCATTTTTTATTCAGATTTTTTCTTACTTAACGACCTTTTTCTCTTTCAGGATCTTATCTAAAACACCAAATTACACTTATTCATCATGTCTTCTTAGGCCTCTTGGCTGTGTTAGTTTCTCACATTTTCCTTTTTTTTCTTTGATGACCTCAACAGCTTAGAGGTCAGGTATTTTGTGAACAATGTTGCTGAACTGGGATTTGTTCAATATTTTTTCTCACGGTTAGACTGAGGTTGCAGGTTTTGGGAGAAAGACCACGGAAACAGAGTGCCAGCTTTATCACATCATATTAAGTGTGCATACTGCCAATATGATTGATCACTGTTAATTTTGGCCATGAGTACCTGGCTGAGGTACTGTTTGTCAGGTTTTTTCACTGGCAATCCCTTCACCGCCTTTTCATACTGTACTCTATGGAAGGAAGTTACTTTGTGCAGTCCATATTTAAGAAGTGGAGACTTATCCTCCATCTCCTTGAGGCAGAGCAACTACCTAAATAGCTTGGAATTCTTCACAAATTTGTCTCTTTGCCCCCACTTATTTATTCATTCCTTCATTCAATTAGTATGAACTCATGGATACTCATTTTATACTTTGGGTTATAATCCCATGTTACTTTATTCATTTTGTTGTTTTTATTGTTCTAACTATGGCCATTGGGAGTTCTTCTAGTTGGCTCCGATGTCCTTTTGACATAATCCATTATTGTGGGTTTTCATTTTTAGTACTTTCTTGCTTTTGGTCACTATCAGATGCACAAAACTCATCTTATATGTTTTCTGTGTCAGCCCTACAATCAGCCATTTTTCGAAGGAGTCTTGATTCTTTTTATTGAAAAATGGTATGAGAAATCAAAAACTGGGTGCTAGGTGTTCTTGTTGGTATTGGGATGTTGTTGTTTTTAAACTTTCTCTTCAAATAGAATAAAAATATCTGTGTGTATACTAACCCATGTATACATACATCTATAAATAATTCTGTGTGTATATATTTGTGCATGAGTTACACTGATATCTTCAACTCTAATATATTAGCACAAGGATCATTATAGCCTTCTCCCCTTGCTTGCCTGTTATCCTCAAGTGTAATTTTTTTTTTAACCCCAAAGTCATTGTAACTCATTTTATGGCCAGTATAATACTACAAAAAATAACGTGGAAATAAAAAGATAAATAAAACACTTCTATTCTTGATACTTTTGACATTGTCCTCCATGCAGCTTCCAGAATGATCTTTTCAAAATGTAAGTTAGGGCTGGATGCTGTGGTTCACAGCTGGCACTCTAGGAGGCTGAGGCGGAAGGATCATTTGAGGTAAGGAATTCAAGACCAGCCTGAGCAAGAGCGAGACTCTGTTTCTACAAAAAATAGAAAAATTAGCCAGGCGTGGTGGTGTGCACCTATAGTCCCAGCTACTCAGGAGGCTGAGGCAGGCGGATCGCTTGAGCCCAGGAGTATGAAGTTGCAATGAGCAATGATGATGCCACTATAGTCTAGCTGGGGCGACAGAGCAAGACTTTGTTTAAAAATAAAATGTAAGTTAGAACAAGTAAGGAAATTGGATCAGTTATTTAAAAAATCTCTTATTAAAAAAACCCCCGTATTGATGGCTTCACTGCTAAATCCTATGAAACACTGAAAGAACAACTAATACCAATTCTCCTCACACTATTCCAGAAAATTGAATAGAAAATACTTCAAAACTCATTTTACAAGACCAGCATTACCCTGATTCTAAAACCTGACAAGAACATAACAAAAAAAGAAAACTAAAGACCAATATCCCTGATGAACATGAATGCAAAAATTTCAGACAAGATACTAGCAAATCAAACCCAACATTAAAAAGATCATTCATTATGATCAAGTGGAATTCATCCTAGGAATGCAAAGTTGGTTCAACATATACAGCAATAAATGTGATACAACACATTAAGAAAAAGAAAAACAAAAATCATATGATCACTTCAATAGATGCAGAAAAAGCATTTGACAAAATTCAACATCTCTTCATGGTAAAAAATTTCAGCAAATTAGGTATGTATCTCAACACAATAAAGGCCATATATAATAAACACACAGCTAACAATGTACTGAATTAGGAAAAGCTGAAAGCCTTTCCTCTATGATCTGGAACAAGCAAGGATGCCCACTTTCACCACTCCTACTCCACATGGTATCGGAAGCCCTGGCCAGAGCAAATAGGCAAGAGAAAAAAATAAAAGGAATCCAAATTGAAAAGGAGGAAGTCAAATTGTCCCTGTTTGCAGATGACATGATCTTATATATAGAAAAACCTAAAGACCACCAAAAAATTGTTAGAGCTAATAAACAAATTCAGTAAAACTGCAGGATACCAAATCAACATACAAAAATCATTTTTTTACTAGTTATACATGTAGCATTTCTATATGCTATAGCAAACTATCTGAAAAAGAAATCAAGAAAACAATTCCATTTACAATAGCTACAAAAAATAAGATACCTAGGAATAAACTTAGCCAAGGAGGTGAAAGACATCTACACTGAAAACTATAAAACATTGATGAAAGAAATTGAAGATGACACAAGTAAATTGAAAAATTTCCTATGTTTATGGATTGAGGAATTAATAATGTTAAAACTGCCGTATTATCCAAAGTGATATACAGATTTAATGCAATCCCTGTCAAAATACTGACATTCTTCACAAAAACAGAAAAAAAGATCCTAAAATTCATATGGAACCACAAAAGAGTCAGAATACCTAAAGCAATCTTAAGCAAAAAGAACAAAGCTAGAGTCATCACACTGTCTGATTTCAAAGTACACTACAAAGCTATAGCAGCCAAAACAGCTTGGTACTGGCATGAAAACAGATATATAGACCAATGGAATAGAACAGAGATCCCAGAAATAACTTCTCACAACTACAGCCTACTCATTTTCAACAAAGGTGCCAAGAGCACACACTGGGGAAAAGACAATCTCTTCAATAAATGGTGCTGTTAAAACTGGATAGCCACATGCAAAAGAATGAGACTAGACCTCTACCTCTCACCATATACAAAAATCAAATCAAAATGTATTAAAGACTTAAATGTAAACCCCAGAACTATAAAACTATTAAAAGAAAATATGGTGGAAATGCTTTGCAACTTTGGGCTGGACAAAGATTTTTAAAAACAAGACATCAAATGCACAGGCAACAAAAGCAAAAATAGGTAAATAGGATTGCATCAAACTAAAAAGTTTCTGCACAGTGAAGGAAACGGTTAACAGAGGGAAGAGACAACCTACAGAATGGCACAAAATATTTGCAAACTATCCATCTGACAAGGAGTTAATGTCTAGAATATGTAAGGAACTTAAACAACTGAACAGCAAAAAAGAGATTAAAAAGTGGGCAAAAGACATTACTAGAGCTTTCTCAAAATAAAATACATGAAGGCCAACAGGTACATGAAAAAATACTCAACATCACTAATTATCAGGGAAATGCAAATCAAAACCACAAGGAGATGCCACCTCACTCTAGTTAGAATGGTTATTTTCGAAAAGATAAAAGAAAACAAGTGCTGGTAAGGATGTGGAGAAAAAGGAACACTAACATACTGTTGGTGGAATTGTAAATTAGTACAGTCACTATGGAAAACAGTATGGAGGTTCCTCAAAAAATTAAAAATAGAACTAACATGATCCAGCAAGCCTACTGCTGGGTAGATATCCAAAGGAAATGACATCTGTATGCCAAAGAGATATCTGCACTCCCATGTTTATTACAACACTATTTACAATAACTAGGATATGAAATCAACTCAAGTTTCCAAAAATGATGAATGAATAAAGAAAATGTGGTATACATACACAATGGAATACCATTCATCCACAAAAAATGATGAAATCCTGCCATTTACAAATACATGGATGGACCTAGAGGACATCATGTTAAGTGAAATAAGCCAGACACAGAAAGACAAATACTGCTTGATCTCACTCATATGCAGAATCTAAAAAAATAATGATAATAATAAAGAGAGAGAGAGTTGGTATCATAGAAGCAGAGAGTAGAATAGTGGTTACCAGAGACTGGAGAGGGGAAGGAGGAGGGAAGGATGGAGAGAGATTGGTCAAAGGGTACAAAGTTACATTTAGATAGGAGGAGTAAATTTGGTGTTCTGTCAAACAGTAAGGTGACTATCGTTAACAGTAAGGTATTACATATACTACAAAATAGCTAGAAGAGAAGCTTTTGAATGTTCTCACCACCAAAAAAAAAATGATAAACACATGATGTGATGAATATGCTCAATACTGTGATTTGATCATTATACAACATATATTTGTATCAAACCATCAAATTGTACCCCATAAATACAATTATAATGTGTCAATTTAAAAAAAAAAATCCTTAACTTAAAAAAAAAATCTAAGTCAGACCATGTTACTTTTGTAACTAATAGCCTCCAGTGGCTTCTCATTGCTCTTGGAATAAAATCCAAATCCCTTGCCCTGACCTAAAGGGCCCTACATGATCTGGCTTCTGTCTACTTCTTTCTGTCTCATCTCATGCTCTCCTTCATGGCTCCCTTCCTGCCGTAGAAACTTACCTCTTTTCTATTCCTTAAACTAACCAAGTTCTTTGCTATTTTAAGATCTTTAGACTTAGATGTTTTTTCTTCATTGAATACTTTTCCCTTGGGTCTTCACATATTCAACCTTGGAGGTCTCAGCTCAAATGCGATCTCTTCAAAGACACCTTCCCATGCTATTCCATCTGATGTTGTTTGCTAGTTACTCCGATCTCATTTTCCTATTTGTTTACTTCCTGGCATTTGGCAAGGTCTATATGTTTCCTGTTAATTACATATTTATATGTAGCTAACAATTCTTACCTTCAAGAATGTAAATTCCACTAGGGAAGGACTTTTGTCGATTACTTTACTGCTACTTCTACACCTGAGATGCCCATTTCTATGAATAAATTGGCAAAAAATTGTTGGAGCTCTCTTCTATGAATTTTGGCTCTGCGTTCATCCTTAATAGGACATCATACTCCTGTTTACTCATCCGTAAAGAATGTTTGGAACCAAAACTCATAGTCTATGACTATGGGTTATTATCATAGGGCCACACCCAGGAATAATAAAGGTAGAACAGTCTTATGTGTACATGTGTTGGGGAGAAGAAGGGAGTGGACAGAGGATTTTGTTAAAAAATTATTTCATACTAAAAAGTATGTTAACCCCTTCTAGTGTGGTTATTCTTCTTTTCTACTGTCTACAGCACAGCTATCACAATGGTAGGCACAGGACACTTGTCAGAGAGTTGTAAATACTGAACAGGGTAATATTAATGTAAGATAAAATGTTTCTTTGGGGAAAGTTTCTGGAAATGCAAATAAGATTGTTTTAAAGATGGGGAAAGACATGTTCTCCTATGAAAAGTAGAGGTCTGGGTTAGGTTTTTAGCATTTGCCAGTAATTTCAATGGAAGGAAATTAAAACAAATTAAAAATAATTAAAACAATGAAGATTCAAAAATCTTTCCCTAAAATTGGAGTCCCAGGGAAAGAGATATGATTGCTCAAGGAAGGAATCAGCAGAAAGCACATTCTAGGATAGAAGCAGTGATAAGGGAGTTTTCAGAACTGTCTTGAAAGTCACAGTTTTTCTTTGGGACATGGGAGAAGACCATTTCTGGAAGAGGACTTGTGAGCACTAACGTCCATTTTCTGGTCCAATATCCATCCAGGATCCTACACTATATATAGTTTTCTTATTGCCTTAATTTTCTTCAATCTACAACCATTCCTTAGTTTTTCCCTGTCTTAACTGACCTTGATACTTTGGAAGATCATCAGTCAGATATTCAGAATGTCAGTCAATTTGGGTATGTATGATGTTTTCCCATGAGTACATTGAGGTGATTCCTTTTGGTTAGAGTACCACGAATAATGTGCCCGTCTTACTGCGTTATATCCAGCAGTAGTATACGACGTTGATATTTCATGTGATGTTAACCTTGATCACTTAGTTAAAGTAGTATCTGCTGGGTTTCTTCATGACAGAATTACTGTTTTTCCCCTTTGTAATTAATAAATATCTTGAGGGAGATACATTGAGGCTAAGCAAATATCCTGTTTCTTCTTAAACATTCTCCCACTAATTTTAGCATCCATTGGTAGATCTTGTCTGCATTATGACTGTAGTACTCTAATGGTGGTTACTCTATTTGATAGAATTTTTCAGTAGTTTAAATAAGTTAAATAATGTAAATACAGAAAATTCTTATTTCATGTTAACTATTTGTATTTTATTAGTGAATATGAATAATGGCTACCATTTATTTAGAGTTTACTATGTGCCAGGTGCTGTCCTACATATTTTATTAGCATAACTTTGTTTAATCATCACAACAACTTTGTGAAGAAGGTATCATTGGTATTCAGATTTTATAGAGGAAGAAAATGAAGCATGGACCAGTTAAGCTAGAAAACCAAGGGAAGTCTTTTAGCCACTAAAGTTAAAGGACATATGTTGGGAATATTCTATGCAGTCTGGATGTCAGAACAAAAGGGCATTGAGAAAAGCACATCATCTCTGTTGTGTTCCTGCCAAAAATGTATAATGTACATCTAATCATGGGGAAAACATCAGACTAACACAAATTGAGGCATTGTCAGGATAACTGACCAGCATTCTTCAAAAGACACAAATAGCCCTTGTTACAACCCTACCCTGTCCAGTGCCCTATATTTATTTCTAATTATGAAAAGTCAGCATAATTATAAATCCTACAAAAGGGATATGTTTCTGCCTTTCAGAGTTTCAAATTTTAAAAAATCATTAATAAGCTTGTAACTCATTTTATTCACTAGAATTAATAAAATCATTCAATTTCAAGAGAGAAATTAGATAATTTGAAAGGTAAATTATTCAATATAAAAAAGACTTTCAGACAATATGTAACTTACTTAGAATGCCTGATGGTCCCTTAGAGATAAGTGAGAATAGTGACCATAGGAAACTTAGTTAAATATAGTTTCTATAGCTGTAAGTACCTAGCCTATACCCTGTATATTCTCCACAATTGATCCCCACCTTCCACCTTACCCACAGGGGCAGGAGACAGCATGGAGTATGGCTCTGGGAAGAGTAGAGGATATCTGCTTTTCACAATTCCGGGTAATAAAAGCAATTATAATTTTCTGATTTAGGCTACATCAAAAATGCTCCTTAGTCAAAATGGATGCATTAAAATGCTTGAGTCAAGACTCATGTGCTCAAACTCATAATTTTCCCCCCTTGTCATCACCTCTGCAATCACTGAGAGCTATTATTCTGTCTATTTCATTGCTTTTCTAAGATTTTAGGTTCTTGGGAAGATCATGAGATTGTGACCTTAAATGAGTTGATGCTGTTTTGTGCAGAATTCTGTTTTGTGTCAGTAGACAATTGTACTTATTGAATGTTATTTGATAAAGGAGAGATGAGAGATGAAAGGAAAGACTGTGCTCTCCCAAGTCTAAAAGATATGATGAAAAGTTGCAGTATTTGGAGCTTCAAAGGTTTTTTTTTTTTAATTCTATAGTTTTTCTGAAATAGACGAATTTCAGATAAACAAAGACTTTAAGTGAAATTTTAGTCATCCTGGTAGCTTTGTTTTTTAAAAGCTAGATAGAGATTATTGAGTAAATGATATAAATCTTAGTCTATGAATGCTGAAGTTCCATGGGTACTTATTTTATTTAAATAAACTTAAAGCTGACAGAGCTCCCTTTCTGATGGGTTGGTGGGACATTCAATTTCACTCATTATTAAGATTCAGAGCTCCATGTGTTTGCAACCATTCAATATCTTATGCAGGAACAAAGGAGGTCACTAGTCATTGTTCCTCTTGTTGTCACTAGGAACACCATTGTTCTAGTCTGCATACAGCCTTCCTTTGGGTCTGGGAATTCTCCAGTTCCCAGGTCTTGACTAAAGTGTGTGGCATTTTGAAGAGTTTGAACATCACTATGCTAAGGACAGTGCCTTTCTGGAAACTCCATGTACCCAATATAACTATTTGTTCTCATGTCTTTTTCTTGCTTTTTCACCCTTTCCACCCCTGGGCTTCTATACAGCTTCTGCTTTCATCGCTGAAAAATTTCCTGTGGCAAGAAAATACTTACATGTCTACTTTCCTGCTTAAAATAAAAGAGCAGGAAAAAACCCCACAAATTTCTCTCTCAAAAATTATCTTGCCACAGTTGCTTGGGAAGATAAGGAAAAAGGTGAAGATATGCTTGCAATTTTTATCTTTAGAGTGCTAAGATGTGCTTAGACCAGATGAAGGAAGATTCTAGGACAACTGCCACCTATATATGGCTTGAGCAATAATGTAGTCATTTATTGACACAGTTAGCATAGCAGAGTGAGGAGGTTTGAGGGGATATAATAAGGTTTGGGCATGTTGAATTTAAACTGTCTGAGCAACATTATTGTGCATTGTCCAGCAGAAAGGTGAGTGTAAAGCTCAAGGAAACAGTGAGGGATGGAGACAAAATTATAGAAAGTTAACAGTGCATATGTGGTATTTCAGTAAAAAAAAAACATGATTTGTATCATAAAAAGACAGCATGGGAATTTCCCTCTGAATTTATCAAAAGAAATGTATTATAATTCAATTTCACCTATAATTTAGTTTTGCAATAGGTATCCTGTTAATCTGTTGGTCATTCATTTATTTGTTTAACCATTTTTATATTCAGAAAATATTTATTGAATTCCTATTATGTGTCAGCCACTGTTCTGGGCATTAGGTATAAATCAATGAAAAGCATAGAAAAAGAGAACCTGTGCCTTAATGGAATATACATTATAATTGGGAAGACAAAATAAGTAAAATGAAAAGTATATCAGCTGTGGATAAGTGGTGTGAAGAGAAATAAAGCATTAAGGATAATGATTCCTAGTGTGGCTAGGGATTGCCATTTTAAAGAGACTGTTCATGTAAGTTCTCACTGAAAAGGTGACGCTGGAGAAAACTACTAAAGAACAGACATATAAAAGGAGCTATGTGGACAAAGCAAGGAAAAATAGTCTAGGCAGAGGGAATGGCAAACGTAAATGCCCTGAAGCATAAGCGTGGATGGTAAGTTTGAAAAGATGACAAGGGGGGAAAATTATGAGTTTGAGCACATGAGTCTTGACTCAAGCACTTTAATGCATCCATTTTGACTAAGGAGCATTTTTGATGTAGCCTAAATCAGAAAATTATAATTACTTTTATTACCCAGAATTGTGAAAAGCAGATATCCTCTACTCTTCCCAGAGCCATACCCTGTGCTGCCTACCCTTTCCAGTATGGCTGGAAAGATATGAGTAAAGAAGAGAGTACTAGGAGAAAAAGTGGGTTGGGTTAAGATCATATGGGACTTTGTAGGCTCTCACAAAATCTTTGGATTTTCCTTTGATTGAGATGGGAAGCTATTGGATGAGTTTGAGGCAGAGGACTGATGTGATCTGATAGAATCACTCTGGCTACTTACTACATAAGGAATAGACTAAAATTGGGCAAGAGTGGAAGCTGGCAGACCAGATGAAAGGATACTGCAATTATTCAAGCAGGAAATGATTGAATAGTCCTAATAGTAGTGTCAGAGATGAAACGTGTTTGGATTCTAGATAAATTTTGAAGCTGGAGACAATAAGATTTGCCACTGGATTAGATGTGAATAAGAGAAAGAGGAGTTAAAATGATCCCAAGATATCTGGCTTTAACAACTAGAGGGATGGAATTACTGTTAAATGAGATGTGTAAATGGAGTAGCAAGTTTTGAGTCAGGAGTAGAGACCAGTATTGATTTTGGACATGCTAATTTTGATGTAACTATTGGATACTGTGTGGGCTGGACATTTAAATCTGAATGGGATCATCAGTTCAGTTATAAAGGGGAGCAGAGAAATGGTCAATAGCTAGAGAGAGAAAGTCAAGAGAGGATTGTTAAAAAACATACTGGGAATAGAAACATGTTTGTCTACTGATGGGAAAAACTCTCTAGAAAGAGAAAATTCAGTGATGTAGGATCTTTGATTTAAGCTATTAGATCTCAGAATCAGGCTATCCATTGATGAATATTCATAGAATCTTTCTTATGAAAAGTAATTTAGTGGATTAAAAAAAGCATGGAATACAGTCCATTTTTGGTAAGCACATTGCTAAAGAAATTAAAACATATTTACTTGATAAGATAAATAATATTTCAATCTGGCACATAACATTTGCCAAATGATTGATTCAGAGAGTTAGTACTAGAGTAAGCAGGGATGATTTTATGGAGGATGTGCATTTTGAGAAGGTCCATGAAATTTGGGTAGGATTGGGATAGACTAGGATGGAGGTAAGAATACAAGTGCTGGGGGATGTCTGAACATCACAAAGAAAAGAAGTAACATTAGATACATCTTAGAAGGGAGAAGAAGGTTCATGTAAGGGGCAAGAGGAAAATAAATTGGGAAGGCCATATTTGTGCTAGCAATTGTGTATTATATAATTTAACTACCTTCAGGAAAGGATGGTGTCTCAAGCGACTCACATACTTCTGGTCTGGGCCAGATTTTTTCTGAAACAAGTTAAAAAGGTATTATGGGCCTGAGAAGTTAAGTAGAATTTTATTTTAGTACCAAATTTATGGTCAGATGTATGGCATGTTAATCTTTCAAATTATCTATAAGGGATTTAAAAATACTGCTAACTTCTTCTGAAAGTCCGTAAGAACTGGAGAATTTATGAACCCCAGAGACAGGAACTCATGAAAGAAGATGGACCGATGTTAATTCTTGACCTCAAACAGATTTCTAGAAATAGGAGTAGTTACATGGAAAGTGAGTTTATCTATGACATTTATTAGCAATTATTTTGAAAGGGAAATTCTTTGCATTAAAGGAAAATATTCACTATAAAAAACCTCCAGATGCTAAGTTAGAAGGAAGAAATTTTTTCCCTTTATATTGTCATCACTATTATTCTACCTACATGATTGTTAATTGCAACTCTGACACATGCAGGTGCAGAGGAAGTTCAACCTGTCACTACTTATAATTCAGGCACACAAACCAATGTGTTCAAAGGAAAATCAATAATAGGCATCAGTAGAGATGCAAAGAAGAAAATGTGGCTGAAGTCTATAATGTATTGTGCATCTTGTCCTCCATTTTTTAAAAATGTAGTTCAGCAGACAGGTCTAAAGTCAATTATGAAATTCATAAGCCCTAGGCAGATAACCCTAATTGGTAGAAAGATTGTGTCTTCCCCTGGTGAGAAGTGGAGATTATAGAGTGGTCAAATACATAATGTCTACAGAAGATAGGCAGTGAACATAAATTAAGAAGTCACATGGGAGCAAGTTTAAATAAGAAGGCTGCTACCTCTCTGCAGTCTACTGTTGTCAAGCAAAGATGGACTCAGTGCTTCAGATGTTACTTTTCCAATGTAGTAAGAAATCTATAATTTTTAATGGGAAATATCCCAATTAAAATAATGGCACATACAAAATTACTGTGTGGAGAAGACAAAACACATATGTGGGCCACGTTGTGTCCTCTGGCGTTGGCTTGTCATCTGCAGTCATGTCTGGAAGAGGAAATGGACACATGATCACCATTTTATCCTGACTTATACCTGGATAAGGATTTCTAAAACTTCCCAAACATTGTTGCCCAAACCCAATTCTCAAGATGAATCTCTCTCCCTTTGTTTAACTCAAAGATTTCTTCACTTTTCATTATTGTTTTTTATTTAATTTTAATTTTGTTTTCATATTGGCTCTACAAGTGATAATTGATGTTTTAGGAACAAATTATAGTGCAGTATTGTCAAACAAATAATAGATGGTAAAAAGAAGTTGTGAAAGATTTTAGCAGCACATCTTCATTATTACAGTGACATTGAATTTTATCAGGGTGGTATAAATATTTCTAGTTTTAAAAACATTGTTAAATTCTTTTTTATATTTAGCTTTGCTCACCACACCTTGAACAAACCCTATTCTATAATATGCTCAGCAGAACAAGCACTGGTTCCAGACTCAAACACTGAATTCCAGTTACCATTCCACTATAACCAAATGTATGCCTAATCTAAATGCCCACACACACTAAGCCAATAGCATAAAGTAAAAAAAGAAAAAAAGTTTTATAATATTGTTTCCCTTCCCTGTTCAGCTTTGTGTATGCCACAGGATTTGAAAGCATGTGGAAGCACCACTGTCCAGGTATTTAAGTTAGAAACTGCAGAGTCTGTCATCCAGCCCATGGGCTCTAAAATTAGAATGTACAACGTCTACTCTTCCATCAATCCTTCTCCTTCCCCGTTCTCACTGCTCTAGTTTAGGCTTCATTATTCTCATTCATTATTTCAAACTTTACTGTGCATATGAATCACCTGGGGATTTTGTTAAAATGTGGATTCTGATGCAGTAGGTCTGGGGTCAGGTTTGAAAGTCTGCTTTTCCGCAAGCTCTTTGATGGTGCTGAGGTGGATGGTCCAAAAACCATACTTTGCCCAGGAAGAGCTAACACTTTTTAAAATTTCTGTCTCCCCCACTAAAATACAAACTCTCTAAGAACAGAAACCAGATCTCTATTGTATCCCAGTAATACTCTAGTATTAGAGTGTTTGAAATAGTTGCCGAATGAAGGAAGCCTGCCCTGCAGAGAAAAGCTAAGATATCATCACTGGTAAGGCAGGCAGGCAGGCGAGAGAGATAGTTCCAAGTCTGGCTTCTTGGCCACCTGGGAAGTAAAACTCATTGGAAATCAAGCAGGAGGGAGGGAGGAGGGGGGGAGGGGAGGAAAAACCCACCTAACGGGTACCATAAATAGTATTAGGGTGATAGGCACATTTATAGCCCTGACTCAAGCCATGTACCAAAAACATCTGTACCCCCTTAATATTTTGAAATAAAAAAATAATAATATAGCTGATTGTAGAGCTGCAAGGTACGACCATGCTTCTGACACCAGATGATCCATCTTTCCTCAGGGTGCCTTTAAGAATGGAATGAAACATATAAGATGACTAGAAAGAAACTATATTATTTTCTTCAGAAAGAGCCTTTCATCTGTGGAAAATTTCTGGAACAGTTTCTCTTTGAGTCTTTACCATCTATGATTAAAAATAACAACTGCTTCCTGCCAAGAATTGCAAGAAAATCAATAAAAGACCATGATTATCTATCTTGGAGTGTCATTTATTAGATTGATACAATTACTTTTTTTCTTTGATAGGCTCAGATTTTGAATCTGTGATTGGCCTTATGAGATGAATGATGAGATAAAATGTGTGAAAAATTAAACTTCTCTAGCGGCAAGTGTAAATGACTCAAGAGTCATGCTGGAGTCTGCCTCATTGATTCATTTCTGCAGTTTAACCATCTGTACAACAGACCCATAATGGTACTGCAGTATTATATGGTTGTCGAGTTTCAAAAGTTTGAGACACCTGCAATGAAGAAAGAGTCCTGCATTAGAAAACATGAGGCATTATTATTACAGGCAGGTTATGGACCATCTGCCAACAGCAGACACTGATCTTTGTATGTGAGCAGTAAGTTGAGTGGGGGAAGACATAGGAAGCCTCAGGCAAAATTATATAAAATCCTTTACATCCTTACTTGCTCATCAATAATTAACCTGGCAAATCTAGAGCTTGGTTGGAATAAAATTAAGCATTCCCCAAATGGCTCCTGAAATTGTAAACAATAAAATTCTTGCCCTATGATTTGATGTAAAGATATCTAGCCCTAAATGTAAACAAAAAATGACAAATTGATAATGATCAAGATAACTTTTCAGTGAATCATATTTTAAAATAAAACAGTGAGAATTTTTTTTCATTTCATTTTTTGCAATATCCTTATTTTTTATTCTTCTCTTTGGCTACATGTAACATTTCTTAGATAATTAAAGTACCATGTGTCATTTTCCAATTATTATTATATTTTTTGGTTAGCTTGTTAAAGAAAGTATACACATTTCCAATATACTTACTGCATTATCATGGTCTGAAAGTGGCCACAAGGGGTACCATCCCATGAGTCTACACATTCTTTAGCAAGACTGTCTTTTCCAATTATTAATAGAAATTGAAGGCACTTTAATATAAGGGAGAAAGTGGAAGCTTTTAGATTCTCGTTGAGCTAAGTGAATTCTCTCTTGTTACTTACTAGTCAAATGGCCTTAAGAAATTTAAATAACTTTTCTGAATCTCAATTTTTTGACTTATAAAATGGACAAAACAATAATTACATTACAAGATTGTTGGAATGATTGAGATTAAAATAGATGAAAGACCTAACAGAGGGCCTTGTCATACATTAAATATAATACAATATTTGTGGGTTAAAAATTGTATCATTATGGAAGAGGATTTCTTAATCTCAGTGAAAGCATTCCCTTATTTTCCTCTCACAGATGTCCTCTATAAAATAATCTAACGTTTGTATTATTCACATTTTTAACTTGAAATCACTAAATGATGCATTTGATGTCTGTTGGTTTGAGCATTCACTATATGCACTACGTACTGATGGGATTGCAGGAGCAATAACAATATCATCCACCATTCTAGGAACTTAGCACTGAAGACAGTCAAACAAATACAGCAAGACCATATGTAAATAAATATCAAACGAATAATAAGATTCTCAAATAATAATTGAGAAAAATAGTGGTTTCAGAATAGGCAAAGGTTTTATCATGGTGAATGGGACTTCAGCTTAGCCTTAAGAAATTCACAGATGGATAGGGGTAATGTGACAATCCTGCCAGAATGAGGAAGAGCAGAACTGGAGTAGAGGTGAGCATCGCATGTTTGGGGGTCAGTGAGGCACCTCGACTTACCCATCTTCTACAAAAGAAAAACAGAACCAGGATCACGGAAGTGAAATGGGTAAGGAGATGATGTATTCTATTAATGTTAGTTTCTCCTGTAAGAAGCACTTCCTGCCACCTTGTATTAGTTAAGGTAACACTACAAAGAAACAAAAATATACAATGGCTTAAACATAATAGATATTTCCCCCTGACATTACAAAACTGTCCACGGAGGTCATCTTAGTAGGAAAAGGCAGAATTCCACACATGGTCACCCTCCTGAATTCCACACATGGAATCCTTCCAATGTCTCTGCCATCTCCAACCCATGGAACCTCTAGAATGGACCTGTTGTTTCCATCCCTGTCAGCCTCAGAGGTGCACACACCTTTGTGCCAGGACTGGAAGCAGCACATTTTCATCAGGTAGAACTTGGTCACAGGGCCACACATAACTGAGAAAGAAGTTGGCAACTGTAGCCAAACTACTTATCCAAAAGGGGAGAAAAAACGTTGGTGAAGAGTTAGCATCTTCCATCCCAATATGATGTAAACAAATAGATAAATGTACTAGATCCCTTTGTTTTTGTTTAAATTAAACATGACTTTTCCATGTATATAAAAGCTCCTTATTTTTCATTTACCAGAGTTGGGTGAACTTTCATATTCATAGTCCTAAGAGACTCTAATAATCTTTCTAGATTCCCCTCTTCGATCTTCTACAATGAAATGGTTGATATCACTTCTCTTTTAATTTGCTGTGCCTCTCTAGCTCTATTACAAATTTTGCAAAATGTAGTGACTAGAATTGTACACTATATTGTAAATGCAGATGCACTACTATTTTGAACAAGGTAAATCTATATCTTCTACCTTTTATTCAAAAATAATTTCTGATGATGACAACTATGTTGTTGATTCCTTTGACTGCAGGTTCAAAGAAAAGTCTACACTAACTTCCAAGTGCCTTTTCCTTGTCTTTGGTATTATAATTCTGACATTAAAATTCACTATTCTTTCAAACCAGTGGTTCTCGACCCAAGCTATATATTACAATTATCTGGGGACGTTATGAAATTACTAATGCTGCACTATTCTCTCAAGATTTTGATTTAATTTGTTTGAGGTGAGGCTCAGATACTGATATTTTTCAGAATACGCATAAATGTAACATCCTGTCTGGGTTTTAACCACTGTTATAAGAGTAATTTGTAATTTTTTTCCCAATTGTACTTTATACATCCTTATTGAAATTCCTCTATTCTTTTTCTGCTTGCATGCAGTCCTATATGATCAAAACTTCCAAAATTTTCTCCTATTAGCTTGGAATTAGCACAGTGGAAAATGTTGGGGTTCTCTGAAAACTATAATAAACCTTACATTTCAGCACATATGGTAAGAATGACTAAAACACAGATATCAAATGTCCTTTGTCCCTCAGTTCCTGAATATGTGCATGATATCCAAATTGCCTACATTTTTATTGTGTATGAAGTTGGATATAAAGCTCTGCATTCTTTCAGTGCCCCCACCCCTCACCTTGTCAATGAATCCATATGGGTATTAGTCAGAGTTCTCTAGAGAAACAGAATCAACAGGATGGGGATACATACATACACACACACACACACTTAAAATAAGGAATTGGCACACACAATTATGTTGGCTGAGAAGTCCCACAGTCTGCCATCTTCAAGCTGGAGACCCAGGAAAGCTGGTGATATAATTCAATCTGAAATATGAGTCAGAAGGCCTGAGAGCCAATAGTATAAATCCCAGTCCAAGGGCAGGAGAAGCCTAATGTTCAGCTCAAGCAGTCAGGCAGAAAGGGATAAATTCTCCCTTTCTCTGCCTTTTGTTCTATTCAGGCCCTCAGTGGATTGGATGATGCTCATTTTGGGAAGGGCAATCTGCTGAGTCCACCAATTCAAATGCTCATCTCATTTGGAAACACACTCACAGACACACCCAGAAATAATGTTTAGCATCTGGCACCCTGTGACCAAGTCAAGTTGGCACATAAAATTAACCATCATAATGTACAAACACTTTAGTACTATGTGAACTTTCCTGGCATTTGCATGAGAGACACAAAGATGGGTTTTACATGGCACATTCCACAGAAAACACCTTGCAGCCTCATGGACGTGTTGGTCCTGCAAAGACTCCTAGGCCACATTGCCAATGGAGCAAGAAGTGAGGACATTTCCATTTCCCCTTTCCAAAATAAGTGGCATCTGGTCCACTCTTTCCCTTATAGATTTCTCTACTTTTGCCCTCCAATTCACTCTACTCTACCAATTCAAATTGTTTTCTCTTTATTCTGCAGAATAATTTAAATAAGCCCTAGTGTCTATTTTCAAAATATCTGAACTCCAATCCATCACTAGGTTTAGAAAAACTGAGCACCCCTCTAGTTGATGTGATCTCAACTCCTGTAAAAGTTAATGTGACTATTACAGGTTTTATTGTATATATTACAAAAAGCACTGTTATGTAATGTACAGTATACCATATTAACTTTGTAAAAGCCCACAAATATTTTTGAACCTCTGGCCCTAAGTGTTTTACCCAGGGATCTGTAAAGCTGGAGTCTAGCCATCATCTTGAGTAGGAATTTAAGAGTGTAACCTGCAGCACTTTCCCAAATAAATACACTGGTGTCCCTCAGAAAAATTCTTATGAGGAAGTTTTCCATTTTTTATATAATTTTACATTTGGGTAGTGTTACACAGTTTAAAGATCCTCTTCACATATATTTTCTTATTTGGGCCATTCATGAAACAAGCATGTAAGAATTCAAGATAATTGGGCTCTTTTCCACTTTACAGTTTAGAAGGGTGGTATTTGGAAATTCTGAACAACTAACTCAAGTGAAGCTGGACAGTAATGGGAAAGGTCACAAAAAGAGTGAAAGAAAAAACCTTGAAAGATTATTCATAATCATAACGTGCAAAAACTAGAATATCAGTTATATAGCTTAACTACACTTTCTAAAACTTAATGACTTAAAATAGCAAATTTTTCTTCTCAACATTCTCATTATTATTATTACTTCTCATGATTCTTTGGGTTGATGGTGGAGTTCTTCTGCTGGTCTCATCTGGTTCACTAATGTGACTGTAGCCAGCAGGTAGCTCAGCTGGGCTCCAAGGGGCCTCCCTAACGCCTCAGCTGAGATGGCTGGAGGCTGGGGCAGCTGGGCTCCTACCTCCACGTGTCTCACCTCCTTGGGCTGCTTCAGAGCATGGAGGTCTTAGGGTGCAAAGAGGACCAAACTGGGAGGCTAGCCTGGGAAGCTATGAAACTACATGGTACTCCCACTCCCACTACATTATTTAGGTTAAAAAAAAAACCCCAAAAAACAAAAAAACAAACAAGGCAGGGGTTCCATTCCAGTCAAGAGGTGAGGAAATAGACCCTACCTCTTGAAGGGAAGTATGACAGTCCCACTATTAAGGGCAGGAGACATGGGGAAATGTGATCCATTGGGGACCAGTATTCTAACAATCTATCACAGTCTGATAATACATTGCATGGTTTACAAATGCATTCACATCTTTTCCTCATTTAATTGTCACAACAACCCTGAAAGTAGTAGTATTATTTCCTCAATTTTTACAGTCAAGGAAATTTTTTCCGATCAGTTTCAAGATCTGGAAAAGTCAATGACTTACAAATCCAAATTGCTGTAAGATGGCATAGCTAGCATCAGACATTGTGAACCAAAAAAATCATGAAGAATAATATATGCACACAGGTATCCATTTCCAAAGACTAGGTTCTAAATTCTGAAGTTCCTTTATAAAATGGGTGAATAAATAATGCTGATTATCTAAGTTATAACCTCATAAATTATTAATATTTTTCAATTTACAAAGTATTGTAAAGTAACAAAGAAACTAATTTTATTACCTAATATTTTACATATCATATGTCTATAGGAACACATTTTAAATACAAGTGACTTTTTCTTTTATTTAAATGACAGATTTACTTTGGAATAAGTATAAAAGAAAAGAAATTTCCTGATGTTTCAGATGTCACAATTCAAACATAAATTTATCAAACCTTTCTCTATAACATTCGTCATGTTTTTTCCCTCAAAACTAAGAAGCTAGTTCATAATCAATTGTAATCTCACTTGAATTTCCTCCACTCTAGTTGTAAATCCCACTTTAAAGTAGAGCTAACAAAAATGGCTGAGAGCAGCAATTCAGAAGCAACTCGACCACAATAATAAATGAAGTATTGGACCTTAAGCCACTGAAGGTTCTTGTTCCACTAAATGAACACAATCCCCTCTCATTTTCTATTAGAGAAGGAGTATTAGAAAAGATCTGCATATATACCTATATAAAAATAATAAGCCATATTGTCTATATTTATAAAAACATGAATGTATATATACATACACAAAAATGCATATAATTTTAAAGTTAGAGAAAATAAAAATACTTTGAATTTTATCATTCATCACATCACATAAAAACAGTTATGGTATATACCATGCCATTTTTTTCTGCTGCTTCTTAAATGTAAGAAGGCATTTGTCACAAAAGATCTTAGCATTTTGGTTCCCTAACATAACAGGATTGCATTACTTTTGCTGTTATTTAAAAATGATTATTCATGTTTTTACACCACAAAAAAACTATAAATTCACTTTGGAAAATAAGAAAATTATAAAAAATTTAAAAGAAAATGTAAGATTACCTATAGTCCTGTCATTAAATATAGATTGGCTTTGTTTGTTGGTTTATTTTGCCTGATTAGGGGTTTTTTTTCAATGCATTTTGGTGGTTTAATTTTTATTTCATTGGCATATTTATGTTTACATAACTTTATTAAAATGTACTTCCTATATTTTCAAATACATACTTTGTGAAATTTTCCTATGTTTTAATGACCTCTTCAAAAGCATTATTTTAAATAAATACTTTCATAAAATACTATCACATAGTTGTACCAGATTTTACTTCTCCATTCTTCTACACTGAGACAGTAATGACTGTTTTAACTTATTGTTCTTATAAATAATACTGCAGTGAACATCTTTTTCACAAAATCATTTTTGTAACTCACAGGATTTCTTTAGAACTGATTTCCAGAAGTGTATCACAGATTATGCATCTTTTTAAGGTTCCTGATAAGTATTGCCAAATTACTTTTCAGAAGGCCTGAATCAATTTACACTCTCAAATTTATTTTATGAAAGAGCCAATTTTACAAAACGCTCACTGGTATTATTATGATAATGACTTTAATACGGACATAATGAATATTCAGAAATAGCTCAGTATTTAGATTAATGCTTGCTGAATAGTTTAATAAATATATGCTATTATTTTTAAGTTAAATAGGCTAAATTAAGTTATTTGATGATTTTTAAAATTGTAGGTATTTAAAAACTAGCTCAAAAATGATATTACTCATTCTTCTATATTTGAAGACCATTTTAACTTCAATTTTTGCAAAGACTCTAATTTATTCAAGTACTGCACCACACACAAGATAGTCTTTTGATTTTATCCTGGGTTGAATGAGATCTGCAAGGATATGGAAAGACTGGGCTATCCCATTCCGAGGAATCACTAGCTAGTCATGTTTAGTCGTTAACAATCATATTTATATTAGTTCTTATCCACAAAAATAGCAACTACCTGGGAAAGTGAGACAGGAACTACATGAAAGGAAAAGATGTGGTTCTATGTAGTTCAGAAGTCATTTTAGAAAGACATAAGGGTATGTAACAGTAGAAGTTTTCAGAAATCTATTCCTTTCATGACCAATCTAAGTGAATTAGATCTGAACTATCAGCCTGTTAAATTCAATCTAAATTCAAATAAATGATCAATAGAGTAACTATATAACAAACATAGAGCAAAAAAAGATTTTGAACCTAGCACCATTAGTTCATTTGTAGAATAAAACTAATTAAGATATTTTTCTGGCTAAGCAAAGAGAAACTCCATAAAGTTATCTGCAGCATTTGACTCCTCATCCTTATACCTTAGATTTCTGAGAATTCATACATATGTAATGCACTTGTACTCTGCCCTGGTGTTTCTCTTTATCAAGAACACCTCCTTAAGTCTAGAGGATTAAAAAAAGAAGCATTCGAAACTGAGTTATAAAGTTCCCAAAGGCAAAATCATATGAAAAAGGTTAACAACCAAAATATTTCCCAAGTGCCATCATCAGATCTCTTGTTCTCACAGTCCAATTACTCTTCTCATTGTGCATCCTATTTTCCTGTTTTCTGATGATGTTTTCTCCTGGGGGAGAGGAGAGAAAGAGAAGATGAATGCGCACATTTGCACAATGGCTATAATATTTCCATATTTCAAATTATTATGTTTTGTTTAGTTTGTCAACATTACTTTGCATATTGATTATCACTTCTTGTTTCTCTCTTATTACTTCACGGGCTCCTTTCCATCTACAGTGGAAGAAAGTATGGAGTTAACAATATAATTTTCTAAGCTTAATCATTATTCTGGGCTGGGAGTTTATAAAGGTATTCATCTTACCAATTTTTGAAGCTTTTGGTTTATGAATGTGCATACATCAAATATATTTAATTCTTGCAAAACTGGAGCACATTTTGAGAAAATAGACAGCATATGGATCATCTCCTTCTTCCTCACATCCATCTAAGAATGTTACTGATTCCCAGGGAAGCCTGGGTCACGAAGCAGCTACCCATTTTGTCAGAGAAGGCATTAAGATCCAGGATTGTGTACCTAATTACATCCTTCTTTGAAGCAAACTCACTTCTAGGAGGTGTGACCATATTGTATGTGCCCCAGAATGATTTGTTCGTATAAGTGAAAGCATTCTCTTCTTTATTTGTATGAATGACTTTTTGCAGTTTTGACTTTGGAAGTCACATCTCAGTATGTTATGAGGCAATCAAAGTTTATGCAACATTTTTGTAGGAATTCAACCAGTAATGCAATTTCATCTGATAACTAGCCATCTTTAAATGCAGTAAATTGTAGTCACAAATTTTTATAACTATGCCACTTTTTGGTTTCAATACAACTGGATGGTAAAATATCAAACGGTACAATGATCATTACAAAAACTTGGAAACTTACTTTTTGAACACCTTATTTGTTTCCGTTTATTTATTCATTCCCAATTGTTAGCGTTTGATTTTCTTTAACTAAACTAAGTTGAGATATTAAGTCCACATTGTGAGGAAAGGTAGATAGCAAAATTGGGGTTGTAGATCCAGTGCTGAACAACAACAGACCCTTCTAAGAAATGTAATTGCAAGAAAAGTGTGTGTGTGTGTGTGTGTGTGTGTGTGTGTGTTGAGGGGAGGCGGTTAGTGGGGAGTGGGTCTGAAAAAGTTATTAGTTGTATCTCTGTTGCGAGCCACCTGTATGACTATTAAGTTAATTTACCTTTTTGGGTTCTTCTGTCCACATTAGTAAAAAAATTAAAATAAAATAAAATAAAATAAAATAAAGGAGGGGGAATGAAATCATGTTTTCAAAATTTCATACTACTGTAGTATTTTAATATTTTACAATCTGGATTTTACTACAGTACTCCAGGTCCACATTTTCCCATAATTCTTTACTTTTGCTAACTGCCTTCAGGGAAAAACACAAGTTATAAGCATTCAAAACCTTACCTGCTTACTGATGTTGTATCATTTTAATTAGGTTTTTTTTTTTACCCCAATAAATATTCAGAAATGAAAGATAATTTTTAAGGTATTATTCTGCAACAAAAGACTATTTAGCGTCCTAAATGTTAACATTAATAAAGCATTTTAGCCCATTTTAATTAGTTTTAATCTAATTGTCCTGTGAAAGTTCTAAATGAAAAGGGCCATTCTTAGCGCCTTTTGGGAAATTTGCCTTAAAGGTATCAGGGATCTCTCCTGATAATCTTCAGTTACTTGAACCCTTTCCTGGAATCTTTTTTTTTTTAAAAAAGTTGAAACTACAAATCCCAGGAGCCAAAGCTGGAAACAGACACTTCCCCCCTGCATTTCTCCGCCCCCTTTGAATCTAGTAAGCTAAAGCTCAAGTTGAGGCATCCTGAAATGTGCCTGAAAGAAACAACAGCTGTTTCGCCCCTCTTTTTAGCTGTGCTGTCACTGGGCTCCTTTAAATCGCTGCTGAGAGTGAGGAAGCAGAGAGGGCGACGCAGAATGGGGTGGGCGTGGGGCGCGGGCATCACCTGTTCCGAGCGGCGCGTGCGCACTGCGAGGGCGCGGACGAGGAGGCGGGGCGCGGTGGGAGGGGCGGACGGCGCCCGGCTGGCACCGCTCAGAGCTGCTTCTCCCCGGCTCCGGGCGCTGGGGCGGCGTCCGGGAGGTGTCTTCTGCAAAGGTTGCCTGGCGCTGTCCAACATGGAGGAGGCACCGGCCGCGGGCGTCACCTGCGAGCGGGACTAACCCCAGCCTGGCGTTCCGGGCAGCGGTGCCTGGACCCGAGCCCAGGGACTCGGCCGCCTGCACGCCCCGTGGGGGACCCCGGCTCGGGTTGCTCCTCTGGTCGCGGGCTTCTCGACTGGGACGCAGCGCCAGGAGGGAGCGCGGCGGCCCCGAGTCTCCCTGAGCCATGGGCAACGAGGCGAGCTTGGAAGGGGAAGGGCTCCCCGAAGGGCTGGCGGCGGCGGCGGCGGCAGCGGCAGCCGGAGGAGGGGCTGGCGGGGCGGGGAGCCCCTTGCACACCGTGATCCCGGCCGGCATGGAGGCGGATCTGAGCCAGCTGAGTGAAGAGGAGAGGAGACAGATCGCCGCTGTCATGTCAAGGGCGCAGGGGCTGCCCAAGGGAAGCGTTCCCCCGGCCGCTGCGGAGTCGCCTTCCATGCACAGGCACGCACAGCATGATATATATGTCCGGGCATATATGTACAGCTTCCCGTGCACATATGTGCCAGCCCGTATGTGCCAGCACGGCGGTACATATATGTCGCCTCCGTTCATTTTATTCTCCCCAATGGGGTGGCGATAAAGAGATCCTAAGCCTTTTGATGGGCGGAATAAAAATGATGCAGAGTTTCTGGTGGGATAGTCAAGGGTTACATTCTTGGAACTGTGATTTTAGGTTGTGATTTTTGGCCTTTTGGAACCTTTTCCCTCTAGGATGGCGTGAAGAGACGCCCTCCAGTGTTTTACTAATCTAGAAGTCTTCCATTAATACAACACGGACGTGTTGGGTAATGGATAGAGCCTGGTGTTTACCTGTCTCTGTTTAAACCTTATCCTCGGGCATTTCGGGGTCTTTTTCTCTGTGAGTGATGGCTAAATATTTCTGTAACAATACCTTTAATCCCTTGGAGGTGATTTGTCCTCCCTTCCCACCCCACCTCCAGAGGAGAACAGAAGCTCTTTAGGTAGAAAGAATAGAATGAATACACCTTTTATATTCAATGAGGAACCCTAAAGTATGTTGTGGCATTAAACAGATGGTTTGGTCACAGCAGAGCAGGTGCTGTACATGTATTTCTGAATTGGCATATGCTATTTTTTAAACCACTGCTCTTTTTAATGCAAAAGTGGCTTTCAGTTTATGGAAGAACATGTGAATTTGTATTACCTTAAAATTAATTTTCAATACGTCCTTTTAAAAACAAATCAGTGACAACTTGCACAGGCAATTGTAAGAGCTAATCTGTAATATTAGCATATTCATTTCTGTCTCTAACTCCATTTTCCTTCATCCCAATAAATTAGTTGTTTTCTAATTAGAGTACTAAGAGGGTATAATCATTGTGCTTGCCCTGTTTTTATTATTGTAAACAAACCGTTTAACTTTGCACCCTCTAGTAGGGAACAGTTTTCTGTCCGTGGTTCTGAAACTATTCCTGCTTTATGATAACAGAAGAGAAATCTACAATTTTCATTTGAAATATTGGAAGTACGAAAGACCTGGATATATAGGTGTAGATTCTTACCCTTTACTTTATAAAAAAAATTATTTTAACTCATTTACTATATGCATATAATTTCGTCAAATAATTATAATATTAAATTTAATGTAGGAGAAATGTAAAATATTTTATGGATAGTGGCAGTATTTCCACATAAAATCTTAAATGCTTAAAATCTGTTAGGTAAAAAACCCTATTTATCTTGACAGGAAACTACGACTACTAGTGAAAACTAGACCTTTCATATATGTTGTTCTGTGTTTTGAAACTAGTATTATATTGGGCTATTTCTTTGGTAAAAGCCTTTCTTATTCATTACCTTAAATAGTACAATTTATGATATGTACTATTTTTCTCTACTTGATGAAAACTTGAATTGGAAAAAAATTAGTATTTATTCACTAGATTTTCATAGGATAATAACAAGGTATAATTTATTAGCCTGTTAGAAATGTATGCCGAATCCTTTATAATTTTCCCTGAGAGGCACAAGCAACAGGTCTAGCATGCTGGTTACAAATACCAAAAAAAATGTGGTCTTTGATTTCTAGATTTCTAACTTTTCTTCTGTTTAGAGGATGATGAAAAATATTATTTCAGCCTATAAAACTGTTGCTTTATGCAGTATTTGTATCAGATAGTATAATTTTAAAGCTCTCTATTGATAATTTTGTTATGGTAGAGTTCTTATTAATAGGTAATCTTTGTCCTAAACAGTTATTGGTGAAAGCTTTATCCAAATACTCAAAAAGAAACACTAACATTATGATTTTTGCAACTTGCTTATATTTTACTGAAAGATTTCTATAAAAGGTATATCACTTTTGGAAAGTTGTTATTCCCATATATGACAACCAAAGAAATGCTTGGTTTATCATGTAGACTTTTAGAGTTATGTTAATTTAAATGTATATAAGAAAGTATGACCAAATTATTTGAAGTTTTAAGCATTTAAGAGGTATGAGTTAAACATGGTGGGAATTTTTTTTTTTAAATAAAGGTTGAGGCCCTAGGTTGGTATCCTATTAATTTTAAATAATTAATAGTAAATTACACATACTTCACAACCAATGTGCCTCAGATTTCATGCCTTTAAGTAAGGCTAATAATACCTATCTTAACTGTCTGAGGATCATTGTGAGGATCAATTAAAAATTGACAGGGATGTTTTTGTTTGATTTTTAATTTAAAGGAACCCTACAAATATAAGGACTGGTAATATCAGTATCAGCAATGGATGACACTGCCATTGATGGCTACAGACAAGTTGTACGTTGAATTATACATTGTTATGAGTTATTTTGTTGTATTGATATCTTTTACATTTGGAAAAGTGAGTATGATGGAGTGGAAATCACCTCCTTCCCTTCAACCAGGAGTCAGGATACCAGATTTGTGTGACTGACTAGTTTTACGACCTTGAATTAGTCTCTTTGCTTCTTTTGATCCCTGTATCCTAGGGCTTAGAGAATAAATGAATAGATATACATTCATTTATATAAGTAATATATAAAAATGAATAGATATTCCTAAAGTTGCTTATATTTCTAATATTATAAAATTCTATGTGACTCAGCACTGTCAAGTATCATTGCCTGTTGTTACATTTTAAAAATATTTTATCATTCCAAATGCTTTTATATTCCTACAGTTGCATATATATTTACCTCATTTTAGCTAAAATATTTTTTCTGCTAACCTATGAAAGAAAAATTCAAATCTGGGGATGACAATAGCAAAATGAAAAGGGAAGTAATATTAAACATGGGTAGTTACCAGCTAGACGTATAAGGCAGGTTACAAATTAAATGCTCCTGGATTCTTGATTCATTGTAGACCCAAGGAAGTGCAATTTTATTACTTTTTCTATTCATTCTATTTATAGTTAGAGAAATATATAAGAAGGGCTTTACTAAAAAACTTTTCTGATTAGTAGAATATTTTATATGAATTCTGGCTGCATTGATTATTTTCTTTAGTATGCCTTTGGGCCTCCCAACCTGAGTAGATGCCTCCACAACTGTTTTCCTTCCTAAAGCAGCAGGCCAAGACCAGGTTATAAAATGAATATGGAATCTATCCATTTATATCTCAGAAGGCCTGTAGAAGAACTTGAAGTGAATAGAATTTAAGAAACGTTAATCTAGAGTAGAACAAAAACCTGATATATTCATTTCTTGGTTCACTCATTGTTAATCATCCATTTATTCATTAATTCATCAAACATTAATGCTTATCTACTAGTTGCCAGCCTTAGTTCTAGTGATGCAAAGATGAGTGAAATACATTCCCTCTCTGGGAGTTCACGGTCTAGCATACAAGGCACAGATTGCATTTTAGACACTTTTCTTTTTAGTAGAAAAACTGTTATACCAAACAAAAATTCACCAGAAGACCGCAGTTAGCTGAGGCACCTTTTTATTTTTGTTTGGTATTAAGCCAGTATCGTCTCTTAATGATTTTCTTTCTATTTTACATTCCCAGGTCCCTGTGTTTTACATTTATTTACATATTAATAATTATAGCAACTAAAACTAAGTTTAAGTTATGGGACTGTCTTTCTGGCTGTATAGGTATTTTCTGAAAGGGGGATTCTGTAATACAGTTCAATTTATATTTATAGAAAATACATGCAATTATAATTCCTGGTGCAAACAACTTGCTTTTACTTCTGGTGTTTATGTTTATCAGGAATATTTGGTATTCACGAAGTTTTTTTGTTGTTTTACACATATGTTAGATTAAGTCAATAATATTATCACAAAACAATGATTAAATAAGTTCAATAGTATTTTCAAGATAGGACAATTTAGTAAAATTAAGATTAGATTTTTTGTTCTCTGTTTAAAGTTAGATTTCTAGGACTCTGTACAAGGAAGATATTTCAATAAAATGTATAAAAAATTACTTATAGAATAGTCACATCTATAATGTAGTCCCTAAGCATGTGCCCTTTAAGGGAGTGGTATATTATCTTAATTAAATGTAGACTATTTCTAGAATAATATCAAGATCTGAATAGTGTACCTCTTTGAAAATAATCTATTTTCAGTTGTTTACCACGGCTCTTCTACCTACATATGGAAGGGAGCACATAGGAAGGCCTATAAAGAAGCATTCAAAATGATTTTCCCCAAAAGGAAATATGTAGCAGTGCATTTTAAAAGATATCTTGGAACTGTTGGAATTATCAAGGGTAGTAATTTTAATTCTGTTTAAGTGAAGGCTTGAGCTACATAGTAAAATGTACATTTTTTTGTTACCTTTTTCCTGGAGCAAATCTCCAAAAGTCAGAATTCTATTTATTCATCTTTTATCTGAAAATAAGTTTCTGCATATATTGCCATTTATAGATTATTTTCTTTCCTTCTGAGTTTTTGCTACTTAGAAGTAATGCTTCTCTGCTTCTTTCTACTATGCCTTACATCTTGATCTGTATTCAAATTTCTATATTATTAGGGAAATTCTGAAAAAATTAATATGAAGTATTGAATATGAAATAAGAAATTTTTATTCTGGTCCATTATCAGCTAAATTTGGCAAACCAAATTAGAACCTGTGGAACTTTATTGTGATCATCTCATATTTTAGGTGCTACTGAATTACTCTTTCTTTATTCTTGTTTCTTTAGTTAAAGAGAAACATACCTTTTCCAAAATGAAAAGGCTACATGTATCAAACAAAATACTTAGGATCTGATTTTCTCCATAATTCTAATGCAGAATATTCAATATGACTTTTGGCTAGAATATATATATATACACATATAAAATACAAAAAACACCTATTTTAATTATTTAACCGTAGTCATTTAAAATGGATCATGTTTCCAAAGCACTTTTTACAAATACATCTTGCATATTTTTCTATGAATTAAGAGAAATCTTGACAATTAATTACTTGTTACGTTTTAATATTAATGTCAATAATAAGTAAGATTACTAATCTGTCAATGGCAATAATAAATGATGTAGCAAATATTGTGTAAAGAGATCGTTATGTATTTTCTTCATCTGAGGAAAGTAACAGTACTTTTCAAAAGTGGGATCCCAACCAGCTTGTTACATTTTGGATACCAGGATATATCTGAAGGTGCTTTAAGCATTTATTATTACTTTGCATAGAAATTTCAGATGAAGAATTAGCTATTAAAAAAATAATTAACACGGTCTTCCACAAGAAAGATGGAGTTGTTTCTCAAGAATGTCTAAGTAATCAAAGTAGAAATTCTCATTCTATAAAGTTTAATAAGGATAATATTTGATGAATATTACCTTTCTAGATAGAGTAAAATTAAATTGATTATTTATTTTCTCAGCATCCCTGGAAAGGCATCATGTATTCTCTATTATCAGAAACTCCCCTTATGTCACATCCTAAGCCTTATTTAACGAATGTAAATTCTCAAAATGAAGTAAAAAGAGTTGTAGCAAACTCAGTTTTAAAATGAATGTTTTTACTTCTCAATGCTGCTAGTGTTTGGGAGACTAACTTCTTTGACCAAAACTTTTGGTTAAAAAAAGATAGACCCTGTGAACATGTATGTACGGTAATATGACATTGCATTGATTTATTGAGGTTTAAATTTAAGCCTATATTTAGTTAGGTTTTAAGTATGGCTAGATTCTGTCAAGTGTAAATCTAAATTGTTTTTATTATAAGTATTTTATAATATTATATCTTAATTTTTTATCACCCATAACAAGTATTATTTTTTCTTTTCTTCATCTCCTTGTTGAAAATATCAATGCATTTAAGGAAAGAAACAAAAGCATTAAAAATTTTATGATCACTTACAGGATGCTACAAAAATGGGTTCTAGTTATATTTATACCTTTATAATTTTGAGATGTAAGAAAGCAGTAGCTATTAGCTTTTTGATATTACTTTTATTTGAAATAATTTCCATTATTTTCACTTCTTTTTTTTTTTTTTCACTCTTCTAGGAAACAAGAGTTGGACAGTAGTCATACCCCAAAGCAACCAGGAAAACCTCCGGATTCCGGGCGTCCAGCTCAGCCTGGTCTCAGTAAAAGTAGAACTACAGACACTTTTAGGTTGGAGCAGAAATTGCCTGGGAGGAGTCCTTCCACTATTAGCTTGAAAGAATCAAAGTCCAGAACTGATTTTAAGGAAGAGCACAAGTCTAGTATGATGCCTGGCTTCCTTTCAGATGTTAACCCTTTAAGTGCTGTCTCCTCTGTTGTAAATAAATTCAACCCATTCGATTTGATATCAGACTCTGAGGCATCCCAGGAGGAAACCACCAAGAAACCGAAAGTTGTTCAGAAGGAACAAGGAAAACCTGAAGGAATCACAAAACCTCCATCACAACAGCCATCACCCAAGCCAGCTCCTAAGCAGCAAGGACCTGTTAGGGATCCACTTCAGCAGAGTGGCTCTCCCAAATCAGTATCTTCTCAGCAACCAGAAAAAATGAAATCACAACCTCCAGGTACAGGAAAGCCAATTCAGGGGCCTGGCCAAACTCCTCAGACAGACCAGGTGAAATTGCCACTTCAACGAGATGCAACCAGGCCTCCGACTAAACCATCAGATGTAGTAAGAGGAGAAGCATTTAAACCCTCATTGCAAAGCCCATCCAAACCACCTATTCTGCAAGCAAGTCCTGGAAAACCTCCAGCCCAGCAGCCTGGACCTGAAAAATCACAACCTGGGCCTGCAAAGCCCCCAGCTCAGCAACCAGGACTAGTGAAACCACTTGCTCAACAGCCAGGGATGGTGAAGCCCCCAGCCCAGCGGCCAGGGACTGCAAAACCTCCAGCTCAGCAGGCTGGGTCAGAGAAGCCTTCATCTCAGCAGCCTGGGCCAAAGTCTCTAGCTCAGCCTCCTGGGGTTGGAAAGACTCCAGCACAACAGCCAGGGCCAGCAAAGCCCCCAGCCCAGCAGCTGGGGGCACCAAAACCCCCAGCTCAACAACCTGGGCCACAGTCTTCAGCTAAGCCACCTGGGCCTACAAAGACTCCAGTCCAGCAGGCTGGGACAGCAAAGTCTCTGGCTCAGCAGCCTGGGCCAGGAAAGGCTCCAGCTCAACAGCCAGGCCCAGCGAAGCCTCCTGTCCAACAGCCTGGCCCAACAAAGACCCCTTCTCAACAGCCTGGCTCAGCAAAGCCCCCACCTCAACAGCCTGGCTCAGAAAAACCCTCAGCGCAACAGCCTATCCCAACAAAGCCCTCAGCTCAGCAATCTGCAAAACCAGTAAGCCAAATGGGAACTGGGAGACCTCTGCAGCCACCAACAACTTCTCCACCTGCAACACAGACTCCGTCACAAGGCCTCCCTAAAACCATCTGTCCTCTTTGCAATACCACTGAACTTCTTTTGCATGTTCCAGAAAAGGCCAATTTTAACACATGCACTGAGTGTCAAACCACTGTCTGTAGCCTCTGTGGTTTTAACCCCAATCCTCATTTAACTGAGGTGAGTGCATTAATTCACTGAGTCCTTGCTTTTCTGCCGTATCATCATCTTTCACAAACAGTGCTTGGTTTATCACTTATGTGACAGGATGGCATTGTCTTTCTCTGGCTCCATACCCTCTTCCTTTTTTTCTTCTCTGCTAATTGTAAATTAGAATTTTGGTTTTACATTTTCCTCAATTATAAGCCCAAAATATTGCCACAATTTCTGAAACAAATACAAATTGATTGAGAGATGCTGAGCACCTACTCATTTCACTCTGTGTGTAAGATCCACAGTATTTATTATTTAGCATACAGTGATATTACTTTAACTTTTAAATCAATGCTCCTACCTACCAAAGTTTTGGGACTCATAACTGGGATTATATTTGCGTTAGGAAAAAAGTGGACAGTGTTTTCAAATTCTAAATACAATTTTAATATAAAACAGAATAAAGTTTTTTAATCTACACATCCCGTTTCCCTGCTAGTGATTCTGATGTATCCAATGAGAGCATGCTTCCCTCATCTGTTGAGAGTCATTAATAACAGCATAGATCAGTTCACAAAATGAAAAAGTCATTACAGCAAATTCAACATTTATGGGTGTCTTCTCAGAAGATCACAGTTTTTAATCTCCAAGGCTTATATCTGAGTAATCCTTCCTGACCCGTCAAATCATAAAGGGGCCAATGGTGACACAAATGGGTACAAGGTTGTTTACTCAGATTGAAGGTAGAAAAGTAATTCTCAGTAAGTCAACTACCTTTATCAATATTATCTCAGCCCTTAAAGCCCTGAATAAAGTAGCATTTTAATACATAAAAATTGGGGGCATTTTACGTGGAAGGGACAACACAAACACAAAACAATCAAAAACTCAGGAATTCTCTGGAGTTAAGGAATAAAACAGTGAGGATGGGATAATAATATAAATAGAAAATAAAGAGGTTTAGGGTCTAAGAGAATATAAGATATTTTTCATTTTTAAAAGGAGATCCAATAGTCTCTACTCAATGAGAAGGGACAAAAATCATTGAGTCTATCTAGAGGACAGCTGTTAGTGGGTTGTCTGCATTATGTCTGCAACCAGCCCAGGAAGTAACTGACAGCAGGCAGTGAAGGATTGTGTGATCTAAATATCACTGAGAGATGAGGCTTGTGCACTCTTCTTATAAATGAAATCTCTGTCATGATAATAACAAGAATGATGATCATAGGTAACTGTTATGTTGATTTGGATACTTATCATGAAAAATGACGCAGATTTAAAATATGGCAACCTTTGGTTGTTTTCTAAAGTTCTGTCACTTCTTAAATAAAAGTCATATTGAGTACTTTAACTTTTCAAATAAATTGTTTACTGATAAAATTTCAATTAATAAGAACATACTGCATTTGAATTATGGAGGAAATCAGATTATAAGTAGTCTGTGTATATATGTAGTCTTTTAAATTTTGGTAAAGATAACATTTCTGCCCATATTATACTATCTTAATAGCACTGTGAAGTACTAATGACTTCAAATGATAGATGATCATCTTATAAAGTGTTTGGATTTGTCATGTGTTGGTGGCAATTTGTAAGGCAGCAGTAAGCAGTTGGAAATTTAAGCCATATAGATTATTTCTATACCCACTATATGGAGGACAGATATTATTTGAGTACCTACAATATGAAAGATATTCTGTTACATGTTTAATGGGATATAAAGATAACTCAAACATAAATGTGGATCTTAACATGATTAAAATGTGCTAGATTAGGTAATACATGTGCAAGAAAATATAATACAGGGCTAGATGATAAGAGCTGTGAGAGAGATGAACAAATATTTTGGACTTCAAAGTAGGAAATGCTCATTTCCAGTGGATGAAATTAAGGGAAACTTCATGGGGAAAATGGCATTTGAGCTGGGTATACGAGGGCTGTCTGGAAAGTATCCAGCCATGTAATCCTTCTCCTTATAATAGCAATGGCCAGATACTTTCTGGACAGCCCCCGTATAAGGATGGGCACTATTTAAACAGATAGATGATATGAAAGAGGGTAATGATTTGAGCCATGACTTGGAGCCACAAAAGTGCAGTATGTATTTAAGGAGTCAGGAATAAATCTAGGTTAGCTACAGTAGTAGAGAAGAAGTAGGCAATGAGGTTGGAGATTTTGGCTTCCACATTTAGCAAGTAGTGCTTAGCATTCTACTTTATGAAACTTATCTTGATTAATGTAGTCATACATTTGCTCATTCATTTTGTTAATTTGTGTCAGATCCCTGGTTGTGAAGCATCATTGAGTGCTATAATAAAATTAAATATTTGTTAGATATGAAATCTTCCCTCAACCAGAAATAGGGGAAATAAAAGTTGTGTGTAAGAAAAAATCATCTATATCTATTTCTATGGAAAGTAAGTTTGTGTAGGACTTTACATTTCACATAATTCTTTCTTATTTGTTTGATCAAAATTAAACTCCCAAATAATTTTATGGGCATATGTTCTGTTTTCTCTATTATAGTAATGAGGAAACTGGCATTCAGATAGTTGCTATGTTGCTTTAGTTGTTAGGATTGCCCAGATACTAAATTACCAAGCAGAAGCTAAACCAAATCTTCTGATTCCAAGTCCATTTACTCATGGTAGGAAGAGAGATAAGGTGCTATGGGGTCAAAGAAGAAACCACCACTATCAGTGGGGGATACTGGAGTTAGCTTCATAGATGCAGAAGTATTTGAGCTGCAAATGTGAAGGATGAATAAGAATTTAGACAAACATGATGAGTATGGAAGGACTTGACAATGTGAGGGCAGGCAGAGGAGCTAACTAGCTAGATAAAGGAAGGCATCCCCTCAATGACTGGGTGAGCTTGGACAAGTTATTTACACTTTCTGTTATAATGGTACAATTTGACATAGGAAAATAACATGTTCTTTGCCAAACACACTGAGTTATTAGGGGGATTAACTGTAAATTTATATGAGGAAGTATTTTTAAAAATATGATGTGCTTTTAAAGTTACAGTATGTTGTAGCACAGGTAATATTTTAAAAAAAACTTGGCCTTTAAAATTTACTTGCAAAGACACATAGATACAATATCATAAATAGTTGAGTTCTGAGGTAGCAATCTAAAGACATTTGATCAACAGTATTAATGATACCATTTCATTTTAACTTTTGTTTGTTTTTTTTTCTCCTATAAGGAAAAAATGTGATCACAGTTCTAATTCTTACCTCTAGAAAGGCATCTTTCCTCATCCTGTCTACCAAATTGGTTAGTTCTTCCAACTCCTGAATTGTCTGCAGGTCAGAGTTGGGAAGGTAGAGCTCTAGGTAGAGGCTGAAACCTTCTGTTCCAGGAGATAGGGTAGATGAAATTTGGGGGAAAACCGCTACTTCTAAACTATTATATGTATCTATGAAAAAGTGAATCTCTCTGCTTCCTTCGGAAAGAACGTAACACTCTGGGTCAATTTGCTCTCAAATAGTCAGATTGAGTAAACAAACAGTTTTTCCATGCAGAGTAGGGGCAGAGGCTGGATATTTTTTGGTACTTCAATTTACATAAATTTATTATTTTTCACTTGGATGTTTATATGCAAATAACTATCTATATTATTACTTTTGTAGTCTGTGGGTAAAACAGAATCGTAGTTTCTTTCATCACTCCTTGAAAAGACTAGAATTTCTCTGATACTTTTTACCGACACATAAGAATTATGGTTATATTTCCTTGTGACCATCCCGACTCTTAATTGACTATCAGGTCTTGGGAGGAAGAACTAGACAGGTAGTTACACTTAGCCACAAGCTTTAGGGAAGGGAACATATTTACTCTCTTAACTATAAATTCACCAACCTTCCCCCCTGCCCCTGCCACACATAAACAGCTTAGACAGCCCAAACATCTATGCAGAAAGGATGGTCTTTAAATTAACTGCCCTCTCTGGAGGCTGTCAAGGTGTGTGCTATTCCTAACAAACATTAAGAATCCACTGGTTCCAAGCCTAGACTTTTGATTCCCAGAGTTTATAGCTGTGTCTCTTCTTGCTGGTCAATTAATGGAATAAATCTCTACAATACAGGTCCTGTCTTTGGGCTTGCTTTCTGACACAGATACTGCTTTCTAATTAGTGACAAAAGCATTTTTATTATTGTTTTTGTTGATTTATTTTATCTCTTTTGGCGTGTAGCCTCAAGCAAGATTGATTTAGGGACAGAGATTTAAAGACTTGTTCCTAATGTTTGATAATTCTCCCAACTCTTATGAAATTTTGTAATATATGAAAAAGACTTGTCACTTTTCAAAATGTTGATAATGAAGCAAATGTTAGTGATGAAAGTGGATTTAGGTGTTTTTGGGGTTTTTTTTGTTTGTTTGTCATTTGTTTTTTCAGTCATCATGGCCCATATATTATTAATCAGTCTTTTGGCTAAAACCAGATATTTTATTTAACAAAATCATGGCTGCCTTTCAGGAGCTAAAAAAAATAAATAAATAAAATACAGACATAAAAACCTTCTTGACTTGCATGTATAGACTTGCATATAAACCTTCTCCACTTATTAAAAAAAAAGGAAAAACAAGAAATAACTGAAATCCTTCAGTTGGTTAAAATGGCTTAATTGGCCACCTCCTTTAGGTGGATAGACCTGCTGCTTCTTCTATCTCTAGTAAGAGAAGCAGGGGGCAGATTTGTTACGAAGAGCTGCTGGGAAAACAGTAGAGCTATGCCAAATGTCAGGAGGCTGGAACCTGTGGAGAAAGAGAGCCTGCAAGACATTCCTGATGGTGGAATAACTGAAAGAACTTTTAGAAAAGAGGATATTCTTTTTTTAGTTGTTTTCTGTTTTTAGCACAAAGGCCTTTTGTCACCTCAAATTCTAAGCAAAGACTGCCACATGGTTCCTCTAAAAAAGGAGAACTGAGCACACAAATGTTCATCTCTTCTCTTTTAAGGTCCCACTTTTTAGAAGATTGAAACTATAGTAGTTCCAGAAAGCACACCAACAGCATAAGTTGGAATGTTGAAGAATTCCTAGAAGACAGAAGGAAAATGGGAAGGACAAATTGCTGAGAAAACCACTGTACAAGTGGCTTTCAGAGGGAACCTCAGAGAAGCCCTAAACTTGGAATCAACAAATATAAAAAGCAGTTGTAACAGTAGTGGGTTGTGGTTAATAATCGAAGAATAAATTAAAGAACTGCAACAGAAACAAATAGGATAAGTGGACTCTTTCCTAATCTCCCACTGGGAAGACAGGGTGTAGGGGATGCTTTATTTTACCCCCTTAGGCTAAAGCCAGGGAATGTTCTCGAAATGAAGGGGTGAGGTGCCTGAAGAAGGGCCCTCATTAGAAAAACTATGGCCTTCAAAAAAAGGGACATGGATGTAATGTTCTCCCACAACAGAGTGTTGCAAAAAAGAAAACAAAATGTTATTCAGCAGGGAGTCAAATGCACTAAATCTGTTATCATCGGAGTAAAGGTGTCCTTACTTGGACCCTGACCCTCTGCCATCCTATGTCCTCACATTCAAAGTAGAGGACTGATGGGGAAGCAGAACTATCTACAAACAGAAAAAAAATCTGTCAATTACCTATACTAAATAATAGAGATACTCCCTATAAATGAATGGATTGAAGAGCCTAACTAGACATTTTAGCAATAGCACCACATGAAGGACATAGATGAACTAATAGAAAAAACAAAACAAAACAACATAACCAACCAATCTCATAGGAAAAAGTTCATTCAGCAATCATTAAGAACTTATAAAAATTCTCACTATCCCTGAGAAAGATTTAAGAGGATATTTCATCAATAATTACCACACTCAAATTTCAGTGAGTTGGTTGAGGGTAAAAATTAACCCAGTTAATGGTCTGAAAAGTAAAGACCCAGAATTTTCCCAGGTGATAGAGCTAAGAGACAAAAGAAAAAAACTTACTCAACTACTTACTCAGCATGTACTATGCTTCAGTCATGTTCTAGACTCTGGGGATATAGGAGTGAACAAAACAGACAAAGATTTTTCCCTTATGGGGCATCTGCTCTAGTAAGGGTCACAAATAAATAAAACATATAGTGTGGCAGATGGTCATAAGCATTATGAAGAAAATTGAAGTAAGGGAGGTTTATAATATGTATCAAGAGAGGGGTGGGGATGGGTATGGGTGGTGGTTCCTCCCTCCCATTTGGGAATTAGAGTCTGGGAGTTCATGGGTTACTTGGGAATCTCGAATTTTTAATGGTGACTCAAGTTCTGGTTGGTGTATGTAGTCCCAACAGAGACTGTGTCAAGAGTGAGGGTGGTAAGGAAGGAAAGGGAGGGAATGCAATCAAGAATGTGTATAACTCTGAGATCTCTTCAGTCCTGCCTGTGGCAATGTGGAGGTGGGGGAATGGACATTTTATGAACTCTAAACCATAGGGAGCTATTCCTATTCCTAAAAATTGGTGATAATATAAGGCTGACATAGGAAAAAATTCATTTTTTATAGCAAGGTAAAAATACGTAACATTTTAAATTTATAGATGAAAAAATAAAATCAAAACCTATTATTTAAAGTTATAATGGCAACCACAAGAGAAACTGAAAGCAAAAGTTAACACTGATTGATTCTGGAAAGTAAGCCTTGGTGGTAGCGAGGGAGGCTTTTACTTTTAATGTTATACTTTTGGGCACTAGTTTTTTAATCTTGTAAATTCATGTTATAACTAAAATTAACACTGGGGTAATTAAAATATTCAAAGTCATCAAATGATTGGTTAAACAATTATATGATGTGAAGGGTTGGATAAAGGATTTAGATGCTTGATTTTTACATCTTCACCCTTGTTGGTGAAATGTCAAGAATTTTTGGTTCTAAATAACAATGAGGATTTGAAATACCTTATGCCTGTGATGCCAAGTTTGGTCAGTTTCTTTATTCATTCTTTGTCTCAGCCACTTGTGCTTTAACTGGCCCCATGTTTATATAAAGCCAATAAAGAAAAATAAAAAACCTTCTAAGCATAAGGTTTTTGGAAAACAAAGGATATTGGGTTTTTTGCAATTCTGATAATCCATATGGTATCATTCATACTATTTAAAATGAGAATGTCCTAATTATAACAAAATGAAATTACCTTTCTTTAAAATAGTTTTCTAATGAAATTAAAGGAATAAAAGAACTTAATTATTTAAAAATCTGTATTACTTAAATATGTGTACACACACCATATTTGCATAGCTGTCATCTTTGATGAGATCCAATTTGTACCATTTTCCTTACGATTTGGATGTTCCCTGGAGATACGTGTGTGTGTGTGTGTGTGTGTGTGTGTTAAAAAATCCAAGAGTATAAAAAATATATTGTATTTTAATATGTGTGTATGTGTGTGTGTGTACAGGCTCTACCTATTAGTTTAATCATTAGAACAAAAGCCTTTTTTCACTTTTATCTTTTAAATGACTAGATGTTTCAGGTGTCTTTCTGCAGAGCCAGCTTTTATAATACCTAGTAAGCCTGTTATTATGTATTATTACAACTGGTATGAAAATATATATAGCTTGCTAAGAACAGACGTTCTGCTGTGAAACCAGATACCATAGTTGACAAAATCATTTATTGGATCAGTGAGCTGAATACAGTGATGGGTTAACTTGCCCATTGTTTATATCCCTTGAGAAAATACACATATCTAACATTCTCCCCATTCCATATCTTAATTAGTTTAGATAAATATAAGCTCTTATTTAGAAATATTTCAAAGGTATTACATTGATGATAAAGACATAAATAATGTATTAGAAGCTTATAATAGTTTTCCTTACAGTAATAACAATACCAAGTGAAACCAATAAGGCATCAATCTGTGTTCTAGTCCTAGTTCTGCTCCTCACATGTGCACTCTTGCTGATATTACTATGAATTCAGTTAAAAGTACTTCTAGTTGCCTTTGATAAGGAAGAAACATTTTCAATGCAAGCAATGTTTCTTGTCTTTTTCTTACTTCAAAAAGAAAGGAGACTGGCCTTTTGTCACAGGGAATAGAGACTGTAGTTTGAACACAGCATTTCAAACTGTGCACTGGGCACTTTATACACGTTTTGTCAATTTCATGCTCTTTTAATGAGGTGGTATCCATATTTTAAAGATGAGTAAAAAGACAAAGAAAATCAGAATCCATACTCTAAAGCATTTTGAAACTTGCAATGTTTCTTTATAAATTGGTCGTAAGATAGCTCTTTGTAAAAGTGGAAAATATATCAGATTTTAGACTTTGAGAATGTAAGTATGAATCCTAGTTCTTATTTGCTGTGTGATTTGCCCAGGTCACTTTATTTTTTTGACTGCTTACTTTAATTATTTGTAATGTGAGAGTATTCATAAATTAAAAATCAAGTTTGGCTATATATGTACTAGTGCATTGAAATTGAAATTGTAGATACACATTCATTGTTATTAATATTACTACTAATAATAATCTTTATAAAATTATAATAGGCAAGTAGGGGTAGTACCATCATTTTAGCTCCATTTGTAGATGAGAAAACTGAGGTTAAGAATTTGTGACTTTTGCAAGGTAATAAAATTACTTGGCAATGGATCCCATACGAGAAGCCAGATCTGCTGACCCAAAATTTAGCATCTTTTTATAGGAGACCACATTGTCTTTAACTAGATTATTTGATTTACCATACCATTCCCTAAACTTCTAGGTTACAGAAAGCATGTATGTGTGTAAATTGTACATATCCTTAAAGTTGAAAAGAAATGAACCTTCTTACCAGGAATTTATTTTCGGAATACTTAGTATAAAAAAAAATTGAGGTTTGAGAGCACTGGTTTTATACCTTCCTACTCACTGCTGCCCAAATGAGAGTCTTATATATTGATTCATTCTTTTTTTGTTCTCTAAGAAAGCTATGAGCTCCTACTATGAGCAGGCCATTCCGCTCAAATTTGAGAATAGTGCTGATGACTGTCATAACTTTGATGCTCACTGTCAGTAATAGAATTCTGAGTCTATTCCTGACAGCCAATAATTTAGCAATTTAAGGTAGAATCTTGTTTGTAAAACAATATAATAAAGTACATGTAGGTAAGATCTGGTCTTTCCTGAATGTAAAATGTTAAACCACCTTTTCTGTTCTTTTTTCTCTCTAATTAAAAAAATTATCAATTGCAAAACAATTCATAGAAATATGATATTTTTATAATTTGTTCAGCAAAGTCAGAATTACCAGTTGAATCCTTAAAACAACTCATAGGAACAGATTTCTATTTAGGTAAAACAATTTTAAAAAATCAAATAGCAAGCTTCAGTATGTGAACATGTGATGAGGATTCTGTAATTGTATTTGTTGGAGAAATTTTTAACGTGCAGATCTTTTTTAACTTATTTAAAGTTTTTAACTTATTGACCCAGGAAGGATTAAAAAACATTTCAGAAGGAATAATAAATGGTAATGAAAATGTGGATAGGATTTGTGAAAAAAATTGAAAATAATGTAGTGCTGATTAAGCATAATTTTAAAATCAAATTTCACTTAAATTAATTTTTTAAAATGTGCATACATGCAACTATGTGAAATTTGATTTACCAGTTAAAGTGGCTTCCATTCACAGAGAGCTAAAATAGGCTACGCATTCCTTATGAACTTTGTTTATACAAGGATTAATATATTTTAAGCATTTCATATATTTTTTAAAAATATATTTCTTTCTTTCCCAAGTCAACACATAGTAATTGGCTTATTCCAGTGATCATATGATTGAATTTAAAAATATGCTGCTTTCAGCATACACAATAACTTCATATTTATCTCCTCATATTAAGTTTATGAGGCCTTTGATGTTTTTCACTAATGTAATTTGTTTTTTCATTTTTCATTTCTAAATGAAATAATAAAGGAACAGTGCAATAAGCTATTCAGATAATTGTACAAACAGTGGCTAATTGGAGCTATTGGATCACAGGCTGCAAAATTGTGTGATAGACCTAGATGTGTGTTACTCAGTTGAGGTGTAAAAGTTTGAATTCACCATATGAGGCAGTTTATGTATATGTTAATATACATAAACATACATATACATAAAATATACAGTGTTAATGTATAACGTATGTAAGTTCAAGTTACTGATTGATTTGAGATCCTCCTCTCTTTGTATAACTGTAATAGAATATGGATATACTTTTATGTCCATGTACTGTAATTTTTTTTTATTGTGCTTTGGTGTAAGTGTCATATTTTTTGTTTTGGACTATACTGACAAACATATTAAAATATCATTTTATCATTTCATCCTATTTGTGAGGATTTACATATGTTACTGCTAGTATTTGGTAAGCATTATTATGGTTTATGAAGAAAAGAGTACGTGTTTAGTTTACATTTTACGTGATTTGGTTATGATGGCTGAATTACACAGCAGAAATTGTAAACCACACAGTTTCAGAGAGGAAAGTCAGAGGAAATCCATCCAAATTCTAGAAGGCTTTTTTTTAATAAAATTGTTTTACCCAGTTGCTGAGTATGTCATCACAGTTCTGAGGAATGCTAGTGTCTAGTTTTAAGCAAAATAAATTATGCATTAATATGAATAGCTAACGATGTCAACTACAGTGAGCCATCTGCAGCCAAACTGCTGTTAGGGAGTAACTGCCTTCATGGGGGAGGTCATGTGGTTTGGGCATTCCTTGAGTAGCAGAAAGTATAATCTGTTATCAAACCTTAGCTGGATTCCTCTTTACAATATTGATTTCTTAGACCTTTTGTCTGCTTATATTATATTTTTTGGTATTCAAAATAATATGTTTTCAATAAGTACTTTAAGATAATATGATGAGAAATAGGAAAAAAATTTTTGAATAGTTCATCATTAGATAATATCTAAAATTTAATTGGTATCCAATACAAAGGTAAGAGTAAGGATGAAAAGTGGTCACTCCAGTTAAAAGTCTATGTGAGGAGAGAAGAGAAAATAATTGGAAAATAATTTAAACCACTACACATTTGGATCTAAATGCTGTGGTTCTGACTATAATAGTACTATAATAGTTGAGAAGTGGCAGACCTTAATTGATGATGCAATATTTAGTGGTAAAGGAGGAAATTCAAAGTGGATTGTAAAGGATGGATATCATTTATGTAAATGGGAGCGGAGCCCACAGTTGACTGGGAATCTTGACTCAGGTAAGAGAGAATGAGAATCCTGCCTGGGTGGAGTAAATAGTCCTTTTAGATGTTATGGTTTGCAAAAAAGTTTAGTTGTGATGAGTCTAGAAGTAAGAGCCCAACATGTTTTATAGTACAAGCACAGTATGAAAGAATGATTGAAGAAAATTTATTCAATAGCTAATGTGAATGGCATGAACACCAGCAAATATAAATTCCTAACATTCTGTGTGTTCTTTTGATGTTCCATCATTCCAAGTACTACTGCTGTATAATTGAGCAGAGATTGTGTGATGAATCTTATGTGGCTTTTATGTTTGGGTGACATTGAAGGGTGGATGTTAGTTATTATGCCTTCTGGAATTTTTTTTCTTTTTTGAGAGAGGCTTTCATTCTGTTTTGAAGCTTTATAAATTAATATTTCTGAGAATTAATAATAATATTAATAATGTACTCCCAAAATTTACCAATTCACTTTATTGCTTAGATGTATCAAGTTAATTATCTTGAATCATTATTGAAGATACACTCTTAAAAATAAGAATATAATTTTTTGGTAGTCAATACCAAAAAATTGATACTTTTCTTTGAAAGTAGCACCATCCATTGAAACTCTGTATATGAAGTTCACAATTAAACCCTTCAAGTAGTACTTCTTGAAAGATCTAAATAAGACATTTATGATTATCCATCAAAGGCCTTAGCCAGTGCAGTTGTATTACTGTATTTCACAGCTCTGATATATAATGAAGGCTCAACAAAAGGCAACTGTGGGGATTGGATTAAACAGGGAGGTGTGTTAGATTAATTCTATGCAGGTCTACATTAGAATACACAGTGGCTTCAGATTGAGCAGAAATCCTGTCTGACCACTCTCTTACCCCCATTTGTGTAGCATATTAAGTCAGAAGACTAAAGCAACATTTTTATGCCTTTCTTTTGTTCCTTTCCATAGAACTAATTGAGTTAATACAGCTCCAGATCTTGAATTCCATTTATGCACCTTCTGTGAGTAAAGCTGTAAGTGGGGAAGGCAAAAGATGACTATTTTTCCTTACTTGTCATATAAAATCTAGAATTTAAGAATAGTTCAGATTTAACATATCTATCTAATAAAGCTGGATTCTTTCCTTTAAATACTTACATGTTGAAGATAAGAGCCCTTCCAGGACACTTTGATACAGTTGTAGGCTCTCTTGGTACTATTAATATTTATTTCATTTCTCCCACCATTTATCAAATGGGTGTAGATGATTATAAGTGTAATGTTAGGGAGGGGTTGCTACTTTTTTACAGGAGACCTGGGATGTTGTTTGTGAAATATTTGTGGAAGCCGTCTCCTATGAATCAGATTTGGCCTCAGATATTGTCTGACTTCTATGGCACGGTAAGGAAATGATAAAGACTAAAATCTTCTAAGATTATCATTCATGGCTAGAGTAGAATGAAGACCCAATCACGCAGAACGTGGGAACCGACTATATTATAGACATGGGCACCATGTGTAACTGATAGTAAGTGTCTGAGGCAGGTACATCTCTGCTCAGAATTAGAGACGAAACTTTACTTTTGGAAGTGAAACCAGGCAGTAATTATCTCCAGGCAAGGAAAATATTTATGGTTAGCAGACATTGTAATTATGAAAGGCTCTTTTTAGTTTGAATCAAAATGAGGATAGATTTTCCAGCGGCCTGAGGTATAGAATAGGGTTGTGGGGAGAATGGCACACAACGAGAGAATGAAGACAGAAGCCTGCTGTACAGATTGGGTAAACACTGGGGTTTCAGAGAGTAAACACAGAGATGCTGTAGCTTGAAGAGCACAGTTAAACATTTTCAATTAATTTGTTTAATTCAAACCAGCTCAAAAGATATTTGTGTACATCTCTGATGTTTAAAGGGTCATTTAGACCTTGGAGATCAATAGAAAGAGCACAATGAGGAAGTTCTTACCGTTCGTTGCTTAGAGACTTGTGGGGTATACAGATCTGGAAATAGCAGAATTGTGTTAAGTGCTAGCATAAGAACACCAACAAAATTATATATTTTGAATTTCTTGTAAAAACATATTTTACAGGTAGTAGAAAGACATTGAGGTTTGAAGGGAAGTGGTTTAAACAGCTGACTTTTGGTGAAAGTGTAGTGTTTAAGAAGTGATGAGGGCCAAATGAGGGACTGGCTTTGTAAATGTGAGAGAATGAGTGGGGAAGTACCTTTCACAAGCAATGCAGGGAACTTTGGGAATAATTGAGAATGTGGTAGAAATGTTGCAAGATTTCTAACTTGAATGACTGAGAGAGCAGTGGTGATATTACCATACGTTGCTCTGCCTAAGTGCATTGTGAAAGACCTGACCAGCAGCAAACTGGAAGGTGGTTTACGATGTTAATGCTGGGGATGGTTGTGGGCTTTTTTTATTTGCTCAAGGTATAGGAAGGCTTTTTTTTTGGGCAGTTAAATCAGGGGATTGGAAATGCTCTGTTTTCAGTACAAGACTGTTAAGCGCTGAGGTAAAAATCATTTCTATCTTCAACAGATTTGGCCAGTAGAATTAAATAAAAAGGAGGCTCTTTCTAGAAAATCCTAAGAGGATAAAAGCTTTTCATATTGTGATAGCTATAGATAATGATTTCAGCCTGTATTCTAGCAGCGAGGGGGAACATTGAGGGATCAAATATCTTTCGTGTGTTTATCGAAGTTAAAATAAATGTGGCCATTGAAAGGACAAAAAAGGGGGGAGTGGAGTCCGTTCAAGAAAAAAAGGCGTGTTAAGAGAAAAGCAGAATTCTTGCTCTGTGAAGGGCAGTGACTTCTGTTTTTCACCTGCCTTTTACTAACTCACTCTCCTTTCTCTGCTGAGGTGGAGATATATTTATATATATTTATAAACTGCAGTGAATCATTTGATTTTGGAATAAGGACAGTATAAAATGTGTTTCCCAGTGTTGATGCACATAATACATTAGATATGTCATAGTAGTGTTCTAATTTTGCAATTGTCCATAGATAAAGTTAGGGTCTATGGCTGGCTATGTATAAAGTTCCAACATTCACATTGCAAAGAAACTTACAATTTTACTGATAAAACCAAATGCATCCAAGGAAAATTTTCAGAGAAAAAAACAGAGGGAAACTAAGAGGAAAGAAAAGAAAGAAGGTATCATCACAATATCATCAGATATTTATTATACACCTGTAATAACCCTGAAATTGTATTATGCGTTAACTTGTTTCTTATTTGACTCTCACTGTAATATAGCCTCCATCAGGACAGGAGTTTTTGCTTCTTTTATTCAGTGGTATGTGCCCTGTAGCTGGTGCTCCATAAATATTTGAATAAAAGAATGAATATTGGTTAAATTTTACATCTACTTTGGTATGACACTTGTTAAAGATGATAATAACAATTAACAGTCATTAAAGTTACTGATCCCAGAAGTTTGTAATTTGAATTGTTAATGTGGATACAGATCTCATATAATAGATATTTTATAGAAAAAAGTCAGTGACAGTATATGTAAAAAATTATGTTTTTAATCATATTTTACTCCTTATCTTGTCTGGCTGCGTGATTATGAGGTGATCATGTAGGGCTATGGAAGAAAATAAATGGGAAAAAATAAATGGTAGTACAGCAGAACTGACATGATAACAGGGATATGGGTGAGTGTATAGATGAATATTTATAGAGGTATTTCCTTCCATCAACAAAGAAGCAAAATGGAGTGAAAGTTTACTTACATTTTACCCTGCCTTTTATCATGGTATTTGCAGGAGTAGCAATTATGTGATTGTTTTCAGACTTCAAATATTTATATATAAAAAAGTTATTTATCTTCTGAAATGCTTCAAACACATAGAATGGTGAAGATAAAAATATAATGAGTACACAGGTGTACAATACCTATACTGAAAACACCCAAGTACCTACTACCTATATTTAACAAATATAATAATTTTGATTTTTTACAGTTTTGAAAATAGAATATAACATTTCAGTTTGAGTTGAAAATTTCTTTTAACCTTCTCCAAACATAAGTTTACTTTTCATGAAATTGGAAAATAAGCTTTGGTATAACAAAGTAAAATGGTAATATGAGTTTAAATAATTTCAAAGAATCTTTAAACAGTTTAGGAATGATTAAATGAATTCATTTTCAAAAGGCAATTCTTTGAAAGTAGAGAGTATGTTGTTTGCCAGCCAAACACCTAATAGTTTTTTTTAATTTTAAATTTTATTATTTCAAAGTATTATGGGGGCACAAATGTTTTTGGTTACATGAATTACTTTTGTAATGTTCAAGTCAGGGTTAAAATTGTGCATTATCACCCAGATAGTGTTCATTGTACCCATTAAGTAGGTTTTCACCCATCACTTCCTCCCTACTCCCCCCTCCTTGATTTTCTTTGTTATTTACTTCCCTATCCAATTTTCTCAGCACCATTTATTGCATAGGTCTTCTTTTCCCCAGTGTATATTTTTGTCTGATTTGTCAAAGATCATTTCACTGTATATGGATGGTTTTATATCTGGGTTTTCTGTTCTGTTCCCTTGGTCTATGGCTCTATTTTTGTGCCAATACCATGCTGTTTTGGTTATTATAGCCCTGTAGTATAGTTTGAAGTATGGTAATGTGATGCCTCCCAATTTGTTCCTTTTGCTTAAGCTTGCTTTGGCTATTCAGGCTCTTCTCTGGTTCCACTTGAAGCATAGAATTATTTTTTCTAGATCTGTGAAATAGGACATTTGTATTTTGATAGGGATTGCATTGAATCTCTAAATCACTTTGAGTAGTATGGACATTTTAACAATGTTGATTCTACCAATCCATGAGCATGATATGTTTTTCCACTTGTTTGTATCGTCTATGATTTCTTTCCTCATTGTTTCATAGTTCTCTTTGCAGAAATCTTTCCCCTCCTTGGTTAAGTATATTCCTAGGTATTTTATTTTCTTTGTAGCTATTGTGAATGGTACTGAGTCTTTGATTTGACTCTCAGCTTGGCTGTTATTGGTGTATAGGAATGCTTCTGATTTGTGTATATTGATTTTGTAACCTGAAACTTTGCTGAATTTATTTATCAATTCCAAGAGTCTCTCGGTGGAATCTTTGGGGTTTTCATATCATCATATCGTCAGTGATAAGGGATAGTTTGACCTCCTCTTTCCTGATTTGTATACCCTTAACTTCTTTTTCTTGCCTGATTGCTCTGGCTAGGACTCCTAGCACTATATTGAATAGAAGTGGTGACAATGCACATCCTTGTTTTGTTCCAGTTCTTAGTGGGAATGCTTTCAACTTTTCCCCATTCAGTATGATATTGGCTGTGGATTTGTCCTGTATGGCTTTTATACTTTTGAGATATGTTCCTTCTATGCCTAGTTTGTTGAGGATTTTTATCATGAAAGGGTGTTGGATTTTGTTGAATGCTTTTTCTGTATCTATTGAGATGATCGTATGATCTTTGTTTTTGCTTCTGTTTATGTAGTGAATCACAATCACATTTATTGATTTACATTTGTTGAACCATCCTTGCATCACTGGTATGAAGCCCACTTGGTCATGAGGGATTATTTTTTTTGATATGCTGTTGAATTCGGTTTGCTAGTATTGTATTATGGATTTTTGCATCTGTATTCATAAGGGATATTGGTTTGCAGTTTTGTTTTTTTGTTGTGTCCTTTCCTGGCTTTGGTATGAAGATGATACTGGCTTCATAGAATGAGGTGGGAAGGATTCTCTCCTTCTCGATGCTATGGAATAATTTCTGCAGAATGGTTACCAACTCTTATTTGTAGGTCTCATAAAATTTGGCTATGAATCCATTTGGTCTGGGGCTTTGTTTTGCTGGAAGATTTTTTTATTGCTGCTTCAATCTCATTGCTCATTATTGGTCTCTTCAGGAATTCTATTTCTTATTGATTGAATATTCAGAGGTTGTGTGTTTCCAGATATTTTTCCATTTCCTGTACGTTTTTGAGTTTATGTGCATATTTTCATAGTATTCACAGATGATATTTTGTATTTTTGTGGTATCAGTTGTAATATTGCCTTTTTCATTTCTGATTGAGATTATTTGGGTCCTTTCTCTTCTATTCCTGGTTAATCTAGCAAGAGGTCTATCAATTTTGTTTATCTTTTCAAAGAACCAACTTTTTGTTTTATTGATCTTCTGTATAATTTTCTTCTTTTTGATTTCGTTAAGTTCTGCTCTGACCTTAGTTATTTCTTTTCTTCTGCAGGCTGGTGTTTGGTTTGCTCTTCCTTTTCTAGTCCCTTGAGACATGTCATTAGATTGTTAATTTGTGATCTTTCTGTATTTTTGATGTAGGCATTTAAAGCTATGAATGTTCCCCTTAGAACTGACTTTGCTGTATCTCACAGATTTTGATAGCTTGTTTCCCCTTTGTCGTTCAGATCAAGGAATCTTTTAATTTCCATCTTAATTTCATCATTGATCCAATAATTGTTCAGCAGCAGGTTGTTTAATTTCCATAACTTTGTTTAGAATTGAGTGTTTCTCAATTCTAATTCAAATAAACTCTTTGAGTTTATTTCTAGTTTTATTCCACTATGGTCTAAGAAGATATATGGTATGATTTCTATTTTTTTTAATTTGTTGAGCCATGTTTTGTGTCCTAAGATATGGTCAGTCTTGGAGAATGTTCCATGTGCTCATGAGAAGAATGTATATTCAGTAGATTTGGGTTAAAAAGTTCTGTAAATGTCTGTTAGGCCTATTTTTTCTAGAGTTCCATTTAAGTCCAGTGTTTATTTATTTATTTTCTGCTTAGATGATCTGTCCAGTTCCATCAGTGGGGTGTTGAAGTCCCTGGCAATTACGATGTTGCTGTTTATCTCTTTACTTAGATCTAGTAGGCTTTGCTTTATGAATCTGGGCACTCCTGTGGTAGGTGCATGAATATTTAGGTTTGTTATATCGTCTTGTTGAATTGTGGGCAGAAAGTCTCTCCAGCTCAGGAACCCATCAACTATCTGACATGTGAGGGAGTGAGAAACAACCTGCTCTACAGACTACCCTTCTCGCTGGACTCCAAGCCTCTTGGAGGTTGATCTCTGCTGATACCTCTATCCTTCCTGTTCTGCTCCACAGCTTCTTCCCGTGGAGTCTCCTGAAGGTTCTGGCACCCTTCCCTCAGACCCACACCTGATCTGTGTTTGTCTGTCTGTTTGTTTTTTCTCTTTCATCTAAAACTTCTCCTTCTTATTGAGATGCTGTGGCAGCTGGTGTCTCTGGTCAGCCATCTTGCCCTAATCCACTTTACAGTTTTGTTCTGTGGGAAAATTTTCTGGTGCTTTTACTCCACATATTTATTTTTTTCCTTGTGAATTATTCTGTACAAAGAACTTCAGTGCCAAACTCTTAAAATTGGTTACTTTGAGTGGAGAGGATTGGATCATGGTAAAATTCCACATTCTAAATTATTTTAGACATATTTAAAATAATCTGTAATAAGCAAACATTGTTTTGGAAAAATAAAGGTAAATATTAAACATAGGTACTTTTAAAGTATCTTCTAAAATATAGTACCAAATTCAACATCTCCTTTGTACAATGGATGCAATATAAAAAGAGTATTTGCAATTCTGTGTGTGCATGTATGTATATACACATACAATATATATCTCATATATATACACATCTCTCATTCACACACACACACGTATCACCAGTCAAATATGTACATTACTTACTCATATTGCTTTTTCCAGTATGTTCATAAAGTTTATAAGGAAACCATGATTTCTCTATTAAATCATGCTATTTATAATTTGAGGGAGTGCTATTATTTTTTATTTAATTTCTTTACAGAGAATGTTCTCTTCCTAACCCAGAATGCTTAACAATTTGTTTTCACATGTTTGAGTATGTTGCCTTGGAAGGGGAAGTAATGCTTTGCTAATTTAAAAAGTTGCCAATGTGTTCATAATTTAACAAGCCTACTCTTGGCTGTATACCTAAAACTGTGAGCCAACAATAGGAAAAATTTCTAACATAATTTATTTATGGAATCTAATATGTTAAACTTGTTTTTTATTATGCATGGTTTTTTATTTCTGAGAGTAATCAGAATTTAAGTTAATCAAAGGCAAAGAGTAGCAAAATTAACATTGGAAGAAACATAAAACTATATTTTGATTTTTACTGTTTATTTTCCTTAAAATATGGGGTGCTTTAGTCTTAGAGGCTCACCAATTATATTTTAACATAATTAAACTTTTTATAAATTAATAAAAATAATTTGGTCTGTATTTTATGCTTTGAATGATGAGAGACATAGTTTGAAATGGCAGTGTGTGTTTTGAAAAGATTTTTGGTTTTTTACAATATTATTATCTCAGTGACCATTGTTTTGTATTGTTTCTAGATAAAAGAGTGGCTCTGTTTAAACTGTCAGATGCAAAGAGCACTAGGAGGTGATCTGGCTCCAATTCCATCATCACCCCAGCCCAAACCGAAGACTACCCCTGTTACTCCTACATCAGCAGTGAGCAAACCATCCCCACAGTCACAGCAGATTTCCCCAAAGAAGGATACTGCACCGAAACAGGACATCTCCAAGGCACCTGAGTCTAAAAAGCCACCACCACTAGTGAAACAACCAACCCTTCATGGTTCTCCCCCAGCCACTGCCAAGCAGCCTCCTGTGGCACAGTCTTCGTCCAAGCCAGCCCCTCCCAAAGAGCCTTCTGTCCCATCTGAGCAGGCCAAGAACCCTGTTGCTGATGATAAACCAAAGCAGCCTAAGACAGTAAAGCCACCCACAGATGTTATATCTTCATCCTCAGCAACAAAACCTGATATTCCAAGCTCCAAAGTACAGTCACAGGCTCAAGAGAAAACAACTCTTCCTCTAAAAGCAGACTCTGCCAAACCTTCACAAAGTTTTCCACCAACAGGAGAAAAAGTCACCCCAATTGATTCTCAAGCCATACGTCGACCTGCATCAGATTCAAAAATTATTGCACATCCTGGGCCTAGTTCAGAGAGCAAAGATGAAAAACAAGTTGATCCAGTTCAGAAGAAAGAAGAACCTAAGAAAGCACAAACCAAAATGAGTCCTAAACCCGATGCCAAGCCAATGCCAAAAGGGTCACCAACACCCCCTGGCCCACGACCTACCACTGGCCAAATCGTCCCCACATCTCAACAGACCCCAAAGCCTCAGGAGCAGTCGAGACGTTTTAGTCTGAATCTAGGAAGTATTACTGATGCTCCTAAATCACAGCCTACAACTCCTCAAGAAACTGTGACCGGGAAACTTTTTGGGTTTGGAGCATCAATCTTCAGCCAGGCATCAAATTTAATTGCCACAGCAGGCCAGCCTGGACCTCATTCACAAAGTGGGCCAGGGGCACCAACAAAACAAGTCCCTCCACCTTCACAGCCACTTCCTTCTCAGGGGCCACCCAAATCCCCAGGTCAGGCACCACCAGCACCTGCAAAGACTGTACCTGTGAAGAAGGAAACAAAAGCCCCAGTAGCTGAAAAATTAGAGCCCAAAGCTGACCAAGTTCCAACAGTAAAAAGAACCGAAACAGAAAAGAAACCTCCACCTATTAAGGATAGCAAACTTTCAACAGCCGAGCCTCAAAAGGCTGTTCTTCCCCCCAAACCAGAGAAAGCCCCCAAACCAGAATTAGTCTGTCCTCTCTGCAAAACTGAACTCAACATAGGTTCTAAGGATCCTCCTAACTTCAATACTTGCACTGAATGCAAGAATCGAGTGTGTAATCTCTGTGGATTTAACCCTACACCACACTTGACTGAGGTAAGCAATACATATATTACATATGGCTATGAATATATCAGTTTATTCTGAAATGTTTTTGAGGTCAAATTTCTGAGCCAACACTGCATTTCTAGTGAAGGAAACAATATTGGTATCTTAGAAGAAGTTTCAATTACTTATTTCATGCTTACCTTCTTATTAAGTGTTCATGTTATCTATACTTTTTTGGATTAATGAACAAGTAAGATGATGAAAAGAGCTAAATTAAATAATTTATTAATTTTATTTTTTAATTGAAATAACAATGATTTGGTGTTTCATGGATTAAAGACTCATGGCTTTTGAGCTTTTGAGAACTATTTGGTTTTAACATGTAAACTCCAAATAAAAGTTGTAATTTACTATTCTCATTATGTCTAATCTTCCAGTCACTTTAATACATTAATAAAAGAAGTTTTGTTGGTTGAAGATCCATAAACAACATAAAATCTGTTATTTTGCAAAAACTCTAAAGAACTTTGTGTAACATAATAATGATGCCTAGTAGAAAATAGTGGTTCAAATATATTATGTCTAGGTTTTTTATAATTCTGATGGAGATATTAAGTGGCATCCATATAATAGAGCACTTTACTAGGCATTGTGGAAAGAAAAAAGATATATGGATTTCAGTGACTAATGTGAACAATTTTTTTATGGGGTGACAAGAATACATTCTTCACAATGCAAATGGCCAAAACACAGATGGTGAATTTCTACCTAATATAGTTATAAAAGAATGAATTAGTAGCGTGATAGTCTTCCTAGAATATTTGGATATTAAAAGACTAGGAGATTAAGCAATCATTGCTGTCTTAGATAAGTAACAACAATGTTTTAATAAACATTTTGGGAATTAATTTAAAATAATTGTTCATTGCTTTTATACAAATCAAAAATACTTAAGAATCATTTCACTCCACCATTGTTGATTTTGTAATTCATTATGATGGAAAAATTGAATAGGTTTTAGCATCTATATAAAAGAAGCTTTAGAGTTTTTGGTTTTGGTGGTATTTTTTCATTAAATAATTTTTTAAGAATAAACCATGGAAACATTTTATTTTTTACTTTAAAAAGACATTAGGTTGCTTTGATCTAATTATCATTTTATGAAAGTATTGTTGCAAAAGTCTTATGCAGATTTTATTCCCCTTTAGCTGTGATGAATAATGATAACTAAGATCGATTTTAAAGGTAAATAAATTTTGGTTTCTCTCAGTACTTCCTGAGTGGTAACAACTGTAATTATTACTTACAGTGTTTTAGATTCAAGGTAAAAGCAAAACAAAAAACCACACTTTTTTAATATTTTTAGAAGAGCAGTTTTTGGTTGTGCATTAATGAAGAGGAAATTTTTGTTTTTCCCCAATACAGTTATATTATTTTACGTATTTAAAAAATTGAACCCCTTAATGAGGAGCTTATGGTATCAACATGATGTAGTTAATTGAACTACTTCTTACAAAAACCTGCAACATTAATATCAAAACTATAATTTCTGCATTTAAAGTGTATTTTCTACACAGTAAAACAGCGTGTGTATAGTGTGAATTGAAGACTATAACTTATAATTTACAATATTATGTATATGCATATGTACATATGTATATGTGTACATTTGGATTATAGTGATTAATAGAATTCTGTCAATGTTTGGAACTAGGAAATGAGTGCTCCTTAGGTAGAGACAAACCTTCCAGGGAAATCTTTCGTTTTCTGTGTGTTGGTAAATTATACTGTGGAAGTGGTAATTTGGAAAGGAGATTTCTTGAATAAAGCAGAGAGTTACTGAGGATGTGTGTGGAATTTCAGTTTGTGTAGTTTGAATATCTAAATTGTCTCAAGTATTTAAATGGTTTAGACGAGGTCCTATTTTAATATGGTCTGTGGGATTTAGACAATCTGTCGTTGCTCAAATTATTTTGCTCTGCGGTAATTTCTTTGAGTTTGGAAGATCATGTTTAAGAAAGGAATACAATCTGTAACAAAAGCGACCAGTGTTCCTGGCTCATCTTGACTGTGCTAATCTATATGGAATTTTCGGTTAATATAAGGCCTTGATGACCTCTGGTTTCTAGGTAAGTCCAGTGGCTGGCCTGGCATCAAGGGAGTGAAGGAAATTTAGTTGAATTAGTCCATGTTCAAATAGTTTCTATTATTACCCACAGGACTTTGGAAAAATGGCAGAAGGAGTTGGTTGAAAAGAGTGGCACAATGTGTTTGCATATGTGTGTGTATGTGCTTGTAGATACATCTGTACGTAAATATAAATATATGTACATATACACAAACTTATGTATAGATGTATATAAATCCAGCAAACTCTAAATGATTCGTAGGCTTAATTCATGGTGTGATCCCAGTGTTCTTAGGAAAGTATCTCCTAGATCCGTGTTTTGTTTCTTCTATGTTTTCTTCATTTTGCTTGTGATATTTTCTTGTAATCCAATATTTTCTGCTTTGCTGGTTACTAGTGTAATTTTGTGGTAGTTTCAGAGGAGACATTCCAAAAATACTCAAACTATATGCCTGAAATGCAAATAAATGGTATTTCTCAAGAAAGGATTCAACGTTTTCTATTCATTTTCTAATAAAGCATATTTAACTCTTGTAAGCCTCTGCCTCTCCTATCCTAGTCACTTTGAGGTAGGACTTCTTTTTCTGCTAATGCCACCCTGGCTCCACTCCCTTTTGCTATTCTGTTTCTCTGGTGGTAAGAAGAGATTGTCATAGTTTGTTATAGGTTGGGGAGCTTCCCCCCTCATTAATCAAACACACCTGTCGCTTAGGTTGTTTCTTGTCATACACAACATCCCAGCTGGACATGAGGAGTGCCAAGGGCTGCCTGCTGGCCCCTGCATGCAACTAGACCTCAGCCTAAGCTTCTCTATTCAACTGTTTGATGCCCAGTTTGTATAAATAGTGCTATAATCCATTAACCTCTGAGTGTAAGAGACAATTCTGTTAGGCTTTAATTTCTGCCAACTCAGGGAATACCTTGTCTCGGAAGGAGTTGTAACAGTGGCCGTAGGGCTTTCAGAAAGAGCTAGTCTTACAGAATTTGGAAGCATGCTGAGAAAAACAGCCTCAGTTGGCAATCAATGTACCTAGTGCTAATCATTTTGGTTCAGTTCAAATGCAAAAGGAGTCAAGATTACTCATAGTGGATATTTATTTTTTAACCACCCTTTCTAAAGTATTTTTTTACTATGAAAATAAGACTTAAAATTAAACATGCTTCCTCGTGTTTCAGGAAGTCCTAGAGTCATTCTTTTGTTTTCTTAGCAAGATAAGTATACATGGCCTAAATGATGTAGGAATTGCTAGCATTTATTTATCACTAGACAACAAATGAGCCTTTTGAGCCGATTAAAGCCCAGTGGTATAATTGAGATCCCTTCAGATCTTTACCATCAACGTGGGGTGGCTTCTGCATTCTCCACCAAATTCTCAAAGATGGCCTAGTGGGGTAATGTTGCATTTCTTAGTTTGGCAAATACATGGCATCTTCTCTTCACTTTAATGACCATTACTTAATAATTTAACAAGCATATATCTAATACTAAAAAGCGTTTAAGTACACACACACACAAACATACACGTACATGAGAAATTGAAGGCGAAAAAAGTGATCAAAAATCAATAAGGAGAAAAGAATTCTACCAATAACTAGTTTCAAAACTAATGGAGCTCTACATTCTACATGAAAATTTCTGACATCTGTGGCAAAGAAGGACACCTGATGGTACTTTTTGACTGATGTAAGAAAGTTTATATGCTGGTTTCTGGAAAAAAAAAATTAGTCATTAATTTTTAGGAGAAATTTGATATGCAACTTTTTTATTGAGTGATATTTAGTCAAAATATTCAGATATGGGTTTAAAATAAATAGATTTAAAAAATAAATTTAAACAAGAAGTAGTTTCCCTATTAGTTCCCATTTTTCTATGCATTTTACATAGTTAATATTTTGCATTATATGGTAGTTCTGTATCTCAATCAACATATAACATTTCCCCATTTCATTAAACACCTTAAATGTCATTAAAAATGTTTAAGTAACTCAGTTCTATGCATGTATGTTTTGTTATACACATTCTCCTCTTATCAGGGATTTAGGTTGTTGTCATTTTTTTATTATATACAAGGTGAATTCTTTTGGACATAAATATTTATATTTTTAACTATTTCCCAAGGAAAGCTTATTTGTACTGGGGCTACTAACTAAACTTTACTAAACAGAAGGATAAGGACCCTGGAGTATCAGATTCTATTTGGAGATGTGATAGCAGATAACATTGCCACCACTAATGTATGTGATTTCTTTCTCACTACAGCATCTCCAAACTTGACGAATATTATTTAAAATAAAATTTGTTAATTTGGAAATATAAAAATACTATCATATTTTTTCTTTGATTTGTATTTTTTGATTACCAAAATTTTTTTTATTTTAGATATTAAATGTGAATAGATGATTCTAATTATGATGCAGACAAAACATTATGCAGACAATGTTTAAAGAGGTAAATTGATATCAATTATGCTGCTTCTTTTTATTTATTCTAACAGGACTGGTTTTTGACTAGGCCTATGTGAGAGGCATTGTGCCAGGCACTTTTCTCACAACAAGCCTGTGGGTTAGGTTTTACGCATGTTTCAGAGATTAGGAGAAGGAGTATCAGAGAGTTACAGCTATCAAGCCACAAAGGTATAATTCAGAGGTTGAGTCAGTGGTCTCTTTACTAGAATATGTTTAAATGACCTAGGGAACTAGATAACAAATGCTACTTGGTCTGTGCCTTCATACCTATAAGTTGATACTGTGTCAGTTGATAATTGCTAGGATCCTAATACCAACAAATTTGTAAATATGTGCATCAAATCCAGGTAACATTTGGTGCCTACAGAATAATGGCTGTGTTAGTTATGTGGTTGAATTTAGAAGAGTGGAGCAGATTTAGAGGTTCAGAAGCATAGAGGCCAGCATATTGTACAAGTTTTCTTTCCAGCTAAGTCTACTAACTGGTTAGCATTCATAGGTGAAAACATATGACTCAATGATCAAATGATGTCCCTGCCTTCATATATATTGAGAGTGAGAGTATAAAACATGCTTGTTCCAGTTGGAAGAAATACTATTATATTCCTGCCAACGCATGCTAAGACTTTACTCCATGAAAATGATAGATGTCTCAGTGTTCCATCGGTGGTGGTGCTGGTGGTAGTTGAATCTTTGCTTCTATCTGTCAATGTTTTTGTACAGTCTTTTTCACCTTCTGAGAAATAGAATTGCTGGACCATGGGTTATTCACATCCTAAACTGGTTCTCCACAGTGGTTGTATCAACTAGTATTCTAATATAATTCGTATATTATTTGCATAGATGCTACTGTTTTTCTAGAGATGCACTATCTGAAATAATAGTCACTGGCCACATGTGCTAATGAGCACTGTGGCTAGCTCAAATTAGGATGTGCTTTAAGTGTGAAATACATATTGGATTTCAAAGACTTAGTATAAAAAATGTGAAATGTCTCAAAATAATTTTGTGTTGATTATATATTAAAATAATAATATTTTAGAATATTGGATTAGTATTATTCTTATTTGATGACTTGTTCTTTCTTACTGGTCACAGGCTCCCACCTAATCTTTTGTGTAAGCCATTTCTTTTTATTTCCCTGGTCTTGGGCTTTATCCTTGTCCCACTGATCTGATTGTTATCTTTGTGGTTAGTAATTAATATTTTTAAAATGTATAAAGGCTGTAAGGTTTCCTTTGGTTTGTTCTGAATTTATTCAAGTCCAATGAATACTGTGTAAGGTTTTTGTTCCTTAAATATTGCTGTTACCACTGCCTTTTTAACATTTAACTTGGCAATTGCATATGTATGCACTGTATTGTACTGCCATGTAGAATATATTTCTTTCTCTCTGTATGAGAAAAACATGAATATTCTTGTATTTGTTGCAATCTAATTATCTCTTCCAGGTTTCAGCTTCCTCATGTTGCATAAGATAGCTGGTTTATTTTTGCATGCTCTGCCGAGTAGATAGATCTCAGGACTCTCATCATCCAAAGATACACTGCCGGTGCCTGGCACTGGGCAGGAGATCAAAATTCTTAGGTCCTGCTAATCATCTGTAAGCAATAACTACACTATCTGCTAATATACTGTAGCCATACCAACCTTTAGGTCCAGATGCCCTGTATTCTCTACTGACCCCTCTGGTTCCAAATCATTCCTCTTTTATGCTCAGAACTCTTGGGACTATTTATACTATCCCTGTGGCTTTTGGTGAAAAGTTTCAGATTTTGAATCAGTTGCTACCAGAAGACTCAGAAATGCAAAATATATGAAATTGAATATATCAGTCCAGTATTTTCTTCCTTTCTTTTCTTGATGGCCATTCATTTGACTTTTAAAACTCTATTTCAATAATTTTAATCACATAAGTCATATTCTTCCTTATTACAATCCATATAGTAGTGAAGCTTCTGAAGGGAAATGAATAGTTTCCTCCTCCCCATGCACTTCTGTAAATAATTTAGTATCTATTTAAATGTGTCTTTTATTGCTTTTTGCTTGTTTTATAATGGTTATAATAACATAGTGACATATATAAGGATTTGAGATTTTAAAAAATGTTATGGGCTAGTTATGTTTTAAAAATAATCTATTTATTTTGAAATGAGTATGTGATCCTACCATACATATTTTCATTGACTTATTGTTTTCACTAAGTGTTATACATTGGACATTCTCAGGTGAACACTCATTGACATACCTCATTGTATTTGTAAGGTAAATAGCTGCACCATATTTCACATTACTGAAGTACATTTTCCTCTTGAAAACTGAGAAATTGAGAGTATTTCTAGCTCTTGTTACTGTATAAACAAAGCTGCAGTAAAATGTCTATACATATATTTTACATTGTATCTTTAGGTGTTAGATAAATTCCTTGAAATGGATGTGTAAGGTAAGGCAAATGGGGTTTTAAAATTGGATAGAAATTTCCATATTACTTTGTTAAATACTGATGGTGACGATAGTCCTGCCAACAATGTATGACTTCCCCTTCTTTCCTATATTTAGTAACATATCGTATTTATCAATTTCATGAGTCAGAAATTATATTGTATTGATGCATAAATTTAAATTTCCCTGATTATTTTGAGAGTAACCATCATATATTTTTTATCAACATCATGAATTTATCAACCACTTATATTTCTACTTTTTAAAGTTTCCCCTTTATACATGTTGCCATTTTTGAGGGGGATATCTGTGTATTTCTTGTATTTTAGAGAATTTAATTCTTTGCCAATCTATCTTGAAGTGATTTTCCCTCATCTATCACATGAAGAAAGTTTGTAACTTTCTTTACAACATTTTCATTCATACATGAGGGATTCTTTTATTTTTTGCACAATACAATCTTTTAATTTTTCATTATGATTACCTATTTTGATAAAGAAGGCCTTTTTCACATTCATATTATAAAAATAGGCTTCCACATTTTCTCCTAAACATCTGTAGTTTTATTTTTTACATTAGATCTCTATTTATCTATAAATCTTTTTTTTTGGTATAGTATGAGGTGAAAGGTCTAATTTTATATATTCAGAATGTATAGCTACTTAGCCCAAAATCATTTACTATGTAATTAATCCTTTGCACTCTGATCTGTAGTGCTGCCTTCATCATGTAATAAAGGCCCATTAAAACACAGTGCACTTTTCTAGATTCTTTAGATTTTACTGTCATAGTTATATGTCTAGTTTATAGTGTCAGTACCTTACGATTTTTATTAATTTTAGTATTTAAAGGTATTGAATATCCATATAAACCTTGGCAAGAGAGTCTAGTAATAGGGTATTATCCAGCCTGGGATTTGACTTTACCCAACTTACAAAGTAATAAGTTAACCAGTTACTCTTTGTAGAATCCAACAGTGGACATGAGACTCCTGGGTGAGAGAAAAAGAACTTTATTACTCACAGCACAGCAGGGAGCATGAGCATCAGCATATTTGCATCAGTTCCCTTTGCCCCCCGTTCCCATGGAGGTGATGGGCCCAGACTGATGCTGTTCATAGAGTGTGTTTAAGTCACAGGTGAGGAACACTGAGCTTATAGTAAGCTAGCTTGCTTTTGTCTGAGAGGGAGACATTACCTTAGCCCTTGAGGCTGCCTATTGCAAACACAAGCTTGAGAAATGGCCAGGATAAAGAGTAGCCAGGGCCTTGCATTGCTGGCATAAACTGCAAGAGATGTAGGAGAATATTAAGAACTCCTTTATAATATTATGAACTCCTTATTTAAATAATAGTAAATATAGAAACCTAGTGTAAAAAAATGATAAAAATGTAAGTGCACTAGTTGAGGCCAACTTCTTCTAGTTGACTGAGGGCTGAAAACTGCCCATTTGGCAACCTCTCTTACTCTTAAGCCTGCCTCTGATCCGACTCCATGAAACTTCTTTGAAGGAGGACTACTTCTCAAACCGCCTACTTTAAAGGTGAAGAAAATTAGGCTCAGGGAAATGAAGTGATATGCTTAAGGTTGGAGCCAGATAGTGTTTGCTATCATACTAAATAAAAATACCCTTTTCACTAAGTTTATTTTGTGCATGTCCTTTTAAAAATTCCTTCCTTAATATAATGTTCTCCAGGTTTATTCATTTTGTTACAAATGACAGCATTTCCTTCTTTTTTATGGCTGAATAGTATTTCATTGTGTGTACATACTACATTTTATTTATCCTTTCATATACTGATGGACACTTAGGCTGATTCCATATCTTGAATATTGTGAATAAGGCTTCAATAAACATGAGAATGCAAATACTGCATGATCTCACATGTGGAATCTAAAAAAGTTGATCTCATAGAAGTAAAGAGTAGAATGGTGGTTACCAGGGGCTGAGGTAGTTGGGGTGAGGTTGAGGAGATGTTGATCAAAGGATACAAAATTTTAGTTAGATAGGGCGAATAAGTTCAAGAGATTTATTGTATAATATGGTGACTATAGTTAATAATATATTGTATTCTTGAAAAATGCTAAAACAGTGGTGTTACAGTGTTCTTACCACACAAATGATAACTATGTGAGGTAATGTCTACTAATGTTAACTAGAGGTAGTCATTTTGCAATGTATATATACTTCAAAACATCATGTTGTACATGGTAAATACATACGCTTTTATCTGTCAATTTAAAAATAATAAATTAAAAAAATTTTAAAAGGAAAAAACATTCTCCCTTTACTGAAACTTTGGGAACAAAAGAAACAACAGGAAAATTTGTGAAACAAATAACCTAATCTTATATTCAAACAAACACTGCTCTATAAGAAAATACATACTCTATAACTTAATATATATTAACATTTTCTTGGCCTATTATCTGGGGTTATATAATCTTATATATTAATAAAATATATGATATTAAAATAAATTCGGTGGCATTTCTACTATGTAACTATATTTATGGGCATAACTATGAGATTATACTTTCATTGTATTATAGAAATCTACCAAATCAGATGGCAAAATAGTATTCCTGATCTAAATATGACAGTCTATATACTACTGATAATGTAATTTACATGGTAGCATCATACTACTTACTGTAGACCTAACTTACTATTTGAGAAAAAGGTAATACTAGATATCCATATAAGTAATTGAAATAATACATTTTGCTTTAATATTTATTAATGTGGGAAAATTTATATACATATATGTATATGTGCATATACATGTGTATGCATGTGCATGCATGTATATATGTATATTTTAGGTTTAAAAATAAAAATTTTCCTGGAAAGAAGTTAGGGCCTGAAATACCACCAAGTTTAATTTTGTGGGATGGCATGTACAATGTTGTGCATTAGCTTATAGAGCTGTGAATCACATCTGCCTTGTCAATTTTGAAAAGTAAAGTGTAGTGGCAAGGGGAAATATACCAAGCAGAAAGTCAAAAATCAGCTCATACGTGGAATTAACCACAGGAATAAAAATAACTTCAGATCTCTATATGTGGAATGCCTAAAGTTGGACTTAAATATATTTTGCTTCTCTGTTATATTTTTAAAAAATTTATGAGAAAACATGTTTATGGACAGTTAGGTGTGAGAAGACATGTCATTTTGATTTATCCATTTGGGAAGCCACAGGAAGAGGAGATGTTCATTTAAAGCATTTCTAGTTTGTATATTTTAAAAATACTATAATAAGGTTCTAACAGCTGACAAAAGTCATAGGTCAGTGATGGTTGTGAAGTTTACATTTTAAATCCTGGAGTTAGATTATATTCACTTAGATTATCTTTTAACCATGACAGAGTGAAAATTATACATTTTTCACCCAGTGTCAGTTTACCTCACTATTTTGTAACTGTATAAGTATAATGAATTTTTCATCATACCGTATATTACCAGCATGGTCATCATCTCAAAGTACTTCACAAGCACTTTTCTTTTGTACCTGCTAAAAATAGATCTACTCTATCTGAAACACACTTCCAAAGGAAAACTAATTAGAACACTCAGTAAACAATACACCATTTCATTGAGTAAACTGTCTGCAAGAATGCCTATTAATTTTTTTGTATTTATTCAGCCTTCATGAAACTCTGTGGACTTGTAACATCTAGAATATGTCACGTATTTATTGTCCATTTTTGTTTAATTCATCAACATACTGCACTGCATAAGTAACTACTAGAAAGATAACCACTCTCTACTTAAAAAAAAAACCCTCACATTTATACAGAAGTAATTAGGTAGGTATCATCTAAGTACTATACAAAACCGTTAATAATAGACTTGAATGACTCAAATAGATAGAAGTGAATAGTGTCAGCTGAGCCATACAAAACAAAAGATTGAATATGTTTCGTGACTTTTATAAAACAAATCATCCTCTATTTAAAACCTTGCTCACCTTTTAGGATACTAAGCTACCTAGAGTCAATTTTCTCATGGCATTGTAACGCCATATAAAGACATACACTAAGTAATGATCCCAGTGCAATCTGATAATATACCTGGCTAAATAATCTAAGATAGTTCTTTTTTCAAAATTTTATTTTATTGAAGTATAGTACCATGAGATGCTACACTAAAAATATGTTCCTTGTTCAAGAAATTTTGCAAAGTGCTTTATATTTAATCCCTCTTAGGGATATGAATTGTGTATATTAGTATATTAGTGATATGCAAAATCTTATAGAACTTTGTTTAACCAAGTATATCACAAATTTCTTTTACCACATAATCCTTTTTTATTGTTGTTTGTCAGACCTAGTGGTCTAGAAGACATTCCTCGGGAAACACTGATGTAGAAATATCTCTCAGAAACATTTTGTCATTATGGAAAAAGAACAAGAGAGTTTTGCATGGGTTAATGAACAAAGCCTGTGAAATCAAACCATGTATGTTTAAAAACAAGCAAAACAGATGAGGGAAACTTTTCAAATTATATTAAATAGTGTTGTTCAGAGTGTACATATTATAATACACATGCTCACATAGACCAATGTGAGAAAAAAATTATCCTCAGATCATCTTCTGTTCATCTCTACATAGCTAATTTAGAACAGTGACTCTTTACCAAGCCATTTAAAATCCCAGAAGCTTTTCTTCTATAGTCTGAATTGCTTTCTTATGATTTTTTACCTTCTTATTGAAATATTAAATATTCTGACCTATGATTTTTTACCTTCTTATTGAAATATTAAATATTCTGACCTATAACTTCTCAGACAATATGGCATGATTGTTAAGGGCTCAGATTTTTGAATGAGAACTGGATTCAAATTCTAGTCCTACCACTTACTGACTACTTCTATGATTTTGAGAGAGTTACTACTTCTCAGGTTTTCATCAACAAAAAGAAATCTTACAGGGACAGGGACTTTGTCCTATTTGTTGCAGTTTCTATATTGCCTTGAATAGTGCCTGACACAAAGTGGCCCTTGATAAACATGCCGGGATGAATGAAGGTAGAAATAGTCAGGACTTCAGAGTATAATTGCTAGTGTCAAATGAAATAATCTACTTACTCTTCTCAGCATAGGTGCTGACACATATTGCTCAAAAATATTACTTTAAATAATGAATACATTTTAATTAATATCTTTATTTTCTTATTCCTAGAATTCTTTCCTTTGCCTCTAGAGTCATAAATTGCATGATGTCATAAATGGGAACATTTCCATTAAAATTTACCACACACATTTCATATTCAACATGCTTCACATTGGGCTCATCATCTTTTTGCCATGTGTTCCTCTTCATGTGTTCCCGGTCATATTGAAAGGCATCACAAATTCTGAGGTCATTCTGGGATTCTCTTTCTCCTTCGCTCCCCAGAAGTAATGGCTTGCAACTCTTTCAATTCTACCTGCTAAGTATATCTCTGTTCTGTGGTCTCCTTCTTATCCTCAGTATGAGAGCTTTGTATGCTTATTTATCATCTCTGCTACTGTAATAAACTCTGAATAGTTTATTTAAGGAAACACAGTTTCTCAAAATTCATCTTCCAAAAAGTTTCTGATTATTTGTGCAGTCTCATTTATCATGTTCTACTGAATCTTTTAATCCTTTCTCATGTAGTACTATACTCAATGCCATGAGCAAAGTACATGCTTTCCATACTCTATCCTCCACACATACCCAAAATGCTTTCCACTACCCCACATCTTTACCTCCTATCCATTCTTTGAGATTCATCTCAAATATCACATCCCTTTCACCCCTACTTCATGTTCCTGATACTGCAGTTAGCTATCATACATAGCTTTGTAATTCTCTGTTTATTTCTGTAATATCACCAGAATGTGAACCCCCGGAGCACAAGGAGTTTTTAATAGTATCCTGAGGACTATTAAAATGCCTGCATGTGGTAGGTAATCAATACATGTTTGTTCAGTGAAGGAAAAACAGCATTTAGGTAAATGGCATGTATAGTGAAATGCATGCTTTATGTTAATAGAATTATAGTTGTAGTTAAAATGGCTTGAGATTTAGTTACTTAGTCCTATATTGGCGGCCAGGATTTTTAAAGTTGTCATAAAAAAGTCTTAAGTATGAATATATGTCTCTTTGTATATTTAAGGTATGAAAGGATTAGAGAGAAGTTGGGCTTTTTATATATGAAAAAGAAGAAATTTATATTTTTAAGTTATTATTTCAATGAGATCTACCCTGATCACCTTATTTAATACTATAACCTGTCTCCCACCTTCCATATGCAAAGTTTTCTTACCCTGCTCTTTTTTTTCTTTTTTCTATAGCACTTACTAACTTTTAACACAATGGTTAATTTACTAATTTATTATGTTTAAAAAAATTATCTCTCTATTTCACTGGAATGCAAGTTCCATGAGTGCCAGGTACTATTCTAGGTTCTTAGCATACAGTAGATGCCAACAAAATCATTGTAGATGAGTGAATGAATAATCCTATATAGTTATTACAGAAGTAGTAGATGAATAAGGTAACCTGGAATATTGGTAACCTCATACCTGGTTAGCTGCAAATATTTTTAACCATGTTCCTACCTCACTTTTTCCCAGTATGCCTCATTTCAAAAGGTAAAGAGAAGAAGAACATACCATGTATGTTGAAAAACTTTTTCCAAATAAATTTTTATTTTAAAATTGGGCCCATAGGGAATCACATGTCTTTGGTTAAGGCTGAGGGATAAATGGATGAAACTAAGCTTCAAGGAAAAGTAAAAACAGGCTTGATGATCCATATGGAGGGAGCGTAGCAGAATTGTCAAGGTGGTACCTATGGCACCAGATCACCTGGGCTTCAAAATCAGCTCAACCACTTCCTTGCCATCTTGCCAGGACAGATTACTTACCCTCTTTTGGCTTGATTTCTTCACCTGTAAAATTGGCATGATGATAAGAGGACCTACTTCATGGGGCTGTTATAAGGATTAGAAAGGAAATACATGTAAAGTTTTCAGAACAGTTCATGGCTGTTGGTAAAGTTCAATAAATGTTAGCTTTGTGAGCTACAGCTGCCAGATCTAGAAGACATGTGGTATCCATATACACTTATTGCTAACAGAGAAGATTAAAAATGATTCTTTTCTGACTGAAGTTTCACCTCTAAGAGGACTTGAGCTACTTAATGAAAGGAGTTTTGAAGTTAGAGGGCAAATGGAGACCTTTACTCCAAGCTCGAAAGATAATTTCAGATTATTTTATATAATGTGGTAACAAGTAACGGGCCTTCACTAAAATAACACATGCATTACTGTGTTCTTTTATTTGTGATATCAACACTGCTTCTATTTTTACTTATTTAATGAGCTTTTTCTCCATGATTGTGGCATTTTAATATGAATACTTTCTTTACATATGAAAAGAAGCAAAATATCTTTAAGATTTTGAAAAGAGTTTTATTGGGAGAAGTTTTTTCATGGATGTGCTTAAAATGAGTATACTTGGAAAGCCTTAGAAATTTGCTGAGAAGTGATTACCACCAAGAATATATTGACATGTGAAATGTTCACTGAAACTTATGGCTAAATGGCTTAATTCATGTCAGCTATGGTCTGAGATTTCTTTCCTGACATTTAAATGAGTTGTTCACACTTTTGTGTTTATTAAAAATTTGGATTAAGAGAAGGTTTTATTATTATCATGACTTTTTTTTGCTAAATGATACCCAGTACCCAGATTATTATACTAATTTATCCCAGTTCTTAAAAGACAAGCACACATTTCCTAATTAAAATACTCTGTCACTTTCAGTGAAATTGTAAATATACTTTTTGACAGATAGATGTCACTTAAATTATACAAAAATAGGTAATCCTATCATTTGTACATTTAAAAATGATGTAATTTTCTATATTTTTTAAAAGTTAACATTTAAACTTAATCTAAATATAGAATCCATTTAAAAATAGATGTTACTTTAAATTTAAGTTATGAAGTAAAAACTGATTATTTTTTCTGCAACAGTGTTAGTTTTATATTGCTATGTAACAAGTTGCCACAAATTTAGCAGCTTAAAACAATACTCATTTATTAGTTCATAGTTTTGTAGATCTAGCATGACATGGCAGGGTTGTCTGATCAGGGTCTTGACAAGACTGAAATCAAGGTCCAGTTTCTATCTGGAATCATTCAGTTTGTTGGCAGAATTAAGTTCCTTGTGGTTGTAGGACTGAGGTATGGTGTCCTTGTTGGCTATCAGCTGGAGCTACTTAGTTCTTGGAGGCTGTTGGCATTCCTTACCTCGTGGTTCCCCCTTCTTTAAAATCAGTAGATCATTTCACACTTGAAATCTCTGTCTTAAGAAAGGGCCCAGGCCCTTGGAAGAGCTCACCTGATTAGATTGAGCCTAATTGGATGGTATCTCTTTTGATTTACTCAAAAGTTAACTGATTAGTAACCTAGTTGTGGAGTAATATCCCATCATATTTACAGTTTCTACCCACACTGAAGGGGAGAAAATTACACAAGGTCTGTACACCAGAAGGCAGAAATCTTGGGGGTGGAGTGATACATCTTAGAATTTTGCCTACCACCACAACAAAGCAATTGAGTTTCTTAAAAGAAAATTTTATAAAGGAGGGAACATCTATTTAATTGATTTTGTCACAAGGCATGCATATATAAATGTATACTGGTAATTCATTGACACATAGATGTAAGTCAGAATTAATTTATCTAAAATCCTGTGGCAGGGAGGAGAGTGAATTAAAGCAGTAACTCAAGTTATCTTTATGGTGTCACCTATCCAATAAGGCCTTTCACATAAAAGTAGCAATTCATTGTTCTCTTTACTTGGGATAGTAATGATCAGTCCATGTGAATTTACAGTTCAGTGCTTGACTGTATTTTGTAATTTTATCATTAATCTATTGAATGAACCAGATTATATTGGGAAGTAGAGTATAGAATTCCCTCCAGGGAAGGAGATGGGCTTGACAGGGTTTGGCAACTGACTGGATGTGTGGAAGTGGAAAGATAAATATAACCTTATTTTTTTTTATTCTAGGATATTGGGGCAATTGTAAAATAAATAAAATTAGAGTAATGTCTAAGTAAGATGGAATGTTGGTATTTGGAGGGAAGTTAGATTGCTCAAGTCTAACTCTCAGAAAGTATTTCATGGACAGACATGTTGTTTTGGATGTCATCAGAATAGAAATGATACCAAAGTGATGAAATTAAATTTTAGTATTGAAGGAAAGAACATAGAAAAGCAAACATAAGGACTGAGAGCCTAGGAATAGCCAAATTTTGTCAGGAAGGCGGATCGAGGCAAAACATGGTATATTAAGTGATTAGAGAAAAAGGAAAACCAGGAGAGGGCATTTTGAAAGACAAGGAAAGAGAGATGTTTAAGGAAAACAAGTGATTAACTATCAACAATATGGTGATAAAATCGATCTCTTAATAGCTGTATTATAAATTGTTACAAAAAAACTTTTAAAAATCATATAAAGAGCATTTATATTCTTTGTCTGGTTAATAGTATTCTTGAGAATTTAACCAGACAAATGTTTCCACAGAAGAAAGGCTCCGTGCTTATTGTGAAAATGAACAAACAAACCAAGAAAATTATAAAGACCTACATTTCCTGCAATAGACATGGTTACATAAAGAAAACATGGTACATTGTAATTTAAATAAACTAATATGTATTAAGCACCTACTTTGCCAGGTTCCAAGCACAAAATATGCAAAACCATGTAAGGATGCATTATTATTGTGCTTATTCTACAGATGGGGAAACTGAGCACAGTTACGTGGCTAAATTCCCAGTGTAATGTAAGTTTTAGAATAGAATATTAACCCAGACAGTCTGGCTCCAAATTTGGAAATCTTAATTCATCTGCAAAGTTGCCTTTCAAAAGTTTGATGGAATGTTATGAAACAATTAAAGTAATAACTGAGTACTATTTGGAAAAATTATATATTTATAATATACTATTAAATAAAATGTGTTTTTGCTATTAGTGTATTAATTTATAAGAGCTGCAAAGACCTTTCTCAAGTGAAAATAAATGGATTAGCAAGATGGGTTTATCTTCACTTTGTTCTTTTTTTTTGTATTTAATCTTTTTAAAGCATATGAAAATGAGAGACAGTCAATAGCATCATGCTGAGGAGTCATCAGCTAGAATGTGAACAGTATAATGTTAACATCAGATGAGTAGCATATGGGTAGGTGGCTAAAACATCACTGAAATAACCATCATTGGAGCTGATACATTTTGTCATGAAGCCAGACAGCTGGAAAGATCAACAACATTAATATTAAGGTCACAGAAGATAGGATGGAAAGGGGGCTGTAAATTAGGATTAAAACTATTGGGAACATAGGGAAGGTCTATGGAAATGAGATTCATACATTAGCAGGATAACTAAACAATAGAGATTTCTAAAGAGGAGAATTATTTGTAAAGCGGAACAGTGGTTGGAAAGTGGCAATGAAGAGCAGGAAATATACCACTTCCTGACTCTGTCATGCTCACAGACAGATATTTTTGAAGTCAGTCTAAGAAAGAAATATAATTAGAGAAAAGCAATCAGTTAAGAAGAAAAATAGAAGGAAAGGTTATAGAATTAAAACAGGGTTTGCTTGGGACACACTGAACGTCTAATCATATTGCAGGCACTGACTGGTCTAGTCAACCCGGTAAGGTTCAGGGTTAAGGTATGGGTATAGCTATGGGTGTGTGAGTTTGAGAGGTAGGGCGAGTACTTCGATCGATCTGTGTTTATTGTTTATAGGCACAACAAAGTGAGGAGGCTGAAGGAGAAGGAGGGGAGAGGTAGTGAACAGGTACTAGAGAGAACAAGGTAAGAAGAGCTCAAACTTTCAAAGTAGTTATTTGAGAGCCAATTCAAGTAGTCTCAGACATTTCTAGCTCAAGTATGTTTTGCAGATACCACCCTGATTCAGGTGAAAATTAATGAAAGAGGTTGATTAATATAATGGTAATGTATATTGATTAATCCTCCCACAGGTAAAAAATTGGGGAGGAAGAATGTGTTTTACAAAGTAAGACCAATGACATAACTCACGAAAGTATTGAACATTCATCTCTTTCTGCCTTTAATGATTTAAAACTAAGGATGGAGATCAATCTGTCTCAGAATTATGTCCTTGCATCTAGTAATCATAAAATATTTCCCATTTCATTTGGGCGATATTATTTTTAAAAGATAAAATTTGTGTATAAAACTTTATTTAAGTTTTAACAGCACATATAGTAGGAAATTAAACTTTAAATGGCAATTTTTATTTAAACTTTTCTTGTGAAAGTATTTCTATTTCTCTGGTATATGTTTTAATTACTATAGGTAGTAGGTAGGTAGGTAGGTAGATAGGTAGATGCTTAGATAGACAGATGTTATGTGCTAGAAAAACAGTTGACATATGTGGTGTGAAAAGTGACCAAGTAAATACGGACTCAGGATCTCATATAACAATCAGAGCAAAGGAAAAAAAATACATCATGTTCCTCATTAATCATGATTTTCACTTCTTTCTTTCTCAAGTCAATGTTTTTTTAGAAATGGCTTTTTTTCTGTCACTGACATGTGTGCACACACTCACACACACAATTTATTTGACTTTACATAAATTGTATTACTTTATCTATGGCCATCTATCAATGGCCATAAGTATTGCTGAAGAATATCTACAAACCATTATCATGTGAAACATTAGAGTTCTTCCTTTTTGTACTCTTTTTATATTCTCTCTCCTTCTCCCCCTCTCCCTCCCTCTCTCTCTCTCTCTGTGAGTATATAAATTATTTACTTATTATTTATGATTAGTTTTATTTGTGAGTTAGGTATTTATATTCTAAGAAATAAGTTTTCTAATTAACTCAGCTGGGTGTATCTATATATTTAAAATTGCAAATACCAACTCAAAGTTAACTAATTTTAAAGGTGATTAAGGATTGACTTTTTAATAGATATTTTGGTCATGATTAATTTTATAATTTAAATCATATTCAAATCTCAGCTAAGGCCTAAGTAAAGCAAATATTATTATAGTTTATATATTTAACAAATGACGAAGGATAGACTTAGGTGAAATAAATTCATGTTAGTCTTGATTGAATATTAAATTTTGTTCTTCACAACACTTAACTCCAGCAGGTGCTAAATGAAATTCATCTAGGCACAACAGTGGTGATGTGAAAGTGCTGAAGTCCAGAAATGTTCTCTTCCTGTTACATTGGTCACTGACAGGATAAACAGTAGGTGCCTGGCTGATGGTAATGCAACTGTCCTATTAGCTTCTTAGTAATTCTGGCAAATTTCCACATCCACTTAAAATTAACAGGTAGTAAATTTCTCTTTCAGATATTTTTTGTGCTTAAAAAAAGTGGGATAGCTCTTGATAAGAAGTATGTTTAATTGTTTTCAGTGTTATGACATGCTTATGAATGATCATATATTAAGTTAATGAATTTTTTGAAAAACAACAGGTACTTCCAAAGGCAGGAAAGGCTAAGAATTTGACCAGTGAAATAATATTTAATAACTCTTGTTACAGTTATTGGCTAACGTATCTATAGCAGTTGATACTTACCAAAGATGGGATTTAATTCCTAAAAGAAAAATCATAGATTGCTGACTTAGATTGAAAAAAAATCATTCTGTACAATCATTAGATTTCTCTTTTCACTTAGTTATGCACAGAGTTCCTCAGTAAGCCTGCCCATGACTACACAGATATATGAATATATGTAGAAAGCAAAAAAAATAATAATTATCACACTGACAAAGATGAATAGAGCTTAGGTTAATGTAAATATTGATTGCTCTTGTTTTTTTTCTTTGAAAGGATAGATAGTTGTTAGTTGATAGATGTCTCCAAAGTATTTAGATACTAACTCATCTGTATAGTGCCTCAAATATGAGAGGAAATCTGTAGGCTAACAGATGATTTTTAAATGTTCTAAAAGACTGGGTAAAAGTGATAAATCACAGTATTAATAAGCATATATGTTTGATATATTAGATCATATTGGTTAAATAAAGTTAAATATATTTTTCTTACCATAGGGAATACTCAGAATTTTGAATGTGATTACATGAGGAACTTTCAACGTAGGGTGTTTGTAACTTTCTCGTACTTATTTTCATAAACATGCCAAAGAATTTCTGTTACTTGTTGAGACATACTTCTAGAAATGTTGACCTAGTTAAATGTATTATAGTCCATTAAAACTGAATAATCATAGAAAATAAAACATACTTATATTTTCCCTTTCTACTTAGATATTTTATTTCATATAAAATTTCAATTAAAAATTTAAATGTTTTGAGAAAGAAGATTTTGAGAAATAAGAGTGACACAACTTCGGCCCTCACGAAACTCATAATCTAGTGAAATAGGAAAACACAAAAATGGCTAATAAAAGTTAGACACTAATAATTACTATAATAGAAGTATTTAAAAAGTGCTCATGAAAATACAGGGAAATGAGGAGTTTGATGAGCAAATCAAAGTATTCACTTTGCCAGAGTGGAATTTGAGCTGTCCTTGAGGTGCTCAGGCTTTTGTGAAGGACATTTGCTGTGTCCTCTTGGTTTTGCGGAATCTGGACTTCCTTCCAGTTTAGGATAATGCTCCAGTATGTGACTTTGGTGGGAGACACAGCCTTACCTCATGCTACAGATGGGGAAGGGCAGCTGCTTCTTCTCCCCACCCCATTCAAGCTAAGCCTTGTTTATTGGGACGCTCCTGAGAGACTTTGCACGTCCAGTGATGCTAAGATGTGGCAGTGTAGGATTCGCACTTGCCCTCGGTAGTGGAGGTCAGCGCAGCAGTGAGCAGGGCTGTTGCGGCAGCAGTGCCAGCATAGTGTCTTACATGGCTGCTTCTACATCTCGACCTTGACCCTGGCTCCTATTGTCCAGTCTCCTTTCCTCTTTGTTTTCAAAGACTGTTTCTCTAGCTTCCTGCTGATTTTGAGAACTATACTGTGTTCCTCCAAAAAAAATTCCCCTTCCTGCCTATTTGTCGGAATTAGGTTTTTGTTACTTACAAGCAAGGACCATACTAATTTCGCTTTAAAAATTGAATTTGCAAGAAAAGGTGTTTCTTGGCTTCTACAGTATAAATTAAGCAAAGACAAAGAAGAAAATACTGTATGTAGGACATCTTTGTTGACCCAAAGAAGAGGGAAGGTGGCAGGAAATCATTTGTCAGCCCAAAATAGAGATTTATAAACTTTCTTGATTCATGGCACCCTTAGTTCTCAGTAATTTTTTCATAGTGCCTCTAGGCAAAATGAAGCATCTAACAGTTTTTTTAATTCGGTAGTTAGATCCAAACAACAAAATAGTAGTACTTTGTGTAGTGTCCAATGGTTGTTGCTATGGTTCTCTTAAAAATTAAAATACACACAGTGTCCCTGGCAGTTTACGATAGCTCTCCAGGGTACCTCGGCAGTCGTTTGGGAACCAAAAGCCTAAAAGATTCTTGGTATTTTGCTGTTTTGTTATTTTTTTAAACTTATGTTTCTCATTTAGCACTCGAAATATTCCTATGAGATTTACAGGTAAGAAAACTGAGGTTCACACGAGTTAAGTATTATTAATATAATTGGACTAAGGGTATATAAATAGCTAATATACAGGGATTTGAACCCAAATCTTTATTTTCCTAAACTTTACTGATCATAGCATTTAGACTTTGCTTCTGGGGTTTATGTATTAATATTTATGTGGCTAATGCTATGAAAATGGAGGATATTCTGATAAAAAATGTGCAGAGATATAACTATCAGGATAAGGAGTTTTTGCATTCTGTCAATATCAATAAAACTTTTGTAAGTGATCTTTTGTTTTCTAATAGTTCTAGACCACAGATTCTTTAAACATAAGGACCATTTGCTGTCTGTATCATAGCTCATACCATAGAACCTGTGCTATACTTTGTACTCAGTGTGTACATGCTTAATTTAAACTTCGATTTGTGTGAAAATTGTTATATAAAAGTAATTATTACACTAATAAGATTTATGCTCCAATACAGCGGTCCCCAACTTTTTTTGGCACCAGGGACCAGTTTCATGGAAGACAATTTTCCCACGACCTGTTGGGGGGTTGGTTTCAGGATGATTCAAGCACATGACATTTATTGTGCAGTCAAACTTCTCTCCTAATGATAACCTGTATTTGTAGCCACTCCCCAGCGCTAGCATCACCGCTTCAGCTCCACCTCAGATCATCAGGCATTAGATTCTCAGAAGGAACAGTTTACAATAGGGTTCACACTCCTATGAGAATCTAATGCCGCTGCTGATCTGACAGGAGGTGGAGCTTATATAATGATGTGAACGATGGGGAGCAGCTGTAAATATGGATGAAGCTTCACTCGCTGACCTGCTGCTCACCTCCTTCTGTGCAGCCCGGTTCCTAACAGGCCACGGACTGGTATTGGTCTGCAGCCTGGGGGTTGGGGACCACAGCTCTAATAGGAATAATTAGGATCTTGCTACTGAAGACTCTGCTATTCTTGAATCCTGCCTCTTGATAATTCATTTGCTCATTCTTTATTCATGCCTTCAATTGACAGGTATTTATTGAGTACCAATCAAAATTTTTGATGTTATTGAGAAGGCTGAATGCAATACCCAAGACTTAGAAGCCTTTTTCCAGGTCTGTGTTTTGACCTATGCCATTAATTGTATCACTTCTTTCCTTGATCAAAAACAATAGAAAGAGTAGAGTTTAATAAAACGTTAAGAAGGTGCTGAGCAATCTGGAAGTCACAGAAGTTCTTCTATTATATTGTAAACTATAAAGTACTCAATTATGAATTCAGAAAAAAATGAATGTATTTTAAGATAATTAAAATCAGCTTCCTTTGATTGCTAATAGAAATATTAATTTTGAATATCAGGTAGCCACTCTAGCCAGTTGACATAATTTTTTTCAACCATCATTTGATTTTGTTCGGGTGCCTCAATATTATTATGATTGTAAATGAAAACTAGATTAGCTAAATCTCAGATGTAGTTTGTGTAGTATTAATATCTTAGTGAAGAATCTGGCTTATGGAATGATGTAAAAGAAAAGCAAAAGTAAAATATATGTGTATACTATTACAATGGATGAAAAAAGATCATTTCCTGTAGAAACAACAGGAGTAAAATAACTATTTTTTTTTAAAGTAAGAGTTCCTACCACTTTTGTAATTACTTGTGAGATAAGTTAAGAATGAGTTTCAAATATAATCATTTCATCAGCCTATGTCTGTTGGGCTTTTGTGGTATGCCAGACATTGCCTCAGCTTCTGACTCCACTTTAGTGAATAAAATAGACAGGCGCTTGCCTGACATGCTGGTTCCAATGTGTAGAAGAGACAGATAATAGAAGTAAATAAGTGGCTCCTACCGGAAGTGTGGTTCCCCAAAGGCTTCTCTGAGATGGGGTCATTTACCTGAGAGCAGTGAGAAGAACCAAGCCACGTGAGTGTGGGCGGGGGCTGGGGGCAATTCAGGTGCAAGGAATGAAGGGCATACAGAAAGGCTACGGGCCTTAGAGAAAGCTCGGTGATTCAGCAGAGTGAACCAGGCACAAGTGGCATGAGAGGGAACTCTCCAGATCATAGATAGACTAGTGTTTGTAAATAACTTTCATAAACAAATAAATTAGTGCAGATTAAAGTTTAACCCAGAATGATCTCCTCATTCTCATGGATATAATTTCTGATAAGCTTGTTTTGTGAGTAAAACTACTAGGGGTAGAGTTATTAACTAGCGCAGCCGAAATTGCACTAAATTTGCTCCCTATCATTGTTAGTGAACACAGTTTTATTTCTCTACCTTTCAAATTTACGGCAGTTGAGAAATACTGTAATGCTTTATTTCGTCACAGATAATCTCTAGAATGCCCATGAAAACATGAGTGTGAATGTCATTTGTTGTGTGTGTCCAGGTGGAAACATTTTGAAAACTTATTTTTTGGTGACTTTGTGTTTCTCAAAGCTTTTATACCTTTGGCTCCTCCTAGAAGAAATTTCTAAGCAAAATATTGAAGAAGCTGTGTGGCTTCTTTTAATGACATTCAGTAAAATGAGAGAAGCGAGAAATTACTTCAAGATGGAATTTATAGTTAAAAGGGAAGCAAAACATAAAAATTTGGAATATTCCCAGCCTGGCCACATAAAGAGTGAAAAAGCAGGTAAGGAGCCGGCCAAGTGAACATTTGAGAAAGAGATTAGTATATAATAGAAGGAAGCCAGGTGCAATTCGTTAACAAAATGGGAGAATGACCCTACAGTCATTTCAGAGATATTGGCTCGCTGTGGCTGAAGCAGGCCTAGTGTGGCTCAGGCCCCAGCTCTGGAGGCACAAGCAGTAAACCTTGGCAGTATACATGGGGTGTGAATTCTGCCGGCACGTAGAGAGAGTGGGCTGTAGGGCCATGGTGGCTTCCACCTAGGTTTTAAAATATGTATTAGACAGCCTGGGGGCCCAGCCAGCAACCTGCTACAGGGGCAGAGCTGCTGCAGAAAGTGCCCATTAGGGCAATGCTGAGCGAGCGGAACTGTGGGGTCAGAGCTGCCTCTGAGAGTCCAGAACTGTAGAGCTTCTAGCATGTAGTACTAGCCTAGGAGAGCTGCAGGCACAAGACTCCAACCCATGAGAGCTGCTGTTGAGTGGAGCCCACGATGCCATGGGGTGGGCCTGCCTGAGGCCTTAGGGTCCCAAGCCCCACCTTAGTGTGTCCAGAAGGTGGGCCATGGGGGTCAAAGAGGATTACTCTCAAGACTTAGGATTTAGTATTGTCTACCCTGTTGGGTGATAGACTTGTTTGGTTTGCCTATTACTTCCTGCTTCTTCCCTATTTCTCCCTCTTGAAATAGGAATCTCTCTCTTCTGCTTGTCCAACCATTGTATTTTGGAAGTAGATAACTTGTTTGATTTTACAGGCTCATGGTTAGAGGGGAATTTGCCTAAGGATGAATCATGCCTTCAGCCTCACCAATATCTGATCTAGATGAGACTCTGGACTTTGGATTTTTGAGATGGTGCTAGAACAAGTAAAGACTTTGGGGCCGTTGGGATGGAGTGAATGTATTTTGCATGGGAGAAGGACATGAATTTTGGGGGCCAGGGATGGAATGCTATGGTTTGAATATGTTCTCTCTCCAAAGTTCATGTGTTAGAAACTTGATCCCCAATGTGGAGGAATTTGGAGATGGGGACTAATGGGAGGTGTTTAGGCCATGGGGGCAACACTCTCATGAATGGGTTAATGCTATTGTCATGGGAGTGAGTTTGTTATCCTGGGAATGAGTTCCTTATACAAGGACGAATTCAGCCCCTTCTTGTTCATTTTCTTGCTGTCTCTTTGCCCTTCCACCATATAATGCCTTCCACCTTGTTACAACACATTGAGAAGCAATCGTCAGATGCAGGCCCCTCAATCTTGGACTTAGCCTCTGGAACTGTGAGAAATACATTTCTGTTCATTATAAATTACCCAGTCTTGGGTATTCTGTTATAACAGCACATAATGGACTAGGACACAACCCATCCAATCTTGTCAAATTTTAATATGTAGCCATATTTGCTTTAGATATATTCATTATGGGTATAAACAAAGCACTTTATGTATTCCTCTTTGATTTCATTACCTTCCCTCACTCCTCAGAGAAAACTACCACCCTAATTTGGTATTTTTCACTCTAAACAAGGTTTTATACTGTTTTTATACATATATGCATTTATAAGCAGTGTATAGTACTGTTTTGAACTTTAATCCATAATGATACATGCATGTCTAGTTCATTCATCTTACCTGTTGAATAGGCTGATATATTGATGGATATTTTGTAAATATACCATATAATTTGTATATTCCCTTGGAGATGAACATTTGGTTTGTTTTCAAATCCAGTTAACTTCTGTTTTTGTCCATTGATGTATTTTTCTCTCGCTTTAGTTTATCCTCTCTTCTAAAGTTTGTCTCCTCTTTTAAAAAGGTGTTTTTTCCATGATAACCTGACCTTCCAACATAAAATATTTAAAATTTATTATTCATTGTCTACATTATAAAATAATTGGAATGATTACAGTAGTCTCTTCTCAATAATATGCTTTTTAACAATGGCAAAAAAAAAATAACCAAATGGCTGTAGGTCTGTCAATTCATAATGTTGACACTTTTCCAAAATTGTTTCATTAAATCTTTATCTATGATATTAATATAATATCATAGATATTAGATATAATATCATATAATAAAATATACCTGTTGGTATATTTTTCTCAAAATAGCCAATCAATATTCCTAGTGATCAGTTTTTTCAAATATCAATATAATAAAGGTTCCAGATTCCTTAGAAAGGTAGATTTTAATAGGCATTTTTAATTAGCATGCTTAACTAAGAAAATAAAACATACCTTTTTTGGTATGCAAATTAATAAATGTATAAGGTTTTGAAATAATAGATCTTATATTTTCTTCTACAAGAAACACTCCTCATCTCTTAGATGAATTATAGAAGCTGCTATACAGTGCACAATCAGAAGTAAATAATTATTCATTCTAAGTGATTAGAAAAATCATAATGATATGTGTCAAGGTTGAATTTATAAAGTACATAACAATTCTTCAAATCCAACAAAAACTTTCTTCCAGTTATTAAAGTACCAAATGCAGTTCTTTGAATTGTTTCAGGTCTACTTGTTAGGTTGATTAAAATCATATTGTTCCTTTGATTCTGAGTCACAAAAAGAAGTAGTGACATAATCTCCTCAGAAAAAAAAGTGTGGGTTTATTTGAGTTTAAGCTTTTATCAGCAGAGCCACTTAGATGTCTACTCAGAAATGTTAGACTTCAGAATATCTCTGGAGAGAATGATCCTGAAATAAACAAATTTGGAATTTTTTGAGTGTGAGGTAGGGTTGCCTCGTGATTGGCAAAGTTAATTTTGGAATATTTATTCTTAGAAGCAACAGATTTCAGCCATTGCGGAATTGAAATGTCACAGTTTCTTGTGCCAAAAGTAAAACACATACCATTCAAATTATTCTTCCTTTCCATATACATTAGTTAACTAATGTCCATCAGCTGCCAATTAGTAGGCTTTGTCTGTGTTAATAATTATGTTTTCAATCTAAAATTATATTTCTATAAAGAGAATAGCTGTTTTGTGATTCAGAAAATTCTAAAGGAAATTTAAGTAGGGTATTTAGTTTAAAATTACATAACACTCATGGACAATTTATCATTTTATGTGGATTAACTAACATCACTAAAATTTCTGAGGAGGAGAGTAATTGTAAAGTAACCAAACAGTTAGGTTGAGTTAGGTTGTCAGTGGGTGTAATTTATACTATACCATATTTAAAAAACCAAAGAGAGCTGAAAAAAAGACCTTTTTTTATTTAAGAAAGCAAAACTAATATTTTAGCTAGATATAAAACAAGAGTTTTATAAGCAAAAAATCAATATATTTTTCAATAAGAAATGTATCCAATACATATTAATTGTGTGCTTACTCTATGAAAATCACTTTAGGAGACACAATTTAGATTATTGTTATAATATAAAGTAAATATTACCATTTCAGTTTTACAGTTGAAATAGCTGATTGTTAGATTTAAGTAACTTGCATGATGTTACAAAGTGGCAGAGGTACAGTTCAACACCAGAGCTTCCAGATTTTAAAGTCTCGATCTTTATTCCCTACCCTAACCCAGTGTTCTATATATTTGTGTTGGGGAAGGGGGAGGGAAGTTGTATAAGACATATGAAAATAACCATTCAAATAAGAAGTAGCACTTGATTCTGAGTCAGATTGCTCATGTAATCTGGATTGATGGGTGGGTGGATGAGGTTTGGAAAACTATTATACTTTCTCAAAAGTGATGATTTCTAAATCATGTAAATAAATATTTTTCTATTTACTTATTCAAGGCTTGAGGTTATGAGATATATAATTCATTCCAGTGGTTGGTAAGTCTTATCCTAAGTTTATTTTAGAATCTACAAACGTCATAGGTTGATTGCCCAAAAACATATCAGGTGATATTTGCTAAATGGATTTTTATTTATTTATTTACTGTATTATATTTACCTATCATTACTGTATTTATTTATTTTAGCCCGTGCTGAAATTGCTTGCACCTTGCCATACATAGACATTTATTTTTACTGTCCTATTCACAGTTCACACTTCATAAAGAATTGAGAGTAAAGAATGTTTTTTATAGTTTTACAGATTAAATACACTGACAAAGTACTTTTAATACTTGTTTTTTGAGACTTGATTTAATCAAGTCCCATTTATTTATTTTTCTTGTTGTTGTAATGGCCCTTGTGGTCTTAGTCATAAATTCTTTGCCTAGGACCTAGGCAAACTTCACAGAACAAATCCCTTTATTAAAAGGATATGTTCTGTAAAATTTGGATTCAGTCAAAAGGCCAACTCAAGGATCCAGAAGGCCACATGTGGCCCCAAGGCTTCAGGTGCTCCACAACTGGCCTCGCCAATATCTAGAAAAATTTTTCCAACCTTTTTTTCCTAGAATTCTTACGGTTTCATGCCTCGTACTTAAGTCTTTTATCCATCTTGAATTAGTTTTTGTGAGTGGTGGGAGATAGGAGTATTGTTTCACTCTTCTGCATGTGGCTGTCCAGTTTTCCCTGCACCATTTATTGAATAGGACTTCTTTTCCACAGTGTATATTGTTTTCTGCTTTGTCAAAGATCAGTTGGCTGTATGTGGATGGTTGTATATCTAGGTTCTCTGCTCTGTTCCATTGGTCTATGTCTCTATTTTTGTGCCAATACCATGCTGTTTTAGTTACTATAGCTTTGTAGTATAGTTTCAAGTCTGGTAATGTGATGCCTCCCAATTTGTTCTTTTTGCTTAAGATTGCTTTGGCTAGTCATGGTCTTTTCTGGTTCTAAATGAAATGTAGAATTATTTTTTCTAGAATTCTGAAATATGCTGTTGGTATTTTGATGGGGATTACATTGACTCTGTAAATCATTTTGGGTAGTATGGACATTTTAACAATTTTGATTCAACCAATCTATGAGCATATGTTTTTCCATTTGTTTGTGTCATCTGTGATTTCTTTCCTTAGTGCTTCATAGTTCTCTTTGTAGAGATCTTTCACCTCCTTGGTTAAGTATATTGCTAGGTATTTTATTTTCTTTGTAGCTATTCTGAATGGTATTAAGTCTTTGATTTGATTCTCAGCTTGACTGTTATTGGTGTACAGAAATACTACTGATTGTTGTACATTGACTTTGTACCCTGAGACTTTGCTGAATTTATTTATCAATTCCACAAGTCTGTTGGTGCAGTCTTTGGGGTTTTCTAGTTATAAGATCATATTTTCAGTGAAAAGTGATAGTTTGACCTCCTCTTTCCCAATTTGCATACCCTTTATTTCTTTCTCTTGCCTGATTGCTCTGACTAGGACTTCCAGGACTATGTTGAATAGCAGTGGTGACAGTGGGCACCCTTGTCTTGTTCCAGTTCTTAAGAGGAATGCCTTCAACTCCTCCCCATTCAGTATGATGTTGGCGATGGGTCTGTCATATACAGCTTTTATAATTTTGAGATATGTTCCTTCTATGCCTAGTTTGCTGAGGCTTTTTATCATAAAAGGGTGCTAGATTTTGTCAAATGCTTTTTCTGCATCTATTGAGATGATCATATGGTCTTTGTTTTTGCTTCTGTTTATGTGGTGAATCACATTTATTGATTTACATATGTTGAACCATCCTTGCATCCCTGGGGTGAAACTCACTTGTACATGGTGGATTATTTTTTTTTGATGTGCTGTTGGATTTGGTTTGTTGCTATTTTATTGAGGATTTTTGAATCTATATTCATAAGGATATTGGTCTGTAGTTTTCTTTTTTTGTTGTTTCCTTTCCTGGCTTTGGTATCAAGGTGATACTGGCTTCATAGAATGAGTTGGGGAGGGTTCCCTCCTTCTCGATGTTATGAAATAATTTCTGCAGTATGGATACCAGTTCTTCTTTGTAGTTCTTGTATAATTTGGCTGTGAATCCTTCTGGTCCTGAGGTTTTTTTGGTTGGAATATTTTTTATTACCGTTTTGATCTCACTGCTCATTATTGGTCTGTTCAGGAGTTCTGTTTCTTCCTGGTTTAGTCTTGGGAGGTTTTATGTTTTCAGGAATTTGTCCATTTCCTCAATGTTTTCTAGCTTATGTGTGTATAGATTTTCATAGTATTCCTGTATGATATTTTGAGTTTCTGTGGTATCAGGTGAAAAAAGAGCCACTTACCCATATTCTAATATATCTTAATTTCTTTAGTCCAGTGTGCATTTCATGTGTAGGTTTTGATAGACTAGCACATATAAGAGACAATATTTTAGTATATTTTATCTGACAATATTTTTAAAATGCATTTATTTGTAACTCTAGAGCAAATTCTTGTACATTGTATTATGACTCCCCAAATGTTCTACCAATGTACTGATATATTGTTGTAAAAAAGGTGGATAAATTTATAACCCTATAGTAAGAAAAAATAATGCTGAGGGTCTTGTGTAGTAACAAAATATACCCTGATGCTAATGCCAGAGATGAGACAGGTGATATCCAAGTTCCTTTAAGGAAATAGCATATGGGTAAAGTACACATGCCAAATTTTCTCTCTTCTGAGCCCTCATAATGCTACCTATACTGTCCCAATTACTTTGTTACATTTTCAAGAATGGCTCATTCATAGTTACTAGAGAAACTTATATCTAACTCTTTAACATGTGCCCTTAAGAAGCTCAATTCTTGAATTTACCATGTCTGCAAACTTAATCGCCAATATACCCTCACAATCACAATACCCTCACAATATACCTCATACAATCCCTCCATCCCAAAATTCTGTTCAAGTCTACCACAGAGATGTCATTCAGTTCAGAAAGAAGGACAATGATTGTTCTGAATAAAAACGTGGAGTTTTTGTCCAAAAGGGACTTTGTTTATCACTGATTTTTAAAAAAGGGTCTGAAGCTTTCAGTGGAAGTTTAGACTTTCTCAGCAGTGTACGAGGAAAGGGCTGTTAATTCCCTCAGACACTAATATTCCTTTAGATAGTAATAATTACATTTTAAAAAAAAAAAGCATATCTTCCTTCCACTTTTCTACTTTTTTGGCCATATAACCGATACAATAGCTTTCCTCCTACTAGGTCATAAGCTCTGTAGGGGTAAGAACCTTGACATTTTTTCCTTTTTTCATCCTGTGCAGAACAGACTAGTCTTCTTTTTTAATGAATGGCCACTCAATTCATGTTATTGAAATAACTGAAGTGAAATCTTAAAGCCTAGGGTTTTGATAATCCACAGCTGTGGTGTTCTTGATACTGAGGTGTTAATATCCATGAACACAACCCCTCTGTCCTCATCCCTCACCTTCTGGGCTAACTTGCTTTGAAGTTCATGGACCCACTTTGAGGTGTTGTAAACATTGGACAGGTATTCCTCATCCTCCTTGCCACAGAAAATATAGGTGTGTGATGTGTAGGATATTCAAGTAGAAAAGAAAAGTTCAAAGGTTACTTTAAAAAAGTAAAAACTGATATATTCTTTCCTATTTGGAAAGAGAACTTTTTAACATAATTACGATGATCTTAATTGCACAGCCAAAGAAGAAAGAATATCTCAGAATGATCTAAGCACCCTTTTAAAAAACATCCAGCTAATTACTATTTCTTATCAACACTGCAGTATTAAGTCAGTTGTCCATTGTTAAGCAGTGAAACCTCAACACAATTGCTATTGAGTAATCTTAATCATAAATCATAATATTGATAAATAGAAGGAACTTAGATCAACTAGTCTAACACTTTCTCTTATCATCTGTCATTGTACTCCTTATTCCTTCAGGGTGGAAAATCTGAAGAGTGTGCATGTTAAAAATGAAGGAGGCCCTTCCTCTATGTCAGGATTATCTTATTTGAACTGAAACTGTGATGTGTATTTAGGGATCTGCCTGTTTTCCTTTACTTAGCTGTACTAGTCTTATATGGCTCTACTCTGTAGACATACAGATGAGAAAGGGCATAGTTCTCTCGTTCTCTTTGAATCCTATAGAACTGCAGTCCCAAACCCCCGGGCCATGGACCAGTACTGGTCTGTGGCCTGTTAGGAACCGGGATGTACAGCAGGAGGTGAGTGGCAGGCCAGTGAGCAAATCCTCATCGGTATTTACAGCTGCTCCCCATCACCCACATCACCGCATAAGCTCCAACTCCTGTCAGATCAGCAGTAGCATTAGATTCTCATAGGAGCTCGAACCCTACTGTAAACTGTGTATGTGAGGGATGTAGGTTGCACGCTCCTTATGAGAATCTAATGCCTGATAATCTGAGGTGGTGCTAAGGCGGTAATGCTAGTGCTGGGGAGCAGCTGCAAATGCAGATTATCATTACCAGAGAGGTTTGACTGCACAATAAATGTAATGCACTTGAATCATCCCAAAACCATCCCCCCACGGAGTCCATGAAAAAATTGTCTTCCATGAAACTGGTTCCTGGTGCCAAGAAGGTAGGGAGCTGTTGCATAGAACACTGGAAGCTATTTAAATTTTTCATATTTGAGGCACTTTCTCTTGTGATAATAGTAAAGCTTCTGCATAATTATTCCTGTCTTCCATTCTGTGGCAGGGTTTGCGTTGGCAAAAGATGAGCTAAAGTTTGAAGGTAGAATTAGAAAAGGAGGAGGAAGAGGAATATGAAAGCCATCCCTAGGCAGGCAGGGCTATAGTGCAAAGAAGAAAACCCACAGTAGACAGGCCTGTGGTCGTGGGAGGCACTCTAGTAACCATACACACTTTCTTTATTTTTAAGCTCCAATTGTAGGATTGTTCCACAGCTGCTCTTCCATTCATTTTATACCACCTCCACCACTCCCCAGTTATATTGGGGGTGGAAAGAGTGGGCAACAGAATTTTCTAGCCCCAGGCTTAATAACTAAAGAAAGTCCTTGCCTTAGTCCTGTCCTGAGAAACAAAAACACGTAGGACAATAACTTTAAGTCTCTGTCCAAAGAATGAAACCCAAGAAAATAATTTCAGCAAAGTTAAGTCAATTTTGGGGTGAAAATACATAGTTTATTTCCTATTAATCATATTTTTCTATTCATTTTTGTTCTTTCTTTGTTGTTTGAAATTCTTTTCCATTATCAATGAGTATCCAACTAAATAGAATTACTAGTAAATCACTGAAAATGCAGATTTATTTAGCTATGGTGATATATTCTTCCTTTTGCTGACCCTTAAGAAAATGCAGATATATTTAAAGTGGGCTTTATATCCATTCCTAAGTAAAATATATAATATAACTGTAACATACTTTAGCTTTCTCTGGTTTTTTTTTCTTTATTACTGTAAAAATTATTTTGCAGAGTTATTTTCAATGAGCTCTAAACTATCATGATTTTCTTTCATAGGATATATAAAAAGGAAAAGTGATTTGATATTGGTTGAGTTCCCCTTTTTCAGTATAGAAATAATTCCTATATTCAACAAAGAAACAAGAAAAATTATACTAATTAATTTTTTTGTTTTTTATTTTTCAAATTTTTTCTCAGTTCATTAATTTTTTAATTTTTTTATTTGAAAATATTAAGGGGGTACAAATTTTTTTGTTACTTGGGTAGCTTTTATAATGCTTTAGTCAGGGCTGTTAATGTTTCCATCAACCAAATAGTGTTCACTGTATATGTTAGGTAGGTTTTGACCCCACCTTCTTCCCCCCGCCCGCCTTCTTGATTTATAACAATTTTTACTTCCTTCTGTGCCCATTGATTAATTCCAAATTAATAAAGAGTACATGTGGTTTTTGTTTTTCCATTCTTGAGACACTTCACTTAGGAAAATGGTCTCCAGTTCCATCCAGATTGCAGCAATAGATATTAATTCATTTCTTTTTATGTATGAGTAGTACTCCATGTTTTATATATATATATATATATACACACACACACACACACATACACACATACTACATTTTGTTAATCACTCATGAATTGATTCCACATCTTTGCAATTATGAATTGTAGTGCCATAAACATTCAAGTGCAGGTGTCTTTCCAATAAAATGAGTTCTTTCACAATTTGCATACCCTTTATTTCTTTCTCTTGCCTGATTGCTCTGGCTAGGACTTCCAGGACTATGTTGAATAGCAGTGGTGACAGTGGGCACCCTTGTCTTGTTCCAGTTCTTAGGAGGAATGCCTTCAACTCTTCCCCATTCAGTATGATGTTGGCAATGGGTCTGTCATATATGGCTTTTATAATTTTGAGATATTTTCCTTCTATGCCTACTTTCTGGAGGGTTTTTACCATAAAAAGGTGATGGATTTTGTCGAATGCTTTTTCTGCATCTATTGAGATGATCATATGGTCTTTGTTTTTGCTTCTGTTTATGTGGTGAATCATATTTAATGATTTACATATGTTGAACTATCCTTTCATCCCTGGTATAAGCCCACTTGGTCATAGTATATTATTGTTTTGATGTGCTGTTGAATTTGTTTTACTGGTATTTTATTGAAGATTTTTGCATCTATATTTATAGGGAATATTGGTCTGTAGTTTTCTTTTTTTGTTGTTTCCTTTCCTGGCTTTGGTATCAACCTGATACTGGCTTTGTAGACTGAGTTGGGAGGATTCCCTCCTTCTTGATACTATGGAATAATTTCTGTAGTATGGGTACCAGCTCTTTTTTGTAGTTCTGGTAGAATTCAGCTGTCAATCCCTCTTATCAGGGGCTTTTTTTGGTTGGAATGTTATTCATTACTGCTTCAATCTCCCTGTTCGTTATTGGTCTGTTCAGGAGTTCTATTTTTTTCCTGGTTGAGTCTTGGGAGATTTTTTTGTTCCCAGACATTTGTCCATTTTTTCTACATTTTGTAGTTTATGTGCATAGAGATTTTCATATTATTCATGGATGGTATTTTGTATTTTTGTGTTATCATTTGTATTATCTCTTTTTTCATTTCTGAATGAGTTTATTTGGATCCTTTCTCTTCTATTTATGGTTAATCTATCAAGACGTCCATCGATTTTGTATATCTTTTAACGAACCAACTTTTTGTTTCCTCGTTCCTTTGTATTTTCTTTTTCTTTTCCATTTCGTTTGGTTCTGCTTTGAGGTTTGTTATTTCTTTTCTTCTGCTGGCTTTGGGTGTCGTTTGCTCCTCCCTTAGAGTTCCCTGAGATTTGTCATTAGGTTGTTAATTCGTGATCTTTTTGTCTTTTTGGTGTAAGCATTTAAGGCTATGAATTTTCCCCTTAGAACTGCTCTTGCTATTTCCCACAGATTTTGATAGCTTGTGTCCCTTTTGTCATTCTAGCAGAGGAGTCTTTTGATTTTTCATCTTAATTTCATTATTGACCCAATAATCATTCAGCAGAAGGTTGTTTAATTTCCATGACATCTTATAGCTTTGAGTGTTTCTCTTGGAATTGATTTCTGGTTTTATTCCACTGTGGTCTGAAAAGATACATGGTATGATTTCAATTTTTTTAATTTCTTGAGACATGTTTTGTTGCCTAAGTTATGATCATTCTTGGAGAATGTTCCATATGCTGATGAGAAGAATGTATATTCAGTCATTTTGGGTAGAATATTCTGTAAATGTCTGTTAGGCCCATTTGTTCTAAAGTCCTGTTTATGTCTAGTGTTTGTTTATTTTCTGCTTTGATGATCTTTCCAGTTTTGTCATCAGGGTGTTAAAGTCCCTGGAAATTATGATGATGCTGTTTATCTCTTTGCTTAGCCCTTCTTTATGAATCTGGGAGCTCCTGTGTTAGGTGTATATGTGTGCATATATACATATATTTTTGTTGTTTTTGTTGTTAGGATTGTTATGGCTTCTTGTTGAATTTCTCCCTTTAACATTATATAATGGCCATCTTTGTCTTTCTTTAACATTGTTGATTTAAAGTCAGTTTTATCTGATATGAGAATGGCTACATCTGCTCTCTTTTGGTTCCCATTTACATGGAATATTTTTTTTTCTATCTCTTTCTCTTCAATCTGTGTGAGTCCTCCTGAGTTAGATATTTTTCCTGGAGACAGCAGGTACTGGAGTAGTATTTTTTTCTTCCATTCAGTCAGCCTTGGTCTCTTGAGTAGGGCATTCAGACCATTAATGTTGAGTGATAGAATTGTTATGTGCAATGCTGTTCTGTTCATCCTGTTGTGTAGTATATTATTGCTTTGTTTTTTCCTCATGTGTTATTGTTTTATATGAGCTGTGAGCTGTAGCTTTTAGATGATTTTACACTGGGTGGTATCATGCTGATTCACGAATAATGTGGTTCTGTGTCTTTCCTACAGGGCAGCTCTGGTGGTGACAAATTCCCTCAGTCTTTGTTTATCTAGAAAAGTCTTTATTTCTTGTTCATATATGAAACTTAGTTTTGCGGTATAAGAAATTCTAGGCTGGTGGTTGTTCTGTTTAAGACCTAAGATGGTGCCCCAATCCCTTCTGGCTTGTAAGATCTCTGCAGTTAGCCTGATGACATTTCCTTTGTAAGTTACTTAATGTTTTTGCCTCATGGCTCTCAGCAGTTCCTCCTTCATGTTGACTTTTGGCCAGTCTGATGACTGTGTGTCTTGGTGATTGCCTCTTTGGGATGAATCTCCCAGGTGTTCTTTGAGCTTCTTTTACTTGGAAGTCTGAATCTCTAGCAAGACCAAGGAAGTTTTCCTCACTTATTCCCTCAAATAGGTTTTTCAGACCTTGTGCTTTTTCTTCTTCACCCTCAGGAATGCCTATTGATTCTTACATTTGGCCATTTTTTATAATCCCATGTATCTTGTAGGCTTTGTTTGTTCCTCTTGATTCTTTCTTCTTTATTTTTGACTGCCTATGTTAGTTTGAAAGAGTTGTCTTCTGCCTGGTCTAGTCTATCCTTAAAGCTTTCCACTGTGTTTCATATTTCCTTAAATGTCTTTTTCATTTCCAGAAGTTTTATTTGGTTTATTTTAATGCTTTTATCTCTTTAGTAAATTTTTCATTCATTTCCTGTATTGTTTTTCTGGTTTCTTTGATTTGGTTTTCCATTTTCAGAATTCGTTATCTGTCATTTCAATATCTTCATTTTGGTTGGGATCCATTGCTAGAGAGCTGGTGTACCCCTTCGGGGGTGTCCTTTCACTCTGATTTTTCATACTTCCAGAGTTCTTGCTTTTATTCCTTCTCTTGTGGAGCAGCTGTCACTTGTTGTTTTGGGATTTTCTTTTGTTTTGATGGGACTTTTTTCCCCCATACATTCATAAGTGTGTGTCTGTAGCATATGTTGGGTAAGAACCTTTGGCTTTGCTTGTGGGTGCTTTGATAGGGGCCTAGGTTCTGGATGGATCCCTTGCTTCTAGACATCCTTAGTGTGGTGGTTTTCTCAGCTGCTACTTTTTTGTAGGCTGTAGCAGTGGTAAGCTATGTGTGTGGGCAGATTTCCTGTCTCTCTTTGATGAGGGAGGATGGAGGTCTTTGAAATCCTTTCTCTTTCCCCAGACCTGTGGTCTTCTTAACACCATACATTGTATTGGGATGCCCAGTTTAATCACTGAGACAGTAGGTGTTGCTTTTGGGTAAGAATCAGCCACACCCTGTATGATTGAGCCAGTAAACGTTGTAAAGGGCTGTGCAAATTGACCTTCCTGTCAGTAGGTGGTGCTTGCCAGAACAAGCTGCAGTGTTTTTTTTTGGTATCTGTGACTGGCTCTAGCCCTTCAGGAGAAGCACTTGAATTCCCTAGGCCGTGGGTGGGGCCCTGGAGCTCCCAGGGGACTCCTCATTCTTTACCATAGCAGAGGCCAGTGGAGGAGGGAGGCTAGATGGTTCTGGGTCGGGTAAGGCTGCCCTCAGTCTCTACAAAGGCAGGCAAAAGAGCTCTTTCAGCAGGGGTTGAGGGTCCACTCCCAGGCAGCTGGGGAAAGCCACTAGGGAGGGGCTGAAGTGGCCCAATGCAGCCAGAAAGTCTGGTCATGGTGGGGGGGCCATCAGAGATTCACATTCTGGCTATCAGGATTGGGTTTTGCTCTTCTCCCCCTGCCCTGCTCCACAGTCTCCTTCTGGTGTCTGACCACTGGCAGGAACTCAAACTAGCTGAGCTCATCAGCAATGGTGCTGTGGGCTGGGAGCTTCCTTGCCCAGGATCCAGCCGAGGACAGAAAGCATAGCTTTCCTGTGGGGGCAGGGGTGTTTCATGAGTGTGCTTTGCCTGGGACCCACACTGTGCTTTCTTTTCAGTTCTGCCCATGCAGGCTCCCTAGCCTCCTGAGGTTAGTTCACAAATCTCACCCCCGTGCCTGTGAGCAACACAATTGAGTCCTGGGGATATGGTATCTGGTCTGTGGACCTGTCCGCAGGTTCCCCAAATTCAATCCCTGACTGTGCCAGGGAGAAGCATGCTGGTCCCAAGTTGCCTGTGGAGTGCTCAGGTAGGTTTGATGTCCCTCTGCTTCGGGGTGTGCCCTGCTCTGCTGGAGCAGTCAGATGAGTAGCACTAGGGAGGGCCAGAGGGCAGGGAGCTCACAGTCTGAGCAGCCCTTGGTACACTGCAGTCTTTAAGAGGTAAGGTGTGAGCCCCAATCTCTGTGGAAGCCTTGGGGTGCTGGGCACACCAAAGGAGGGGAAACAGCTGCTCCTGAGAGTCTTGGCTCAATCATCCCTCTCAGCAGCAGTGGGTGGGGGAAGGGTGAGGGGTGGTAAGAATCTGAATGGAGCAGAGCTAGCACTCTGGTCATCTCTGTCCCTCTCCCTGGAAGCCAGCTCACCCAGAATGTCCAGGCTCTGGGATCACACAGATCCCACAAGACCTACTAGCTCCTGTGGCTAACACAGTCTGGGCAGGAGTTGGGAAATGTTTGTGTGGGAACGACCAAGAGGAAAACTGAGGAGCTGAAGCTCCCTGGGAAAGGTCAAAGGCACACAATGGGTGGAGAACCAATACGGTACCCCGTCTCGGCTCATGTCTCTGGTGACGAGAAATGACCCTGAGGGGGCTGGTAGCCTGGTGCTTTGCCCTCAAGGAGCTCCCAGTTCACTGGTGGAAGCAGCTTTTGGGCCTTTGAGGGTAGAAATGCACTCCAGGAGCTCAGGAGCCTGCTGACTTCCAGAGATATGAGGGAAGGAGAAATGAAACCTCCCACCTACCCTTTCTGTCAGGCTCCATGCCTCTCGGGGGTTGATCTCTGATGATATCTTGCTCCTTGTTCTGCTTCAGAACTTCTTCCGGTAGAATCTCTGGTAGGTTCTGGCACTTTTCTCTCAGAATTACACCCAATCTATGTTTTTTATTTTTCCTCATCTAAAACTTTTCCTTCTTTCTGAGATGATCTGGTAGCTGATGTCTCTAGTCAGCCATCTTCCTCCCTCTCTACTAATTAATTTTAATAACTAGAAAAATCTCCTGTTACTTAGTTTAGTAAAGGACCTTGAAAAACAACTATAAATAATTGCTAAAATTCCATGTTTTTTAGTGTTTCTACAAATGGCAAAATATTTTGTTATATTGAAAAAAATTATCCAAATATTTTACACTTTTAGTAAAAAGAGGATTCAAAACCACTATAAAATTGCACAGAACTTACGTGTGTTTATATATCTCTCTGTGTGTTGCTTTGTTGTTTTAGACTAATTCCAATATTCAGAATATATGAATTTCTGATATATAAACTAACAGCTTTTATACCATTTATATTATTCTTTAGTTGAGCAACATTGTTGGCACAATTTTTGGACAGATACGTGATATATGTGTTTATGTATATATATAAGAACATGTTTATGCATGTGTATCACCAGAAAATCACATATTCCTTTAGTAATTAAGCAAACAATATTATTTAATATATTAGGTGTAGTAAATTATAGTCTAGTGTGTTTTGTATAAGTAGCTTGAAAAAGATAGATGCTCTCCTACATTCCTCTTCAAAATGGCATTAGCACATTAACACTTCCAGGATTTTCTGTACCAATTTATGGATTTAATGACAATAGTAGAAGAAGGAAGGATGATTGGGTGTATTTTATGGAGAATGTCTCATTTTCTAGATGTAGATTTAGATTAGTATATACCTAAAATTTATGTAATCCTAGAAGATTTGCAAGTCTATCATACATTTAAAAAAATAGTCAAAAATTTACTGTAACCCACAACAAACTACATGTTTCTTTTTTAATATTTTTTATGCAATTATTTTTTCCTTTCATAATCCTTGTTTAGATCCTTGTCCCCTCCAGTCTAGTTTCCTGTGCACTCCCCTTGCCTCTAGTGTCTTGTTTGCTCTGGATGCTTCTGCACTTCCTCCTCACCCTCCCTCATCATGCTGCCATCAAACCAAAGTATTGCTAGTAAATGTTCAATGGCTTTCCTTTGTCAATAGAAGAGATTTGAAATTCCTTCACTTGGTACTTTTACCCTATTAGATTTGTACTGAATTTATATGCTTAGCATTTTAGTGAGCTGTTCTACTCATCAAATTTATACCCCCACCCTACAGATGTACTGCATTAACCTTCAAACTTGTCTTGTGCTTTTCCACTCCAGGGTCTTTGTTCAAACTCCTCTTGTTGTCGTAAATCCCTTCTTTCCTATTCAATTTCTATTTATTCTTCAAGACTATATTTGAATCCCTCTTCTTTTGTGGAATGGTTATCGACTAGTGTAGCTCATCACTGCCTTTCCTTTGCTGTTTTCCTATAGTCCCTGTCACTCAAGAGACACAGTGTAACATCAAGTCAGCAATAAAGGAAGATCAGATGTTTACTGGATTAAAAGAGAATGTTTCCTCAAGTGTAAAAAAAGTACTTGGTCATGGAAGATAACTGTTCTCAGTGAGAGAATGCTGAAGGATAATCATAGAGAGTAGAGTGTTGGAAGTGCAGATCCCCTTACGGATATATGCTAAGGCATACTGTAGGAGAATTGCTTAGGACTATCACTGGTATGATTAGTGTTATATTGAGTCATTTTTTCTCCTTTATATATGTCATCCAAAATTCTAATATTCAGAAATGTTCCACAACCACATAAGGTTTTAGATTCCCTTTTAGGACCTACAGTTGTCACTTTAGCTGGACTGTAAGCTCCATAAAGGCAGGAATTTTGCTTTCCATTGGGGTCCAATGCAAGGCCTTATGTGTAGCAGATAATTAATGAATTTCTATTTTAGTTACCTGATTATTAACAATACACTAATAGATACGATTGTATGTAGTGTATCTGAAAGATAAAGAGTACCTTCTATGCTCACTCTGCAATATTTACCAATAAGGATCTTCTCAAAATTAGGAATCAATTTTTAAACAAATTATTTCCCGAAATGGATATTGGTGATCTTTATTCTGATTATCTTAATTACAGTTTTAGTAAACAGGAGAAAAAGCTGTGATCCTCTAAGTACATCAAAGTCATGGTACGTCAATAACTCCCCTGAAATCAGAGTGATGTTTTCAACATCCATATGAGGTACATTGAGAGACACTTCTCTTAGCTACCTTCACTGAATAAACTGGCTTTTTCTCAATTCATTTCCCTAAAAACAATGTGGAAATATTAGGCAATTTAGCAGCATTCTTTTTTTTATTATTTATTTTACATTTTGCATATTATTATTTTATCATCAAATGATATTAATCTACGTGTCATTTACTATAAATACAGAGATTAAGGGAAAATGGTCAATGTTTTGACTATTTTGAGTAGTCAATGCTTTAGAGATTATTTTTATTTGTTATACAAAAAGTGCCTTTTTCATGTCTTCTAGAGTAAATCATATATAGTGAAATGTTCAACTTTTCCTATGCAACTAACCAGTTTTTAAAAGATAATCATGCTCTTGGACTTTTGTTGTTTATTGAAGTCTAAGCTGTTTTATTTTCCCTTACAATAACAAGTACTCTACTTCACAATTTTCTAAAACAATTTAAAGGGATTGCAATGTAAAAAGTGTTGAAGATGTTCAAATTTTCCTTTTGATGCTGGACCAGTTTTTTAAAAAGTAGATTTAACAATATATATTCTGGGTCACAGTTTGTAAAGCATGATAAGTGAAAAAACAGAAGAGTGAGCACTTTAACCTAATAAAAAGAAATATTTTTCTATTAACAAAGAAGAGTTGCCTTTCCAATTAGGTTTATTTACCTTGCTGGTTGACTTTATTATGTTAAAAAGAGTGACAATATAAGGTGGATTAGAGGATATAAACATGCTGAATTTTGTTGAAAATCTTACCTAATTGCATCCTACGTGATGTGCAATCATAGCTGACATATATAGTGCATATACCCTGGGCCAGGCACTGATCTCTAAGTTCTTCATATGTATTGAGTCTTTTAATTCTTTTACATCTCTTTAAGGTACATAGTATCATTATTCCCATTTTAAAGATGAGAACACTGATTTAGAAGGTTATTAAATAACTTGTACAAGTCACTCAACTAATAATTGTCAGAGCCTGGGTTCAAATCCAACCACTCCGCTATACTAACTAAGATAAATAAATTTCTGAAGTGCAGATGTGGAATGAATGTGAACCTGGGGTTTAAATCATAGGTCAACTCTCTTTTGCAAGGTCTTTTGACTTATCTCTCTTTGTATTAGTTTAATCATCAGCAAAAATGGAAGTGCTAGGCACCTGTTTCAGAAGGCATAGTGTGAGGAACATATTAATTACTCTAGGAGAGCACTCTAAAACTTATGAAGTGTGAGTCATAGTCTTTCACATATAGTATTAATAATGTGTAAAATCTCAGAGAACAGAATTAGGAAGTTCAGTTTAAGGTGTGTTAAATATCATTAATTTTTTTTAAAAAGTGTCTATAATGAAAGTGATGTAAAGCCCCTGATTTAATGAAAGGACATGCCTTGTTTATGAAGAGCAAAATTTTATTCGTAGGTTTTATAACCAGGATCTAATAGACATTTATAAAATACTCATTTAACAACTAAAGAATTTACATTCTTTTGAAATGGCGATGGAATGTATTTCTAAGACATACCATATCATGGGTCATAAAACAAACTTCAACAAATTTAAAAGAACTTAATGATATAGAGTATATTCTCCAGCCACATAGAAACAAACTAGCAATCAGTAGCAGAAAGATAACAGGAAAATCTCTAAACACTTGGAAACTAAACTGCACACAACTCAATAATCCATGGATCAAAGAAAAAGCCCCAAAAGAAATTTTAAAAATACATTAAACTGAATAAATATGAAAATAAAACATATCAAAATTTGTGGGACACACCTAAACCAGTGCTGAGAGGAAAATTTATAGCACTAAATGCATACCTTAGAAAAGAGGAAACGTCTCTCAGATCAATAATCTAAGTTCCTACCTCAAGAACCTGAAAAAATAGAACAAAATAAACCCAAAGCAAGCAGAAGAAAAGAAATAATAAAGAGCAGGAATCAATGAAATTGAAATGAAATGAAAATGAAATTGAAAACAGGAGAAAAATAAAGAAAATCAATGAAACAAGGAGCTAGTTTTTTGCACAGTTCAACGTTGATAAATCTGTAGAAATATAAAAAAAGAAAACACACAAGTTACCAATATCAGTAATGAAGCAGGGCATGTCAGTACATACCCTGCAGACATCAAAATGATAAGAGAATGCTGCAAACAACTCTACACACATATTTGACAACACAGACAGTGGAGAACAATTCCTCAAAAACACAAACTACTGTAATTAATGCAATATAAAATAGATAATTTGAATAGCTCTGTAACTATTACAGAAATTGAATTTGTAATTTTAAAATTCCCAAAAAATAAATCCCTAGGTCCAGATGATTTCACTGGAGACTTATACTGAACATTTGAAGAAGAATTAACACCAATTTTATAAATTCTTTTCCAGAAAATAGAAATGGAGGAAGCACTTTCTAATTCATTTTGTGAAGTTAGCATTACCCTGATACCAAAACAAAACAAAGACAATACAATAAAAGAAAATTACAGACCAATATTCCTCATCAATGTAGACATAAAAATCCTTTTAAAATATTAGCAAATAGAATTCAGCAATATATAAAAAGAATTATACCCTCTGGAAAGCAGTTCAGTAGTTTCTTTAAAAAACAAACATGTAACTACCATATAACCGAGCAATTGTACTCCAGGGCACTTACCCTAGGAAAATGAAGACTTCTGTTCATATAGACACTGTACACAATATTTATAGCAACTTTTTTTTCGAAATAGCCCAAAACTAGAAAGAATGCAGATGTCCTTCAGTGGGTAAATGGTTAAATAAACTGTGGTACATCCATACCATGGAATACTCAGGACAGCAACTCAGACTATTGATACGCACAACAACCTGAGTGAATCTCCAGAGAACCATGCTGAATGAAAAAAGCCAGTTCTGAAAGGTTGCATACTGTGTGAGTCCATCTATGTAACATTCTTGAAATGACAAATCATAGAAATAGAAAACAGATTAGTGGTTGCCAAAGGTTAAGGAGGGAGTGGGGGTGGGAGGGAAGTGAATATGAATATAACAGGGCAACATAAAGGATCCTTTTATGATGAAAATGTTCCATATCTCATCTGAATCAATATCTATTCCTGGTTGTGATATTGTACTGTAGTTTTACAAGATATTATCACTGGGAGAAAATGGGTAAAGGATACATGGGATCTCTTTGTATTATTCCTTACAACAACATTTGAATTTACAATTATCTCAAAATAAAAAAATTTAAGTAAACAACAACCTAGGAAGTTAAAAAAAATCATTTGTGGTAATTGGTAAAATGACACAGTTTCTTAGAAATAAGGTATGTGTGATAGATTCAAAACATAAATGTTTAAATTAGTTGATTTAGATTTTGCCTACTATTTTTATAGAATAATTTTTATAATTATTTTGATTTTGGAAAATCTGAAATGTAGAGCAATTATTTCTGCAGTAGTATAATATATGTGTCAAATGAGTAGATATACACATGAAGACAATGTTTACTATTCATTTTGAATATAAATATATTTTGCTGTCTTTGGTTTCATACTGATAATATAGATTTTTTATTAAAATATAAAAGAATCTTTTTTCTGTATTTCAATTGGAATTGAAGATTTAAAGAAGATGCAGAATTCTGAATCCATGGAATTTAGTATTTTCTAGGGAGTGGGTATTCTAATTTCTGAATCTAGTGGTAGTCATGAATACAATGGACATAATATTTACTTTATGTCTTTCTATTATTTCAATAATACAGTTTGGTATCTGTTGAAATTTGCTTTGTATATTTTTATTAGGTTTAAGATTAGTCCTGATCCTATCAAATGGTCGAGGTCAGGACCAAATTTGACTGGGTTTGTAATAGTGCATCTAGAACTTTAGAAAAGATTTGAGGAGGTGGTCTAGGTTTAGTTTTGATTCTGCCAGCAGATTTGGGAATTAACTTTTTGGGCTGGTCCTAGGCTAAGTGGTAAACAGGTAAATTCTATGCCATCCCACCTCCTTTATTCCAGGCTGTCCCTTGTCCTTATTCTCATTGTCTGTTTTTGCCCAGCCACATGGGTGTTTACTCTCAAGTGGTTGCTGGTTCTGTGCCATATATGAATCAGAGGTAATGGCTTAAGGTGTTTTGTCTTCCAGGGGATTCAAGGTTTAGTAGGGAATCTCTCAAGACTGAAGAGCTATCAGGACTCTAATGGCAGTATTTTAGATGGTAAAGAGGACATTTTATTCAGGAGGGGCCTGTGGGGTGATTCATAAATCATATTATATGGGCAACTGTGAACTCTAGGGTATCCTAAGTTATTCCTGGCTTAGTGAGTTCCACATACTGCATCAGAGTTTCCTAAGTTGAATTTTTAAAATTAATTCTCTGCTCTCCTTCCCTCATCCAAGTGTAACATTTAATAGTCATATTTAATTCAAATGTTGAACAGGTACATTTTTAATGAACTAGTGAGAAATACAAGAAATTTGGAAGTGAAATTTCCATACTACTTGTCTTCAAGTGGTAGCTCCAGAGTGACTTTTGATTGTAGCATGTAGAAAATCCTATAAATAAGTAGATTTTTTGAAGCTTGTTTTCTTCACTAAACCAAAGACACTTGTTTAGTATGGCCTGTGATTAAAAACTTCATTGTAAAATGTTTTTAAAGGACTTGGTCATATATTGATTGGCTTACTAGTATAGATAGAAGATTACTTCTTACATGATTGAAACACATTTTTCTTGCAAACTCTGGCCTTCTTTTTCAAAATGCAAAATCAATTGAACATTTATTATAGCAAATATACAAAATCTATATCAGTATGTGGGGGAAAAATGAAGAGAAGAAATTATGGTGCAATTCCTTCCCAAGAGTGTTTAGCAAAACTCATAGAAATTGGCAGTTGATTAGAAAGGTTTTAGCTCTCGCAATCACTTTAGTCCTTACTAGTGAGATTACACCATTCTTATAAAGTAATTCTCAAAATCAGAACTTCATTTCTCCTAAGCCTTCATAGGAGTGGCAAAGAACTAGGGAGAAAGTTCATTTTCTTCAATTGCCTGGAGAGAATATGATTCTATTTTCCTCAGCTGTTTTTGTCTCATCCATCCTTTGATATACTTTGAAATGAGTGTTGTTTACCATCCTAATATTTATTTGGCAAGTATTTTCTAGCTTTCAGACATGGAATGGCATTAAAGAGATGAATATTTTATTCTTTTTTTATCCCTTCATTCCACAAATCATTATTTACAGGTAAGGAGTACATGTGTATGCATATATACTTGAACTCTTGTTCAGTGATTAGAAAAGGGGCAAAGTTCTATATTTTTTAAAAAATCTGACTATTTTCTAGGAAACTAAAAATAGGTTGTTTGGATTGACATACTTCAATGCTCATTAAAACATCCTGTAGGCAAGAGACTCACATTATCTACAGGCTGTTTCTCTAATTGGTACAAAAAAGAACTCTGCACATAAGTTTATTCCTCAGATACTAAAATCTGTAACTTTTTGTGGCCTCATTCGTAGTCAAAAGGAAGTACTCCTGGGTGAGAATGGGGACAATGAAAGGAGGGTACAATATTTTGCATTTACCATAGGATTAAGGCAGCTGTATTTAATTTAAAATATGGAATTTTACTGATATTATACTAAACATTCTAGTTTCAAGTTTATCAAAAAATGTGCTAATTTAAAAAATAGTTTTCAGAATATTTTAGTTTTTTAAAAAAATGGGAATAATAGTCAATTGGTAGGTTCCATGGGTTCCTCTGGAAACCTGTGTTTTCCCTTTGTACTCATCACAGGGATTTGTGTGTTACTGAATCATAGGATTTTAGATCTGGGAAAGGACCTAAATGAAAGACACATTAATTTAATAGTGAGGAAGTTGACACTCACAGAGTTAAAATGTCATGTGGTTTACACAGATTGTTCAGGACTCTTGATTTGGAGCTTTAAAAAATTTTGTGTGTGAACACAGAATGTTTATTGTTGGTTGAAAACTTTTTGAAATGCAGTCATTCTAGTAACTTCCTAACTGGTGAATTATTGGAGGGCACTTAAGTTTTTGGAGGGACAAATAAATGTCACTTTTCATTTTTCTGTTTTCTAGATTTCTAGATATATGCACTGTATTTTGAAATTTTTATGTCTTTGAGTTATGTCAATCAATAAACCACATTAGTTTATATAGGTAGTAAGTTTCTATGGTTTTATTAGTGAAAGATATAATTGTTGACTTCTACTTACATCCTATGTTAATTTGGAAAAATTAGTTGCAAATTTTATGTGAACACAAACTACTGGATATTCACGAACTGAAAGAAGTATTGAGTTTAGAGTGAAGTCTCCTTACCCTGTAGTCTTGACAGACATAATGTAGGTGATTGAAAGCCAGGGGGACTTGGGGACAAGCCAGGGTAGATGGCAGACATGATGTGGTACCGTGGCACCTCATGTTTTGCCTCAGTGACCTCCAGTAGTTAGTGCTGAAGCTGTCTGGCCTGCCTGTCTTTCCACCTTCCTCTGCCAGTGGTTATTGCACTGGTTTTTGTAGTGAAGGATATCGAATCTTTCTTTCAAGTAGATAGAAGTATAAATTAAATATGGAATAGAAAATTTGATAAAAATTGAGTGTTGTGGTTAGCAAAGACTACAAGGCAGAAAATAAGTTGAGAGCATTACCTACAATAGTGTGTTTGGGGCCTACACCAAGGGAGCTATTCTGGAGAGGTGATAACTGAACCAAGTTCAAAGGAATTAACAGGCATTTCTCCAAAAGAAGGGAAAGGTGAATATTTCAGGAGGGTAAAAAATAAAAGTACAAAGTTCTAGAGGCACAAGAGAGCACAATATGTTCTAAAATAAGAAAGTATTTAGAAAAACTGGAGAAGGATTGGCAGGGTGTGGAAGTGCAGAGAGGTAAAGCTGGTGAGATAGAACAAGTCGCTTGGAGAAGGGCAAAGCAGAATTCATGAAACTCACAACGCTTAAGCACTTCTAAATTTCTCCACTCTGAATGCGTAATACAAAATAAAAATAATAGTAACCTTTAATTAAAACATAAAGCTCCCATATAAAACATATATATGTGTGTTTATATATATATACCGAAGTAAGAATAGCTTCCTTCCAGACTTCATTGTAGAATTTTAGAGAAATTACTCAGAGCTGAACTTGACTCATTTTCTCTCATATGCTTGGTTTCCAAGTGAGTCATACAATTCTATTGAAGGGGCTTACAAACTGTAATACAGATTTTGGGTTTTATCCTGAAGGAATTGGATTGATATTGAAGGATTTTTCAAAAGGGATTTTTGTGATCACTTTTGATTTTTCGAAAGATTATCTTGCCAGCATTGTGGAGAACAGCCCAGAAAAGACTAAGATGAGGTAAGGAGGCTTCAGAAAGGAGGTGACGTTGTGCTTTCTCTGTGTTAAGTGAGGACATCTCAACCCAGAAGCATCGGTGAAGGTGAAAATGAGAAAAGGGACCTGAGACGTATTCATGAGGCGGGAGCAGCAGAAGGTACTGGCCAGTGACAGACTGCAGGCAAGAGAGAGGGAGGAGCCACCGTGGGGTCAGTGTCCCGTGTGGAAGGAGACGGTGCATCAGAGAGCGCTTGTGCAATACACTGGCGGAGTTAAGCTGCTTGGATGCACCCATCTGCTGACATAGATCTGGAAACATCAAGAACTGAAACAATGAAGTACGTGAGATATGAGTTAAATAAAGGTGAAGAGGATCATCTCTCCCACTGCCTCGCTGGGGCTTCAGGGACATTGAGAAGAACTCCGTCTGAGCAGCCGTTTGTTTTCTCTTTGTGGACCCCGTCCCTGGGTTCCGGATGAACACAGCGCTGCCGTGATTTCCCCATGCCTGCAGAGCCCTCACATCTCGTCTACTGTGGGGCAGCTCTTTCTTCACCCTCTTCCTTTCCCTGAGCCTTTCATCTCCCTAAACTCCTGCTTTTGTTGGGATATACCTGACAAGTGCCATAGTTTGTGAATCATGAGACCATACAAGTTGGTATTTCACTAACAATAAATTTGAAACTAAAAATTTGGGAATGCAGGAAGCGATTCCTGGGGAGCAATTGGTTCATGATAGGAAAATTGAGAGATTGTTCATTATGTACATTTAAAAGGAACTATTTGTGGAATTACATTTTGTTTAATATAAAATTATCCCATTCCATTTTATGGATTATATTTTCATGTAATATTTAGAGTAGGCCTCAGAATAAAATTTTAAATCAAATCAGCGATTTATAATGCGATTAAACACAAAATGTCCTAGAATCCATGAAAATCTGTTTATGAAGTTACGGTGGCCTTAAGTGATTTTTAAAAGTCTATAGTAGCCATGAATTACATCAGAACTATATTAAGCAAATATATTTTTCAAGCATAATATGTAATTTAATAGATATCAATCTTTAATGTATCTTATTTTGATTTCTTACATGTTTATTAGATCTCATAAGTTTAATAACATTTACTTTTTTGTTATTGTAATGGAATTTTATATTTAAAATAGAACATTTGAAAAAAATACAAAAGGAATACAGAAAAATGATAAAAATTCACCCATATTAAAACCTTTAGGTTAATAAAATTATTCTTTTTATACATAACTCATATATATGTAATTTTCCTAGGCTACTGAATATTCTTTAGAAACATAATTTTAAACAGTTTAATAATTCATTTTACTTAACCTTTCCTGTGTATCTGTTGGGCATTTATATCTTTGACAAATTATTACTATTATAAATAAGGTTTTGAAAATGTTGCTATTAAGTATCTCTCTTAATTTCCTAAGGATAAATTCCTACATGCAGAATTAGTGGATCAAAGTATTTGAAAATATGTCTGTTGATGCATATTGTAAAATTTCCTTTGTCAAGGTTGTGCCAAAATCCAAAATATTCTGAAATATGTTCTCAAGGCCAGATTAATGCTGTGTTTATGATAATTGTTCTCTTGAATAATCATAAGAAAACATTCTTTGCCATTTAAATCAAAAGTAGTCAGGTATTAATGTAGGCCTCTATCTTAGGAAATGTCTTGGTTTTTTCCAACTTGGCATGGTTGCACCTACCATTGTCAGTAAGAAGGCTTTTCACCCCTTTTATTTAATATGTAGAGAATATATTAGTGTTAAGGTAGCAATCGTCAGATTTAGTGTGTCTTGACACCAATCATTTCATTATTATTTGAAATCATGTTGTTTTACCCTCTAAATAGTTTGTCCATCAAGTCATATTTGGCAAATGTATTTATGTCAAAATTCATTACTGTATTAATAACACTTGATTGAAATTTTGTCTGGGCCACAGTGCTGCAAAAAAGTACACAGAATTATCTATTTATTATTTACATTAGCATATAATGTAAAGGAAATGTGGGTTAAAGTAGAGTTTTAAAAAAGTGTTCTCAGTTTGATGAAAAGATTGGCTCTCCTTTAGTCATTTTTAAACAAAGAAACCGAATTCTTCAAATATTAGAACTGAAAACATGATAGCATTCCTGTTGGTGGGAATTCATCCAATAAGTATTTACCAAGTGCTGCTTCTTGGCATTATGAAATGTGAACACAAAATCATTGAAATAAGGGAGACTGCGCATGCCACACCACTTAACTCACTCCGAGGTGTGTGGTAAGAGTGTGGGCTATGGTGGCAGACTGTCTGGCTTTTAAACCTGACAAGTTTTTACCAGTTGTGTGACATTGGGTCACGTACTTAATCGCCACATGCCTCAATTTCTTCTTGTAAAATTATCATCACAGTAGTTCCTAAATCATTAGATAACAGCAGTTAATGGTCTTAGCACAACGTTTGGTGCATAGTAAATACTAGATAAATATTACCTACTACTTAGTTCAGAAATAAACTAAAATTATAAAACACATTTCTTTCCACAAGTTGCTTTTCTCCTGAAATGGCCCACATTTCTGGACCTGTTGCATCACTATAAAGAGAGTAATGTAGCAACTTGGCTCATGTAAAGTTGAGCTGCATGAATTGGGCATCATTGTGAGTGTGTGTTTTTATGATCTTTGAACCAACCTTGGTAAGCATACAAAGAAGACAGGTTGATTTTCTTTCCTCTTCTTGGGCCAAATTATTCTAGATATGAGTTTGTTTCACATGTATATTATAAAGAAATTATTATATAATGAATCATATTCAAAGAGGGATTTCTGCTTTGGTTTCTAAAATCCCATTTTAGTGTTGTTTGCAACTGCAAGTATGGATTTGGTAGATAACTAGGTAAATCTCTGTGTTGTCAACCCAAGTTGGAGGTTTGAAACCGGTCAATACCTGTTCCTAGTGCTAATTGAAAATGTACTAGTATGCAAAATTGATCAAGAAGAAGATGTACATAGATTTCTTAAAATCTCTTCAATTGGTTTTTAAAAAGAGTATGTTTGTGTGTGTGAAAGTGAGAGAGAATATTCTGGACAACAAAAGTGAAAATAAATAAAACAACTTATAAGGTACATTGAAATTAGCAGAAGTATTTTGCCATAGTTAACAATATAAGAGCGTTTATTCTGTTGGAAAAATACATTTTAATTCCGGCTAGCTATAGAATCTAGCCTTTAATTATTATTTAATATTAAGTACTAACATACCTTAACCATCATATAGGCAGAATGAGACATGGTGCTTTTAAGTTGAGATTTCAGTTAAAAGTAAATGTAAAGGCAGTTGTGAATTTTAATGAATTATTTCATTTGTATTTGGATAGCTTCTCCCAATCTTCTGCTGAAGGACTTCAAAAATTTTTATACCTGGAACCTTAAAACAGTCATTTCAAGATATTAATTTATAGCTATCCTGGTTTCCTTCTAGGGTGCTTTCACACTACCTTCAAGTCAAATTCCAAAAATCACGAGTATAAACAAAAGCAAAGCTCATAAAATTCATCATAATATCAACTCACAAAATTAAGAATATCTTCATATATGAATACCTTTCACTGATAGATGGTTCCGTATTGTGTATTCTCAGGACCTGTAGTTCATAAAGGTGAACATTTGGAAGAGTTCCTCTTCATTATTCCCGCTGTTTTTCCATCCTTCCCTTTTCCTCTGAATGGGGCTACTCTGACTTGTTTCCCACACAGAGGATGCTGTCTTGTTAACCCTGCCCTTCTCTTCACAACTTGCTCTTAGGGAGAGGTTTAAATATTATATCCACCCTATTTTTATTCTTACAAATGAAAAATGAAACTTAAATGTATTAGCTCCTTCTAAAGATCTTTTTTTTGTTTCAAGGAGAGAGACTTGTACCAAAGAAATATATCGCTAGTGGCAGAATTTCAAGAATCTGTTCCAATAGCTAGGAATTTGTTTGAGGGGGTAGAGTCAGCACGAGTACAGTCTAAAATCATGACAGAGAACTGAATTTCTACTTTCACATGTAGAATTAGGGTGCATACTTTTTACCATTTTTTTAACCTATTCACTAATAGGAAACAGATAGACTAATTTTCCATCTGCTTAAAATGTGAGATCCAGTAGTTACAAAGGTGATTATAATTTATCCACGGAACTAAGGAGTTATTTCCTTATCATCTTGGGAGTAGTCAGTGAGCCCACAAAAGTAAAGGTTAACAAAAGGAGAGGGAAAACAGATTGTCTAGATTAATTTTGGATCTACTATGCAATATAGAAGACCTCCACTTATAATATTTAATTTTTTGCTCAATATAAAAAGAATCTTCAAAAATACAAAAAGCTAAAATTTCACATCCATAGATAATTGATATTTCTTTTATTGACTGCTTTCCCTACATATTGTTTAATAAAGTTGAGATCATATTTGATTTTGTATGTTGCTTTTTAAACATATAGTTATTTTCCATATTAATAAAATGTTTAAGGATTATAGTGGTTATATAATATTTTATCATTTATTTGTAACATAGTTTACTTAAACATAGTATTATCTATTTAAGTTACTTCTAATCTAATAAAATGAACGTATTTCTCAGTAAACATTTGTTTTTACTTTTAACATCTTTGACATGGACCACGTTAATCATCTGGTATTTATTTTGTGTATAGGATGTAAAACAAAGTTCTAAAGTAAGTTTTTTGGAAATAGTTGATTGTATCAATATTCGTTGTTAAATATTAATAACAATTTTCTTCCCCACTGATTGATGAGAATCCTTTATCATACACAAATTGCATTAATCTTTTTGATGTTGTTTCTAGATACTCTGTTCTTTTGGTGAGGTTGACAATTCTTCATAACAGTTTTTAAATAATGTAGTTTTATATACTTTATAACTCAAAGAACCAGCCTCTCCACATAACTCTTTCTTTTCCAAGTTTTTATAACTATTTTTCCTGCTTATTTTCCCAGATATTCTTTTTTCCAAGTTCCAAGTATGTGGGATTTTTATTATATTATAGTTGGCTTAAATCTATAAAATAATTTTGAAAAATTAAATTCTTTATATTACTGTGACTTCTCATCAAGGGTTATCCATTTAGCTTTTTTCTTTAATATAAAGCAAAATAATTTTCATTTATGTTCTACATATGAAACATCTCTAAAATATATATAAATATTATTATAAGTTAAAAATAAAATGGTTTATTATTGTTATTGAAAGTGGTGTTGTTTTCTATTGCATGTTTTAACTGATCATTGCCCTTACAGAGAAATTGTTTTATTGTTGATGATTTAAAATATATGTATATAAAAATAACAATATAGTATAGAAGATGTATAAGATAGATGGAGAACAATTCCTTAGGAAATTTTTCACCTAAAACAATCAGTATCATTTTTGCTTAATCCCTTTTGGTCTTTTCCATATATAAACAGAAACTGTAATTTCTTGATCCTGTTTAATGGTAAAATATACAGAATTAATAATTTTGACAGTCCTTTTGCTAAAATATTTATTTTTTATTTATTTAGTATCAGAAAATATTTAATGAGAACATTGTTCTAGGTAATATATGGTATCAAAAAATAACTTGTTTTTCATGAGCTTAAAATATAGTTGATAGAAGCAATTATGCAATGTAAATAGTATATTCATGATATATAGCATAGGTTTCAGGAAACAATAAATGAAATAAAAAATTAATATTTTAACCAATCTATGGTTGGTTGAAATATCTAGACACTCAACCCTTTGTAGCTTGAAATTTTCTGTGATTATATGACAGACATAATACCACAGGAAAAATAGTAATTTAAGCCAACCTCAGTATTTTTTAAAATATAGTTTAATATATACAGGTTGGAAATATTTAAAAAGAATTTTGCATAATATGAGTTTTAAGGTATCATCAGGAACATTTTTCAAATTTTTATTTTCTTTATTTTCAGATATTTGAATATAGTCTGTCTTCTATTTTTATTCAGATAATCTGGCACCATGGCAATATGATGTTGAGGCTATATAGAGTCTACCTATGTAGACTATCTAAACTCATTCAGTCATTAAGTTCATCTTTCCATTGTCAAATACATTGTTAAATTTCTGTATGAAATGCAGGTAACATTAATTTTCTTCTCACTAAATATGAAATCTGTATTTGCCCATCAGATTAATTTAAAAACACTGATTTCTTGTGGGTCTTGATCATGTAGTACAAATTTTATTTGGGTGTATATATGTGAGTGTGTGATTTTAGTTCAAATAAAAGAATACAAAATTGTTATAAATATATCAGTTTATTTCCTATTTTGTCAAATTATCCTTTTAAATCTTGAAAGCAATAGTGAATATAATGAAAATGCAGTAGTTCCCCACCTTATCCGTAGTTTCACTTTTTGCATTTCATTTACCCATCTTCAGCTGCAGTCTGAAAACAGGCGAGTGCAAGTACACTAAGATATTTTGAGAAAGAGAGACAGAGAGAGAGACCTCATTTACATAACTTTTATTGCAGTATACTATTTTAATTGCCATATTTTATTATTATTGTTAATCTCTTACTGTGCCCAATGTATAAATTAAATTTTATCATAGGTAAGTATAGATAGGAAAAAACATAGTATATATAGGATTTGGTACTATCCACAGTTTCAGGCATCCATGGGGTGTCTGAGAACATATCCCCCAAAGATAAGGGGGAACTATTGTAATCTAATATATTAAATTAGGATATATTTCTAAGGATAAGTCAGGAAAACATTTAAAAATATGTTGACTAATATTTATTTTATCTTTATTAAAGGTATAACTGGTATAAATGTAAGAATTGAGTAAAAAGCTAGGGCTTACAACATTAGAGAGAGCATTCACATGACAGGAAAATAGACTTTAAAATTAGCCTTTATGATTGACAGTTTGGGGCTCATCTCTATATTAATGTATTTTGAGGGCAAAATGAGCATTGCTTTATTCATTGAGTGTAAAAAAAAATCCTCTCTTAATCATATAATTTTATTTAGACTGAGTGTGTACTGAACAGCATGTTATATACCTGGTGAGAAAGTCATAGCCACCAACAAAAAATGTGTGTAAACATAGACTTTAAGTATAATTTCCAAGTGTGAGGCCTCCAGAAACCAGTTAGTTCTTTTTTTTTTTTTTAATTCACACAAAACCACATTTAGAAAAGGTGAAAACTGGAAATCAGGGGGAAGTGCTGAAAGAAGAGTTTTTTCTTCTTCTTCCTCCTCAATGGTTCTAGCAGAGTTATTTCTGCCCCTAGAATAACAGGAAGGCAAAATGAGAGCTGATTATTCATCACCACTCCTATTTTTATTTCAGTTGACCTGGTTTAGTAATAGGAATAAAAATAATTTCTGGCTTATTTTTATAGGCCATACTTCAGTTTTCACGTTGGTTTTAAGTTAGTGAGTAGTTAACAATTCTGTTGAATATATTGCTGTAGCTATACTGGTATTCTTATGATGTACTACATTGAATTTTTCAATATATCCCCTAATTTTAATGCCATCTCTCAATATATGTGGCTTCATTAGCAACAGTATATCAAATGGTGATGGAAAATAATGATATTTGGAAAGTTATTCACTTTATATTTGTATATTAATCTTGCCTCTGCTATCTGTCTTGGATAGAGAATTCTGATGAGAATCGTTCAATAACTTGCTTTCTCTAAGCATCACTTATGTATGGTTTTAACAATAATCATTTGTTTTAAATTAGCTGAATTCATAAGCTTATATCTTTACTTTAATGGTACTAATTTACAAATGCCAAGTTCTGCAAAATAGGTTTGTGTTAACAATTAATGCTAGCAACATATGGCATATATTCAAAAATCATGATTATTTAGCCAGATAGGGTCATTCTACACAAACTGCGAGGAAAAGTATACTTTCATGTGTTGTAATATATAGTTCTTTTTTGGGTGCATCTTCACAAATTTTATTCAAAAAATAGGGCAGTAGAGGTTGACTTAGGCTATTTTGGAAATAAATAAGAGCTGGTTCAGAGCTACCAGACTAAAATTCTATTTGAAAATAACTCCTTGAAAGTAAGGCTTGAATGCTTTTGGTATCTAGCAAATCTCTTAGCTAAATGCCATCATTTTGATGTTTTAATAATGTATGCTTGCTGATTATGGGATGACAAGGATAAGTACAGTTTCCATTTATCTGGTTATATTTGAGAAATTAATGATTTATTTCTCTTCATAGCCATTATTAGGAGGCATCTGAGAGTCTTAAGAGCTCAGAGGGCAGGGCAGAGCTTTTTCCTGTACTCTGAGTGCTGGAAATGTCTCTGCATGGACTGCTTTAAAATGCAATCGCCGACCTTGAATTGACCTCTGACGGCCTCTTCTGTCCCGTACTCCTCCATCAGTTGCTGAGAGGATTTGGATATTGCCCATTAAGTCCCTGCATTTTTAGACTTACCTGTTCTAACTTGAACATTTCTCTTTGATGGATCTCATGACTTTCTTTTTGTTACTTCCATCAGATAAATCTTCTTTTTAGATGTTTATCAGTTGACTTTCTATGAAAAAATAATCCATTTGTGGAACAGACTAATTCAAGTGTGATAGATTCCTAGATGCCATGAGAACTGGGATCTACTCAAATCACAACACACCAGGAAGAACTTCTCCTGGTACTAACAAATAACCATGCTTCTCATTTGACTGAAACTTTATCTAGATGAGATTGCCTTTATTACTAAAAGAATGTATTCATTCCTTAAGCATTTGTATTTGTAGTTAGAATTATCGATTATTTCCATTTTTAAAACTTGGCATGAAGTCTGGCAGAAGCTGGTTCCAGCCTCCACACTCTTTGTTTTTGATGGTGAAAGCACTTAAAAAGTCTAACAATAGCAACAACAACAAAAAGATGCCAGGGATGAGACCAGAGAAGGAGGTGATGTTTAGAAGAGAAAAGTTAGAAAGCATTCATGAATTTGTGGTGGCCCTTTTGGAATTGAATCCTATTATTAATGACTGAGAGCCGGCCTGTTCTCCTTCTTCCCCTGACCTGCTTCAGTCACACGGCTGGAAAAGAGAAGTGATTTCACTAGAGCAGGAGGGCCCAGGAGAAGTAGTAAAAATTATTAAAATGTAGGCTCTTTAATGTGATAGCAAATGGTACTTCTTTGTTATACTCTATATACTAGCTTCTATAAAATGGCTTCCTGTAGGCAGAATATAATCATATTTTGGTATAAAAAATGACTATTAGGAATTTTTAAAACTCAGCACTTTCATGTACAAACACTATACATGCATATATACATATATCAATATATTTTTAACTTAAAAATTATATTATGCTTTTAAATTGTTTAAAGCAGGATATTATATTCTAAATATAGGAGCAGTGCTCAAAAAATCTTGAGAGTAATCGTGTTAGATTTATATTTATGTTTACTATTCCACATGTATGCTTATTGTATCTATAACAGACACAGATTTGAGAGCTATTTATTGGATAGCTCCTTAACCGTAGAAGGTCACATGTTCCCCAGACAATTATTGTTCATTGCTGGACAGAGGATTAGAAAGATTAGAGTAGTTTTTTTATTTGCTTTTTTGTTGTATTTGTTTTTGGCCAGAGAACAGAAAACAAATATTTTACGTGAAGCTTTTAAGAAATGAATTAACCATTGTCTTTTTGAAAGATTCCTGGGTTGAATCGACTGCATAGAAAGAATGAATCATGATTATATACTGACTTATAGATATTTATGAGTTGGTTTTAGGAGACTTATGAAAAGTATACGCTTTAGAAAAGCCCAAAAAACTGTTTTGTAGCAATGGTATAAAGAAGCACACTGAGGTAATACAGTCTTAGAGAGTCATTAAAGACCAAGCACTACTAAACATCCATTTTTAACTCACTCTTAATATTTATAGTAAAATCATGTTTTTGATATAGTCAAAGTGATCTAAGAGTGAAAAAAAATTTTTCTATTTAAAGTTCTTTAACAATCTTTTCTTACACACATATGTCATCTTTCACTTCCACCTCCTATTTTCTGATAAAATATGAAAGATATAGCAAAGAAAATTCCTTGGACATATTATATGTGTTTATTTAGAGTACTTAATCAGGCTTTTTTGTGTTAACATTTATAATTATTAAAAATTTCCTAATTAAATCAAAGGGGTATGTGTGTGAGAGAGAGTGTGCGTGTATATATATATATATATATATATGAATAATTTCCAAAATTTTAACTTGGCATCACTCAGAGAACATCACTGTGATCACTGTGATATATTATTTTGATATGCAGGTTTTAAAAATGCATTAAAAAGCTAGTGGTTATTTCCAAGTTACGTACTACTTGGATGTAAAGACTAACTGTTCTCTTTAGTTACAAAGACTAACTCATCTAGGCAGGACCTGTTAGAATTGAGGGAAGAACTGATGTCACTGAGGCCTTCGGAAATGGACCAACTACATTGTAGCCTCATTGGCTCCTCACCCAAATCTATCAAGTTAAGAGCTGTCATAGGACAAGAAATTTAGCCCTTAAAAACTCTGATTTTTTATTCCAGAAAAGGTCTTGATGCTAATTAGCCCTTGAACTTAGTGATATCTCAATTTTTACATGTCTTTTTTAGTTTTAATGGTAACAAATGAATGTTATATTGATTTTTTTAAAAATAATCTCTTTTCCAAGCAAGTATATTTTGTTAAATACATTGTGATTTTGGCAGCATCTCCAATGGGCTCAACATACTAATTTGGTGACATGATCAATGAGCAGTGTCAGATGTACTTTATTCAACTGTTTGTTGGATTGATTTTATCTTTCAACTAGGGAGCACTTAGATTTTTCCCCTTACATTTCTTTAGCTGTTATTTTGTGATCATCACCTTATTAAAGCAACTCAGGAGATATTTGTTTATAGTTAAGTTTATAAAACCTGAAGGAATTATTTTTTGTTAGTGGTGCATTTCCCTTCTCTTTTTTTCCTGTGAATACACAAATGGTAAAGGCCAAAGTGTCAAGAAGGGGGTATTTCATACAGTTATTGGATCAAGAACATTCTCTTTCCCCAAATAGATGTGTTTTTTTGTTTGTTTTTGAAGTGTCACCTTTTGTTAGTTCTTTTATGGTTTTCAAATATCTAGTAACAGTTTACCTAATTTCCCCACATTGGCTTATCCACTGAGCACTTAAATAGAAAGGAATTGATACATCATTGCTCAATTAAGTTTCTCCATGTAAAAATCTCCTTTAAGGGATTTTAATTGCTGGTGTGGCTCAGATCAGTAGGCACTGCATTGTGTCTTGGGACACTCAATCTAGGTTTAGAGGTGTCCATACAGCTTATCTGGTTATTTTATCTGCACATGCTTACACCTAATTGGGCCTTACTAGATTTCTGTCAAAGGTAATATTATCTCGTAAATGTTCAGTAGTCTTTTGTCTGATAGGTCTAGAATAACTTCTTGGTTCATGAAATTCCTTTGTATATATGATTCTAAGATGTGCTAAATTTTGTATATTCAGAGGGTCAGTTTTTACCTATGAAACAAATCTTGGTGTGCAGGTATCTATTAGGGATCTCTCTGTCTCTTTCTGTCTCTGTGTCTCCCTATCTTTCTCACCCTCTCCTGGCCTGAATGAACTTTATAATAAAAAAGTAATGAATGTATTGCATGTATTATACCATAGAACTATTACAAGGATATAATGGGAAAATTATTTTAATAATAAGTTGTCTTGAAATTCCCTATGATTTCTTTGCAGTTATGAAGTGCTAACCTAGTCATATACTAGAAAGATAGGTCATTTATGCAGAATTATGATGTTTTTAATTTGTATTTAATAATATGCTGAATTAATTTTCTACATTTAATGTACCACAAATAGTGTTGAGATTTAACAGCAGAAGGTTTAGAAACAAATATCTAGGTGGAATTTATTTTAATTACTCATAAAGTTCTTTTTATATGTAATCTCCACATATAGTTTGACTACATGATCATGATTTCAATAAATCATTTTTATTATTGAAATCAAATGTTTAAAGAATTTTACTTATTTAAAAATAAACTAAATTTAACTCTCCAAGTTCTAATATCACAGCGTCTGTGGTTGCATTCCAGTATTACTATGTACTTCTAGGGCATTTTCGAATTAATATATGTTTCACTAAGTTTTTACAACAAAGTAACAAGATAAATACAGGATAGCAGATTTGTTTACATTAAAAATGTTCTTCCTTGGTGGTTGAATGGAGGAAAAACTAAATACAATGTATATTTCTCCTCCAATGCAGGATTTTGTTCTGTTTGTATTGATTTTTTTAAATTTACATTTCTGTCTCCTCTACAAGGCAGTGGATGAAGGCAGAAAATATTAATCTCTGTTTTCTTAACATCTAGCACATAAAATGTGCTCAATAAATTCTTATTGGAATGATTCATAATTCATAATGTGGGAAAATATTTGTTCCTTGTTATTTTATGATGACTCTTAGTTTAAGTATAAATGCAATTGTAACTAATTTATGAGATATTCAAAAGTTTGGGCTAATCGATGTCATCTTAGATTTTAAAATACTGCCCCATATACCATGGGGCCAGAAGGTGTAAATGACATTATCTCTGCATGCTAGTGATATTTCCAAATTATCACTGGATGGTGGGGAGGCTGTAGGTAGGGACACTAAATTGAACCCTTAGCAGTTGTCTGGATGAGTAGCAATAAAGATCAGAACTAGTATGGTGGAAATGGAAATTTAAAGGTGGTAGAGTAGAGGGAGAGAAGAAAAACTCAAATGAATTTTGCAGCTAATTTGATGTTGAATATGAAGGGAAGAGAGGAGTCAAGAGTTACGGATTGCCAAGTCTGGATAATGGAGAATTATAATGTGCTCTTCAGGGAAAGCAGATAATGGCTATATAGATAGAGATTCATTAGTTTAAATAAATTTAGGTTTGAGGAATCAGCAAGTGGGAAAATGTACAGATTACAGAGCAATACTGGAATGTTTGCAACTCAGGAGACATTTAAGATCTGGATATCAGATTTGAGTCATAAAATATTATAGCTAAACAAGAACTAGTACCAAGCTTAATTTGGTAGCTGAATAAAGTGACTCCCAGGAAAATAATGTAATATAGCCAATGTCTCAGAAATAATGACGAAGTGAAGACTGGAATCCTCATCTCTTTTCTCAATTCATTTTTCCCAATTTCTCATATATAATTGGAGATATAGGAACATATATGTAATATTTTTGGTTAAATGTGTAATAAAAGAAGAGGCCAGAGGACCAATTCATCTATTTTAGATGCAAAAGGAAGAAAAAGAATACTATTAATAGAAATATTGAATAATATTATTTTTTAAATCGAGAAAGAAAGGACTCTTTCATTCTAATATCCTAATTTTTTTAGGCTCTGGCAGTTGTATGAAGTGTTATGTTTATTTTAAGTAGTCAAGCTTCCATTGTGAAATCTGTGTTCTTCATAAAGTATTTCAGTGCTTCCCATAATTGAAATTCTCTCATGAAATCTGAATTTTCTCACACATTTTTCTTACCACGCACTGTTGATAGAAACCACAACAAAATCACAACAAAACTTTTATCATGTAATATTGTAAGAATCTAGGGAGTCATGATAAATGGTTGGTTTTTTTTTTTAGAAAATTTTTTTTCAACTTACATTAAGCTATTATTTTAATCAACAAAATATGACAAAATTAACCTAAAATAAGGTTTGAATTTGAATAACATAATCTGTTTGATTCACATATTCAACAGAGGATAAGTGGATTTTCCTCCACGTGAAAAACATTTGGTGTTTAATAGCTCTTCTCAATATTCCAGGCAGATCTTAAGCAGGATTGTATTCTAAAGCCAAGTATATATAGTTACTGTGAGTTTCCTTATGGAGTATTTTCTTTACTTATTTCTCTTCCAATAACATGAACAATAAAGATCATTATATTCTTCATGGATTTATTTGGAAGTTCATTCAAAATGAGAAAAAAATACATATTTTTAATTTTTGTTCTTCCCCACTCTCACCCACAGGAAGCTTTTTTAAATTAGTTGTAGTTGAGAGATTCCTCATGTATTGGTAGTGACAGCACTTGATTATTGTTTAATTAAGGAGCACTGTTCTCTCATGTGTCTTGACTGAAGAGAGAAAGACAGAGAAAGAGAGAGAAGGAGAGGACAGAGAAATTGAAATTAAAATAATGACTTGGTATTATGAAATGTGCCATTGTTTTATTTACTTGAAGAGTGACCCACTTAGAAGCGTTTACCAGATCTCTTTTTCTAAGCTGATAGAGGGTTTCAGGTTCAAGGAATACATTTTTTGTTTTAATATTCAAAAGGTCTGTCGATTAAACTGCCATTATATGGAAAGAAAATAGTATTGTACATAAGAAGATGTAACTATTGTCACATTTAAGAAATTTTTAAAATTCTAAATTCTTTAATTCTTTGACTTAAATTACTAAACATGTTTATAAAGGGGTAGAAGTTTTGGCAACTGGAATGTGTATGCACACACATATACACATATGTATATGTACATGCATACATCTGTGTTTGTATAATATACATTTCTTTAAAGAAAATATAGTTATTTGCCAAAAAATCATATCTTTTCACTTCATTTTTTTTTACATTTTTTAATTTCAAAAATTTAGGGGTACAAGTGTTTTTTGTTACATGGATAAATTATATCCTGCTGAAGTCAGGGCTTTCCGTGTACCCATCACCAGAATAGTGTACATAGTGTACTCAGTAGGTAGATTTTTATCCCTCATTCCCACTCCCGTCCTCCCCCTTTCTTAGTTTTCAATGTCCCTTACTGCTCTTTATGTCCATATATATCCTTCATTTAGCTCCCAATTGTAAGTGAGAACATGTGGTATCTGTCTTTCCATTCCTGAGATACTTCACTTCAGATAATGATCTCCAGTTCCATCCAAGTTGCTGCAAAAGATGTTACTTCATTCCTTTTCATGGCTGAATAGTACTCCATGGGGTGTGTGTGTGTGTGTGTATGTATACATATACACCATATATATGTATACATACACACCACATTTTATCTACTCATCAGTTGATGGGCATTTTAAAGTGATTTAAATAGTTTCATTGAAAATTAAATTAAAACATAGATACTAGCATAATGATACTTATATTTGTCCACCAAAAACATCTGATAGATGAATAGAATGGTGATTGATATTATTAAAATTTATTAGAGAAGCTGAGTTTGAGAACTTATAAATAAAGAGACAGAAAGCTGGTGCTCCATATGGAAATAGCTGTGTCAAAGACAACTTGAGAATTCTAAGTTTTTTGATCTGATTCCCTCACCATTTCTTTGGATCAGTTTCCGTTGTCACTGTTTAGTGTAGGTTGTCCATTTCTGCATAACAAATTACCACCGAATTTACAACATAGAAGAGCAAGTATGTAATACTTCATACAATTTTTGAGGGTCAGGAATCTAGGAGCATGGTAGTTCTTGCTCCAGGTCTCTTGTGAAGTTGCAGTCAAGCTGTTGGCCTTGGCCGTAGTCTCTAAAAATTATTTGGGGCTAGAGGTTCTACTTCCATGCTCACTTATTGGCAGGAGGCTTCATTTCCTCACCATGTGGGATTCTCCATCGAGATGCTCCCAATATGGCTTTCCCCAGAGAGTGATTGCAGAAGAAGTGAGAGAGAACCCAAGGTGGAAGCCACACTCTTTTTATAACCTGGTCTCCGAAGTGATATCCCATCAAATCTGCAGTGTCCTGTTCTTAGAAGTGAGTCACTAAGTTCAGCCCACACTCAAGGGGATGTCAATTAAACTTCACCTCTTGAGGGAAGACGTATCAAAGAATTGGTCAACATATCTTTAAAACCACCACAGGGTTTGAGGGTGTACTTTTCCTCTTCATCCGTGGGTCTCTTTTCACTGCTATTGTTGTTTTGTATCTTCCGTCTTACTTTTTTTGAAAATCTTCAGAGTATGTGGTGAAGAGCTAAGAATATAAAGAATGATGATAGCGTCGATGATGATCATGTATATTTATACATTCAGATATTTATTAAAAGCTTACTATATCCTAGTCACTGAAATAGACACTTTACATTCATTATGTTAATCTGCACAGCAATCCTATAAAATAGATATTCATATTCCTGTTTTTAGATGAAAAACTAGAACTCAGAAGTTAAGTAACTTGTCTAAGGTTGAATAATTTATAAGTGACAGCTTTAGAATCTAAACTCATGCTGTATATCTAAAAAATATATGTGTATAGGGAATTGTATTTACATAACTAGATTTTAAAAACTTAAAAGTTTATATGAAAATTCCAAACTCATAATTCTTTTTTAAATTTTTATAAATTTTAAAATATTTGTCAAAAAAAGATTGAATATATTCAAGGTGTACAATATGATAATTTGATATATGAATACATTGTGTGATGATTACCACATGAAATTATAGTTGACCCTTGAACAACAAAGGTTTGAACTGCACAGGTCCACTTTGTTTTTTTCCCAACCAAATGCAGATCGAAAATACAATATTTGCAGAATGTGAAACCCATGTATTTTACACAGGTTCTGTAGGACTGACTGTGGGACTTCACAATACGTAGATTTTAGTATGGGGGGAAGGTCGGGGACCAATTCCCTCCTACCCGAGTATACTGAGGGACGACTGTAATTAATACATTTACCCCCACCTAGGTTATACATTAGATCCCCAGAATTTGTTCCTCTTACAACTGAAAGTTTGTACTGTTTCATCAAAATTTCATTTCCCCTATACCCCAGCCCCTGGAAACCACTATTCTACTGTCTGTTCAACTTTTTAAAATTCCACATATAAGTGAGATTGTACAGTATTTATCTTTCTGTGCTTACCTTATTTCACTTAGCATAATGTCCTCCAGGATCATCCATATTGTTGCAAATGGCAGGATTTTCTTCTTATTTTATGGCTGGATAATATTCCACTCTGCGTGTGTGTATACGTGTATGTGTGTATACACACACCCTCCCCCACAATTTCGTTATCCATTCATCCATCAATGGCACTTAGATTCTTTCCACATCTTAGCTATTGTGAATAATGCTGCAATGAACATGGTTGTGTAGGTATCCCTTCAAGATACTGATTTCATTTTCTTTGAACATATACCCAGAAGTGGAATTGCTGTATCGTGTGGTAGTGAAACCTTCATACCGTTTTCTATAATAGCTGTACCAATTTACATTCCCACCAACAGTGTACAAGGGTTCCATTTTCTTCATGCCATCACCAAAACTTGTTATCTCTTATCTTTTTAATAATAGTCTTTCCAACAGGTGTGAAGTGATATTTCATTGTGGTTTTGATTTGCATTTTTCTGACCATTGGTGATATTGAACATCATTTCATATACCTGTTAGCCATTTGTATTTCTTCTTTACAAGAATGTTTATTCAGATCCTTTGCCCATTTTTAAATTGGGTTATTTGGTTTTGTTTGTTTTTGTTTTTATTTTTGTTATTGAATTATGTGAGTTCCTTATATATTTTGGATATTAATCCCTTATCAAATATATGGTTTGTAAATAAGCTTGCAATTCTTAAAGAATACATATTTTATTAAACATTAGTGTTTTTCTCTGCTTACTCTTTAACTGTGGTCCAATTAAGATACTTTCAGTATACTGCAGATTTTCATTAATATCTTTCCTTTCTTGTTACCTTGTTATCTAGAATTCTTGTATGTCATGCCAGTTTCTTCATCTGCAAGGGCCTAATATTAGGAGGAAATTTTTACTTTGCTTGAGTGTGTATAATATCTCGAAACATGTTTGACTTTTAGTTTTAATATAAGATTTTGGCCTTATATGTTGCCCAATATTGTTAAGAAGAGAATTCTCAGTAGTTTTTATACCTATCTATCTCTTAAAAATACTGCCTCTTATTATATTACCTGTTGAAACAACAACAGCAAAGAAACTTAGCAGAATGTAAACAAAAAAGTAATTTCATTGAAACATAGAAAGAAAATACTCCTTGGTTTCATATTTGCACACAAAGTATGTAAGGTGTACCCCAGCAGTGTTCCTTATAAATTTTGCATATTGGTTTCTGTGACCTTTCTTTGCACAGGAGGGATTTGTTGTATAAATCTTTAATCTAAGTGTGATACACCAACTTCCTACTGAATTGCCTCAGACCAGAAGGAAAGGTACAAAGATAGTGCATCTTACTTAGAATAGAAAACATAACAAAACAAATCATGTTAAACAAGGAAAGGTATGGATCTTTACCAGCTAATACAAAGCAAGCTGGGGGCTGAACAGAGAAGGGCTGTGGGAGCTAGAGCAATTGACATGGCAGATAGTGTTCAACTTGTGTGAGTGAGGTCCTTGTACTGAGAGTGTCCACTCTGGCTTCAGCCAGGGAACTCAATGATAAAGAACCCTCTTGCTACTCTAGTCTTTATTACAATAACTAGTTCAAAAGGTGTACCTATAGACAAGAAAGAAAATCTCTTGCTGAGAAGGAAAAGCAATTTAAACTCCTTGCTTTAAAATGTATTTTGAAGTGTCTTTTAAGCAATCAACTTAATTAATATAAAGAAATAGATATTTCAGGCACTCTTTGAAATCTGAATAAATTAAGAGTGGGAAGCCAAGAGAAGGAAACCCCTAGACTGGGAAAGCCCGTCACTGTACCGGCTATGCCTATACATAATGAGATATCTTGGCTATGGGATCCAAGTCTTCATGTTTCATATGTACCTTATACATATAGCCTGAAGGTAATTTTATGCAATATTTTTAATAATTTTGCACATAAAGCAAAGTTTGTATTAAGTAATGATGTGTGAAATTTTCTGCTTGTGGCATCACGTTGGCACTCAAAAAATTTTGGATATAGTAACATTTTGGATTTTGGATTAAGGATGCTTAACTTGTATTTTTTTTTACAGATTTAGAAAATGGAGGTACAGAATACTCATTTATGTCATATGTGAAGAACACTGATCCATCCCAAATCTTATATTTAAGGAGGCCTAGATTATTTTCATTTTCCTTCTGCCCCATCAAACGTTCCTCAGAGCTGACGTTAGTGAGGCATCTTGACAGAACACGTTATATAACTGAAAATGTGCGTTTGGTTTTTTTATCAGAAATAATCTAAGTTCAACAGATATTTCAATCATCTATACACACTAGAAACCTGATGTACTTAAAGGTATAGGTGTTGATGTGCAAGAAAATTAAAAAAAATTATGAAAATTATCCTATAGTTAGCTTTCTAGGAAAGAAAAATTAATTAAAATAGACTGTGAAAATACAGATGGGCAAAGTCCTAGTGTCTTTGGAACTAAGCCTTTTTCTTCAACTTATGTTTATGCATGTGTGGGTGTGTACATGTACACATATGTGTGTGTATGATGGTTTCTTCAATGAGCAAATATTTCAAGTTCCATCATAGAGTTGGCAAACAAAATGACCATAAAAATGGAGAAAACTGTACGAGAGATACAACAGATAAAAAGCTGAGAGTGAGGGCTAGAATTTAATACAATCAATATAATAAATGTTATATAAATGTAACAAATCAGATCTGTATTAGTAAGTGTTGACTAGTGACTCTTAAAAGGTTTTAAAGTTTCAAAAATTAATTGTTTGATCTATAGAGCTAGAAGTCATTGGGTTAGCAACAACTTTTTGTAGAAGAGGACCTGTAAGAACTAGAATTTAAACTCATGAAGGAGAGGTCAGAGATCTTCAGAAGAAAATGTAAGTGCTAAAACAACACTCCCTTGACTATTCTGTCTCAGAAACATGAATACAGCAGGCCGGATACATTTAAGGAAACAGAATCTTCTATCAGAGTCTACTGAAGATGTGATGGAAAAACAGCCACAAGACAATTACCCAATTAACATTTTATAACCATTGTTACAGATAACTACTTACGACTACTGATCTGTTTTCAACACAATTCAATATAACTACCGCTGTTCTGATTTTCATACATTTGTTCATTTATCTGAGGCACAGGAAAGACAAATGAAAGCTTTACTATTTTTATTTTTCTTTCTGTTGTATAATAGAAATAATTACAGTTGTAACTTCTGGCTAAATTTATCTCTATTTATTGTATCTTCATCTTTATCTGAAATTATGTATTATGCTGTAAAACAAAGTTTACTTGAAAAAGAATATTTTATGTGACAGGAAAGAAATTTAGTTCTCTTTTTGGAATCTTTAACATAAAATTTAAAGCCTGGGGAATTGTTATCATTTTTTCTCATTTTTAGCTGCATTTCAGAAAAGAAAGTGTTTTTCTGAGAACCTTCAAACCAAATAAAAACAAACTTCTTCAACAATCAAAGAGTTTAGAGATTAGAATCTCTGTTCTCATTTGAGTAAAATAAAGTTTAACGCCCCCCCACAAGATTATGTGTTTAATTTTCTTGAAATATGAGGAACTTTAAAAAAGTTTTTATTTAAGTAATTAATTATAAAATAAAATGACTCAAGAAAAAATTATTTAATAAAAAGCCATAGAAATAAAGCAGGAGAATAACTATAGCAAGAGGATTATGTAGAAAAAGGTTTATAGAAATTAAGCAGAAGAATAAAAAAGAGAGCAAATATAGAAGAACATACCAAGATGACTGTGGCTACAAAAAGGCTATTCTCCGTGGAAGAGGAGAGCAAGTTTTTAAACACTTGAGGAAGAGTCTGCCTCTGGAAATTTGGAGACTGACAGGCTAACAATGGTTTATTTCCACTTAGTCTCTTTCTTAGAACCCAAGCTTTGTAAAGATTATTAGCCTGAGGTACATGAAACAAAATAATTCTAGTGAAGGAAATGAAATGTCTGAGATGCTGGAAAGGGAAAGGCAAGGATCTATGTTTCCAGCAGAATCTATCTCCCACAAAATTTAATGTTCACTTTAGGGAAAAATGTGACTTTTGAAGGGGAGACTACTTGGAAATTATATTTTTTATTCTTTTCCTATCATTTCAACATCTCTCTGAGGGAGTATGAATGTCCATGGTGTTTTAGGAAAGACAGATACACTCATAAATTTCTCATTGCACCCACAGATATTTACAGAGTACCTCGCTGTCCTTTCAGAGACACATTAACTAGAAGTTTGCCTCCATTTCGTCCTTTTGTCCCCATCCCATGGAATTTTGGCAGCTTTGTCTATATAGAGCAGAACTCTGATCAATGAACAATGACAAAGTACTCTTTGGTGAACATTGGTTATTTTCCAGGCACCGTGCTGGTGTTCAAGTAGTGTACAGACACTAATCATAATAGCAACTACGTAGTGTTAGATGCTGTGTTTATTGTAAGCTAGTACTCAAATCATGCTGCATCCTCATAGAGAATCCAAAATTCATAGCCTGCCATTCCAGATGCTCCCTGCCTTGTTCCATCTATTGTTTTATTAATTTCCACCCTTTTATTTCCTGTGTTATGTTTTTGTCAGACTAGTCTATTCACTCCTCCTAAAGTATATAATCTACATTTTCCTACTCATATTTCTTATTTTTGTTCCTATAATATTATATATCATTCTCCCAAATATAATTACTTTACTGAATCTTTCTTGAGTCTCTTTTAGAGTACATGTAAGTATTTATTTTCCTGTGGTTATTGTATTTTATTCCATAATTTGGCTAGAAATTGTTAGAAAGAGGAAAACCTTTCAGGAAATATATTATTGTTAGAAAGAGGAAACCCTTTCAGGAAATATGTTTATTCACTTCCGTATAAAGGTGAATTCACCTTAACCATTCTTATTATAGGAGCTTGCCCATGGAAGAACTGTAATAGGTTTGCACTGAATTAGAGCCTGCTATCTGCAAAGCACTTAACTAATGTAAGGCACTATCCTATATGCTGTGAAGAACACAAAAGAATATAAGGCAAAGTCCATGTCCTTAAATAATTTATGTTTTCTCAATAAGGCAAATGTCATACAGTATAGTCAAATAGCCAAATTTCCAGAGTATTAGAGGACATTTTATGAGTACAAAAATATAATAGATGTTTAAGAACTTTAAAGGAGGGGGACATCACCATAACCTGGGTAGCCTGAGATGACTTGATGGAAGGGGCAGAACCTGAGATCAGCCTAAAAGATAAATCCCATTTGAATAGGCACAGAATGGTAGCATTCCAAATGACAGGAAAAGTGCAATGGAGAGTGATCTGTTTACAGGTGCTCCTCAACTTATGATGGGTTTACATCATAAGTTGAAAATAGTGTGTGAAAATTGCATTTAATATACCCAACCAACCAAACATCATAGCTTAGCCTAGCCTACCTTGCTTAAATATTCAGAACACTTATGTTATCCTATATTTGGGCAAAATCTTCTAACACAAACATTATTTTGTAATAGAGTGTTGGATATCTCATGTAATTTACTGAATACTATACTGAAAGTGAAAAATAGAATGGTTATATGGATACTCAAATACAGTTTCTACTGAATGTGTATCATTTTCACACCATTGTAAAGTCAAAATATCATAAGTTGAACCATTGCAAATTGGGGACCATCTGTATTTCCAGGGATTAAAAAAAGAGCAGATTTGATTTCCAAGTTGAAGCACTTGGATTTAGCTTCATGGGTAATGGGCTTTATTCCAGGTTGTTAATTTACATGGGAAGACAATAAAGTACTGGTTATATTTGGAGTTAGATGCCTGGCTCTACCTTATGAAATTTCCTTGGTATCTCTTTTATTTGGTTTCTTCCTCTGAAAAATGGAAATAATAAGAGTTCAACTAGATTGTTGCAAGGTTTAAATTACAAAATGCCTATAAAGTAGTTAGAACAGAATCTGACAAATGACACTCAAATAATATGAAAACATTAGGTTCTAATAGGAATTTAGGAATATAAATCTAGCAGTTGTATATGTGAAAATTTGTAATAGTAGTAACTTTAGGCAGAAAATGCAGTTAAGTATTGGAAAACCAATGCATCATACAGAATTGTGGCACATGGTTCTTAACAAGAGTGCCAGGAGAATGAAAATGAATGAAAATACATGATGGGTATTACAATAAAACTACCAACAGAGTTGGTTACAGTGAATGGAGGTGATGGGCGGGGTCAGGAAATATAACGTTTTGAGCTTGAACAACAGAAAACATGATTATAGCACTGGTTTAAACAGAGAGTTGAATTTAAGTTGAATTTTAGATAGTTGATGCTGAGTAGGGTGGCACTGAATCTGGTGCATGCCTCACGCATAGGAGTTACTCAATGAAGGTCTGCTGTTGAGGAGCAGAACGAGTGAGGTCCTCCACCAGGTATTGACAAGGCTATTTTTGCTTTTATTGAAATAAGGATTATTCTAAGACTCAGATATTATTTATATCCAAATTAGGAATCTTATGATAAAAGAAAATGAAAGAAATGTTTATAAACTCTGATTTTTATGATCATAAATGTAGAATTCTTGTTCAGATTCAAATAACTATCTCCTGCTTCTTTTTTATGGGTTTAGATATGATTTGCCTTTTATCTAAAGAAATAGTAATTGTTATATTTCAGAATATTTTTATTTCATTTTTATTTACTAATAGCATATTAGTGAAGGCAAACATTACTTTTTAGCAGAAACATTGATTCTCCATAATCCTATAATTACTCCTGTTCGGTGAGAACTTTGAAATCACATCTATTTGCAGATACAATTGTTTGCATTTTGTAAGTATTTCATTAAGACATTCGTCCAAGAGGGCCTGCGATGAACTCTGTGAAATAAAACCCATATATGACATATCCAAAGATGTACTTCTTAAAGTATAGTGCACATTTCTTTGCTAACCATTAACCTTATGCCAGTTGGCTCTTAGTCACCAAGTGTCATATAGATTCTGGTAACCTGAATAAGGTAATGGAAAAGTCCTCTGCCTTTTCTTTGCTGTCAAATTAAAAATCCTAAAATGTTTGAAGTACATGACCTTATTGCCAAAATAGCCTCAGATTCTCAGGAATAGGATAAAGTTAAGTCATTTCTTATATATTCAAAGTAACTTGAAAGCCAGGGTCAACCCCAATGGGTGGAGAGTGAATCCTGAGTTGACTCAGGACTATACTTAGCTTTAAGGCTAATGGCTTATGACTGTGTCTAGTTGAGGAGTCATGTGGGGTAATACAATTCACAGCTTAACTGCAAAGGCAGAAAGGATCTTATTTTCACAAGGAAATAAATGTACCTATGTTAGAAAAGGAGCTGAAAGTTCCATGTATGGTTAGCATAAGTAGTTAACCAATCCACCTCTGGTAGGAAGAATTTTAAGATGGTCCCTAAGATTCTCTCCTCCAGATGCACATGACTTGTATAGTTCTTTCCCTGTGAGCACAAGCTAGACCTGTGAATAAGACGAGTTATCGCTCCTTTGATTATACTATGTTATATGGCAAAAGGAATTTTGCAGATGGAATAAATTCCGTAATCAGGTGACTAGAGATTATCCAGACCTACTCAGGTAAACCTTTAAAAAATATAAGAAACAGGAGCAGTGAGCAAGAAACTGTTCATAAGATGGCTTAAAAAAGCAAACTCCCATGTTGTGGCGAAGGCTACCTGGCAGGGAATAGCAGAAAGCAACTAATAGCTAAGTACCTCAGTCCTACAGCCACAGGGAACAGAATTCTGCCAACAACCTGAGTGAGCTTGAAAGAGGACCCCAAGCTGTAAGTGATAATATAGGCTGGCCAACACCTTCATTTCAACCTTGTGAGACCCTGCACAGAGAACCTGGTTATGTCATTCCTGGACTTCTGACCTCCAGAAATTGTGAGATGAAAAATTTTTGTTGTTTTAAGCCACGAAATTTCTGGTAATTTTTTACACAGCAGTAGAAACTGATACACAACCCATGTATCTATTCCCTTTGTGCCTAATAATTTATGTGGGGGCAAAATTACTTCTGGGAAATAAAGTAAAACTTTCCAGAGTCTAAGTTTAGACATATTCTGGTATATCTACCAAAGTCTGTGGCAGTAGTTCATGGTTTCTAATAGTGGTGGAAAGCAAATTATCAGGATGTACTGTGCTGCCCATATAAGGAAAAAAATTCTTTTTTAAGTAATGTTAATATCATTGCAGAGCTGGGTGCAGCGACCATGACTAAAGGGGAAAAGAGAGTAATGCTTTAGCCCACCTTGTCTTGAATCTGTCCAGAACCAGTTTGTACTCACCCTACCCCACCCCACCACCCCACCAGTGCATCTAAGAGAAATGGTTGCTTGAGTCAAATGGAAAGAATTGACCTTTTGGGAACCTCATGTTCCTAAGGTGCTAAGAGTGTTGAACTTAGAGGATTTGGCAAGTTCCCTAACTGACATCAGAAAAGAGAGAACGTTGTAGTTGAGAAGAGAGAATGTTGTGGTGGAAGGTAGAGTGGTGAGGTGTTCAAACTGAGGGAAGGGCCAAGCAGTGGCTGGAAGCAGAGAGGGAGCCCTGTGAGCACAATCTGCAGCAGGTTTCTAGCCCTTGTCTGGTGAAAGCTTCAGCAGAGAGCAATCAGCAATGAGCAGCAAGGTCAGGTGGCATTTTTGACAGAGCAACTGACAATTACTTGGAGCTGCATGGCGGTCACAAAACAGCAGCCTCAGCACCAGGCCAGAGGCAATCAAGAGTAGCATCCTGATTTGCTCCCTGGAAGCATGTAGAATACCTAATGGAAAGGGCCGTGAACAGTGTGTCAGGAGTGTAGCAGAGGAAGAAGCTGAGGTTTGACCATTTCACCAATGAGTGCTCTCAGACTACCAAATTTGGGTTTGAATTTTTAAGGTGACATTTTTTACCTGCTGTCTTTGCAGTGTTTGGAAGCACTGGGATCTGCTAGCTCAAATATAACTTTGCCAAGGAAGCTTATCCATGCATCTCTTGTCTTGCCATGACAAAGATAATTTGAGCCACAGAAAATGAATGTTGCAACTCTCTAGAAGCCACAGAAATCATTAGACCGTTTTTGTTTCTCCTCACATTATCCAAGGTCAAGAGATGCTATCATCTTCTTAATATTCCTGCACAAACTACTTTAGACTCAGCTCACTTCTAAAGGACTTAAAAGTTCCTTTATTAATTTCATGTTATTCCATGGCTTTCTGAATCACTTACCATTCTGTTGCCTTTTCTACTTTCCACTTAAGTGGGGAAACTGGATTGCTGTCTTCTTCATTGATTTCTACTTGACCTCTCTGCAAAATTTCCCTCTTGGTTTTCCTTTCAGATGGCATAACTCTTCACTTCTTCACCACCAAGCTGGATGGATCCCACGATTCAGATTGGTTAGACGTATCTCTGTCATGATTGTATTTTAGGCCTTGTCTCATTTTTTTACTGAAAACAATCAATTGATAGTCACTCTTGTCTATATTAGAATGAAAGTTTCTCATGATTTTTATTTTTATGATCTCTATATTTCTACCTTTTAAAGCCAGGAATTCCATAGTGATAAATATACGTTAAACCAAATTTTTTCTTTATTGGTTGATCCTGGCTTATTTTAATTTATGTTTATGTCCTAAACTGTATATGTAGAAATATAGTATGATATGTGCATATGCCAAATGGTATATATACACATATTTTCTTAATTTCAAAGATGCTAGAATTTATAAAAAGTATTGATAATTGTGCTTCTAACAAGAATAAATAGAAGAAGGAATTTCAGTTCCTTCTATCTGAGGTTGTTTATAGCTTACATCCCTTTTAAATAAGAGGGGAGGGGGCTGCAATTTTTTAAGGAAGGAATAGTAATTTTGCTCAAATGAGTGTTGTCATTGCTCATGTTTGGTAATGCTTTTGTAAATGCATTATTCCCATTGTGTAATATCCAGGGCTGCCTTCATGGAGGTGACATTGCATATTTGTTAAGAGGGCAGACTCTGGAGTCAGATTGCCCAGGTTCAAATCTTAATTCCATTACTTGCTAACAATATGAATTTAAGCATGTAATGTAAGTTCCCCTCCCCCATCTCTAAGGTTCTTTACTTGTAAAATGGGAAGCAATAGAGCAGTTGTGAGGAGTATTAAATGAGTTAATTCAGATAATATTCTTAGAACAGTACCTGGTATATTAAGTGTTTGATAAATATTAGCAATTATTATTGACAGAGAGATTATATATATTTAATTTAATCCATATTGACATATAGGATTCATACTGTACAACAAATTAATAGAGTTTTACTTTTGTCTATAGTTTAATGTTATGTTGATGTCAGACTGTATGTTAGGGAAGTTCCTCAGATTCTTTTATGGTTTTTGTCTTCCAAAAGGCTTTAATACTTTTTGGGAAATTGTTAGCTCTGTGTACAATTACAATGGTTCAAAATATGCTGCACTTTGAGTTTTAGCAGCAGAAAAATTGGCAGAGGATGCAGTAGCCTTTGAGGTTACTTGCAGCAAATGATACACAAAAACAAACAGCTCCCTATTAGATGCCTAAATCCTCAGTAGAACATATGAGGCAAACTGTTCTGATTTCAAACAACTCTGACAGAATATCATTCAAAATAATAAACTGAAATCCGTATTCTTACAACTTCCACCCTTAGTTATAAATTCTGTACCCACATGAAATAGACCTGAATCTTAAGTATATGTCAGGACTATTAAAAGGCCCCTCCCTGCTTCTCTCCTTCAAAGCACAGTTCTCTCCTTAAGCTTCAGAAGCACCAAACTGCCCACACTCTATTCCCCCAGGACACTCGTTCATTTTTTTCCCCATCCTATTTGGAAATTTCAATAAATTCAGGATCAAGTTTCTTGATTCCTCTTATTATTATAAAATCAAATTAGCTAATTATATTTTATCCAAATGATTTGGAATAACACTATCTGTATTCTTTTTAGCATAACAATAATTTTCAAAAGTGGCTATAAAACACTTCAAGTCTTTACTGCTTGAGAGATCTGTACATCATACTTTGGGTTCAATCGTGTGAAAGCATAAAATATGCAGATTGTAAGATTTGGGTTTTCTTGCCATTAAAATCCTTGTTAAGTTCCAAATATGATTTTATCTTTCAAATGAAGTGAGTAGATTGATTGTTATGTAGGTTTAGGATCCTGAGAAAAAGATTATTAAAAATAATAATGATTAAAGAATGAGCATTTTGAAGTAGTTTTATGACTACAAATATTGCTGGTTGTTGATTCATATAACATCTCTGTACTATATTTAGTTTATAGGATACACAATAGAGCACATGCTAGGTAAATGTAAAATATTAGGCATAAGAAATACTATTTGTAGTAGCCCAAGCAAATAATTCAAAGCTATTGAAAGAGAAATGTCATTATTTAAGAAATGTTTAAGACAAACATATAAGGAGATTATGTAGTCTAGACAGTGATAAAGAGTAATGGATTCAACATCAAGAATTCTGGCTTTCTGCTCACCTTATCTTAACATCTGTGATTTCAACTTTGTAAAATGAAGCGGCTGAACTAAATGACCCCTGAGGTTTTTTCCATTCTTAATCTCTATGGTTCTAAATCTGCATCATCAATTAGTTTGGATTTGTGTAATCTGGAGATTAAAATAATTTTTTAAGGCTATTGAAAATAGCCTCAGAATATACACATAGATGTGGATGGAAGCTGAGTATTTTCTCTGGTTAAGTCTCAGAGTAACAGTGGCTTGGTGGTTAGTTTCTGACCACTCAGGGCCGAACAACTATGTAAAGACACGTGCATTTATTACCCTTATTCTACACAGATAGTTATTGACCAATTTGAATTACTTGTCTTAATACTTGAGGACAATTATATGTAAAAACACATTTTTTTCTAAAAATGTTTGAGTACAACTTAATTTAAACCCTGAGATTTGGGAAGTCTGAATTTATTGTCTGTCATTTAATTCAGAAGTCAGTGAAATGTAGAGTCAACCTTTCCAAGAGCACACATACTCTGTATTTGTTTTAATGCAGTGGCTCTCTAATTTTATTGTGCATGAGGATCTCAGGATAGAGTTATGGAAATCCAAGATTAATATAATTATTAGCATCTACTATTCACTCTGAGGTGTGAGGCCCGGAAATCTACATTTTAAATAAACACTCCAAGTGATTATGATTCAGATGCCACATACTTTGAAAAATACAGCTAAATTTCCTTGATCGTGTACCCCATAAATATGTACAATTATTATGGATAAAAAATAAATAAATAAAAATTTATATTGCACCTGCTTCCAAATCTATTGCGTATAAACAATTGCATTAGAATTCCTGTACCTATGCAAATTACAGCACCTATCCAACAGCGAAGCTAGATGTCCTCTCACTGGTGACTTGAAGAATTCTAGTCACTAAATTTCTAAAGAATAGTAGCGTTTGTATTTTTGACCTGAATTTAAATTTGAAAGAAGTTTTTAATTACTTGATTATCTTCCTGATTTTATCCAATAACTTTTCCTTACTGTGCAGAATCAAAAGTAGGAATAAAACAAACTATTTTAGAGAGTTCTTAACTCCCACATGTTTCTTTAACATATTCAGCAATACATTTCTTGTTTTTTAGAAAATTCATAAATTTGTAAAATCACTTATACCTACTGACAGCCTCTTTTACCCTTCATCCCTGCAAATAATTGCCTTTGACAGCTTTGCAAATGCCTGCCTTTCACAAATAGATCCAAACAATGTCTAACTGATGGGCACAGTTGTAAAAAAAAAAAAAAAAAAGACAATGCACCCAGGAAATGGAATGTTGGGAATAATAAATCAACTAAATAATTGTATGCTGATGTTTTTCAGATTAAAATAGATTCTTCATAAGGCTCCCTTAGTTTCCAAAATAATAAAAGGTCATCACTTTTTATTTTGCTTTTCATAAAGCCCGTGGTGAGTTTCTTCAAATAAAATCAATAAGTAATTGTGACGGAATGTCACAGGCCATTAGGAATCTCATTCCAAAGTTCTTCTCTAGGCACTTTCTACTCCACCCTCTCTTACTGCCCAGTGGGTAGCAAGGTGTCCCATTTATTCCACAATTTATGTGGCCCTTTAGGGTTTGAATTTATTTTGGGATCATTTGCAATATTGGGGGAAGTAGTGCAAAAAAAAGTTAAGGTTTTTATTAGCAAAACCATGCTCTTTCCTATAGTGAAGTTTTGATGGCAGTGCAGTAATATCCAAACCCTTCAGGAGATTTTCAGGTATGGCAAGATTGAGTTTACAATTAGGATGGCTCCAATTTAGTTCTCTTAGCAAGTAAAAATATACAAGATACTCAATTTTTAAAATTAACCATGGAAGTGGGGAAAGGAATTAAGAGTTTTAGGACTTGTAAATTTATAGTTATTTCACTGTGTTATGATTGGAACATTTAAATTTCATTTGAGCTACTGTACCTACCTGTGAAGTTGGTCACCTGTTCAACAAAATTAAATTCTGTAGCAGGAAATCGCTCCTCACTGGCAATGCTTCTACCTTAATGTACACTTGCCTTGCCAGTAATTTATATTAAAATTGTACTCATTTTGAGCCAATTGACCTTTGGTTTTATGCTAATGAGCTGTTATGCAAATTTTGACCTTGATGTTGCATCCTGTCCATAAGGGAAAATTTTTGTTCAGCCACTTGATTCCTGTGTGTCTGGCTGAATATCTGAATTGATTCCTGACATGGAATTAATATCTTTTTTATTTCAGTTTGTTTTTTAAATAATGTTTAAAATTTAGTAATTGCCAAATGGTGCCTTTCTCTCTTTAATTTATTAATTAAACAAATATTCAAAACAGTGCTATAATATTGAAGAAAAACTACAGTGAATAATTAAATATATTTGGCATTTATCATGCCAATTTTTGAAAAGGAAAACATAGGGGGAAAAGGTATTATCTGTAGGAGCTTGGTTAGATTTGCAATATTAAGGAAGAACATTTGGTATCTGTGTGTTGCATAACAGCATTTCTAGGTCTTGGTTTTGCAGCATTCCTTTTTGCGTAAGAGATTTCTTAAGAATCGATTATAACCTATGGCAGAAATTTTTTTCTTTTGTCTTTTTCAGTTGGAATAATTTGTTTTACCTGAGCTTGCAAACATTTTATAGACCTTATGAATCATGTAAAGTGTCATGCATCTCTCTTGGCAGTAACTACTGAAAATTTTACAACCAAAGTTAAGACCATTCTGTGGTTCTCTAGCTGATATTTATTGATATCCATGGGTACAAGGCAATGACTAAAAGTTTCTCTATTCCTTTGTGATACATGATGAATGGTCCACAAGAATTGATTTTACTTTATATATACCTATATTTCATAGCTTCTACAATGTATTTTTTTTACATTTTCATATCTCTGAAGTGAAGATACGTTTTATAGTTTTGTTTGAGTTAACTACTTTCTTTTTCCTCTAGGATATATATAAAATATTGTCATCTTAAAATAGATGCCATTTTAGATTCAATGAAATAAAATATTATAATATTATTACAGTTTAGGGAATACTTATCTAGATAGAAAAGAACAGAGTTATTGAAAACTGAAAATGACTAGATGGATTTAGAATTAACTACTATGGGTATTCAGATAACTCTAAAGCATGGCTCAATTCCTTGTTTACTGTGGAACTCACTAAATGTTTTACTTTCAATTTGTTTAAATGAGCTTACCAAAATAGACTTTGCCCTAATTGTCCCTACATTCATTCCTGCCTTCATCACTCCTTGCTACCATCCTTCCCTCCATGTTTCCCTCTGTCCAGTCCTTCCTCTGTTCATTTCTTTCAACATTCCAGATATTTAATGGGCACATTTTATGTTCTAATGACTTGGCTAAGTGTTGGGATACAGGATTGAATTCAGTGTAATCCTTGATATCAAGTTGCCTGCATCTAGTCTGCAGGAAGGATAGGAAAACAAACCTTTTCAGTAGTGCGATGGTTTGCAGGAGTGGTATAGAAGGGAAGGCATGCTATTTGTAAGAGCAGGGTGGGTAGAGAAGAAGTGATTTAGTGATGCTTGATCTGGGTCTTAAAGAATAAGCAAGAATTATCCAGATAAAAAAGGAGATGACATGTGCCTCAGGAAGAGGGAATGACATGAAGGAGTAGAGAATCTATAGAAAACTTCAAATGGGCTGAAATAACTGAATAATGTATGTAAATCAGTAATGCTGACAGATAAAACCAAAGAGGTAGGAAGGCCAGATCATAAAGGACCTTCTACATCCTCCTGGAGAAGAAGAACTTTTTCTAGAGGGCAATGTGAACCCATTTTAAGAATTATAAGTAGGATATTATTTGCTTTCAAAGAAATTATTCAGGCAGCAATGTAGAGGATGAATAGGAAGTATAAAGGTTAAGCTGAAGTCAGAGACTTCAATTTGGAGGATTATGTTGTAGAATAGATGAGAGAGGATTAATACAAAAAGTAAAGGTAGAGGCAGTTGGATTATAAACCTAATTACATGATAGGATTGAAAAGGTTTTGCGACCAATTATCTATGTGAAGTAAAGTAGGGAGGGAGATGTCAGGATTATTTCTGTTTCTAGATGGTACAAGTGGGCTAATGGCTAGAAAACACCCAAAAAGATAGGGGCATAGGAGGCAGAGCAGGTGTAAAAGCAGAGGAGTAAAGATAAACTAGTTTGGGGGCATGTTGATTTTTTTATTCCTATGGGGCATCCAGTAAGTAGTTTATAAACATGAGTTTGGAATAAAATCATTTGAGACGCTATGCAAAACACATAATATGCATTATCTCCTTTAAATATCAATATTACTTGTAGGACTATCCATGTCCCTTTTTGAGTGATGCAACTCTGGTCTTACAGAAGTTAAGTAATACCTGAGCTCAAACAGTTAGAAAATAGTTGAAATAGTATTGGATTGCAAATATTTCTAACTCTAGAGCCTGTGTTTTTTGTTCTGTTTTGTTTTGTTTTTAATTAATAGACATTATGTTTAGAGCAGATTTAGATTTACAAAAAAAAAATTGGTCAGAAAGTACAAAGAGTTCCCATATCCCACGTCTCCCTGTCTCCTAGCCTCCAGTTTCCTCTATTAATATCTTGTATCAGTGTCGTACATTTGTTACAATTGATGAGCCAATGTTGGTGCACTTTTTTTTCCCCATGGATATTAACTTTGGGTGTCGCATCTAAAAAGTTATCTCTAAACCCAGTATCACCTAGATTTTCTCCTATGTTATTTTCTAGGAATTTTATCATTTTACATTTTAGTTTTAGGTCTTTGATCTATTTTTGAGTTGTTTTTGCAAAAGGTGTAAGATCTGAGTCTAGATTCCTTTTTTTGCATGCGGATGTACAGCTGTTCTTGTACTATTTGTTGAAAAACTATCCTTGCTTCATTGAATAGCCATTGCTCCTTTATCAAAGATCAGTTGACTGTATTTATGTGGCTCTATTTCTGGGCTCTCTATTTTCTTCCATTGATCTATTTTTCTTTCTTTCCTTTTTTTTAATATATATATATATATATGTTTTTTTTTTTTTTTTGCCAAAACCCACACTGTCTTTATTACTGTAACTTGAAGCCATGTCGTGATGATCCAACTTTCTTCTTCTGCTTCAATATTTTGTTGGCTATTCTGGGTCATTTGCTTTTCCATACAAACTTTAGGATCAGTTTGGTGATATCCACAAAATAACTTACTGGGATTTGATTGGGATTGCATTGAATCAATAAATCAAATTAGGAAAACTTGACATTTTAACAAATCCTCCTATCCATGAATTTGAAATATCTGTCCATTTATTTAGATCTTTTTTTAAAAAAAAAATTTCTTTCATCAGAATTGTGTGGTTTTTCTCTAATAGATCCTGTTCATATTTGTTAGATTTATACCTAAATATTTCACTTTTTTTGGTACTAATGGAAATGGTATTATGTTTTTAATTTCAAATTCTAAATGTTCGTGCTGGTATATAAGAAAGACATTGACTTTTGTATATTAGCCTTATATTCTTCAACCTTGCTACAATAACTTATCAGTTGCAGGAGTTTATTTTTGTGTTGATTCTTTGGGATTTTGTACATAGACAATCATGTCATCTGTGAGCCAAGACAGTTTTATTTCTTTCTTCCCAACCTGTGTACCTTTTGTTTCCTTTTCTTTTCTTATTGCTTTAGCTAAGAATTCTAGTATGATGTTGAATAGGAGTGGTGAGGGGTGATGTCCTTGCCTTATTCCCAATCCTATGGGGTGTATTAGTTTACCACCATTAAGTATGATGTTAGATGTTGGTTTTTTGTGGATGTTTTTTATCAACTTAAGAAAGTTCCCCTCTATTCCTAGTTTTCTGATAATTTTTATCATAGATGGATATTGGATTTTGTCAAATGATTTTTCTGCATCTATTCACATGATCGTATTATTTTTCTCCTTAGCCTGCTGTTGTAATGGGTTACATTAATTTTTGAATGTTAAACCAGCTTTGCATACCTAGGATGAACCCTACTTGGTTGTGGTATATAATTTTCTTTTTATACTTTGTCAGATTTGATTTGCTGACATTTTGTTGAGAACCTGTGTTTTTTGATCACTCTTTTGTAGATGTCTAGGAAAGATTTTAATTTAGGAGTCAACAATATATAAATGACAGTTAATGCCAAGGAATAAAAGTAAAGTGTGTTATTTGAAGCCAAGAAAAAAATAGTACATAGATTAACAATATTACTACTAATAATGATAGCTTACATTGTTCAGTGTTTGTTTTATGCCAGGCCATGTTATAAGTGGTTTAAAAGGTATTCACTCTTCAAAAGAAAAAAAGCACTTCTAGTTTCTATTTATTGCAGTTTTACAGATGAGAAAAAGTTGAAGTACAAGCAAGTCAGGGCTTGTACAAGGAAGTACAGGGAAATACAAGGCAGGTCTTTGGGAAAGAGCAATATATACGGGTAAAGAAAGGGAAGATTAAATGAAGAAATAATAAATTTGGGGGAAAGGTAAGAGAGAATGGAGACTAGAATTTCTGTACCATTTATTCACAATAGGCTGAAGAGACCTGATAAATCTTATTTTATTATATTAATAGGGTATACATCTTGCCTCATTTATCAGACCACAAAGTGCTATTGTTTCATACTCTGTGAGGTCAGTGGATTTATCTTTTATACACTAAAGCTTTGATCATTCAGGCCATCACCAGCATATTTCATCAAAATATTAGAGAATGATGAGCAGGGTGGAAGTTTCTAATTTTCTTCATGTTCCTTAAGAGGTGAACTTTGTGACTGTAGGAGAAATTAGCGTACTGTAAAATCAGCAGCAGGTGGCTAAGTGAATTTGATCAAAAAAAAAAGTGTGCATTACTGTTATTTGGGAGGACACTCAACCATGACTAAGCCATCTGTTCTAATAGCTTCCATATGTTAGGATACTTCACTTTCCCAATTGTGTAAAAGTATAAGGTAAAAAATGCATTATTATAAAAATATAGGTATAGCACATGTTAAATAGTCAAATAAGTGGATTAGAGTGGGCTCAGAATAGATTTTTCAGCTGCAATTTGAAAAACTAGACAGGAATATGTAAGGTTTTATAATATGGTACTCTTTAAACCATCAGTAGTGTGAGAATGATGTGTGTGGTATGTGTGAGAGGTAATGGGTAAATTATTGATTAAAACTACAGATTTTGAAGTCAAATAAACCCGAGTGCATATTGTGGATCTGCCAGTTATTCATATGTGACTTTGGAAAAATTTAAATTCTCTAATTCTCATTTTCTCCTACCTATAAGGAATAAAATAATTCTTCAAATGATTTTTTTGTGGCTTAGATTTGATCATGTTCATGCACTTAACATAAACATGGAAATAACCCTCAATAAATGGGAGTTGTTAGTACTTGTGCTACAAAGGTCAAGATTGTGATGATTTGTGTATATTGTAGATTCTTTATAGCAGTATTCTTTCTGTCGTCATTGATATGAAAATCAAAAGAAGTGGATTTGGAACTCGATATGCAAATCAAATTGGCTATCATTTATCATGTAAATGAGATGAAGGAATTCATTTTTATTATAATATCTTATTTTCTAATAATGTATTATATATATAATTTGGTTTAAGGTGGGAACTTTATATGGCACTCCCTAAAAATTAATCATACATATTTTCTGATGTTAACAAATGCCATATATGTACATATAAAGATATATTCATTTGTAGAATGAATCAAATGAAATAAATAAATCAGACAAAGGCAAATTAGTCAGTGTCACACTTTCCAAAGGGGTGGTAGTGATATCTGGCAACGAAAGTAAAGAAATGTGATTTATGTAATAGGAAGCCCTCTGTGCCATGCTTTTTTAAATTTGGTATTTAGAGTTTGAGGTGTTTCCTTTTTTTTGCTTTTGCTTTATATTCATATTAAAGTGTTAGTAACTCTCAAGATAAGAAAGAACAGATTAGGATACTATACCTCTCTGGTGCATTTTAAAATAATTAGCTATTTTATTCTTTAATGCTGCTTAGATAAGTGCATTGTCTCGTATTGATTTTTTTTTCTTGTTTTTAAAATACTTGCTTCTGGGCAAAACACAACTATCTTCTTAATGTTTCATATTTGTGAACAAGTTAAAGCACAGTGTATAAGAAATGCCAAAAGTACCTGAAGCTCTTATGTTGAAAAATTGATTTGTCAGCCATGGAATCAAATCCCTAAATTATAAGCATCGTTTATGTTTGGGGCCTTGAATATAAACAAAGTCTTATTCATTCAGAAAGGGAATAATTTGGGGCAAGAACTAATAAGAATAAAGTAAGAATTCAAGAGATATGTGTGTATTCATTTTCTGTGATTTATATTTCAAATCTGGAAAAAATTAATATTCAGATCCAAAAGCACAGAAAAATCTAATTCTAATATTTTAGAAAGTCACTTAGATAAATAGTGTTTAAGAAGTGTTTTCAGATTCTTCTTGAAAAAATTTTGGGGAACTAAAATTATCATCATCCCTAGGAAAATACTATTTCTTATTTAGAAATTAGCGTTTCTTTAACATATTTATAAAATCTAAAGCAACATTTTAAGTACTTACAATATAGAATAAACACAAGATATATTAGTATATCTGCATTTATTCTAGGAGTTTAAAATGGGGAAATAATAAGAAGTAAAATGGTGTAGTTAGAAATTTAGAAATTTAAACAGGCCATGTTATAGGCTGAATTGTGTCCCTCCCCCAATTCATATGTTGAACATCTAACCCTCAGTATCTCAGAACGTGACTGTATCTGGAGATAGGACCTTTAAAGAGGCAATTAAGTTAAAATAGGGTCATTAGGGTGGGCCCTAATCCAATATTACTAGTGTTCTTACAAAAAGTGGAGATTAGCACACAAACAACGGACACTAAGGGGCAACTATGTGAAGCCACAGCAAGAAGGCTGCCATCTACAAGCCTAGAAGAGAGGCCTCAGAAGAAACCAAACCTGCCAACATCTTGATCTTGGACTTCTAGCACCCATAACTGTGAGAAAATAAATTTCTGTTGTTAAAGCCACCCATCTGTTGTACTTTGTTATAGCAGCCCTAGAAAACTCATACAGGCAAGGATTTAAGTATTATAAAATTACTATTTTGGTTCTTAGAATCTCCACTTGGTGATATTCCTCCTGAGAGAAGTCTGCCTCTTTTGCAATATTGGACAATTTTGAGAAATCATCGTTTCCATGAATGAGTCAAAGAATGTATCTCCTAGGTCATCCTCATTTTTCCAAACGTCTAGGAAATTCATTGCCTGTGGACTAGACAGAAGAAAAAAATATTAAACAATAATTGAATATTTCTATATTAAACATACTGAAGGTATAAAGATAGGGTCATTGTTGCACCTAAAGAGCTTACAAGGCCAGGTGTGGTGCCTCATGCCTGTAATCCTAGTACTCTGGGAGGCTGAGGCGGGAGGATCGTTTGAGGTCAGGAGTTCAAGACCAGCCTGAACAAGAGCGACACCCCGTCTCTATTAAAAATAGAAAAAGTTAGCCGGGCATGGTGGCATGTGCCTGTTGTCTCAGTTACTCGGAGGTTGAGGCAGAAGGATCACTTGAGCCCAGGAGTTTGAGGTTGCTGTGAGCTAGGCTGACCCCAAGGCACTCTAGCCCAGGTGACAGACCAAGACTCTGTCTCCAAAAAATAAAAATAAAAAAATTACAAACTTATAGGGAAGATAAACTCTAAATGCGAAAAGCTATCATATAAGCCAAAATATGCTCAGTGCCATAAGAAAGGTCCATGTATATATGCAAAGGTCTGAAGAGAAGAAACAAAAAAATAAACAATTTCTAATATCTGTTCCAGAGGGCAAATTAAGGAAGTCTCCTTGGAGCAGAAGATATTTTAGCTGGAATGTAAAGAATGAGAATTTTTGAGAGAGGAATTTTAAGGGTAAATGACATTTTAGGTAATAACAATGAATAAAGTACATTTATGGAAAAACTAATCTCTCTTTTCTCCCCATCCCTAATATAATAACGTAACCCCTTTTCTGTTCTTTTCCTTTTCTGAGTGCTGTTCTTTTCTGTACAAAAGAATATGGATTGGATTTGAGAAGAAAGTGGACACTGTGACAATTTACCAAAGACTGGCATATTAACAGGGGCTAAATGATGTCATTAAAATTGAATTGCCTCAGACATACCTATGCTTCAGAATAATCAAGTCCTAATCAGATGAAATGACTGCTTTTCAGTTAGATTTTAAAGTTACCATCAGTTCATAGGAGACATGGAATAGAAGCATATGGTGATTTTACAAGTATTTATATAGTGAGGTTAGGAAGATTGACTTTATTCCATCATTGTTGCTTTTAGCTGGAGCCATATTAAATGACAAAAAAAATGTCATATTCCAAAAACTTTGACTTTCAATAGCCAAATAATGTTCTCCCCACCCACCATACCACCAACATTTGTAGGCAAGAAATTATAGTTCACAAAATATCGTGAAGATTCTTATTTTAATGTTGAATCAATATATATTTAACCACTTCTTGTTCTTTTTATATATGTATTGTGTGCAATTTAGTATTCTAAATTATCAGTCAGTATAATATATAGTTACTTCTCTATTTTGTAGAAACTGATTTTTATTTGTTTGCTTCTTTATGTAACTCTCAACAAGTTTTGTTAGGTGTAGCAGGTGCATGTAGTACTTTGTACAGAAAAACAAAACAAAAACTGATTTAGGAATTGTTATAATTTTGATGGTAAAAGACACATTTATAATTTAATTTTGCTTAATAAATCTTCTTACATTTTAACCACTCAAACAACCAGTTAATATTTTACTGATCATCTGCTATAGGGAAGGTGCTAGCTATTTAACTACTCAGATTTCTATTTTACAGTTACCAAAATTCCTTCAAATTAAAATAATTGTGTTATTTTTCTCATAAATTCTTACACTTGCATACTTTATGGATATTCGGGACTCAAAAGGTAAAAGACAAAAACGATAATAAGGTTGAATTAAAGTTCTGCTTGTGAAGAAAGCAAGGTGCTGATTTCTCTTCTAGAATTGGAAAGTAAACCTGTAGCTAAAAATGAATTTCTATACAGTGAGCATTCCCAGCCATTTTTCTTATGGCAGGCTTCTGTCCACCCCAATCACAGCCTGAATCTTTAAGTTGCTGTCAGAAGCTGTGAGAGCTCCATGGATGCAGGAAGTCTGGTGTGTGGGATGCAAGTAAAAATTGAGGGCAATTCCAATGGTGCATGAAAGAGAAAACTAACGCCACTTCAGTTCTCTGTTAATTTGCTACTTCCACACTTACGTAAGAAGTTCCCATATGAGTTTTAAATGTAATCTTTTGGCAATTTTTATTTCTTTTTAGAATTTAAGAGGATGCACATAATCAAATATTCTATATGTTTTTCCCCTCTGGAAATAATGAAATTATTTTGAAATAATATCATTTCCAACCAACTTATTTACTGTGTATCTCTTCAATACGTTAGGTCTCTGAAGGAACAAAGATCAATCAATCACAGCCCTGTCTGTATTCAAGGAGCTTATATATACTGAAAAGTCAAAGGAAGTGGAGAGGACAGGCAATCAAATTCACACATATTTTTTATTTTCTTGACCGCTATTACTGTCTTAAGGCTTTCTCCAGAACTTCTGCTTCATTCATGTTAAAGCAGTGGTTATCAATTGGGGGAGATTTTACCCCCTAGGGGATACTTGGCAATGTCTAGAAGCATTTTTGATTGTCACAACCAGGGAAGGGGTACTACTGGCATCTACTGCATGGAGGCCAGGGATGCTGCTAAACATCCTACAATGCACAGGGCAGTCCCTCTACCACAAATCATTCAGCACAAAATGTCAATAGTGCTGAATTTGAGAAACGCTGCTTTAAAGAAGTAGCTTGAGTGGATAGAACATTACATCAAGAGGCAGTTGTTCCTGGTTATGTCATTCATTATCCTTTGACTACCTTATATCATCTTAAACAAGTCATTTCCCTACCCTCATCTAGATTCCTTGTTTATGAAATTAAGATTTTGACTAGATCATCTGTCAAGAGCCCAAGGTCTATAAATCCTGCCAAATTCATTTATGTTTTTCTCATTTTTTGAGGGGAAAGAACATACAGGATTATTTTAAGAAATCATTTAATTAAGTTATTCAAGTTATAATCATTTTGGGGTTATAGTTTTGGAGAACCACTCAATCTATATATATCAATGAAGAGATACAAATGTGAATAACATTTTGTTTTTCATCAATGTGCAAGAATTGAAAAACACTTGAAAACATAGGATTTAGTATTCCTTCTAGAATAACTGGAGTAATATGATCTATTAATTTTTAAAATAATATCACAAACCTGGTCTAACACTTCTCAATCAGAAGAAAGTTAGTGGTTCATTTTCAAACCAAACAGATTGTTTTAAAACAACTTCTATATCTATTCAAGTTTATCTGTAGCACCACAGAACATATTAATGTTTATGCTGCAAAATAAATTTAACTTTAATAATTAAAAGTCTGAGTTCCAGCAGAAGATTTTATTACCTCTTTTAATCTTTTCTGTCCCTGTTAAATAAACACAAGTCTTTGGAAGCCCTAGGTGGTGCTCATATATTACTATTATTCAAAAACACTTTCTGATTCGACTTAGTATGTAATTTTAAATGTAGACCTAGTTCTGTAATATTCTTATTTATTTAGGAAATGTAATTGTGGGAATTAAAATGAAAACTGTTATCAAACAAAAGGAATTTAATATTGTCATAACATTCTTGAATATTAGAATGGGTACTTGATGAAATGCTATATTGGAACTTCATGCCCTTGGCTCCCCCATTTTTATGCACTACACTTCTAGACTGACTTTATATTATCGGTTAAGAATTTCTAGGAAAAAGGTTAAAAATCAAAATGATGCTGCTGCTGGATTTTTAAAATATTTTTGAAATGTAGAAGTTGGTCACTAATGGCTATGAAATGTCGTTTGGTTATGATTTTTGATTTTTATTAACCAAGTTTTCTCTTCCCATTAGAGCAAATAATTGGAAGTTAAAATGATATGTTAACATGGGAGAGTTTTTGAAAGACAGAACTAAGAAATAGGCTGTGCTGCTATGAAAATATAAGTCCATTTTAAAATATAGGCTTTAATAGCCTGCAGAATATTGACAGGAGGTGTAACAGCAGGTCTTTTACAGTTACTTTAGAGCTGGAACCAGCAGACTCATTTTACATACAATATACACTTATTAATTCCTTTTGACATAGAATTCATATTGGTCTCATAACCACCTATGTCATTTCATGTTTTTAAAGGACACATTTTATTTTTAACTTTTATGTTTTAAGGTATATTGAATATCGGCATGATATTTGTAGTTTTGAGATATTTCTAAAAGAAACAATGATAAAATTCACAATTATATTTTAAAGACAAATAATTATTGTTTTGTCATTAAAAGCTATGACATTTCACAGAAGTTAGATTTCCTGATGAAATGACATTCTCTGTCTAAAAACCATTCACAATTAACCTTTTTAAAATTTTATTTATTTTTAATTGACAAATAATTATATTTTTTTTATGGGATACAGTGTAATATTTTGACATGTTTAAATTTTGGAATGATTAAATCAAGTAGAAATTAACATATATATCACTGAACTCACAGAAGTAGAGAGTTGAATGATGGTCACCAGAGGCTGGGGGATGGGGAGAGGGTTGATGAGGAGAAAGGACATGCTATTCAAAGAGTACAGAGTTTCAGTTAGACAGGAGGAATAAGTTTTGAAGATTTATTGTACAGCATGGTAATTATAGGTAATAATGTATTATATACTTCAAAATTGCTAAAAGAGTAGTTTTAAATGTTCTCACCATAATCATCTTTTAAAATAAACTTTGTTAAGAGGTGTACGTATGCTGGATAAATGAGAACTCAGGATAAATAAAAATATTCTTCTATTTACTATGTGATAGTATAGCATTGCAGAATTTATGTCTGAATACATATACTAGAAACATAGAAAAAAACAAAATATAGCTCATATTAAATTGTTGGCTGCATTAATGGAAATTATGTTATCAATATAGTTTATAATTCAGAGGTAAAGTTAATGACTACCTCTGAAAAAAATAATATATTACTATTAATTTACTGAGTCAATCAATTATAGAATTGGCTAGAAGATCTATGCATGTTATTTCTGTCTGTTCTTTCTGGGAGTTAAGAGACTATAGAGAAAACCACAAAACTGGTTGTGTCTGTTAAAGACAGAAGTTTGTTAGTGTCATAAATAGAGACTAAAAGAAGTTTAACAGGAATTTATTGATAAGAAAACTATTATGTCAAATGTTACCTCACTTTTGATGTACTGCAAATCTGTTCATGTACTTGCTACCAAGAGCTCATTTCTAATACTACCATCTACTCCAACAATTCAGAGTACACATACGCGCGCCACACACACACACACACACACATATGCAGAGTTAAATGCTTACTAAATGTTTTAGGCTTTATTAAGTTTTTCCTGATGGCCTAAAGTGTAAGCCCAAACCCCTGAATTATAACTGTTTGCAATTCTGGTATTTATTGATATAAAATGATTCTCCAATTAATAAAAGATATGTAATTCAAGCATATTAAATGTAAAGCCCCTGGAGTTCCACTCTTGGCATAATAGCATGAGCATGAGTAGCTCCAGGGATCTGCTAGTGAAACTGGTAAAACAACCAACCAACCAATGTTTGAAAAACAAATAGCCATTGTTTTAAAAAACAACAACTATTTAAAGTCTCTGGAAATGGCCCAAGGACATCAAGCAAATGAAGAAACATTATTTAAGAAATCTGCTAAATTCTCTCCAAGAACTGAGAGGGTTTGTGGTATTTGAACCAAGACTCTCATGGCCTTCCTCCCTTCTTCCTGTTCTGTGTGATGGAAAGTCTACTCTGTACTGGTATAGCCAAGAACACAGAACTCTCTCCAAGGAGCTGACAATCAGAGGCCTGTCTTTCTTATACTGCATTTCTCATCCTGTCCCATGCTACCTATTACTAAAGCTAATTTCTGGGTCTTTGTGGCTTAGAGGTGGCAGCTCCCTTTTCATGTCCAGGCCCCTCTTGTGGGACAGAGGCTCTGTGTTGGGCAGGACACCACTGAGAATACTGGGGCTCATCACCCTTGCCACAGCTCATGGGACAGGAATTCCATATAGAGAGCAGCAAGGCAAGGAGACCTGCAGTTGCTGCCACATACATCTACTCAGTGCTCACCTTTTAAAGGTGGGGAGTGGGTGAGGTGTCACTCAGAGAGAGAAGCTGGCCATTGCCCCTGAGCCTAGAACCAGGCCATGGCTCAGAGATTTTGCCTGGGAGAAGAAACAAGCCTTAGTAGGGAGAGCTCTAATTTCCTCCCCAAAGGAAATGACATCATTTGTATTAATAATAGTATGGAGAAATTCTAGCCTAAGGACACTGTCGAAAACTTGGAAGTTCTAGTGAAAGGCAATTGGGAGATGATTGATGGATTCATCAGAGATATAGGCTGAACTGTAGGTCAGCTAGCCTGCCAGAGAGAAATGAACTAGGACAGAGACAGCTGGAAGGAGCCCTCCTGAGGTCAGAACAAATTTTAAAAACTGACCTTGGGAACTATCTCTTCAAAGAAGCCCTAATCTGAATAGATTAGTCTGTGAAACCATTTATGCCCCAGGACATTGTTGAAAACAATAGAAAAATCAGCTGCAATTAGTGCAGTTTAACAGCTGTTGTAAAAAAGAGAAAGTCAAAAAGAACCCAGCCCAAATCCCTTTCATCCCAGAGTGATTGTCAGCCTATCAAGTGTGTGTTCCCTGAAGAGCAACATTTGAGGCTTTACACTGTGGACAGAGTAGGGGAGTAAACTTCACTAAGATAATCCAGCTAGTCACTAGAACAAGTAGCCAAGTAAATAATAAGTGCCAGAAGGATGAACATTACTCAGATTTGCTGTAATTTATTACCTAATATGTCTAGTTTCTAACCAAAAAAATATGAGACATGCAAAGAAAAATGACCTATATTCACAGGAAATATGATCTTGTATATAGAAAATCCTAAGGAATCCCCTAAAAACTATTAGAATTAATATACAAGTTCAGCAAGTTTGCAGGATAAGGATTAATGTGAAAAAGTCAATTGTATTTCTCTACATTTGTAATGAACAACCTGAAAAGTAAATTAAAACAATTATATGAATAATTGTCATCACAGAGAACAAAATATTTACAAATAAATTTAACAAAAGAAATACCACCCTTACACTCTGAAAACTGCAAAATATTGTTGAAAGACCTTAAAGAATATCTAAACAAATGGAACAGCATCACATGATAAGGAATTGGAAAAGTTATAGTATTAAGATGGCAATACTCTCCAAAATTGATCTACAGATTCAGTGCAATATGTATAAGAATTCCAGCGGCTTTTTGTAGAAGTGCACAAAGGAATCTTAAGATTCATATGGAATTGCAAGGGACCCAGAATATACAAAGCAATCTTAAAAAAGAAAAACAAGGGACTCACATTTCCTGATTTCAAAACTTACTACAAAGCAACAGTAATCAAGATAATGTGGTACTGCATAGGATAGACTTATAGGTCTTAATTATAGAGTCCAGAAATCAGCCCTGGTGTCTATGGTCAACTGATACTTGACAAGGGTGCCAAGACAATTCATTAGGTAAACGATAGTATTTTTAACAAATCATACTAGGACAACTGGATATCCACATACAAAAGAACTGGACCTTTACTTCACATCATATACAAAAATTAACTCAAAATCGGTCAAAAATCTAAGTGTAAGAGCTAAAACTGTAAAATTCCTTATAATAAAACGTAGGGGTAAATCTGCATAAAGTAGGATTTGGCAGTGGATTCGTAGATCTGACCTCAAAAGTACAAGTGACAAAAGAAAAAGAAATAGGCTTCATCAAAATTAAAAGCTTCAAAGATTCATATCACACTATTGAGGAAATGAAAAGACAACCCACAAAATGGTAGAAAATACTTACAAATCATCTATCTAATAAGGGATTTGTATCTAAACTATTAAAAAAACTATTTAAAGTAAAAATAAGATAAATAACCCACTCAAAAAAGTGGGCAAAGGATCATTTAGATGATCCTAGAGACATTTTTCCAAAGAACATACACAAATGGCCAATAAACACATGCCTGACATCTTTAGTCATTGGGAAAATGCAAATCAAAACTACACTGAGATACTACTTCATACCCACTAGGATGGCTAAAATCAAAAACTCAGAAAAGAGTTTTGGTGAGGATGTGGAGAAATCAAACCAATTTCTAATATACTGTAAGTATAAATATAAAATGGTACAACCACTTTGGGAACCATCTGGTATTTCCTCAATGGTTAAACATAGAGCTAAAATATGACCCAGCGATTCCACGCCTACATATATACCCAAGAGAAATGAAGTTATGTGTCCACACAAATGAATGTTTGTAGCAGCACTATTCATAGTAGCCAAAGGTAGAAACAATCCAAATTTTCAACGATGAATGAGCGGATAAACAAAATGTGATATATCCGTACAGTGGAATATTAGCCATAAAAATGAATAAAGTACTTTTACATGCAAAAACATGGGTGAACCTTGAGAACATTATGCTACGTAAATAAAGCTAGCAACAAAAGACCACATATTATATGATTCCATTCATATGAAATGCCCAGCATCATCAAATCTATAGAAATGGAAAACAGAATAATGGCTGCTGTGGGGTGGGGTGGGGTGGGCTTGGGTGGAAATAGGTGAAATTGGGAAGGGTGATAACTAAAGGATAGGGGGCATATTTTTGAGATGATAAAAATATTCTAAAATTGACAGTGGTTATGGTTGCACATATCTGTGAGTATACTAAAAAACGTTAAGTTATACACACTAAATGGGTGAATTTATAGTATGTGAATTATATCTCAATAAAGCTGTTACATTTTTTAAAAAGTCTCCCCCACACACCTATACACGTCAACTAACACAGGAAACTTACTCAAAATTTATTCCACAAGTTAACAAATTGCAGAGAGAACCAACATTATTTGGCAGCAGTTAATATGCACTTTATCCCTCAAGGGTCCCAATAAAAAGTCATTACCATGAGACAATTTGTAGATTAAAAAAGATTTATAACTGGTGAATTATAAGTTAAGGATTTTAAAATGGAATTAAACAGTATGATGGCATCATCTCAATAATTGCCACTCAATTTTGAATTTTTCTGGAAGATTTTTGGGGTAACATGAGAGAAGCCAGAGGAACTGGAGCCCCAGGATATGCCTTTTCTTCTTTCTTTACTATAAAACAAGTCAGAACTGGCATCCTATTTATAAAAGGTATGAGTAAGAGGTATTATTTTAAAAGTAACTGCTTCTTTCCCTTTGATCTATTTCTGACCAAATTCCTTCTAGCTAACCATCAGAAGCAAGTAGAGTATACTTTGTGATCTTTAAATCAGATTCTCTAACTCACAAGCTCCAGGAAAAATCATATGTCAGTGAGAATCTATCAAACCTTTCCAACCAACTGCTATTCTAAATATATTAACACATATAGCATCATACCCTTTGGTTTTATGATATGGTAATAGGCTGGGTGGCTGTTGGAAAATCTCCTATTAAGGAAATAATATGGCGAAAGTGGTTTAAAAAGCACTTTTGCAAGCCAGGCCTCTGTCAATATCGGTGCATTAGGCTTAACGTGGGCTAGCAACCTCCTATAGTTTGCACAAGCTAGTTTAACTGCCAAAGCAGGTTTGTTTTGTCAATAAATAATAAGCAATATTTCTTCATCTTTTATTTTTCTACTCTTTTATTCCTCAAAATGAATAGATGTTTTTTTCTGTTTACCTCTCTTCAACACCAGTGGAATAGCATTAGAAAGTTGAATGGGAAGTCTGTGTACTTCTTCATTTCTTATTACTGTTTAACTATTATTGCATTGACCCCATAAATCATCAATGCCAGACCAGGAAGTAACTTTGAAAAAGGGACACAGTGTTCATAAAGCTATTTGGCCATAAAGAAGCAGCCTTGGAGCTAGGAAGCAGTAGGGGATAGAGTGGATGCAATCATAAAAGTAGTGGCAGTAGGAGCAAGGTAATTAGTGGCTGTGTCAAGGGTAATAATTTGTAGACATTATGACAATGGACAGGTGATATTTCAGAGAACTTCCCATTGCAGCCCCCAAAATGTTAACTGTCCTATATTAAGATTATAGCAAATATGATAAATAGGGATGCACACTGGAGCTTTTAGGAGAATCAGTTGCTATATTGAGGTCACCCCCCTGTGCATTTCAGGATGTTTGTATCTATAGTTATAACAACATATATGAGGACAAGTACTACTATGGTAACAAAAGGAGGCAGAGGAAATGTTAGACTCATCCAGGGATAGCAGGTGAGCAATACAAGCATCAAGATCAAGAAATACATGACGGCCTAGTCTAGATTACTTGGCAATCACCCTGCAGATTAAGCAGTATATACTAAGACAGTGGTTTTCAAAGTATGGTCTCCAGAGGAGCAGCATCACTTGGGAACTTTTGAGAATTGCAGATTTCCTTTCCCAACCTAGACCTACTGAATCAGAAACTCTGGGGAATGGGGCTCAACAATCTGTATTTTATCAAACCTCCTAGTCAGTAGTCCCCAACCTTTTTGGCACCAGGGATTGTTGAGCTCAGGCAAATGATGGGGAGCAACTTGTAAATACAGATAAAGCTTATTTTTCCTGTCTTTTCTTTTTTGTCCATTTCGTCTGAATTCTCAAATTTGTTGACTTGAAGTTGTTCATAGTAATTCCCTTGTTAGACTTCTAATATTTATATGGTCCTTAGCGATAAACTGTTTTGTATTACTGATATTGGCGATTTGTCTTTGTAGTTTTTTATTCTTGATAATTCTAGCTAGGGTTTTATCAATTTTGTTGCTCTTTTCAAAGCATTCACTTTTGGGTTTTTTTTTCCCCTTTCATTTCAGAATATTATGGGGGTACAAGACTTTGGTTTTATATATATATTGCCCATGCACTGCCCATGTCAGAGCTACAATTGTGGACATCCCCCAAACTATGCACCCCACACCCATTCAGTGAGAGTTTTCTGATCCCCTCCACCCCACCTCCCGCCTGCCCACCCCCGATGAGTATTATTGCCATGTGTGACATAAGTATTGATCAGTTAGTACCAATTTGATGGTGAGTACCAGTGGTGCTTGTTTTTCCATTCTTGTGATACTTCGCTTTGAAGAATGGGCCTTAGCTCCATCCAGGATAATACCAGATGAAGCTTATTTTTCCACGGGAGGGTGGCAGTGGCTCTGTGGCTGGGTCCCTAACAGGCTGGACTGGTTTGGTCTGTGGCCCTGGGGCGGGGTGGGGGGCGGGGTTCGTTGTGGTCCACAGTCCTAGGTGATTCTGGTACACAGTAAAGTTTGAGAACCACTGTGCTACGAAGGTGTTTTGTAAGATTTAAGGGTAACCTCACAGATTGGACATTAGGCATTGCTTAGGAAGTAGTAAGATATAACAACAGTTAGCAATGAGTCTTAGAAGAAAAGGAGTCAAGACAGGACCTCAGTCCCAAGGAAACTAGCATATTGTGTAGGAAGGAAAGGACTTGGAAACATAAAGACATACAGTATTTATAAGAGGCAACAGATAGACTCAAAAACATTCTGGCTTCAAATAGAGCTATACAACTTTCAACAAGCTAGACTGCTTATGCCTCAATTTCCTGATCTCTAAATTAGTGTAATAAAAATGGGGCTAGCCTTGTAGAGTTACTGTGAAAGTTAAATGAATTAGAATATTCAGAATAAGCCTGTCACATAGTAAGGACAGAACAGATGTTAACTCACATTATACTTTTTATGTTATTAAAACTATAGGATTAGTTTTGGTATTCCTAAATTATAATTTTCAAAAGGTTAATAACATGGCTTTCATTCAAATATAATATAAAAATGTGTCAAAGATTTTTTTAATTAAAGAAGTAATTAGTAAGATCAAGTCTGGATTCAAAAAAGGTTTTGGAGGTCAGAGATTAATATAATCTGTCAAGAAATGCTGAAATGAGTTTCTAATGAACTCATTTATGACTTTTATACTACTCATTTCTAATGAATTCCTTTATGAGTTTTATACTACTTAACATCCTACAGAGCAATACACAGTAATGTTTGGAGTTATCTTTTTTATCAGACTAAAACCAACTGCATCTCTCTTGGACAGCATTTATTTACATCAGAATAGACAGGGATTATTTGCATTACCATCCCAGATAAGAAGCATTGAATTGATACCAATTTTCTATAAGATAACCTCTAGCAGTACAAAATTATAAAATAGCCTAGTCAATAGAAAGTTAATCAAAGATGCATCCTGATACCACTCTGAAAGAACATGGAATAATTGATTTTGCTGGTCTCCAATTTGTGTATAATTCTTCTTAATGGATGTTTTATAAAAAATAGTGCAAAAGTCAGGTTATTGGAACTGATTTACAGGAACAAGGCAGGACCAGAAGCAAAGGTCACATGGCTGGTGCTTCTGGACCCTGGAGCATTATGGACCTGCAGGCAACAGTAAAGAGACTGCAAGAATTAAAAGCCTTGCTGCCAGAGCACCTGGATGAACATTATGGCATCTATAAAGAGGTATATGTTATGAAGGAAGAGAAATACACACTTAAACTTGAAAAATATTTTCATTGTAATTGGTCAAAAGAAACCAATTGGAACATTATCCTCAGCAGTATGAAACATTTACTTATTCAAAGTAAAACTACCACCAATGGTACAAGATAGCCGAGGGTTTTGTTTAGGAGTTACTCATGATATAATACTCAATGCATTTTTCTGTAATGCAAGGGGAATCAGCAAGTCTGGGATGATTGCCTGACTTTTAAGTTCTTGTCACAGAACAACTAGAAAATAAGCACAATTGTGTATACTGCCTGATTGAACATAGCAGAAAAATTTTGTAGTTAAATCACCAATATGGTCAATGGTGAACAATGGTTTCAGTACAGCATATACACAGAATGAGATTGATAAATCTCATATGTAAGAGACTTGGCTAGAAGAAGCAATCCTTGATTAAAGAGATGAGTGGTCCCTTGCTTGTTTAAAAAATTCTGCATCATTATGGGAAAGTTATTTTTTGTTTTTATCCTCAAAAGTACTTTATAGAAAATAGCATGGGTCTTGGGGGAAAAAACATAGAAGTTGAATTCTTATTATTTTTCTATGTGTTTTTCTGTCATGGAATGGAACAACAAGTGATAGTAAGAGATGCTTTAGACTGTTTTTTTTTTCTTAATTGCATTGGACTCATTCTCAATTTACACTTCTTTAAATTTAACTTATTTAACAAAATTTTATTGAATATCTACTTGAATAAGGCTAAGTACTATGCACTGCAGGTAAGAAATAGATAAATATGATACAGTTTTCAAGGAAGTTGCCATTTTGTCTGGGAATGAATTAAATATGACTTCAAATAAAGAAAGAAGAGTGTGGTAAAATTACTAATAGTCTAGGTGAACAAGGGCATTGTAGCAGGAATGTTTTGGGGAATTTAAAAATACAGTAGGGAGCAACATGTCTAGTGAATAAACAAATGGAAAAATAGAGGACAGAAAGTGGCTAAAGAGAATTACAAAGTGTAATATGTGTGTTCAAAGAAAGAAAGATTATACTAGCATAGAAAGGTTAATCAGCAAAGGCTTCATGGAGGAAGAAATATTTAAGATGGACATCGAATGATGGGTAGGATCTAAGTGGTGTGTGATGGGAGGATATTCTAGGCAGAAGAAAAAACAGGTGCATATGTGCATAGAGAGGACCTTCTGGATAATACTTGAGAAATAGGTAATATATAGAGAAATGACATAATAATAAGAGATACTATTTGTTTGGCAGTGTCTTATTGCATTCTACTTTCCAAATGTTATTGTGGTTAATCTTTACAATAACCTATTAGGTAATATCATAGCTATCATTTTTGGGTAAGGAAATAACCTGCTAAAGTCAAATACATAGTAAGAAGTTAGACTGGTATTCTTAATCAAATCTGTCCTATTGGCTTTAAGCCTGTGCCTCATTGTCACCCGGCTGCATCTCAGACATTTGGGGTATTACAGATGTTAAAACTCATGATTCAACTCTAGATTTTTGGGTGTGGGATATAAAGAAAAAAGAGTATTCGTAAATGATGCCAATGTTTCATGGCTGGGTAAATTGCAAAATGGTGGCACCATAAATGAAGAGTTTCATTGTGGGCATGTTAATCAAAATTACCAGTAGGCCCTCAGGAAATTATATCAAATAAAACCAAAATTGTGTATGGAATTCAGGAGATATCTGAGCTCAGGATACAGACGAAAAGGCTAACAAGAGAATAAAATCTTGGAGGACACTAATGTTAAAATTAGAAAGAAAGAAGAGGAGCAGAGAGAGAATGAAAGTTTAGCCAGCATGAAGAGAGAGAACCAAGGGAGCCTTGTGCTTTTGCGTTAAAAGGCGAAGGAGAATAGAGTTTCAAGAAGGAGTACTGGTGAAGTGTGCAATACTCAAAGGATAATGAATGTGTGTATTGAGATACTCAGGGTTCGTAAGAGGTGAGTGAGAGTTGTACAGTGAAAATAGAAGCCACATGACAAGAGGAATAGGAGTGAAAAGTTGGTAGGAAAATGGATGCAAGGGACATGGTCTGAGAAGTTAAAACTTAGTTCTACTGCATGTCTGAAGATGACAGTCACAATTTTAGTATGGCAAGAAAAATTGAAGTAAAAACCTCATACTTTTGAGAACCACAAAAAACCCACAGCTAAATTGAATAAAATAGCTAATCGAACACAATAAGAAAAAGCCTAGGATTTTAGCAAAGAGTGACATATCGGGGTAGCACTGAAAAGGGTATGAGTAAAGTAAGAGGCATTATTGAGAAGATTACATAAAATATGATCTTAAGCCTACTTAAGGTTAGTGATTATCTTTGTTTGAGGGACTTATTTTTTCTAGTTGGTCTGAAATATGGGTCAGCATTTGTGTGTATGTATGTGTGTGAGAGAGAGAGAGACAGAGAGAAAGAGAGAGAGAGATTTCTTTGAAGCTTCATTTCTGGGTGTAGATTTTTATTCCTTACCTCATTGCTTGGTGATTCTTAGAGAAGCAAAGCAATTTTAACAGGTGTGTTTAGAATCTGATTCTGAAGACTTTTCAAAATGACTTTGCATTTGTTCAGAGACTCTATCTTAATTTTACCATTTCCTTTCTTTTTGTAATATGGTATTTTATCAGTGAGGATGTGAAATTGTACCCATATGGCATCCAGGATATACAAGGATATAGAAGCTAACAAGCGAGCATACCTGGAACAAAATGTAAAATGATAGCTTTTGCTGTTAATATAAAAATTCCAAGATCTTTGAACTAATTGTTTAGGAAGTCTTAAGATCCTTTCAGTCTGATAGTAAAGCATACGTTTCTATACTGAGAACCCGAGGTACTGAGAGAAGAGTACAATTGCCTATTTCTAATAGTGTGGTCTGAAGTAGACATTTGGAACACACATATAACACGTCTCTGAATTTCAACTGATCAGAGATTGTAAAATTGATATAGTATGAGCTGTAAATTTACAAAGCCCTTTCAGATTATTTTTCTCACAATAGCTCTATTGTTGGAGTAGTTACTGTTACCCTAATTTATCAAAAAGTATGAACACTTCAGCTCAAAGGAGCTAAGTGGCTTCTTCAAGATCCTATAGCAAATTCAAAACAGAGCTGGAAATGGACTCCTGCAGGGCAGCACCTGGTGGCACCATATTGGAGCTGAGGAAAAAGAAAAATTTTCCCACTATAGACACTTACCAAAGTAGCCTCCCATTTTTTGAACCAAGTGAAAAATATTAATAACAGCTCTACAGTAAAAAAGTGTATATATAAAGACTTTCAGTGCCCAATTTGCATGCCATTGTCAATCGCCATAAACCCAACCATTGTAAGTCCTGACTGGTACCTGATGGAGATGAGCTGTGTAGGTGAGAACCTTTGGGCTGATTGGAAAGGACTCCTCCCATTGCTCAATAACAGGAGGGCATAAAACAAACAACTTGTATTTATTTAATGTTTTTATATTTTATTCATTGTGAATTTTTTATTAATTTTGATTTGTAAAAATATTACATGGCTATTGAGCTTTTCTTCACCACCTTAAAATTTGCTCCTGAGGTGCGTTCCTCACTGACATTACCGTAATCCCAGCCAGCCCTGCTTCGTATTTCTTTCCATTAGGCTAAGCAAAAGGATTACAGAGACAGGCTGAAGAGATCAAAGGCAAAGACTGATTTACAGTTGGTTTTAGAAGACAAGTAACAGTTGTAGACCATTCCAGGTTGTCTCACTTGACAATACCTTTGTTCGTGCCATTATATACGTCTGATGCATCTACTTTCCTCTCATTTTGATGAAATCCTAGCATTTTTTTCAAGTCCCAGATGTGAAGCACATTCTCTGTAGACTATTTTTTATATTCAGAAAAGATTAATTATTTGTAGCTCTCTGCTATATACACAGCACACTGTGCAGATCCCAACTGTTGTGCTTATCAAATTGTATTAGAGTTTTAAATGTCTGTCTCCCTCCATCAATCTTGAGGCTCTTGAAGCTGAGCTGATCCTTTTCTTATCTGAGTATGTATCATTAGCACCTAACATGGTGACTGGCCCAAATCCAGTAAGCAATAAGTAATCATTGAGTGACAGAATGGTTAAGGTGAGTCATCTCTCAGGAATTACTCAACAGGCAGCATTTCTGTTAGTTTGGTATGAATTCCAGAAAATAAAGTTTCCAGGAATGGTTATTGGAATTTCAAGATTTACTGAGAAACCGTAAGATTTCCCAGACATCATGGTGTCTACCTTTTCCAATTTCTAACTATTAATGGCATTAATAAGTTAGAGTTATTAGTTTAGCTCCCCGCCTGTACTACTCTGATATAAGATGTGTTTACTTAGTTTTTTTAAGTAAAAAAACTCTCCTCTCTCCTCTCTCAACTGAAGATACTGTTGCTGAAAACATTGTAACATTTACCTTGATTTTCAGGAGCACAATTTCTTGTGCTAAAGCACTTAGAGACTAGTACTTACAACTTTTAAATAGTTCTGAGTTTTTTTCATAGCTATCAGTTTTCAAATTCAGATATGCCCTATTCTATAATTCTCTAATTCCCAATCAGAATGTCATATACTTGGAAATGTACATCAGAGTTCAGGTGGAAGGGGTGTGTGTGTGTGTGTGAGGATAAATGGGGCAAACTGGTAGAATATATTGTTGAATTACAAATGTGTCTTAACCACCTCTACTAGGTGTTCATTTCAAATTGTTTCTGGACTGTCATATTGTCGGAGTCATTGTAAGTAGTTTTATAGCATTTTACTTTTAAGAATAATTACTTTGTGTATTGTGTGCATGCAGCTACAATTTTTACATTATTATCTGCAAAATTAATAAATGAACAGATTTGGAAGTCATAAACTCATTTTACTATATACTGTCAGCTTTTATGTGGCATCAATAATTCATATTTAAAAATTGACATGCTTTGTGATAGTAATTTTGCAGGTCAAAATAGCTAATAGTAACAGTTTTTGAAAGAAAAACTGTTTTGAGATTTCATATATGCATTTACAAATGATATTTATCTCCCCCCACACAATTAAAAATAGGGTCTTGTGTCTAACACCATAGTAAGTTCTCAAGTTAGCTTTCTGTTTTTGAACTTTTGTCTATAAAAGTTCTTGGGGAACAAATAAGTTAAACCTTTATCTCATATATTCAGGCTTTTAGATAGCCTGAAATTTTTTCATGCTGGAGGTACTTATAACTCCTAAGTTGTAAGCATTGTGTGTTTGTTACATAAGGCAAAGAAATGTGCTATAACCTTTTCCAATTTAAAGAACTCATTCAGTGCAGACTTAAAAAAAGACCTGTAGCTAAAATAGTTTCTACTCTATAAATCTAAAAGATGGTTATGTCTATTTTGAAAGAAAATATGAAATCTTACAAATTATTTGTTCCATTTATTTAACCTATATTTATTGTTTACCTACTATATATCTTTTTCATATTTATAGAGGATAGGATTTGCCAACAATATTAGGTGGTGATTCTTAAAACAAACCTATGGTCTTCCAATGAAAACTCCTAGCTGATTCTGAAGAATAGGATCCTGGTTATTTTTGATCTTTTAAGACATTGCCACCATTTTCCAACTACCTTTGTGTAAGTCACTTTGCTTTTGAACTAAATCGTTGCAAATATAATTTATAGGTAATTGTTTTATATACTTCTTCAGTCTATTTGGGCTGCTATAACAAAACAATTTGTATTGGATAATTCATAGACAAAAAAAATTTATTGCTGACAGTTCTGAAGGCTGGGAAATCTAAGATGAAGACATCAGCAGATTTGGTTTCTTGGGAGGGCCTAGGCCTGTTCCTTATAGATGGTGCCTTCTATGTGTTCTCACATGGCAGAAGGGACTAACAACCTCCTTCAGGCCTCTTTCATAAGGGCACAAATCTCATTCATAAGGGCTCCTTCCTCATCACTTAATTATTTCCCGAAAGGCCCTACCACCTCTTAGTACCAGCACATTTAGGGATTAGATTTCAACATATGAATTTTGGAGAGACACAAACATTCAGACCATAGCATATATAAAATTTTTTAATTTAGTTTTTATAATTTTATCTTGCTAGAATTCTTATAGGCCAATATAAACAACTTTATACCATATACACTATAATTCCTGAGCAGTCTTTAGGAAATTCTTATAAAATATATTCTATTTTCTTGTCTTTTTCTTATCTTGTGGTAAAGATTATAATTTTAGCTTTGGATAAGAACTCTTTATGGGCAAATTAAATTAAATAATATATGTCAAAACACTTACACTGAACTACCCTAAAATTAGACACATTAATCTTATTCTTTTTTTTTTTTTTTCTGAGATAGGGTCTCACTGTGTTGCCTGGACTAGAGTGCAGTGGCCTGATCATAGCTCACTGCAACCTTGAACTCCTGGGCTCTAGGGATCCTCCCGCCTCAGCCTCCCCAAGTGCTGGGATTACAGGCGTGAGCCACCATGCCCAGTCTCTTATTCCTAATCATAATATTATTTTACCTAGTTTTAATGCTTGTTGGTCTTGCTTCAAATATACCAAAAGGTGCTTTTATTTTTATAGTCTGATAATTATGTTAAGAAATGCATGTGGGAGAGGGGGAGAAAGGAGGACAAAGGGAGAGAGAAAACATCTATTGAATTCAAAATATAACAGTGTGCTAGGTACTTCCAGTATTTTGCTCATTTCATTCCTTAGACTTAAGAACTATTTTTTTATCTCCATTATATAGATGAGAAAACCGAGGGTCATAAACTTTATATGATGTGTCTAAGATCCATTGCCAATAAATGGGAAGATCAGAATTTAGATCCAGAACTCTCTGGTCAGTGGTTTCAGGCTCTGATAGCTCTTCTCAATGTCATGTCACTGTCTTAGTTTGTTAGTGGTACTGTAACAAAATTCCATAAACTGGGTCATTTATAAACAACAGAAGTTCATTTCTTTTAGTTCAGTAGACTAGGAAGTCCAAGATCAAGTCACTGGCATTAGGTGTCTGGTAGGGCCTTCTTGCTGCATCCTCGTGTGACAGAAGAGTGGGAGAGCAAAAGGGACAAAATACTGTGTCCTCACATGGTGGAAGAGCAGAAGAATAAAACGGACCTAAGCTAGTTCCCTCCAGCCCTTTTATAAGGCACTAATCCATCATGAAGGTGGAGCCCTCATAATTTAATCACTTCCCCAAAGGTCCCACCTCTTTATACCACCACAATGGGGATTAAGTTTCAATACTTGAACTTTGGAGGGGACACTTTCAAACCATAGCAGTCACCATAACATTAGTAAAGACAAATCAAATCACATAAACTTTATCCAGTGTCAGCAAATTCTGCATCACCCTGAAAGATGAGATATAACAGCATGCATCAACATACAGAACAATTTTTTATTCCCTATGCTGACTTCTTTCAAAGCTATCAGTATCATTATGCACTTAGGGATCAAACTAGATCCAAGTAATTAAAGGTCTTCTTTAGATGTATGCCATTTATTTAATAATTTTTGTGTGAAGGGCTGTACTAATGTTTTCAATTTGTTTCTAGTAAAGTAAGATACATCATCTAGGTTAATTTAAGTAGTCTAATAAAATATTCAAATTCATCTAACTACAAAGACGACTTGACACCAAGACTATTGTGTTCTCCTTTCTTGTTTAGAAGCTTTCACCTTTCCTTCTGAGAGCCACATATCTCCTAAGCATATTTACCTAAAAGAGTGACTTTGAAATGCTTTAAGACTCATTCTCAAGTGCTTCCTTCCTCTGCCTTTTTTTTTTTTTTTTTAAGAGGCAGGGTCTTGTTCTGTTGCCCAGGCTGGAATGCAGTGGTGATGTCATAGCTCATTGTAGCCTGAAACTTCTGGGCTCAAGGGATCCTCTTGCCTCAGCCTCCCAAGTAGCTAGGACTACAGGCACATGCCACCACCCCCGGCTAATTTTTTAAAAATTTTTTCGTGGAGATGGGGTCTCCGTATGTTGCTCAGGCTGGTCTCAAACTCCTGGGCTTAAGCAATCCTCCTGCACTGGCCTCCCAAAGTATTGGGATTACAGGCGGGAGCTACTGTGCCCAGCCCTCTCGGCCTCTTTGGAATTAAGATAGTGAATCTTTCTGGTATTTAAGGTTTGTTTGTTTGTTTGTTTGCTGCTGCATCAGTCTTTGCCCTAGAGTCTGTCTGATTTTCCAGCCATAATATAGTCTATAGAAATAGTGATTTGGGATGTAAGAAAAACAACACGCTGCTTCATAGAGATAAAGAGTAATAAAGGCCACTTAATGCCTAATGCATAGAAATTATGTTTGTATATAAAGGTGAGACACTGGCTCTCCTACATTATAGGATTTTGTACGGCTGATGTTAGCTAAGAGTCTCTTCTGTTGACCTCTAAGTTTTGCCTGGAACTCTTGCCCATCACATAAACACTTCTAGCATAATAAATCTGACTACTGAAAATGTACCAGCCTAGGATATTCCACTTATAACTTTACATTATTTTTGTTCTTCCCTTACAAACTCATCTTCTTGTGAAACACTCATGATTGGAAGACCACAGATTACAGTAAAATGAATGCAATATATTAGATTATAAAACATAGGCTATCCATAGCTTTTACCTAAATAGGTTCAAAATTAAAACAAAATAACTTAGTTCTTTATTTCTACTCCTCTTTCTGCCTTAGTCCACCCCCAAAAGATTTAAAATTCATTTGGTCCACTTAAGCTAAAATAGCTATGCTATTTACAAGCAAAGCAAAACACACATATTGAAGGAACTAAAAATTCTTTTAAGTTTTTTTAGCAATTCACAAAATTTACATTGACACTTTCATTCACTTATTCATTCACTCATTCATTCATGCATGTATAAATGCACTGAGTTCAGAAATATTTATGGAGCCCATATTCCATAAGTGGGCACTGTAAAAGATATGTAAACAGGAAGCTCTCGTGTACCTTACTGTGTGCTGACGTGCATCTTTCATTATCACCTCCTTTATTTCACTTTCCAAAGATTTGTTTTCTGCATAACTCAAATTTTAAAAATGCGGCTTTCCTCTAACATGTAGTCTAACAAAATACTAAGGAAAGTAATGTTTCAAACATGGCATACTTTTCACTTGCTGTCAGTTCTCTGATGCTGTGGGATCCTTCACTAAGTGGATCCCCATTACCTCTTTGTTCTTAAGCTTCCGAATTGAGTTTCAAAAATGGCTGGGCGCACTGTTTGGGGGATGTTCACGAATGTTGCTCTGACTTGGGCAATATATGTAACCAAAGTGTATCCCCATAATATTCTGAAATAAAAAATAAAAAAAAATGTTTGTGTAAAAGTCAAAGCAAACAATCAACCACTAGCTCATACTACAGTATAACTCCTCCCCTGAAATTAAAGGGAAATTAGTATTAATCCAAAAATATTAATTAATATTTGATATGTACGTATTTAAAGGATGATTTGTAGATCTCTAATTAAGATGAGGTTTATAATAATTTTAATATAACCATCAGGAGCATTCCAAAACTATGTAATTCTGCCAGATGTATCCCAGCCCAAATATAAAAATACGTAAATTCTTTCAACAGAATACCAAAATTTGACGTTATTTTATCTCTGTGTTTTTTCTGGTTATAATAGTGCTCATTGTAGAAAATTTAGAAGATGCAGACATTTATTTAACGAAACAAAACAAAGCCAGACAATGTATCATAACTGATTCCCTGAATATAAACTACTCTTAACATAATTTATTTCCTTTATTCCTCACATTTAGACTGATATTCTGTTTGTATTTATTAATCTTTACACGTTTATATTTTGTCTTTTTCACTTAACAGAAGTGTGTGGTAAACATTTTCTGTGGTATTAAAATCACTTTGTAAACATTTTGATACATAAACTTTATGTCAGTGTATGACAATTTATCATGGGATATGTAGCTTGTTTCCAATTTAGCTTTTTGTAAACAATTGTTCTATAAACAATTTTATGTATTTTGGGGTGTTTCATTAACATTGATTCTTACAAAGGGAGAGTAAATTTAATTCACTTATAATACAACTTCCCCATTCCAGGGTTTTTCATTTTGACTTATTTCTTAGCCATTCAAAGTGTATTAAGTAATTTTTTCCATGAAAATCTTATTGTTAATATTGTATCATATCTTTGTATATTGTATACTGTATTTCCCTGCCATTACACAGAAACTATAACTGGGTTTTTTATAGTTTTTTTAAATGTTTCTTTTTTCTGAAAATATGTAAAAATTTTTTCGACTATTTAGGATACAGAAGAGTAATCTGATTTTGTGACTGTATATATATAAAATGTATTTTAATATCTCCTCAAGAAAAGGATGCTGTAACAGTAATTTTAAAATAATAAATCTAGGTTCACCTCTCTGTATTTTTCTTGGAGTCCAGTGAACCTATGTGAGCTACATAATCTGGCTCTTTTCTTGCTTGGGAAAGATATTGACAAATGTATCCTTGATTGTTACCCCTGTTCTGGTTATTCTGGTTTTGTTCTCAAGAATATAAGAATAATTACAGTTCTTTCATCATATGTTCTTCAGTTTGTCCTATTCAATTGCTTCCTGGTAAAGCTTTCAAAAAATTTTTTTTCATGTTCATGCTGTTCTTTTCTAATATCAATATAGAGTTTAATTCTATGAATGGATTATTAATTTATCTGTAATCCTTCCTTTTCTCACCCATCTTCATTACCTCATAGAAGTATTTTTATTTCCAGGTTTTCTGACTCCTAATTCATCTAAAGCATTTTTCAACATTGTATTAAAATTGCCAAATATTTTCTAATTATTTTTTGTTGATTCTTTAGTAAATCATTTTTAGAAGTCTATTGTTTTTCTGAGACTTCAGAAAAATTTTCACCTTTCTATTCTTCTTTAATCTTTCATAGAGCCATAGTTTATTTACAAAGAGAATAGAGCCCATTCCCCCCTTTACCCACTTTAAGCCATTCTCAAATGAGGGCTAATCATTCCTGATATGGTTTAAGTGAGTAAGTAAGGCATTTGAATTATCCTTGGCTCTACTGTCTGTCCTAAGAGTGCTGGTTGAGTTCTTTGCACATCCTGAAGGGAAAGTTGATATGTAGAGGTTTTGCCAACCTCCCAATATCTACCATATTAATACTTTTCAACTAAACCAGTACTCAGCCTTCATTCTTTCTATTTCAATCTATCCTATATAATACTCAGAATAATTTTCTTAATATTTACTTTCTCCATGCCACACATTCGTTGTATTTTTCTACTCAGAATACTCCAGTGATTTCTCTCTTGTTTTAGGATGACTTCCACATTCATGAGCCTAGCATTTAAGGCTCTCCATAATACACCTATTTCTCAAACATCATTTCTACTCTCTACAGCAGATCCCTCTCCCAACCCTACCAGTTGTCTAAACAATAACCTTCCTTGAACCCAAGGTCAGAAGACACCTTCCTCAATGGCTCAGACCTCTATATTTGCTTCTTAACATTGATTCCTAAATCAATATCAGGAAGCAATGATGGTCATTTAGAACTATCGGAAAATAAGTAGCCCTCTTCATTCTTTCTGTTATAACCTTAACACATGCACTGAGTTCTTCTTATAGCAATTGAAAGCACGTTTTTAATCTTGCTTACTTCCACATTGAGTCTGATTTCAGGTTCTGATTTTCACACATATTTTTTCCCATTTTTCTCAACCTATGCGTATTATTTAATTTTATTTTGACATTTCCAGATTTTGGCGTCAGTGCTAATTCTTAGTCAGTCCATCTGTTGTTGGGCCCCTGATAGTGGGTGTCCAACCTTGTGCCATGTCCTTTTTTACATGAGGAACTCAGTGAGCTAGTGGGAAAAACATCACCTGCCTCCCAATGTTTGATTTTCTACTCAGGCTGTGCACTTTCATGAAAACAAATCACGAGCTGGTGCTTGAATGCTGCCAAATTTCTGCTTTTTTTTTTTTTTTTCAGGAAACAGACATAAGAATGTGTGACATTTCAAAATTAAAAAGAGTCTTTGAAGAACTATTGTGTTAAAGAAAGGTGGGGTTTTTTTGGCTTTGTTTTTATTTTTATTTTTTTGGCTTTTGACCATGCAAAAAAGCATATGTTCTTTAGGGTAGAATAAAATAGTTACATTCTAGGACCTTTTCTAAGAACCTGTATTGTTGTTGGAAAAAACAACTTTAAAAAAGAAACAAATTTGTAATGCAGTAAAAGACTATGATATATTTTACTGCTAAGAAAACTGAAAGATGATGACTATGCATCATTTATCTGCTGCAGAATGGTTTATTTATGGGTAATATGTGTTAGGTTTCATTTGGCCTCATTCCACAATAAAAAAAAATTCTAATGATAATTTGTTATAGATTATTGCCTATACCATGTGTTTATATCAGGAAGCAGTATCTTTTTTATACAACTCATTGACTTTTTATTACCCACATATGCATTTATTTAAAACAAAAGCTGTCTTATTTCAGAGATACAAAGTATTATATTTTATGTACATTATATAGAAATAGATGAGAATATATGGAATTTGTAAAGGTATATTTGCATAGGAATGTAAAAAGAAATCTCATGTCAAGATCAGATTCCCCCTGGAGGAGGATGACTGGCTACCAAAAATGTGATTTTTTTTTTCTGGACTTAGCATTGAAATCCCAGAAATTTGATTTTTATGGGGTCTAGAACTATGAAGGGCATTTAGAGATACTGATATATGTCCACTAAGCTCACAGAAGTATTTTGTATAAATTATAATGTCAACTAATACATTAGTGTAAAAAAAAAAGAGTATAGTATGGTACCATATTTAAGAAAGATCAAGGACTTTGGAGTCAGACTGCCTGGGTCCAAATCTTAGTGTGTTACCGACTGTGTGATCTTGAGCAATCATATTAATATTACCCCTTTGTGCCTCAGTTTCCTCATCTGAGAAGTGAAGATAGTAACTGTGCATAGCTCATAGGGTTGTTGTGTTGGTTTAAAGAGTTAATTCAGGTACAGCACTTAGTGCCTGGCACATACTGATTGCTCAAAAACTGTTCCATTTTATAGTTACTCTTTTTGTAAGAAGTGCAACTAAAAAGAGGCAGGACACTATGATCCTTTTTCTAGCATTTTTCTCTCACTCTTGGGAACTTATCAGAGAAGGTTTATGGCAATTCAAAGTTTTCTCTTTTATGCAGGAAATTAGGACAGAGGTGTTAGTTACATAATTTGACTGTCTAATGCCTTTAGGAAGAGGTGGCCTGATATATCCACCTTCCCATATGGTGCAACTTTGCCTCAGGGAACTGAATAGTCAGTGTCTGTGGACCAATACTCTCCTCTGGTTGGTGCTTAGATGAGCACTGCTAATTTTGTGACTTTGCAATTCTTTTTGTTTTTTTCTTATCTTTTAATGTTGAGCAGCAATCCCTTTCTACTCCTTTATGACTTGCACATTCTTTGTTAGGTGTGTTATTTTCAGGAAATTTTATTCTGGACTGTGAGTTTTACAGAAATACATTATTTGATCCATTGTGTATTGATTTTATAGTTAAAACTTTGCAGGAAGACTTAGTAATAATCTTCAAGTTCTTGAGGGGAATTTATTTTTATTCTCCCATGTGCTCTATTCATTACACATATAAATGCATATTTAATCATTCTTATAAATTCCTGGCAGCTGACAAATATTTCTGCTGGTTTTAACAGTAGACTAGGCTAGATATTTAATTAAAGACCTTTTGGGGCATGGTTTGACCTCTTATTTTTTACCTTATTTATATCACTCTTGGGCATTTGTTCATTTACTGACTTATTTTGTTATGTATCTCAAGTGTGTCTCTTGCCTTCCTAGAGATTGTAAATTTTTTAACGGAAGGGTCTTTTTAATACAAATGCCTTTTCTCATAGTGCCAAGCATAAAGCTGGACCCAGAATTGATGTTCAATAAATACTTAGTTGCTCTCCATATGAAACCATAGGTTGGTTGTTTCCTCTTGTTTTGCAGGTGCTAATGATGTAAGATGGTATATCAAGACTTTTATAAGAATCACTATGCTACAATGGATACAGGAACAACAACAGCAAAACTCAAAAGCTAGCTTTTGTATGTTTAATAACACAGAATACTTCCTATATTATGAATATCTAATATATCTTTTATAATTTTTCTGTAATGATTATTATTATAATATTTCCAAAAACTTTAAGTGACTTGCATTTTTTTATTCACACAAATATTCCATTTTAAATTCATTATAAGACAATAAGAAAGCAATCTCAGAAGTTGCATTTCTCCATCTATTGTCTCCTTATATAGAATGTTTGAAAAGCTTTTTTTCTTTGGATTGATCAGAATCCAGCCAAAATATCAGGGTTCCCATACTGTGAAATCTTCCTGGGCAGGGATGTGCTTTATTTAGATTTGCATCTCTGGCATCAAGCATCCAGCTCCAGCTCTAGGAAGCATCTAATAAGCTCATTTACCCAAGAGTAAATAGGTGCACCTTGTTGTATGTAGACACTGTGCAAGGCATTTGTACACATACTTTTAATTTTATCCTGACAACAACCCTGAATAAAGCAATATTATCACTACTTTGAATGAAGAAACTCAGGCATATAGAGGTTAAAAGATTATTGTACTCATTATCACATAGAGAGTACATGCCAGAGCATATATTCTAACCCAGTGTTTTGGGTTTTTTTTTTTTGTTTGGTTATTTTTCACAATAGATTTAGTAGGTACAAGTGTTTTTTGTTACATGGATGAAGTGTATAATCTCAAGTCAGGGCTTTTAGTGCAGCGGTCCACAACCTTTTTGGCACCAGGGACCAGTTTCATGGAAGACAATTTTTCCAGTGAGCAATGGAGAGCAGCTATAAATACAGATGAAGCTTTGCTTGCTCGCCCACTGCTCACCTACCTCCTGCTGTGCAGCCCACTGGGTCCCTAAGTTTCATGGAAGACAATTTTTCCACCAACGGGGGTTGGGGTGTGTGGCCGGCAGAGCCCTGAGGCCCGGTCCCTAAGAGGCCTCTGAGCGATACTGGTCTGCAGACTGGGGGTTGGGGACCGCAGTTTTAGTGCCGCCATCACCAGAATAGTGTACATTGTACCTGATAGGTAATTTTTATCCCTCAGCCCCCTTCACCCTTCCCCCTTCTTAGTTTCCAATGTCTATTATACCACTTTATGAGCATATATGCCCATCATTTAGCTCCCGCTTATAAGTGAGAACATGTGGTATTTGCTTTGTTTTTGTTGTGTTTTAAATTCAAATGGTGAAATTTATCTTTGCCAGTTTTGTTGTTTACCATAATGAACCAAATGTTCAGATCTCTGATTTATTCACTGATAACTATATCTATTTGAAAGCATAAAATATCTATATTAATTAGAAATTAATTAGTGAAGATTTATTCTGTCTCTTCTGGTTAGAAAATCCATTTCCTTAAATTTATTTTTGAGATCTTGAACTTTCACTGGGTCAAATCAAGAATTTAAAGTTACAAACCTAAAATTTCTAGAGCTAGTCTCTATTGAGGATGAGAATAAGCAAATTACTTTATTATCATAAGGAAAAATCACGAAAGACTTTAAAATTTAGCATGTGTTCAGGCTAGCTCATCCTTCTGTATTATCTCTACCATCGCTTGCATTTGACTAGGCTATTGTACGACTTTTTAGAGGTAGAAGTTAACTAGTAGAAAACTGACAGTAATTGTTTCCTGTGGACTGCAATTGATCATCAAACTATAGGTAATGATTGCCAGTTTTTCATCCATTTGTAAATTCATTTCAGCATGAATGAATTTATATGTCTATAAATAAATGTTACATTGAGTTTGCATTTGAATCAGTTGTAACATCTGTTAATTTCCACAGTAATTAAAATTTCTGACAAACGTTCATTTTATATCTGTATAAGGATTATATTTGTGCCTTTTATTTAGAAAAGTATCTTTTAAGACTAACTTTTTCTGCTGTATTTTTTGTCAGCCTCTAGTTCGCCTTTAGGTGTCCAATGATGTAACAATCTCTTTAGAAATCTTATATTAGACATATGTATCAAGTCAATTATCTCATCCAACATTATATTGAATTTCACATCTTTTGGCAGTTTACAGCTACTAAGATGCTATTAAGCAATAGAAAGTTCTGGGGGTATGAATTATGCAATGAGGCCTTAAATGTTACCAAAGTTCCTTAACTCCATTGTATATATATAACTTATACTTTAATAAGTTAAATAAGTTAATAAGTTTAATAAGTTAATATAAGTTATATATATATATAAAAGGTAGTATTTTAGGTGGTGTGTGAGAGATGCTTATTTCCAAGCTGATTTATTATGAAGAGAGAAGGAAGCTAAGTAAACAGTATCAAGGAGGAAGAAGAAACAGTTCCTAAAATCTATCTCAGGATCAAAATATATCAGAAGGCATATTGATTTTATAAGGCATCATATGATAATGCACTGTAGTATACCAAGAAGAATTTACTATTAAATTCTGAAATATTTACATATATTTTACCAATCTGGGAGGTAAAACTTAAATTTTATATGTGTATTGAGTTCTTAGCATATATCAGACTCCTTCAGAAATGTACTTTAATATCATCATGGAGTATCTCACATGTGATTGATTTTTATTTTTCATTATAAATGTCATATTCATTTTTACTCATATTCCATCTAGAAAATATATATAAACCAAATATCATATATATGATCATAGGAATTAGAAGGCTTAATAAGCCAGGCATAGTGGCTCACTCCTGTAATCCTAGCACTTTGAGAGGCCGAGGCAGGAGTATTACTTGAGCCAGGAGTTTAAGACCAACCTGAGCAAGAGCAAGACCCCATCTCTACAAAAAATAGAAAAATCAGCTGGATGTGTGGTGTGTGTCTATAGTCCCAGCCACTCGAAAGGCTGAGGCAGGAGGATCCCTTGAGCCCAGGAGTTTGAGGTTGCAGTGAGCTATGATCGTGCCACTGCACTCTAGCCTGGGCAACAGAGCAAGACCCTGTCTCAAAAAAAAAAAAAAAAGAGAAGCCTGAATAGCAAGCTAAACATTGAGAGGAGGGAGGCAAGGGAAGTGGGATGAGTACTGAACTCATAGTAAACTTGAAACCCATCGCTTGCTCTTGCATATGGCAGTATAGGCCAGTTGACTTTCCTTCTTTGCCTTGGCTCAACTACATTAGTTATCTAATAAGTTATAGAACTCATTTTGGTAGGGATTTCAAAGAAAATGTGTATCACTAAAACATGTGGTCTGTTTTATTATCTAAGCCTTTATTTAGTTAACCTTTAACTAAATTTAACTAAATATAGGACTTAAGTCCTTATAATTTTTATAAGTTAAAGGTACTTCTTTTTAAATTGGATAAATTTTACATGGTAGTTTTGAGAAGACAAGATAACTCACTTAAAAAGAAATTATGATCATAAAAGTGATAAAGTAAAGCAAATTAGATTATTATGAAGGAGTTACTAATGACAGGAAATTAAAGATAAAAACACATAACAATGCAGCCAAAAAATATAAATTGAATCATAGCTGGAAAATGGCATTATCGACTTAAAAGAGAAACATTATTTATTTTTCTTATTTAAAGTAGTTAAATATATGGACATACCAATCTTTACATTTTTTCATTCATTTATTTCTTTGTCTTTATATTTATTCATTTCTTCAACATTTTTTGACAGGTTAGAATATTTCCTGAAAGAGCAAGAAAAGTAGACCATGACAGCACAGTTTTTTAAGAGCAGTATTAGAATTATACTCAAAATATTAACAAAAGTGAAGGGTCAAAAGTTCACTCTGTGGCCATAAGGGGAAGATCAGGGTTAGTTTCGTAGAAGATTATGTGTGTGCTGAGATTTCCAGTTACTTGGGCAGTGGGAGTTATGCCAGAGGGAAGAATGTGTAGGATTAAAATTGCAAAGAAAAAAATATATGTTTGGGGTATGACAGGTATTCATGTGGGTCTCAAGCAAAAGAGCATGATGAGAGATGAGATGAAAGAAGATGTAGAGAAAAATTGTTGAAGAATTTTCTTGGGCCAAATATTTAGAGACACATTCTTTACATGGAGGAAGGACATTCATGTGTTATAGGCAGGGAATACATGATTATATTAGTGCTTTGTAAATACCACAAATGTGATATGAAGGGTGGATGGTTTATGCTGCAGATGGGGATAAACTGGAGGTAGGTAGAAAAGTTACGAGGTAATTTCACTAGTTTAGGACTGAGAACCAAGGAAGGATGGTCATGGGAGTATAAGTGAGGCAGAATTATCATTTTTGGTGGCCAAAATAATATTCATGCTAAGTGAAATATAATTTAAATTTTTCCTGAATTTGATGTCAACTAGATGGAGTGTATGTTGGTGCTATTCAATAAATTATTTTGATAGTTTAACAGCAAACTGTCTTATTAGTTTGAAGATACACAGTGGATGGGAAGGGTTTTGTTGAGGGTAAAGATAAATTAAGAATGAATTTAGTTTTGGGCATGATGGGTTGAGATACTTGAAAAATATTAACCTGGGTATATCATAGAAAATTGTAAATGTGAATCTGAAGCCCAAGCTATTAGTCAACAATGGGGAAGGATGTGCTATTTGAAGTAGTTCCAGAATGGAGTACTAGGGAACACTGATATTTAAGGACATGCAAAAAAGAATGTGTAAAATAAGAAACAAATATTGTGTGCAAGTATTACTTTAATCTTCACAACAACCCAGTGAGGTAGGTGCAGATATTATCCACAATGTAATGTGGAACTAGCTGAGGCACAAAGAGTCCAGGCAACTTGCTCAACAGTGAGAAGTGGTATCCAGAAATGTCAAAGAAAAATAGAGTGTGATGTTCAGCGTTAATGTTACAAATTAACATAATTTTGAAAATAGCATTTTAATTATTTAGAGAATCTTTAGTAAATGGCAATTAAATTATGTTCTAACCTTAAGACTTTATGACTTTAGTATTTAAAAAATGCTTTTAAACATCATGTGTAGGTAATCCATATATAACCAGTATATAACCCAATAATATTTTTTTCCTAGAATAAAGAAACTCTTAGGTAAATTTTTCTAATGTAATCTAAATATTTACCTAAGAAACAAGTATTTACTTTAAATTTATATTATTTCAGTTCCAGGCAATTGCTTATACTGAGAAGCCTTTTAGTTTGATGTAAGCTTTGCATTCTCTGTACATTATCATGTTATATTAATTAATCTCTCAACTTAGTACAGAAATTGGAAGAGGATTTTATTATGTACTTGCAGGTCACAGAAGAAAAATGTTCTTTGAAAAGCAAGCTATTATCTATTTCTCATTAGACTTCAACTATTTATTTAAAGTTGGTAGAATTCATAATTAAATAGAAATTGGAAATCTTTGACACAGATCAGCTAAATAATCTGCTCACAATTCATAAAGAAAACACACTAACTTCAGGCTGTTGTACTTCCCAAGTATTAATTTCACAATACTAAAATGATTTGTTCAGATAATTGTTTTCTATCTTTATATTAAGCATTATGCCAATCAGTTCATTTGGTACTAGTGGAATTATTTATCTCGGAAAATGTTCAGATATTACAACGTTGAGTCTGTGGTTGATCCATTGCTTGCTAGTCAGGGAGCTAGTCATGGAGACAAGAAGGAACCAGTAGACATATTATATTTAGACATTTTTAAATATCTTTACAGTATCCACTAAAAAGGTTATTTTAAAATATGTTAAAATGAATTAGGATAAAGATGATTTTTCTGTACGGGATATTTATGGGTATAGAAATTGCTGTAAAGATGAACTTTTTTCTTAGCCTTTATATAAATGGCTCAGGAAACTGATTTTTTAAAATACTTGCCTGGAAAAAAAAATTTGCTTGGTATATCTATTTTCCATTCCTTTACTTTTCTATGCCATTTTATTTTTAGTGTATATCTTATCTGGACATATGTGCTTATAATGTATACATTATACTTATATAATTATGTATATGTCATATATTGACTCTAGTGATTTTTTCTATGTATACTAATGTGATAATTGATATATTTAAATACATTTCTTGAAATCTTCCTGACTCTGTTAATACTAGCTGTGCTACCTGAGTCAACGTATTAAACATTTTTGTTCTTTTCTTACCCTCATCCTGCAAAGCATGCTTTTTCTTTCTCTTGGCTATACACTCATCATTTTCAAGTATTCATAACAGCAAACACTAGATATTGGTGTCGAATGGTGGAAGGACCATGAACTTCACAGTCTGATCAACCTGAGTTAACCGCAATTTCTCAATTTATTAACCTTGAGTAAACCTTGAGACTTAATAAACTTACTTGTAAAAGTATGGTCTGTATTAAATTATAAAATACACAAAGTGCCTCAAATATAGGAAGCACTCAAAAAATATTAGATTCCTGCCCCCACAACTTAGAGTGTGCAAGGGTTCCCTTTTACATACTCTGTAACAGTTATTATTTGACTTTTTGATAATAGCCATGGTAACAGATGTAAGGTGATATCTCATTGTGGTTTTGATTTGTGTTTTTCTGATGATTAGTGATGTTGAGCACCATTCCATATACCTGTTGGTCATGTGTATGTCTTCTTAAGAAAAATGTCTGTTCAGGTCCTTTGTCCATTTTTAAATCAGGTTATGTGGCTTTTTTTTGCTATTGAGTTGTATGAGTCCCTTATATATTTTGGTTATTAGTGCCCTATTTTCTCCCATTCTGTAGGTTGCCTTTTAATTTTGTTGATTATTTCCTTTGCTGTGAAAAAACTTTAGTTTGATATAGTCACACTTATTTATTTTTACTTTTCTTACCTGTGTTTTTGGTGTTATTCATATATCTAAAAAATCATTGCTAAGAACAATGTCAAAGAGATTTTCCCCATGTTTTCTTCTAGGATTTTTATGGTTTCAGGTCTTATGTTTAAGTCTTTAATCCATTTTGAATTACTTTTTGTGTATGTTGTAAGATACACGTGTCAGGGTCCAATTTCATTCATTTGCATGTGCATGTCCAATTTTCCCAGCACCATTTATTGATGAGATTATTCTTTCCTTGTTGTATATTCTTGGTGTCTTTGTTAAGGATTAGTTGACCATATATGTTTGGGTTTATTTCTCAGCTCTGTATTCTATTCCATTGTTCTATGTGTCTGTTTTTATGCCAATCTCATGCTGTTTTGATTACTATAACTTAGTAATGTATAGCTTGAAATCAAGAAGTGTGATTCCTCTAGATTTGTTCTTCTTTCTCAGGATTACTTTGGCTATTCGAGGTCCTTTGTGGTTCCATACAAATTTCAGGATTGTTTTTTCTATTTCTTTAAAAAATGTCATGAGAATTTTGATAGGTGTTGCATTTTGCTTTTCATTATTGAGTATGATGTCAGGTGTGGACTTGTTATATACAGCCTCATAGAAAATAGGAACAGATCGATAACAAGTAAGGCAGTTGAAACATTAATAAAAAATCTCCCAATAAAGAAATGCTCAGGACCAAATGGCTTCGTGGATGAAGTCTACCAAACATTTAAAGAAAAATTAATACTAATGTCCTTCTAAAACGCTTCCAAAAAATTGCAGAGAAGGGAATATGTTCAAACTCGTTTTATGAGGCGAGCATTACCCTGATACCAAAGCCAGACAAGGACATTACAAGAAAATTACAGGCCAGTGTCCCTGCTGAACATGGGTACAAAAATCCTCAACAAAATATTTACAAGCCAAATTTAACAACATATTAAAAGTATTAAACATCATAATCAAGTGGGATTTATTCCTAGGATGCAAGGTTGGTTCGACATATGCAAATCAATAAATGTGACACACCTATTAACAGAATGAAGGTTAAAAATCATAATGATCATCTCAATAGATGCAGAAAAAGAATTTGGCAAAGTTCAACATTCTTGTACATAAAAATTCTTCACTCTGCTATTAACCATTGACATAGTCATCCATGTTTCCATATTTTGTGTGTTTCCCCTCCAAGCCATTTAGCAATGACTCTCCTACACACACACACACACAAACACACACACACACACAACATATAAATGATCAAATCTAACATTAAACATTTGTGCAGTATGCATTTAGAAAGAATCTAAAAATAAATATATAGGGAACATTTTACTCTTAGTCCTTTCTTAAAATTCTAGTTTCTTTTATAAAAACTTTATATTTATATTTGTATGTATACTTGCAGTTTCATATCCCACCTTTAAAATATGTTCTGTGAAATTATTTTGTATGCTCTGATGGATGATATTTATTAAAACTATTATGTTTTTTAATTATTTATTCTTTTGAAAACATCTGTGTCAATGGAAGAAAGAATGCATAGATAAGAAAAAAATTGAAAACCACCTATAGAAACCCAAGTGTTTAACACTTAAAATATGAGGCTATGATCTTTCAGACATACTTCCATGAATGTATATAGCAAAAGAAAAAATAAACAAATTTAAAATGAAAAATTCAGAATATCAAATGGAAAAATTTTGCAGTACATATGGCAAAATATTTCAGAGTAGTTATTTATAGTATAGAGAAAAATATATTACAATGATATTGCCATTTTAATCACTTATTTACTATTATATCTTAGCACATCATACAGTACCTGGCACATACGTAGTAGGTGCTCAATAAATACTTATTGAATGAATGAATGAATGAATGCTTCTTAATCATTTGTTTTCACTTTTTATGGAATCCTCTCATATCAATTAAGGCAAGTTCATATCATTTAAATTATAGTATTCCTTTATCTTATTGAAATATAATTTGTTTAATCTATTTTCTATTGCTGCACTTTAATGTTCTAACAATTTTGAATTATAAAAGAAGCTGGGGTGGTTAATATTTAAAAGCATTTTTGCATACTCTTTAGAATAAAGTGTCATTTAAAAAATGGAGTCATGTGTTAAAGCCAAATTAAAGTGGATTCGAAGGATGGTTCTAGAGTATGTAAAAATTGCATTGTCGACTATAAAATAGAGATTGTGTAGGGAATAGAAGGACAGAATCAAAGTGAAAGACAAACAATAAGATACTATCAGGAACGATCAGTAAAATTTAGAATGAAAAAGAACTTCTAGAAATGGAAGATAAAATTATCATGATGATCCAGCAATCCCACTACTGGGTATCTACCCAAAGGAAAAAAAGTCACTCTATAATAAAGATATGTGTGTAGCAGCACAATTCACAATTGCAAAGATGTGGAAACAACCCAAGTGCCCATCAATACATGAATGGATTAATAAAATGTGGTATATGTATACCACAGATTACCACTCAACCACAAAAAACAATGGTGAACTAACACCTCTTATATTATCCTGGATGGTGCTGGAGCCCATTCTTTCAAGTGAAGTGTCTCAAGAATGGAAAAACAAGCACCACATGTACTCACCATCAAATTGGTACTGAATGATCAACGCTTATGTGCACATATGCAAATAGCAATCACTGGGTGTCAGGCAGGAGGGAGCGGGGAGGAGGGGATGGTAAATTCACACCTAATGGGTGTGGTACACACTGTCTGGGGATGAGCATATTTGTAGCTATGACTTGGTTGGTGCGCAGGCAATATATGTAACCTCAACGTTTGTACCCCATAATATTCTGGAATAAAAAATTTTAAAATTTTAAAAAATATGATGAAAATACAAATGGATGGGATAAAGGCATAATTAGTTACAGCCTGAGGGAATTGATGAATAGGAAGATATACATGATAAGTATTAATAGTATGCAGCAGAGAGAAAGATGGAACATATAATTGAGAAGTTAACAATATGGATAATAGAATGAGAAAAAAAAAAACCTGGCATATGTCTAATTAGAGATCCAGAAGGGAATAATAGGGGAAAAAAAAAAGGAGATGGCAGTGTTTGAAGATAAAATAGCCAAAAACTGGAAAAAGAAATAGAATCACAGAGCATGGAAGAACTAAGTAACCCAAGAAAGATAAATAAAAAGAAATACACAGCTAGACTCATCCCTCACCAATGAAACCTGCAGGGACCTAAGCATAGGGCCTGTGATAAAATATTGTAAAAACATGCCCCCATGAGTCACACCTCTCAGAATCACAACCTTTTGTGTACCTTCTTGGCCCTGTGACATATTTTGGTGAATTGGACATCAGTAAACATGATGCAAGTACAGGCTTAATAAGTGTGTGTGCATTGGAGCCTGTTCCTTTAGAATGCTGCTCTGAAACTGCCATGACATGCCAGAATAAAAGCTGATGTGCTGAAGAGAGGGGCCCAACTATTATTCAGTAATGTAAGTCAGCACCATGTAGCTAACATGCAGGTGAGGCCATCTTGTTCTGCACAGCCCAGTCCACTTACCAGCTGATTGTAGCCTCAGGAGGGACCCCAGCCAACGCACAGAATCATGAGAAATACAAATGGTTTTGTGTAGAGCCAGTTTGTTCTAAGTGTGAAAGTCAGGAATAGATATCTGATTAAGTCCCCACCATTCTTTTTCAATTTGAGAGTGAACAAAGCTCTTCAGCAGAGGTTTGATTTTTTTTTTTTAAGAAAATCAGACATACATGCTAATGCATACAGTTATATAACACGGAATGTGAATTAGTCATGAAGGTTTTCTATATATGCAAGAGATTATTTTTTCACTCTGACATACATAACTATTCTTTCAAATAATTGGCATTACTTCTTATCCATAGCAGGAATATCTAGGGTTTTGGCAGTTTCTCTTTCTACATTGACACATCTCGGAATATTCTTACCTACTGCTCCACTAACATACCTTAGGACCATGATTTTCAAACTTTTAAATTTTACAAAATGTTAAAATGAAAGGGAAAATAATGTATCTGAATTAAGCTAGTGAAATTTTTGTTTTGTCATCTGAAGTCATAGGAAAAAAAAAGAAAAAAACTCTACTAAATATATCATTATTTTGCAAATGTATAAATATTTTTAAAAACAAAAATGTTGGAAGGATAAAATCTCTAAAATATAGTAATATCCTTTAATTAAAATGTTTGGCTTCATGAAAAACTCAGTAACTTTTTTTTTTTTTCTTACTAGGCTAGAGACTGGTTAAAAAAAAAGTGGTGATGGATTGACAGCAACACATGTATTGAATACATTGCTGCCATTATTATTTTGAACAAACCATTATCTGTTAGATCAATTAAGAATTTTTTTAAAAGTTTTAATTTTATGTTCACTTATTTCCTCTTTGATGCTCTTTCTTTCTTTATGTAGATCCAAATTTCTGATCTATTAGTCTCCTTTGCTCTAAAGGGCTTTTTTTAAAAACATTTCTTGCAAGGCAGGTCTGTTGGCAACAAATTCCCTCAATTTTTGTTTGGGAAAATCTTTATTTCTCCTTCACTTTTTAAGGATAATTTCACAGGGTATGGAATTCTTGTGTTTTTTTTTTTTCTCTCAACACTTTAAATATTTTACTCCACTCTTTCCTTGCTTACATTGGGAGAAATTCTTAGTTATTATTGTTTCAAATATTTCTTCTGTTTCTTTCCTTTTTCTCTTTCTTGTATTCCCATTATACACATGTTACATATTTTGTAGTGGTCCCACAGTCCTTGGATATTCTATTCTGGTTTTTTGTTGTTGTTGTTGTTGTTGTTGTTGTTTGTCTTTGTTCTCTTTGTTTTTCAGTTTTGAAGGTTGTTATTGATATATTCTCAAATTCAGAGATTCTTTCATTAGCCATGTCCAGTCTACTAATAAGCCCATCAAAGGCATTCTTCAGTTCTTCTGTTACAGTGTTTTCCATCTCTAGCATTTCTTTTTGGTTCTTTCTTAAGATTTCCATCACATCACTCTGCTTACACTGCACATCTGTTCTTAGATGCTGTCTACTTTATCTACTTTATCCATTAGGCAATTATCATATTAATCACATTTGTTTTAAATTCTCAGTCTGATAGTTACAACATCCCTGCCATACTTGGTTCTGATGCTTGCCAGGTCTCTTCAAACCGTGTTTTTTTATTTGTCTTTAAGTATGCCTTATAATTTTTTCGTGGTAGCTGGACATGATATGGTGGGCAAAAGGAAGTGCTGTAAATAGGTCTTTAATGTCCTAGCAAGGTGCTGGGGTGGGGAAGCTTTCTATAGTCTTATGATTAGGTTTTAGTCTTTAGTGAGCCTATACCTTTGGACTGTGAACTTCACAAGTGTTTCTCAGTCCCTATTCCGCCATTTAGGTGGAACAGGATGGCTAGAGTGGGCTGGAGTTAAGTATTTCCCTTTTCCAACATGGAAGGCTAGAGCTGCCTGGAGTTGGGTATTTCCCTCCCCTCTGGTCAATTAGACTCTGATAAAACCTCAGCAGTGAGGTGCTAGATTAATAGTCTTTCCTGAGTACAGGTCTTAATAAGAAGAACAGAATGCTCTAGCATATTTCAAAATGGATCCTTTTCCCCTGTCCCTGCCAGAAGCATGAGAGGATTTTTCTCCAGTATTGTGACAAGCTGGTAGATCTCCTGGAGGTAAAACTCATAAAAGCATGGGCCCCCATCGCTTGGTCCCCCTGAAATTTTTAACTCTCAGACTGGTCCACATCAAGACTCCAGCAGTTCAGGTTTTCCTACCCCAGCACTGGTACTCATGGAGGTTTCTGCTCCTGAGTTTCTGCTCTGGTAAGTAGTGATTCTCTGTATCAACCTGTCTGTCTCTCTAATTTTGAAGGCAATTGTTTACCCTGTGGCTTCACTTCTCTTACAGATCTAAGAAATGTTGTTGATTTTTCAGTTTGTTCAGCTTTTTACTTGTTGTTAGGATGGAGTGGTGACTTTCAAGCTCCTTACATGGAGAACCAGAAACCAGAAGTCAATTTGGTTTTTTTGTCTTTTTATTTCAGAGTATTACAGGGTACAAACATTTTGATTACATGTTTTACTTTTGCGCAGCTCGAGGCAAAGTTATAAGTGTGCCCATCACCAAGGTAGCATTCATCGTACTAGTTAGGTGTCAATTTACCCCATTTCCCCTCCCCCTCCCACCTACTTGGTTTCTGTTGAGTTTTACTACCATATGTGCCACTCACAAAAATTAATTCATGATGGATAACAGACTTAAGTCAATTTGTTTTTATCACATTGTGATTTAACTATTAGGTGTAATAAGTCTCTTTTGGATGTAATAGATACAAATATATACATAAATCCAACACTCCATAGGTATTTGCCACCTAAATGACAGAATAGAATGAGTTTAAACTGGTTTTTCATTTGCTCATGACAGTGTCCTGCCAGGTCCCTTGCCCAGTTTTGCCAGAATTGAGGAGAAATCTCATGTATGTGACTGATATGAGGGCAAGGCATCTGATTGACCTATAAGTGATCTTTATAAATTTGTTTATGGAGTTCTAATTGCTTATGAGTAATTTATGGATTGAGGGAAATTTCTTTTTATACTTTAAAGTTGTAGTTATTGTTACTGATCAATTAATGTAGGTATAGTATAGTCAGGCTTATTAAGAGAGTTATTCAAGATTTGGAGGATGACAACCATAAAAAGAAAGACAAAAGGAAATACTTTTTCCATATTTTCCCTAAACATTACAGAAAGGGTATGATAGTGATATTTATCTCTGTGTTACTGAGAAAAAGGTCTGATATAAAAGCAGGTGAACTACCAGCTTATGGCTTTAGATTTAGTCTAGAATGAATCCAACAGTGTCTGACCTTGTACTTTTCTAAGATAGCTTATAATCAGTTTTCCTAAGAGAGTGTTGCTGTTCTATTTAACTGCATCATACTGCAGATACTGCAGGGATCAGCTGGTGCATGCTTATTCCTCAATTTAGTCTTCAGTGACAAGACTCTTTTCATTGAAGTCTTAGGTGTTATTATCCATTGAAGTGTAGTGATGACCCAGAGTTTTTGATCTAGGACTCGTAACTTATATTCTCAAGACTAGTCTTTTCTGCCTGCATCTTTTGATTTAAAATTAATTCCAGGTTCTTTCTTTGACATAAATGGCAAAAGTATAGGACTGTTCCTTTTTAACAGTACTTTTGAAAAATTTTTAAACTTGTTTATAAAATTTTCACAGAGGCTGTAGAATCTTTAGGCCCACTAAATACCAGATTACTTGAAATTAACAAAACTCACTTAGCAAACTGTCTTCAGCTAGTTGCTTAGATATAGAAATTATGTGTGCACACATCTGTCTTTCCACGCAGTGGCCGGGAGTCTAGGGGAGACCTACACAAAAAGAAAATAACTATAGAATGACATCACTGCAGTATACTTTGGGAGCACTAACAACCCTGTTCTTTGAAGAGCTTCTGGGCAAAGAAACCATGTGAAAAACAAACCATGAGAGAATATATTCAATGTAACTTCCACTTCTAAAGGTGTGTGTTGAGGCTTACAAATGGGCTATTTTATTCATAAGAAATGAGGGTCATTGTTGGAGTTTGCCATACTCACATTTGTATTTTATCAAGATTTATTGGACAGCAATTTGTAGCTAACAAGATTTTTGCCAAGCCTTAAGGATTTGGACAGAATGGCTGGTGCTGACTCAGTGAACCAAGACTAATGATGGGTTTAGTACTTCTATATCAATTAGGTACCTTTGGACTCTGATCAAGCCCTAATTTTTGGATTTTTAGGCTCCTGATAAAAATCTCTAATTTCTTAAATACAATTTTTCCTCTTACAAAAAAATTATTAATGCTCATTGTAGAAAATTTAGAAAATGCACAAGATCTAAGAAGGGTTGTTAAAACTGATACTCTATACTACTGATACTCTATACTCTATAGTCTATAACCCTACCACTTATAATTAGCTACTATTAATATTTTGGCAAATATTTTTCTATAATTTTACTGTATGTGTATGATTTTTAACAAAATCAGATCATAATTATATTACTGTTTTATTATCTTTGTCATTCTTTTCTCAAAATATTATGCACAATTTTCATATTATACATATTCTTCTAAAATAATATTCAGTATTTTTATTAGAAAAGTGATAACATATTCATCATTAAAAATAGAACTACTCTTAAGCAAAAATAAGATGAGAAGAATCATCCATTATCTCTCCCCCTAAAGATAATGATAAATATATATTTTACTTTTATTCTCCTATATTGAATTCTTCCAATAATCGTTTGTAAATGCTAGAGATTTTTACATGTTGAACAAAACATTAAGAAATGTTCAGATAATGTTTATTCTATACCAGGTAGGAATCTAAGTACTTTACATATGTCAATTAATTTTTTTCACCTAATGAGGTTAAGTACTGTTATTGTTGCCAATGTTAAGATGAAAAAAGTGACACACAGAAAAAATAGCTAACTTATTTAAGACCATACAACTAGGAAGTATCAGAGTGAGGGTCCAAACATAGGCTACCTGTTTTCAGATTGTGTGACCTTGAAACGTCTATTATATTGCTTCTCCCTTGGTATTATATTCACTTCAAAATTAATTACTTTATTTCCACGCACCCCTCCACAGCCAGAGTTTTCAGAAGAGTTATTTATATTTTATTATTGCATTTCCTCATATTCCAACCACTTCATGACATACTCCAATACAGCACTTCCTGTACCAATTTACCAAACAAGTGGTTGTTGCTAAAGTCTCCAATTAATTTCAATCCAGCGGACACTTTGGGTACCCAATTTATTTACACTGTCAACCTTCCCATGGGAAAAGACTACTTCTCCTTTACTCTCTTTTCTTCGTTTCCATGGTGCAGCACTCTTCCTATGTGCCACCAATGCCTTTGACCACTCCTTCTCAGCCTCTAATGTTGGACCATTGTCTTCAACCTAGCTTCTAAAGGTTACATAGCTTCAGGGTTTGGTCACAGCCCTTCATGTCTTCTCACATATATCATTTCCCTAGGAGTCCATCAATTTCTATAGCTTAAAACATCATTGACTGGCATGGTGGCTAACACCTGTAATCCTAGCACTTTGGGAGGCCGAAGTGGGAGGATCGCTTGAGGCCAGGAGTTTGAGACCAGCCTGAGCAAGAGCAAGACCCCACATCTACAAAAATTAGAAAAATTAGCTAGGCATGATGGCACATGCCTGTAGTCCCAGCTATTCGGGAGGCTGAGGCAGGAGGGTTGCTTGAGCCCAGGAGTTTGAGGTTGCAGTGAGCTACGATGACACCTCTGCACTCTAGCCAGTGAGACAGAGTAAGACCCTGTCTCAAACAATAAAAGAAAAAAATCATATATTCACTGTAACTCCCAATATGTATTTGTGTATCGTATCTCTTTTCTGAGCTTCAGACCCATATATCCGATTATCTTAGCATCATCACTCAATATCTTAAAGATTGCCTTTGAAATACTGGATGTCTAAATATCTTTTTCTCCCTATTTGTGCTGTCTTAGTAAATGACACAATAATCCACCCAGAAAGCTGAGCCATTAATTAGGGAGTAATCTTTACACTTCCTTTTGTCTCACATCATTCAAACACTGAGTTCTATTATCTTTCTCAAACCACTTTATTTTTCTCATCCGTTTACCACTGCCAAAACATAACCCTTCACTCCTCACCTGCCCTATTGCACTCTGGTCTTTCTTTTGTTTGTTTTTTTTTTTCTTCCTCCAATCCATTTTTCACATACAATGATATTTTGAAAATCGATATCTATCTGACCAAGTCACTCCCTGGCCAAACACTCTTGGTGGCCTCTTAACTGCTTTGACATTATGTGTAAAATCCTTCATGTAGCTTACAAGGCCCTGTGCCTGAGGGCCTTAACGTCCCACATGTATCACTTCTATCCACAAATTCTACCCTCCCAGTTTAGCCACTTTACTCTTTTCATTACTTAGTTCTTACCTTGTAGGTCACTTGCTTAGGAAAGAGGTTCCCTTCCTGGACGTCTAAGTTGCATATCCCTTTTCGAAACACAGAGAACTTCTTCCCAGTACTATTCACAATTGTAATTAATTGTTAATCTTGTCATTATCTGTTTCCTATCTCCCTTGCCACATTATTAGCCCAATGAGGGTAGAAACGTGTCTGTTTATTCACTATTGTATTGCCTAGCACATATTAGTTAACCAACCATAGTTACTGAATGATTAATGATAATGTCCAAAAAAAATTTTGCTGTACTTTGAGACTTTTTATATTTGTATTAGGTCTTACATGGAGTCTAAAATTATTGTTTAACTTACCTCATACAGTATGACAAAACTTTCTTTCATTTAAAAATTCCAACATTTACTCTTTTTCAATATTTTAGATGCCCTCACTTCAACCTCTGCCTCCTAGTGATATATTATTATGTCAACTATCTTTCCTAATTACGTATCAGCTTTATTTCTTCCTATTAGTTTTTTTTTCTCATTTCGACAAGATCTAGCCTATTATCATACATAAGCAGTTTTTAAAGTCTCATTTTACTCCTTAAGTTAATTATTTTCACCACTTCCTCTATAACGAAAGAGAAGTTTAGAATAGTTAAATAATTTATACAGTCCAAACTACCAATAAGTGTCAAAACCAGAATGCAAATTCAGGGCCTTATTTAAAAAAAAAACCTCTAAAGCTCTATTGCATTCCTGATATGCTCCTGATTGTGAAACAAAACAGTGCAGCTTTGTAACTTGTGTTGTAGACTCACAACAGTGAAAGATTCTGTAATTAATGGTAAAAATGTCTTTGTAGTAGACAATGGTGGATCTTTCACTTTTTTACATTCTATAAAAACATATAACATTTATTGTATGTCTTTATGCAAATTTTGTTTTTGAGTTAAATTTTGTTTTTGTTAAGATACATAAATAAATTTAGCCAATAGAATAAATTCTATATTGAGATATTAAGTCACATGGAATGTATTGCATGCTAAAAGTACAATCTAGTAGAGAGGGAAAAATCTACACATTTTTAATATTATATAGAGTTTTACTTTGGATGGTAAGATCAAATACAATGTTCAGTGACTCTAAATGTGTGGCTCTCACTGTGCATTATAAAGCCAATACTTAGCACATTATCTTAATTACCAAATGTACTGTTAACTTTAGTTATATTTAATCATTTAAGTGCCTCCCAAACACATTTAATATAGATGCATTGATGATTCCTGTCCTATTTGAGAAAACATTCGGAATGAGTTCAAAAACAATTCCTTGGTAAATGTACTTTAAAAGAGTAGCAATAATACAAATGTCAGTATTCTGTGTCAATTCACAAAAATTAAGGCATCAGTTTTTATGAAAGTCTTATAAGGTATTCAGGCTTAGACAGGTAGATAAATAGATAATGTATATAGACAGACATATAAAGATGCAGAGATACACAGTCATCTGGGAAAAAGAGTCCACATCTAAATTCACATTTTATCCCCATTGGATAGTAAAAACTCTTAGAACATTATTGTTAATAGTTATTTTTATGAATAATATTATTGTTCATAAATGTTTATTGAATAGTTAAATGAAATTTAAATAGATGACTACTTTTTGCAGAACTTGATACCCTTGGGTATATCCAGTCTATTCACAAGCTCATTCTAATGTTAGTAAGCAAGAATAAGTGAAGAAATAAAAACTTAGAAGTAACCCATGCTTTATTTGATACTTTGCTCTATTGTTGTGATGTATGACTTTAGTGGTGATTTTATTTGCCTATTGTACCATAATGTATTTTCCTAATAATTTTTTCCCAGTTTATGTGCTATAATTAATTATATCAATGATTCATGATGTTTCTCAGAGAGCATAATCACATTTAAGTATCTCTGGGGAGGTAGCATATTTAATCAATAATAACACCAACTATGCTAACAGATTATACATTATTATACAAAATAAAGTGTTTGTTAAGACATGGTAGAGGGCAAAGTCTTTTCTATTTGTAGTAGGTACAGATTTCAATTCGCAATTTCAGATGTGCAAATGATAAGTTCTATTCTTGTCTGTAACCAACTTAAGTGTTATCTGAAGTCCCATTCATTAAGTTGGTGAAAATTTAATCTGAGTCAATTTGGAATCCTCCTACAGTAGCTTCTGATATATAGAAGATCCAGTGGATTTATAAAGGGTGAGGGTAGGGAGTGGTAATTAATTACTTGTCTGGTGATCAAGTTATATGTCTGTAAAGTAAATATTGAAAAATCCATCTTGTCCATGGTCTTGGTCCACACATTTTAGTGAGCCATCCCTTTTCCTGTTTCTCTGATTTAGTTAGTTTAGGAGGCCATAAAGGAGGCACAGAAATGTTTCTGCTGCTTCAGTGTCATGCTGGGGCATATGAAACTCTCCTAGATTCTCAGGGCCCTACCTACCTACGCAATGAATTCATTGACTCTCTGGGTCTTGCCCTCAACTCTCACAACCTCTCTGGGGAGGGTTTTTCTATGCCTATCTACTGAGGCATTTTCCTAGAAAGTATAATTTAGGGACCCCCTCCCCACATCTTACTTTCACTATTCTCCCATGAACTTCCTTCAATCTCTCTCATCACCCGAGACTAGAAAATCTTTTCTAGTAGAGAGAAAATTCTTTACTTTTAAATGTTAATGTTTTCCCATCTGAGGTACTCCCTATATGATGCTGCAGACACACTAAACATAATCTTAATGGTTTGAGGTTTGGGGAAACAAAAATTTGAGATACTACCAGGTTACTAAATCTTTTGACCATGTTATAAATCATCCCCATGGCACTCAACACAGAACAAACTATCTGATGGAAATAAATGGAAAGGAGAAAGGAAATTTCACAAGAAAAAGATATCAGCTGATATTTCAAAAATAGCATCTCTCTGTCTACGGAGAATATATATCTGATATCTTTATAAATGTTTTACCTTAAATGACTTGTGGTCTTAGTAGATTTAAGATCACATTAAGAGACTAATATATTTAAATTTTATTTGTTTAAAATCATGTGTAAAAAAATAAATATCTCAGTTAAAATGATTGTTTTTTCCTTTTTTTATTGAGAATACCATATTTTCATTTGAATAAATTATATAATCTTAAGGAGCTAGAAATACAGAAGCAAATCATAAGATTATAATAATTTTAATTTCTCTAAGATATTTTAAAATAGATTTTAATATATTATATATTTTTTTCTGCCTTTGAAGTGTTAAGAATGTAGTAGAACTTTTCTTACCTGGAGGTAATTGATCAGGAAATTCAAGTGTTTTCCTTTTTAGTTCTAGTACTGCATTGGATTGCTTTTTGCCCTAAAAGTCTTTGCTTTTTCTATAAAGAAGAAAACACAACTACTGTCTTTCACCAGATAGCAGCTAGCAGTAATCCCTTTTTTTAAAAATATTTTTCATTTAGAAGAATCTATATGTAATCTAGAAATTCTGTTCCTTGAAAAGTAAATGCTCTAAAAAGAAAACCCTGACTCAGTCAACTAAGTGTTACAATAGATTTGTGATGGCCCTAGAGATATAATTTAAGAACTTTGTTAGTGAAAACTGGAAATATCTTACGTATGTAATAATTGAAGAATGGTTAAGTAATTTTTGTTATGTCCATACAGTCAAATATGATATTGTTATTTTCAATGATGTAAACAAAGATGTTAATAAATAACATTGATTTTACTCATGTTATAAGGTTAAGTGGAATAGCAGGAAAAATTATATATGTACTAAATGAATATATAATCCCTTCTGCATAGATAATTGATTGGTAGAGTAAGTGAGGATTATATGATATCAACTCTATTAAAATATGCATCTAAAAATAGATTGTAATAAAATGTAACAAATGACAAATTTATGTCTGATTGTTTTTTCATCTTCCATTTTCTACATTTTCAATAATTATTTTTTCCTGCCTTTAAAATATCAACTGGAATTCACATCTTTTCTGAAGTTGTCTTCTGTCAGAATTGGTAATAGTTAAAAACAACCTTCAAACTACTGAGAAACAAGGAGGAAGAGTAAAGTAAGAGACTAGGATAACCTAAATGTTGTATAAATTATTTAATAGCAAAGAAAAACTCTATAAATGGTGTAGATAAATTCATTCATTTTGTTTAGTTATAATTATCTAATAAATTTAATTTTAGGTCATTGATAATATGCCATATCCGTGTTTTATAAAACTGTTAATAGTGTTAGCTACCATTAGTACATAACATATTAATGATTTTATCCTCAGATTACTTTATTTTTCTCCTTTAAACTCCCACTCTGTAGCTTCTAAGAACAGCTGTGTGTGAAAAGGGAAGAACTAAGGACATGGGGAGGAATTAGTTGATTAATATTTTCCATTTTTAATTTCATCTTTAAACATATAAAACTTCTATGTTGATTGTTGGTTAGAACTGATAGATTTAAATTTACTAGATACAAAACATATTTCTGCAAACTTCTTTGAATTAGGAATTTTTCTATGCAATTGTAGCATATTATTAAGCCTTTAGATCAAGTTTTATCTGTACAAATTTGGCTGCAAAATTAAGTGATATTTAAAATTACATTTTAGGAGACTACTGTCTGATGCCAAAGTATTAGCAGATTAACCAGAGTTCTGTTCAGTAAGTGCAGTTATCACATGCTCAGATACTTATACTTGACATGTATTCCTTACTATTTTTTCTGCATGCACACATTATTACCCCACTGATTTCTGGCATATTATTGACAGTTCTTTTGATAAACACTGTGCATTACCTCATTTAGGCCCACAAGGACTCATATGACAGGTACTGTTATCTCTCTTTCAGAAAGTAAAGTTGACTATTTTTTCCAAAAGTCAAATAACTAATATCTAGAAAAATGAAGATTTTACCTTATGTCTTACCTATTCCAGAGTAATAACCTCTTTACCATAATGCTATTTGTAAAATCCAGTTAAAATGTTGATATACTCAGATTTCCGTCTGTTGAAGTTGATTAATAGTTTAAACTGGACCACACATTACATACATTTATGTTTCTACTACCTACAATGAGTCATTAGATGTAAAATGTATTTAATCTAAATAAAATGGAATATCCTTTTCTTTTTTTGTACGTATTCCTGTTTGGGTATGCAAGACATATATGTTTAATAGAGCTTGTAAGAATAATTATTTTACTATTGAAGTCTTGCTCTGCCCTTGCAAATTTTCACTTGGCTCTATGAAACATCACAGGTTCATATAATGGAAAAAGACTTATTTCTAGATCTAATAAAATTCCCAGGTAATCAAAAATTATATTGCAGTAATTTGATGTAATATCCCATATCATTCTCTAAATTGTTTGTTTATGGAAAATTATTCATTTTGAATTTGAAAATCATAAATAGTCCTTCATCAACCCATCTCATTTTATGCATAAAGAAACTGAACTTTCAATTAAATGTACTTAAAATTTCATTTTAAAAATATTTATACTTAACTCATTTGAATGGGTTTAGTCAGTATCTTCTGCCTGTGTATAAATGAACAATGTTGGTATTAGATCTGCATTTTAATAGTAATAGTAAAGAGTGAAAAACAGGTGAATTAAAAGATAGAATTATCTTAAATCAATAACTGACTTATGAAAGCATTAAGAGAATCCCTCTCCTGTGTGTCAGTGAAGCCGTTCTCACTCAAATGTAGTTCAGTCTTTAAGGAGAATAAATTGGTTTGCTATTTTAGAAGAAGCATATTTGGATTTATAAAAAATACCCTATCTTGTTAATTATAACAAAACATGTTTCTAATTTATTTTGGTGCATATTTTAAAATCTATTTGAAAAGAAAGCTGTTACAAATCATATATGAATGAAGCCATCTGGAAAGAGATTTATAGAATGATCTTAGTAAGTTATGATGAAATTTAATGACAGGTTTAAAAACAAAGGCAACCTATAATCTGTTTTCTGATTCCAGAGATCCTTTCAAAATTGTTGTAGTATTCTTATGTTTTTCCTCCTTCCTCCTTCTTGAATGTAGTTATAACCTCATTCATGACTTTATTAAGTAATTATAAGAAAAATTTAATCTCATCAAATGACTTACCCTAAATTATAATGTATTGGCAATCATGATATAAAAAGGTATGTGAGAAATGAGAAGACATTTGACTCAACATTTCTTTGATACCTTTTCTCTTTCAAAGTTAACGTTAAAGTGAATATGAATATTCCTTTCTGACCTTAATGGATTTCATTCAGACATACAAAAATGTAATAAATATACATAACAATAGACAGATAACACTATTATTAATATTATCTCTAATTTTTAAGCACCTGTTTGAAATGCAGAGTGATTTTTAATGAAACGATCTGGACATACTATGATATATTTTTAATAGACAAAAAGCTTCAACTTTCTTCCTTTACACATTATTAAAATGAAGGATGGGGCTGGGAAAAATGGGAAACCAGATTCCACAATGACACAAGAGGTAAAACAAAAGACACCACCTAATAGAATAACCAGAAATTTACCCCAAATATCAATTCTCTCAATAAATGTAAATGGCTTGAACTGCCCATTGAAGAGACATAGGCTGGCTGAATGGATTAAAAAATACAAGCCAAGTATCTGTTGTCTTCAGGAAACACACCTTACACACAAAGACACATTCAGACTCAAGGTGAAAGGATGGAATACAATTTTCCAGGCTAATGGAAACCAAAAGAAATCCGGAGTAGCCATCCTTATTTCAGATGATATAAACTTTAAAGCAACAAAAGTAAAGAAGGACAAAAATGGACACTATTTAGTGGTGAAGGGAAAAATCTCACAAAAGGATTTAACAATCCTAAACATTTATGCACCCAACACAGGAGCGCCCAGGTACATAAAGCAAATACTGCTAGATCTAGACAACATAATAAACAGCAATGCCATAATAGCAGGGGACTTCAACACCCCACTGACAGCACTGGACAGATCCTCCAAACAAAAAGTAAAAAATGGAGAAACAAAAGACCTAAACAGGACTCTAGAACATTTGGGCCTAACAGATATCTACAGAACACTCCACCCAAATAACACTGAATATACATTCTTCTCATCAGCTCATGGAACTTTCTCTAAAATTGACCACATCCTAGGCCACAAAACAAATTCAAAAAAATAGAAATCATACCATGTATCTTTTCAGACCACAGCGGAATAAAATTAGAAATCAATTCCAACAGAAACTCACATCTTCCTCCAAAAACTTGGAAACTAAACAATCTGTTGCTGAAAGACTATTGGGTCAAGCAGCAGATTCAAATGGAAATCAAAAGATTCTTCGAACTAAACGATAATGGGGACACAAGTTATCAAAATCTGTGGGATACAGCAAAAGCAGTCCTGAGAGGAAAACTTATCACCTTAAATGCCCACATCCAAAAGACAGAAAGGTCACAAATCAGTAAACTAATGAATCATTTTAAGGAAATGGAAAAGGAAGAGCAAAGCAATCCTAAAGCCAGCAGAAGAAAAGAAATAACCAAGATCAGAGCAGAATTAAATGAAATCAAGAACAAAAGAACAATACAGAAGATTAATAAAATGAAAAGTTGGTTCTTTGAAAAGATAAAGAAAATAGACAGGCCACTCGCCAGGTTGACCAGAAGCAGAAAGAAAAGGACTCTAATAAGCTCAATTAGAAATGAAAAAGGAGAAGTCACAACTGATACCATGGAAATACAAAACATCATCTTCGAATACTACAAAAACCTCTATGCCCACAAACACGAAAACGTGGAGGAAATGGACAAATTCTTAGAAACATACTACCTCCCTAGGCTCAACCAGGAAGAAACAGAATTTCTAAACAGACCAATATCAAGCACCGAAATCGAAGCAGTAATAAAAAATCTTCCCACAAAAAAAACTCCTGGACCAGACGGGTTCACACCTGAATTCTACCAAGCCTACAAAGAAGAACTGGTGCCTACACTGTAGAAATTATTTGAAAATATCCAGAAGGATGGAGTCCTCCCAAACTCATTGTACGAAGCCAATATCACCTTGATACCAAAGCCAGGAAAGGACACAACAAAAAAAGAAAACTACAGACCAATATCCCTTATGAATATAGATGCAAAAATTCTCAATAAAATCCTTGCAAACCGAATTCAAATGTACATCAAAAAAATAATTCATCACGATCAGGTGGGCTTCATTCCCGAGATGCAGGGATGGTTCAACATACACAAATCTATAAACGTAATTCACCATATAAATAAAAGCAAGAACAAAGATTATATGATCCTTTCAATAGATGCAGAAAAGGCTTTTGACAAAATCCAGCACCCTTTTATGATAAGAACTCTTAACAATATAGGCATAGATGGCTCATACCTTGAAACTATTAAAGCCATATACAATAAACCCACAGCCAATATCATACTGAATGGGGAAAAATTGAAAGCATTCCCCCTTAAAACTGGCACCAGACAAGGGTGCCCACTATCTCCACTTCTTTTCAACATAGTGCTGGAAGTCCTGGCCACAGCAATTAGACAAGACAGAGGAATCAGGGGCGTTCAGATAGGGGCAGAAGAGGTCAAACTTTCACTATTCACAGATGATATGATATTATACATAGAAAACCCCAAAGATTCAACCAAGAGATTACTGGAATTGATAAATGAATTCAGCAAAGTCTCAGGATACAAAATTAATACACACAAATCCATAGCCTTCATATATACTAATAACAACCAAGCCGAGAAACAAATTAAAGATGCAATACCTTTCGCAATAGCAACAAAGAAAATTAAATATTTAGGAACATATCTAACTAAGGAGGTGAAAGACCTATATAGGGAGAATTATGAAACACTGAGAAAAGAAATAGCAGAGGAGGTAAATAGATGGAAAACCCTACCATGCTCTTGGATAGGCAGAGTCAACATAATAAAAATGGCTTTGCTACCTAAAGTGATTTACAGAATCAATGCAGTCCCTATCAAAATACCAACATCATTTTTGGTGATCTAGAAAAAATAATTCTACGCTTCGTGTGGAACCAGAGAAGACCCCGTCTAGCCAAATCAATCTTAAGCAAAAAGAACAAATTAGGAGGCATCTATCTACCAGACTTCAAACTATACTACAAGGCTATAGTAACCAAAACTGCATGGTATTGGCACAAGAACAGAGACGTAGACCAATGGAACAGGACCGAGAACCCAAATATAAAACCAACCTCATACAGTCACCTGATCTTTGACAAATTCCAAAAAAACGTACACTGGGGAAAAGATTCCCTATTCAATAAATGGTGCTGGGAAAACTGGATGGCCATATGTAGAAGACTGAAACTGGACCCACACGTCTCACCTCTCACAAAAATCAACTCACAATGGATAACAGATCTAAACCTAAGACATGAAACCGTAAGAATTCTCGAAGAAAATGTTGGAAAAACTCTTATGGACATTGGCCTAGGCAAAGAATTTATGAAGAAGACCCCCAAAGCAATCACAGCAGCAACCAAAATAAATACATGGGACCTGATCAAATTAAAAAGCTTCTGCACAGCCAAGGAAACTATCGCTAGAGTGAACAGACAACCTACAGAATGGGAGAAAATATTTGCATGCTACACCTCTGATAAAGGGCTGATAACCAGAATCTATACAGAACTTAGGAAAATCAACAAGAAAAAATCAAACGACCCCATTAAAAAATGGGCAAAGGACATGAACAGAAACTTTTCCAAAGAAGACAGAATAATGGCCAGCAAACATATAAAAAACTGCTCAACTTCTCTAATCATCAGGGAAATGCAAATCAAAACCACAATGAGATATCACTTAACTCCAGTGAGATTGGTTCATATTAAAAAATCCCCAAACAACAAATGTTGGCGGGGATGTGGACAGATAGGAACACTCATACACTGCTGGTGGGACTGCAAATTAGTACAACCTCTATGGAAAGTAATATGGAGATACCTCAAAGAATTAAAAGTAGAATTACCATTTGACCCAGCAATCCCACTACTGGGTATTTACCCAAAGGAAAAAAAGACATTCTATAATAAAGACATCTGCTCGTGAATGTTTATAGCAGCACAATTCACAATCGTAAAGTTATGGAAACAACCCAGGTGCCCGTCAATACACGAGTGGATTAATAAAATGTGGTATATGTATACCATGGAGTATTACTCAGCAATAAGGAACAATAGTGAATTAACACATCTGGTATTATCCTGGTTGGAGCTAGAACCCATTCTTCGCAGCAAAGTGTCACAGGATTGGAAAAACAAGCACCACTGGTACTCACCATCAAATTGGTACTAACTGATCAACACCTACATCACACAGGGCAATAATATTCATCAGGGGGCGGGCAGGAGGGAGGGGATGGGAAAAACTCTCACTGAATGGGTGTGGGGAGCACAGTTTGGGAGATGACCACGGTTGTGGCTCTGACACGGGCAGTGCATGGGCAATATATGTAACCAAAGTGTTGTACCCCCATAATATTCTCAAATAAAAAAATAAATTAAAAAAAAAAATGAAGGATGAATTTTTTTTCCTATTTGATCTGTAATATTTTTATTACTCAGTAAAATGTACAGTTTTGGATTCATGTTGGTTTATTGCCTCATTCATTGAAAATGTGATCTATTATTTACTTAAAATTCTTTATGAATTTGCGATAGACACCACAGAAAGCAAGTAGAAAAAGACACAGCCTTGTCTATTCAGCATATGCCCTTATTCAGCTAATCAGCATTCACAGGATGATATCAAAATATCACTTCTAACCCCAGTTTGGCTAAATATTAAAACATATGGCTCTGCAATTAATTGGCTGCATGGAATATCTGCACTCCAGGTGCTTGTCACAGTGTAATCCTGAATCAGCCTCAGGTCAAATTTTTCTAAAGGTTGGCCAAAATAAATACCATGGCAGTGTGCTTGAAGCATGTTCAGTTCATTCATTTTTTTGATCCTCTTAAATGTACTCTAGGACTGAAACAGAACATCAGAGAGCCTATATATATTTTCTTGTCTGCCCCACCTCCATGCCATTATAATTGCTTTTCATGAATTGAACTTTGGTACTATATTAGCCTTTATTGAGGACATTTTAGGAAACAGGTTATGTATCGGGTCAGTGGGTGCTCTCCTTGAGGATCTATTTCTGGTCTCATACCAACATTAGTTTGACTAAATAGTTTCAGTTAGTTATTATAGGAATAAATTCCAGTTCAGGAATGATTGGGGATAAAATGGAAATAATAATTGTAATATTCTTTCAACTTTATCAGTAGAAACTATTTTCAGTTTTATGTTTGATTTTATACAGCACTCCAGGAATATTTCTAATTTGACACACATTGGCTACTCAAGAATAGTTTTCAAATCAAAATATAATTAATTTTTCATTTAAAATAGCACCCATTCTAATAATTAAGTTTTCAGCACAGCTTCAGAAGTAGCAAGAAACCTTAATGAAAGACATGTTTTCCCAGAGATGGAGGAACCAATGTGTCATTTTATGTCCAAATTAAGAGAAAAATAGGGTTAAATGTAGCTAAGTGAGCAAAAGCTTTGACAACAAGCTGTGAAGAACAAATAAACAAAACAAGCAGATTTAAGGTCATAGGATGGGCTTTGTCACATGATGAATGATGCACTTTTGTTCCTCAAGGTGGTTAAAATAATGACAGTGTCTTTGGAGTTAGGCTTAAGATCTCTGTACCTAGGCTCTTGACCACGATGCTTTATTTGTTTTTTTTCTTTTTTAATACATCTTCTGCCTTCCACAACACACACACACAAACATTCACACACACGACATTTGAAATAAACTAAGGTGAATGAATAGTTTTGACATTACCATAAAAGAATTAAAGTCTATTTTGTAATAGTTCAAGGTAATAATTGTTAATACGAGGTAATGATTACATGATTAAAACACATATGTTCCTTGGAATCTTAAGATTTGAGAAAGGGCACCATAAAATTAAGTAACTCTTGGAATGAGAAAGAAAATTTTCACATTAGGATGTCGCCTGATATGTTATTATTGGGATTAAATTCTCACAAAAATTAATTTTATGTATTTGTTATAGCCATAATTATATATCATGATTGTAAATGGGAGCTTATTAAGGAAAACAGTTTTAAACTACAGCTAAGTCCCAACAGAATGCCAAATGAAGCTGAATACAGCTTATTCTCAAGGTGTCAGTTTTCCAGATTCTAATTTATTTTTCTATTAGCTGCCAAAAAATATTCATGTTTTTAGGTAGGCCTATTCAGTTTAGGATGATAATATCTCCACTTGTTCTTAGAACTGATGCAATGAGATTATCTTGACCTTTCTGCAGAAACTAAAAAAACATATAATTCAAATACACTTGGAAAAATGATTTTTTAAAATAAGTATTGATTATGTCCTTAGTAATACTGTTTCTTTCATTTTGCTGTTTGTCCAGGACTTCATTCATACCTGCCAATGTGATGATACATTTCGTGAACTTTAGTGTTTTAAATAATTTATATACAAATATATATATACACACACAAACACACACACACACACACACACACTCTTACAATTTTGGCTAATTGCATTAAAATATAGTTTTTAGCTAGATCTGTAGTATTTATGCTAAGGCTATGTTGTGTATTATTTATCAAATGTTAACATATATAACATTTCTTTTCCCAAATTTCTAATTCTTAAGAAAATCAAATAGAATCAAATAGAATGTGAAACATTTTAATAAACTAAATATGAGCTAGAATTGCTTATATGAAATATATTTAATTCAGTAAATCTAGAGGGAATTTATAGAAATATCTTTTTTTAAAAACCCTATGCTTTTGTTGATTGTCATAGAAAGATAGTTTGAAAAACCGTATAGAGTGCTAATTATATTATAAATGTAGGATAAACTAAAAAAAAGAGTAGTTTTAGGGTTGTCTTAAAACTTAACAATATAAAATGCATATAAAATGATATGGTTAATACATTATATTTTCCTTTAAAAGTCAGGCAATTCCTTGTACTCAATGTGAATAAAGACATAATTTTATTTCATTAAAAATTTTTATTTAGCACCTCATATATAATCACTGTAAGTGGCAGGATAGGGACATACAGATTAATTGTGGATCCTAACCTTGTGACAGTGCACTCAATAAATATTCTGAATTTTATACATTGTATCAGACTATCATTAGTATAATATTATATTAAAATATGGCCAAAATGTTTTCTGTTTTAATTCATGTATTGGATAGTATTACTTTTATAAATATGTATCTCAATGCCAAAAGCCAGTCTACTTTAATAATCATTTGATATACATTTAAAGGTAAATATCAAACTTATATGTTTGATTTCCTTTTAAAAATCAATAAAGCTTTAATATCTAAAGGTCTAAAATTTCTTTTAGCTTGTAAGGGGAATATTCTAGGACATGAGGTAAAGCAAACTCCCATTACTCCTCTTCCATGCACATTTTCCTTCTACTCGTAATAAATATCCTGTGAAATTTCCGCTCAGCCTGGCATGCTCGGCTTTGACTGGCTAACACTAACTAGTTCTTCATGGATCAACTCAGTTCTCACTTCCTCTGAAAAGCCTTCCCTGGCTGCTGTTGTCCTTTACTCTACATGAATTGCGTCTTCATTGAGCTTCCAGAGCATTTTCTGCTAAGTTTTATTATAAGGGTAGTGAGACTATTTATATTTTCTTTTTTCCTGTTAGATCCTGGGGTCGTTGTGATAAGCAACTATGTCTTTAATCTCTATATTAACATAAACCAATACAGTGTCTGGTGAAAATATGTGGAATGATAAATTAATTGAATGAATTATACAGTGTGATATTTCAGTATCTTCTCCAGGAATAAAGATACCTGTAGTAGTTCCTATGTATGTATTGATATACAAAGCATGCAGAACATTCTCATTGCTTACTTACATTTTAAACAACTTTTCCATTTTAGAAACATGAAAAGAAGAAAGACAGGAAAAAGTATTGAGCCTCATTCTACAGTAATTAATCTATATAAAGTCTAATTATTTAATATTCTGTAAGAAAAAAAAGATACGCACAAATAAATTTTTACTTCAAAATCTATCTAATGTTGTTCAAAGCAATATTCTAACATGAATTCTAGGGTATCTTTTTATTGATGTGTTTAGATGCTTATGGTCATTACGTAAAGATGAAGCACTGTAATATATATCATAACTCATTTAGGTGTAGGTACATATTTAATCACAAGTAAAATAATTTTATAGCCAATTATGCAGGCTATGTGAGAAAAACCAAAACAATTATTGCAAAGATGAGAGAAACAAAATAAAAGATTAAGAAAGAAATATATAAGCAGAGTACTCCATACCATTGTAGGAAGAGACGTGTCTGACAACCTCTTTGAGGTATGTATCACTTAATCTCACTGCCATATTTGGCAATGTTACCTGTCACTCCCTTGAAATTTTCATCTTTCTTTATTCAAGATTACTAAAAACTACTGGTTTTCTTCCTACTTTTTCAATGATGCTGTTTAGCATGCTTTGCTGGTTTCTTGTTAAATGGAGCTATTCTCCAAGAATTTGTCCTTTGTTCTCTTCTTTTACATGTCATCTCTGGGAAATCCCACCTATAACTCTGGCTTAAGTACTCTCTGTTTTCTTTAAGATCTGAATCTTCAGCTATGGATTCGTCTCTGAGATCTGCCAGTTACTAGCTTTAGATATTGAGCAGGATATTCCTTTTTAGTTTCTATACTTCAGTTTCTTCAGCTATATTATGAATATAATTATAGAAACTCTTTCCTAGGATTGTTGTAAGGATTAGATAAGATAAGCATATTTACAGGGTCCTGAAGCTGAACATACTCCACCCTGTCTTCCCCCTCAGAACCTGTTTCTCCTCTATTTTTAAATCACCACATTCTTTGGAAATTAGGATGAATTTTTTCCTGGCAATGTCAATTCCCTCATTCAATTTCCTCTGCTTCTGCTGTAGTCATCTAAACAAGGTTGCAACCTCTGCAATGCTTCCTCATTCCTTTAGGGTAAACCTGTCCTCTTCAAGTGCAAGTACCCTAGGGAGGAAGTTACATGTTAAATGGAAAACAACTATGTGTTAAAAATGGGAATTCTATTTTATAATTCTATTTTTCACCCAAGCACACTAAGCACACGCAAAGGCTCAGAAAACAGTGTTGACTTTTTTACGGTACATTTCTTTATCATATTCTTTCCAAGATGACAGATTCAATCATGCCACTTTCTGACTCAAAAATCTTTATTTGACTCAGCTGAGCATTTCAGACAGTGGGGGGGCTCCAGCTGACTTTCACTGTGTAGCAATTCTCATAAATTCCAGGAGCTTCAGAGCACCACGTGTTCCTGGCAGTACCATTCCTGCAATGGTCCTGACAGTAATATGGGCAGGTGTGACAACAAAGCAAGCCACTTGTTTCTGTCAAGACTCTCCCTTTTTCTCTCTTTGCTCCTCCCCTTCTTTCCTGATTCATTCCAGGTCTCACATCCTCACTTCCCAGGAAACACTTAGCAGGTGTGAGGACATGGGGTGAGTGAGAGTCTAGGTAACACCAGTTGACTGAGATATCTTGGGCTCCTCGAGGTGGCGAAGGTAAACAGACCGGACTATTTACTATGGTTAATCCCAGTGGTCATCTGAGTCAATCGTAGTTGTGGGGATGTGGGCATGGGGCCTCTTTGTAGTATCCATCAGTAAATATCTCTTGTTCTTTAGCAGTTAAAGAAATTAATTGAACTTATGCCTTTTTTCAAAATCAGGTTTCTGTGAGCTGGTATGCACTTTCTGTTATTATGTCTCCATTAAGCTACAGTGTAGAACTGTAACTATAGTGTAGTTCTTATTTTTTCATTGCAAAAATGAACAGGATAATGGTAATATATCTGCTGCCTAATATATAATATCTTTGCCAATTTGACTTTCTATATTATCCAGTCTCGCTTTCTCAATGCCCATCACCACTTCCCATCCTTACTCTAGACCAGAGACAAACCACACACATGAAACGTAAATCTATTTGAAATATCTTTACGTCCCCAGATTCCTTCAATGACCAATGAGTCTTCAGCTTTACGTGGGTCACATCTACCTGTTTTCTGGTAGCAGTACAATGCCTGCAAATATATTGAACAAAAGATTCAACTCTGAATGTTTAGAATGTATAATACACATTATAGGCATACTGTTGGTTACTAGATAGCAAAGCAAATGAATAATATTTTATTTATTGAACTAAACAAACTACTTTAAACCCCTTACTGCTTCTCTGAATTTATATTTTGACTTATGTTTGTATTGCTGCACATGTAATATTCCTCTAACTTGGGAATCATTAAATAAAATACATCCACACAATTGGTTATTGCATCATCAGTAAAAATCACATTTTCAGAAATACTTAATGGCATCAGAAAATTCAATACAATTTTCAATGATAGTTTCAGATTTTTCAAACATTGACCATGAACAGGTAGTACTTCTATAAAAAAGAAATATATATTTATTTATATGTATATATTTTTATATATTTTGACAAAATACAAATAAATTTTAGATTCAATATATGAGACTTAAGATCCTAAAGTCTATACATGGCTATAGGAAAAGGAATAGCTTGAATAAATGACTAGCTTTAAAACAGATGCCAATAGTCCTACCTTAACTGAGGAGCTAAGTCCTTCTTAAATATTTACTTGAACTTTTTTATCCCTACAAATTTCAGCCTAAACTCTGTAACAGATCATTATCTTCTACATATGAATCATATATTGTTTTCATTCTCCACCTAGTTTTCTACTTGTTTCTATTGTCCTAGACCAAGAAAGATACTCACTTTGTGGGGTGGGGAGGGGTGTGTGTGTGTATGTTTCTTATCGCTGGAGCTTTAGTCCATTGTTCTCTATTTTCCAAATCCAAGTGGTCTGTCACTGCCCATACTAAATTGCACTTTATTAAGGTTTGCCTGGTGACTTTTGCCAATTTAGTTGCATTCCTGATCCTGATTTTATCATTCTTATCTTAATTGCATCATGGGACTAAATGAAGATATAAACATGACTATATACTTATGTATTATATATCCATGCCTGTCATATATATGAATATATTTTTATTATATTTTTGTTGGTTCCTATATAATTACTTTGGTTCTTGCAAGAGCAAAGATCATATATATAGCATTGAGAACAATAGGAATATCATAGGAAATATGTGATAATTATCTTACGAATGAATTGAATTACACAACTTCAAAGTCTCACAAAGATTTCTCAATACTGATTAGCTGTTGAGTGTCAAGTAAAACAAAATGCTATCTAAAAATATAATATCCAAATTTTTATAATCTCCACTTTCCTTTTTGAATATTTAATAATCATATTCTCTTTTTAACAATTAGCCTCATATTAATTGAGTTCTGGGATCACTCAGATTGTAGAATCTTCATTATATTTGTAATTTTAAAAAGTGGTGAAAGGAGTATACTTTCACCCTTCACCATAACCTGAGTTTGGCACAGATTTTTTTTTTGGGGGGGGGTCTCTCTAATATTAAAAAAAATTAATTTAAGTGAGTTAGGTGAGTCAAGAACTCTCATTTCTCATACTGCCTACATCTAGCTATGGTCTTATATATTTACATTTATCTATCATTATTAGTAATACTTGCTAATGGCACTATACTGGGATTTGAGGAAATGCTTTGATTTTAAAAAAGATAGATATATATATATGAAAAATAATATATGCACTCTATAATTATGTCTCCAAAATCATAGAGAATCAAAAGAGTAAGGAATTTTAGAGACCATCTTTCAAAATATTCAATAGCAAATAATATATTGTTTAGGTATCCAAGCGCATAGCTAAAAATATGCCCAAAAATGTCATAATGGTAGACACAAACATTAGGATAGTAGTCAACTTTCAGGAGGATAAAATCTGTCATAATGATAGACACAAAATTTAGGATAGTACTCAACTCACAGGAGGATATAAATTAGTGAGTTTGAAAGAAGCTTCAAATGTAATGATAATATTCCATTTCTTTAATTGGATCAATGCTTCATGGGTGTTCATTGTAAAGTTATTCTTCCATTAGGAAATATAGAATGTATATACGAAATTTGCTATAGGGATTTTGACCTTACACAATTGTGAGAGCAGGTTAAGTGATTGCTGAAAGACTATGAAGCTTGAAGTCTGAAGGGCAAGCAGAGGAAGGGAAGAGGAATTTAAAGTAAGGGACAGTAAGGACAAGCTGGAACCCCTGAGGATGGGTCAGAGTGCTTGTGCATTCTCATTGCCTCTAACCTAAAAGTTGATGAGTGAACTGAAGGAGAATCCAAAGGAAAATAGATCAGTTGCATCCCTGCCCCTGTCCCAAGCCAAGCACTAAGTGAAAACATGCATAACCTATAACAGCATCTAGTGACCCTGCACAGATTTTCTGAGCATACAAAAAGCCGTATGGCTGCTGCTTCGCTTCTACATGCCAGATCTCACACAGAATGTCTCTTGTGACACACTGTAATGGGAAACATTTAGGAAAGGCAATTCTGGGAAACATAGTTCAACCTAGGCACATTTGCTTCTTGCAAAATCAACATACTGATTCTTCCCTGCAACAAGGGCTTCCAGTACTGCACTGTGTTTTACTATATTGGAGGATGACTTAACACCTAACCAATCTCTCCAACCACCTGTATCCATTCTCCATTATCCAGCCTGTCTGGTGTAACCTGCCCTTTTATGCATTTCAGATTCCCTAGTCTGTGGGATTATTCTGTCTTTGAATATTATATCCACTATGATTCTTAAGTTTTAAAGTAGAGATTGATTTTTATTTATCCTGTAAAATGTTCTACAAATTTTATTCAGTGGCAATGTGTTTTAAATTATCTATCTTCCAAATGCATATGGCTTTTTAATCTTAACAAACAAAATTCCCCTGCGATGAAGTATGTTAGAATCTTTAAAATAAATCTTGTTTTAAAATTCAATAACTCATTGCTTGTAGTGCTGAGTAGTGACTAAGTTAGACGTGAGAGGTTTTCTTTTTTTTTTGCTTGGATGTAATTATTCACATATGCAGAATCAATATACAGCTCTTATAAGAGTGATATAACAAAATACACCTCAAGAGCAGATGAATGAGGACTAATTATATAAAAAATGAACTTGACACACATAAAACATAAATGATATATTTGAAAAACTGTTAGTTATTTTTTATGCTGGACTTATAACACATAAATAACTACCAGCCTAAAACTAAGTATGTTAGAACAACTACAAAAAATGCCATGAATCCACAGATAAACCTTTCCTCTAAGTCTTACATTTTTGATAGTGTGAAGTTAGCTAAAATCAATGCAATATCTGTATGATTACGCATAAGCTTGTTGTATCATTGGTTACCAGTGTGAAATCATTTGTATCCTTGGATACACACTGGTAGATGACCAGTTATCCTAATGTCTCTGACTGAACTCAAACCAGCTAGATTACCTAGTTGGAAAATAGTTTTGGTGAGCTCATTCTCTCTCTCTCTCTCCATCCTGTCCTCTATCCAGATAGAAAGAAAGATAGACAGACAGGAAAATATTACAGAGGAAATAAACACTATCTAGTTCTTTATCTATAGAAATAAATATTTGTGTGTATATTCAACTATCCAGATATATTCAGGAAATTGTACATCTAGATCGATAAATATACATATATACATAATGGTCTGAATGTTTGTGTCCCCCCAAAATTTATATGTTGAAATCCTAATCCCCATGGTGATGGGTATTAGGGGGTGGAAGCTTTTAGGAGGCAATTGGTCATGAGGATGGAGTCCTCATGAATGTGATTAATGGCCTTGTATAAGAGGCTTGAGGAAGCTTGCTTGACTTTTCCACCATCTGAGGACACAGCAAGAACTCACCATGTATGAACCAGAAGTGGGCCCTCAATAAACATCAAATCTGTCAGCACCTTGTTCTTGGACTTCCCAGCCTCTAGAACTGTGAGAAATAAATTTATGTTGTTTATAATCTCCCTACTTTATGGTATTTTATGATAGCAGCCTGAGTAGACTATAAAAACAAACTAAGCCCACTTTTCTTCAGATAGTTCTGTCAAAATTGTGTTAATGTAATCATTCACAGGTATTTTCATTAATGTAGTATGTATTTATGTGTTTCTGTAATGGTATTTAAAACATCAAACATGGAGAAAGGGATGGGTGATAAAAAAATTACTCAATTGATACAATGTACATTATTTGGGTGATGGATACACTAAAAGAGCAGACTTCACTATTACACAATATATCCATGTAAAAAAATTGCACTTGTACCCCTTAACTTTATATAAAAATGAGTGAATAAATAAATAAATAAATAATAAAAACATCAAACACTGAGAGATTACTTTCTTAGTTTAGGAATATATATATATATTACGATGAGAAAGCAACCAGAAAAATGATTCTGGTTTAGTCAAAGCAAAATGGACACAAAAAGAATATCAGCCAAGACTAGGAAATTATATTCTAAACATAGTTTTAATATCTGGTTGTAATATACCTCATTTTAGTTAGCTTGTTGCTATTTATGGAAATATCGGTTAATATATTTTACATTATATAGAAACCTACCAGTATCTAATGAGAGAAACAAAGAGACTTCTTTTGGGCATATGGGAGTGTGAGGGTCTTGCAGAAATAAACATACACATAAAAGAAGAGATAAATAGGGACATGATCACTGATCAATTTAGACCTAGGAGTGATAACTCCAGTACAAGGTTCTAACAGTATCCAGTATTCTATTAGGTTTCCTTATTGATTCCTACCATTCACATTCAGTAATTCCACTGGAAATTAACATTTACATTGACTTTTTTTATTTCTCAGTTTTACATATACATATTTTTTTCATGTTCTAATACATTTTGATATAATTTTATGTCTACGTATAAGCAAATGAGGAAGAACCTCAATCATTCAGTTATGTGTTTTCGACCTGAGTTATTCCTGTATCAGTGATTGTAAAAGGAACAAAGAAACGAGGGAAGCTACACATCCTAGTCATCAAAAAGAGTATGATAATAAAAAAGACCTGATACACATTTCATTCATTTTTAGGAGGGACAGAGTAAGAATAGAAGTGTCACAAATGCATCATTGTGTACACTTGTAAACTACAGTCTCATGAATGATCACAGATTTTTAATATTTTGTAGTCTGAACAACTGATCGTGTAGGCTGGAAAAAGAGTGCATCTATTGTGAATTCAGTCCTTCTCCCTTTAACAGATGACAAAGGGAATAAATTTGTAAGTAAAAAACCCGATTATCAGGGTGTCAAACTAAATTGTAAGAATGCATGGATCTGCGATAAGTAGAATACCACATTGCCGAGATTATAGGTGACATTGTTACAAGTGACAAGTTGCTTGTAACATTGTTCTTCAACAGGTGGATTTGTCAATAAGTGATTTCTAAACAGATTACTTGTGTACTTAATTTCTCTGCTTAAATGATATTCTGAATGATAAGCAAATAAACAAACAAAAGCCTGTTTGTAAAATTTTTGTTGTCTCAAAAGCTTCATAGAAGGCAGGGATTCGATGTTATATTACCAATCCCCTTGATTGTTTGGCTTTGCTTTACAAAATTTTGAGAAGGGGCCCACATAGTCTCTGATTAAACTCTTCTCTTGATGGAAGCTGTATGAGCTTCCTAATTAGTCCAGTTGATCTTTTAATTAAAATTCATTTAAAGTGCTATTTGAAAGATTTCTCAGATACAAATATGAATGCTAATACAGGTTTTGCGGCCATCACTTCCTTACCATTTTAAGTCTAAAAGCAAATTTTCAACCCGCTGCAGGCCTTATTATCATGCCTCAGAAAAGATACTTAGAAAAATAATAGGCAGCCCTGAAGTTCTGAGATTTTCCTTAATGGTATTGTTGCTATAGTTACAGCCGAAGTGTTATATAAAGCAAATTGCTTATTGACGGAAAAATGCTGAGTAGCACAGCAGCATCCCTTTTCTGGGTTTTTATTGCCTTCATTTTCTACTTTTCTCTTAAGATTAATGGATTTTTTGAGCGTTGTTTTGTTTTGAACAAGCTATGATGATTTGATGTTAAAATAAATGTGTTTTATTAACATGTACTAGCTGACAATTGAATATATTCAAGTATGTTGTGATCAATGTGGTGTTATTTTTTTATGCACTATTTGTTTATCAGAATTTTCCCTACTTGGAGATGAATTTTGATATCCTGGTTATAAATGTTAAAGCACTGAATAAAGATGTGATTGGTGTGCTCACTTCTGCAGCACATATACTAAAATTGGAATGGTACAAAGAAGATTAGCATGGCCCCTGTGCAAAGATGACATGCAAATTTGTGAAGTGTTCCATATTTAAAAAAAAAAAAGATGTGACTGATGTCATAGTCTGGAGGCTTCTGAGTTTATTTAATATATTTAATAATAATATAAATGAAACATATACTTTTATTATGTTTTATACCATTAGAGGATACTGATAATGGTGTACTCAAAATAAAACATATTTTAAAATAACAGAAATACAAATGGAAATGGTCTTAGAGTATCTTTAATGATGACTAGTATGTTTTAAAAAACTTTTTTTTAAAAAAAAAGCTTCCTTAAGCATCTATATTGTGTATATTTCTATGTAGTAGTAAACACAATAATATAATAGAAATGTCATATATGTGTGTATATACATATAATTTTCTAGTTGTCTCACTAGGAGATCTTTATAAGGAACTATTTCAGAGGTAAAACTATAATTCATTTGATATTTAACCTTTTAACCTTAAGGCAAAATATGAGTTGTCATATCTATCACAATTGTAACTGATATAGAAAAGGTTAATACTATGTCTGGCTAAATCTTTTCAGCTAGTAAAAGTCATATATGACATTGATATATTACACATTGAGTTCTTATACAAGTTAAAGAATCTTGTTTATTTCCAGATTGCTACTGAACTAGAAACATAATGAATATTTAATGGTGTGGCTGTTGAGGAACTAAGAGCACTGATAACATGTTTTGGACCTAGAAATATAATACAACTTAATCAAATTCTTGAATACAGTGATACAAAAATCTCTGGGATTATTTTTGGTAAAGAATGAAAAATATTTGTGACTGTACATTTTTATATCTTCTTTTGTGGTTATAGAGTATTTCCAAAATTTTTTGTGAAGCAAATTTTTCTAGTAACTTGGTATATAGTTAACGATGATATTATAATGGTGATGACCCATATTGTCCAAAATGAACTTTCTTGGAAAATCATTGTTTTTCTTTTTTACTCACTGTCAAAAACCTGATGGATTTTGCTTTCCTCATTTCCACTTTATATTTTACCTAGCCTCTGCCTTTTCCTCCAATGATACTCCTATACCCCCCTTAATAAGCAAAATTTAAATTTACATGTTTAAAGAAATATAAAATTTTGAATGTTACTGTGGGTTTTTTTTTCCTTTCAATTCTTTATTGGCATTATAACTTCCTTAGCTTGCTGAATTTGTTGGCATTCTATTAAATATTTTTGGTTCTAGGGCTGCAGAAAAGAGGAAGAGACACGCATATGAGACCACCAATTCAGCATTTCTAATTGTTGAAAAAAAATCCTTGTGTGACTTATAATTTATCTAATTTATCAAATCCTTATGTTCCAAACTAAATTCATCAGACAATCCTGTTACATGCATTGCACCCTGTCCACTTTCTGTAATAGTTTCTTTCTGCCTCTAGATTTAATTTTTACCAATATAGGTAGGTAACTACATTCTGCCAGATTGTTCTTAACATAGCAGATCTTACTATTTTACAGAAACCTTCACTAGGTCCCAATTTCTTCCACAAACCGTCTAACTTTGTTTATTTCACAATAACTGCCAAATCTAAGAAATAATCTCAAATTACTTCTTCAACCTTATTGACCATTATCTTTTTACAACTAAACAACAAATTAATTGTTTAATTGCTATCTATATTAAGTTAAATCTAGTGTTTTAAATCATTGCCTTTATGCAGGTATGTGTTATCTGATTTTGCTGTGTCTCATCCTTTAACTTAATGATTGAATTTCAATGTGAATAAAATAATAAGTCCTTAGCCTGATGTTATTGACTTTATAATTTGACTGATTGCCACCAAATATAAATAAATTTTTGACATAAATAGTGACAATTAATATTTTTGGAAAAATAGATTAATTTTCCATTCACAATTAATTAATGTATCTATTTTAAGGCCAAATCTTTTTGGAATATGTCTGGCTAGAAATGTAATCACCCTCTTCTGCATTGCAAGACAGTATCTCCCTGTGTCTCTTTATATATTTTTTTACTCATATTATGCTTATTTTTTTACCTGTGCCTTTTATCTTCTACCTGAATGTAAGTTTCCTGATGGAATAAGACTTGCATGTACACTTTTCAAATAGTATATGTACTCCATGGATATAAACAGAATAGATATATACAGAATAGATATATAAATGAATAATGTGGTCATTATTCAACATGATAGAAACATCAGTTTCCAAGTTAATTTTGGTGACAATTACTTGAAGTGTAAAACCAAAAGAATTAGGCTTGGGTTTCTTATTTTTTTTACAACAAAAATTAATCATGCACTCAAGGGACTGAGTATAGCAACATCATGTTAAAAATGCAAAAGAGCGATGATTGAAAATATTAGGTCTAACTAAATATCAATGGGAATTTAAGCAAAAACATTAATTTGAAATAGCCAATGAAGTTCTCAGGATAATATATTTTATTTCTCAGATTTACACTATTGCCTTCTGTTTGCATTACAAACCTTAGTACCATTGTGGTTATCACTGCTTTATAGGTTTACCAACCATTACTTTAAATTGGGAAAATGAAGTATTTTATGTGATATACTAAATTTAATAGATTATACCTTTTATTCTCTTACCTAAATTTCAAATGATAAGAAAACTATGAGTATACTACCTTGAAATAATCACTATGCTTTATTTTCTCAACACATTTTCCTTTGAACAAGAGCCATGTACTCTGTGGTATCATATGCTGTAAGTAGCAGGATATGACAACTTTGTGAAAATAATTTGTCTCAAAAACTCAGCTAAAATAGTCATACTTTCTAATTGACAAAAATTTCCACTGGAATGAAATCTGTATTCCTGGTATATTAAAATTTTTCTAACTTATTTACATTAGGACATGGCCTACAGGAATGCTTAATACTCACCTGCATTTGGTTTTTAGAATCCATATGACAAAACAGCACAGTGATGCAGCTATTTGTATCTGTTTTTGTTTTTTAAAAAGTCAGGCTCTGAATGAAAATATCTTAAAATGTGGTTCAACCAAGTAATGGTTTTTAAAACCACAGCAAGATTGATTTTCTATAGGTATCATGGAAGTTCCTGCCTCAGGGACTATTCCAGACAAGGATGCAAGAGCTAGGACTTTTAGTATTTGACATAGGAAATCAAATCAGTTTCTTTCCTATGACTTTTATATAAAGTCATTGTATAAAGAAGGCAAAATTCACTTCAGTGAAGCTTAGACTTGAATTAAGAAGGGAATTGATATTGAGTGATCATACACACAAAAAGCAAGTGAACCCATAATACATCCTAACATTTTATAGGCAGCATATTACTGAAGCTAAAGAATCAACTTTTGTCTTTTTTCTTTTAAATCAGCAAATAAGAATTGTAATGGCTTACAGATTGCAAAATAGTCACAGATATTAAGCTATATTTTAATTCTTCTAAAGAAATTGGAAACTAAGAAATGAAACTTAGATCTCTGATAGTATTCTAGAACAATAGTGATTTTGTCTCTAAATGATTTAAGCTAAATAACTAGAGAGTGACTGAGTATGAAAAGCAATTTGAAATTGAACTTCTCAGAAGACAATGTACCATATGAAAGCAATATTATTTGTATGACCCTTCAACTCTGTGCCTTACAAAATGGGTGCACATTAAATGGTAACAGTTAGAGCTACATGCACAGCCTTTATTTATTGCATTAGCATAGGTAAGAAAAAATACAGTATACATCAATCAGGGAGGAATTCTGCAATAGTATTAGTCTGACATAATCTGTCTCCTGTGTAATCATTTGTCATATGTTGTTATCAGAGAGTAGTTTTTAGTCTTTAGTTTGCAAAAACATTAACCAGACAATTTATCGAAAAGGCAGGTCCTCCTTCCTCTACTCCCAGATTTCTGCTGAAATAGTTTTGGTGTAGTTCCAAGGCATTTATTTGTATGTCTAAGGACCACCTCAGTTGATTTAGTGCAGGTGGCCATGGCTTACATACTGAAGAGCAAAGATATAAGGAAATGTTTTAGTTAGCAAATCAGAACACTCTGGGAAAAAGATAGCAAATAATTTGAGCCTTTGAGTGCTTCTTGCTCAGTTGCATGAGGAAATGTAATTAGTATTAAGAATGAAATTTTTTTTTAATATGAAAGCAGATAGAGATTTATGCACAAGTGATTCTTGAAAACTATACCTATACTTGTAAAGCTCTACTCTGGTGAGTAGAACTTTATTTGGCCCAAGAAGCAATAGATAATAATAGGCTAACTCCTAAAAGAACTTTTGATTAATTTTTTGTTTAAAAAAAATCATTGTGAAATATAATAGTGTTTGAGTAAATTTATGATAGAAATACTAATTTTGAAGACACTAGGCTTAAAAATAATTTTATTTGGAACAAATGCAGATTTTTTTCTCCCCCAAAATGGATACTTCCCTGGGGCCATCTTTAGTACAATTTTTCTTTTTTTTTTCTTTTTCTCATTTATGATAAAGAGAGTAAATTGCTAGCCTCTAGAGATTCCACACATTTTTAGATTTCAAAAAGTCTTCTGTAATCTTTTTTAAAAATCGCTGTGCCATTGATTTAGAAAAATGACCCACCTTCTCCATATACAAAAAAAGCAACTAGGAATTGACAAATTTTCACTTTGGTAAATACACAGAAACAGATACATTATAATGTAGTTGATCTTTTCATTGCTGTTTTATTTGCAGATTCAAGAATGGCTTTGTTTGAATTGTCAAACCCAGAGAGCGATATCAGGACAGCTTGGAGACGTGGGCAAAATGCCACCTGCATCATCAGGACCCAAAGCATCCCCCATGCCTATACCTACAGAACCACCATCTCAGAAAACTGCAATACTTCCTCAAGACAAAGTGAAAAAGGAAGAACAAGAAGTAAAAGCAGAAGCTGAAAAAGTCATTCTGGAGAAAGTAAAAGAAACGCCTTCTATTGAAAAAAATCCCCCTAAGGTAACCACAGGCCAAAAACAAGAAGAAAGTAAACTAGAGAAAGACAAAGTTTCAGCCGTTCAAGAAAAAAAGCCAGCTTCCGAAGAAAAAAATCTACTCCCAGAAGAAAAAAAACTAAGCTCTGAAGAAAAAAAGCCACCTCCTGAAGAAGAAAAGCCACCTCTAGAAGAAAAAAAGCCAGCCCCTGAAGACAAAAAGTTACCCTCAGAGGCAAAAACATCAACTCTAGAAGAGGAACAGAAGTATGACTTACTTAAAACTCAAGTACAAGTTGCTAAAGAAAAGGGGGAAGGCAGAGTGGCTCCAAAGGCAGTGCAAGAAGAGAAACAACCACAGAGCAAGATGGAAGATTTGCCACCTGGCACGCCTCAGAGTTTGCTTAAGGAAGATGATAAGACAATCAAAAAAATAAAACAGCCACAGGCAGTATGCATAGCAAAATCTGATCAGGCAGAACCTGGGAAAGAAAAAACAGTAAGTTATATTTTCCTAACTTTGTACAGTCTCATGTATGTAATTTGCTAATTTTTACCTAAGTATGCAAGTTGCTCAATGGTAATTATATAAGTGAAGGCCTTAAAACAATCAATGGCATTTTCAGAGAAGTGTAACAATTGTTTGCTGAAAATGAAGAACTTTGGCCTTTTGATGGCTTAATCAAGTTTACATAAAGCATAGATATAACATTTTTTTCTGTGTCTTATGCCTATCATGTAATTTATCAAAATCATATAGAATGATAAAGAAGTTTCCTATAGTTTTAAGTTATTTCTTTTTTTCTCAACTGTGGACATAAAAATCAATATTCCTTCTTTAATGTAAAGCAATGTGTCTTATGTAAGTTTCTATTCCCTTAGCCATTTGGTTACACCAGAGTCAACTTCTTTTTCCCAGTTGAAACTCTTTTAAGGTGCAGTCAGCCATAAAATGATTGCCCAAAAAAAAAAAAAAAAAAAGGGGATGTAACCAATTCCAAAACAAAAATCATTTTAAAAATTCACAAAGTAGTTTGTTTTAGTATTTAGCATGTTTTTAAATATGATGTATTTTGCTAGGAGTTTCATTCAATGTGTTTAATATTGAAAGGCATAATCTGGAATAATACATACTCTTTTCTTTCTCTTTAATAGAAACTTTTTAGAGTAACCCATTTTAACCAATATTTGCAAAGCAATTATACCATTCTTAGAGGAATTCTGATTTTTTCAGAGCTACAAGAGATGTGACATCATTCTTATATCATATCTAATTGAATAATTTTAATTCTCAGATGACAGCAATTATTTAAAGGGAAATGAACTGATGTATTAGTATTAAAACTCTAACTAGAAACTATAGTCCATTCTGACTCTGATTCAGTTGTTTTTTTGTTTACAGTTTTAACACATGCTTACTAACTCATCTCTGGTATATGATGTATCACACATTAACTAAATAAACCCTGATCTTCCTTCTTTACATAAATAAGTTTTGTCAGAGTCAGAGAAAGAAGATACCTATATATTCTCCATTCTCATGATGGGATCTGGCCACCACCACCACCTATTTCTTCTCCTAGCTGATCTTTGCAGAACTTGATGCATGGTACTGATTGCCCCTTTGTGACACTATCCATGGCTTTCATGACCCTCTACTTTTTTGTTCTCTTTTTGTCTTTCTGATCACGCCTTACAAGTTCTACTTTGACCATCTCCAGGATTTCTCTTTGCCAATTCCAAACGATAAGGTTTTCCTTGTTTTTCCTTGACTTCTGTCTTCTTTCCTCCTAGGGGAGCCACATGAACAATTTTTAAACCCATTTGTGCACCTCCTGTCCCTCTTTTAAGTGTCAGACCTACAATTTCAAGTACCCAGGAGGTAGCTCCACTTCAAAGCCTCACTGTAAATTCAAACTCTATATGTCTGAATCTTACCCACTTCTCTATAGAAGCAGTTTCTGCTTCTCACTTTCTATTTCTGATAATGGCACCATCATTCACCTGTCTTCTGTCTCCCAGTCACTAATCTTCTGAGTGATTGAAGGCTTCTTCTTACCTGTTCTTTGTTCTCCACATCCAAGTTATCACACTCCTGTCCATTAACTCCTGTTCCTCAGGACACTACCCTACTTTCAGCTTCCATGACCTTTTGCCAATTATTGAGTAATCTAATTACTGGTCACTATGCTTTCTCTGTCTTCCTTCTCCATAATATAGTTGTCAGGTAAGTGTTTTCCAGGGTTCAATTAATTTAACTCCATTCAGACATTCCTACTGATTCCTTACTGTGTTTTAAATATAATCTAAACAAGAAGTCTTCAAATATTTTGTTAATGCACTACTTTTTTCTTTTACACCTTTGTCACTAATTAAATCATTACTGTTTCTTTTATTGTACAACCTCAATATGTATATATTTATTTATAAATTGAATTATGCACTATTTTACTAATATATTGTTTATATTATAAAACATTCACCAAGAATAGAAAAGTCAGTGAAATAAACTAAAATTACTGTTTTTATTATATTTATTTAAATGTAGCTATATTTGGTCACATTAAAAGATGATTAATAATAGTATTTTAGAAGAGCATTGATTGAATATGCCTTGGTATTTTTTAAAATCTTGGTCTAAAATTTATGATAGAGTTATATGAAATCCAGCTTCAAAGTTAGGCTTATTTTGATCTTTTGCATTTAGTTTTAATGAATATCCATAGTAGAAAAAAGATAATTCAAAAGGACATACCAGAAATGGAAGTGGATCAAAGGTTGTACTCACCAAATCTTGCTACCTGTTTTCCAAGGATAGAGTTGGAAACCAATTATGAAAAAAAAAAAAATGTGGCAATATCACAAATTAATGTTAATCTTCCCTAATACCAATCATTTGTTCTTGTTAACTATCAGAAAATGTGGGGCTTTTGAAATATTTTTTTCAAAAAATGATTTTAAAACTCAAGTTCTTCGTCTAGAAGATTTTTAAACAGATTAAAATATTCTGTTTTAAAGTTTGTTAAATAAGCAGATATGACAGCTTTTAAAAGTGACGTGTGTCATTTTTTGTAGCATAATCACATGATGATTTACAAATATCTATCTTCAAAGGGCTGTTTCTACATCATAATTTTCTCAAAGAAACAGATATTGTTTATTTTTCCTTAAATATCTAATAGGTAGCATATTGCTGGCAATTAGTATTTACTCTATAAGTATCTAATAAGTAATATATTACTGGTAACCACTTGTAATCACCAAAAATTTGAATAAATTTAGAATTATTCTTTTTTTGTTAAAAGTAATCTTCATATTCTGCAGCTTTTAAACTGATTTTCCAGAAGATAATCAGTAAACTTCTGTGATTCAAATAATTTCATAGTTATTCTTCATCTCAGCACAAAATATTTAAAATGTTCTTCAAAATATAAAGGTCTCATTAGTATACATTGTACTGTATCCGTAACATCCTGAGACACTCTATCCAATTCTGGCTTACTTATAATGAATGCAGTAAATGAATTTCACATATACTGCTATCTCTCTAACCTTACACTTTAAAAAAATAATTTCAATCAGAGCCATTCCTCAATATTTAATATACCAATTTTTTTCATTAGCATATATATATATCTTTATTAAACAAATCACTCAATATTGAGGCTGTGTCTTCACTGGTCCATTGTTCCTTGGGGACTAACAACAGTAATTCTTTATTTTATTATTGAAACAGAAATAGGGAATATTATGAACTAGCATGTTAGAAATATTCATTTCATTTCATTTTCATTTTGTAATTCATTTTATTATTACCAGGCATTTTGCTACTTATTTTTTTCTGATACTTTTCCCCTAAACTTTCCACAATATTTCTTTGTTTCTTCCAACAATATTTTCTGACAAAGGAATGCAGTTGGACTTCCACATATTACTTTAGTCATTTTTCCACGGCAGAAAAATATGTTTCCCCATATATATGTGACTTTTTTGTCTTTTCCTATTAAATAAGAAATTTCAAAAGAAGTTTCCAAATGTTTCTTATTTAATTTAGTGAAAATTTGTGAAGTACTGGGAAACTCATTTGATGAGAATTGTAGAGTTTTGTGATGGTATCGTAATACCACTGGCTTTAATTCCAAAGCACGTTATGCGTTTAGGGTAAGGTTTGTTATTAGCGCTAATAGATATAGATACAGATTTCAGTTTTCCTGATAATATCAAACATTATTCGCTAACTTCATGTCAGATCTTATTTAATTTGATGACCATTGTTTTTACTTTGGTATGAAAAATTATGAAACGCTTGTAACATTTATGAAAAATGTCAGCTTCCATATTAGTGTATATGTTTCTTACATTACTAGTTTTATTTTTAATACATGATTATTTTGAATAAATCTTTTGCCTACCACTTACCCATTATAGGAAAGTCGATTTAGTTGAAACTAGGTAATATAAGCCATAAACCTGCTAAATGAACGATAAGCTCCAATACAAAGGTGAGCAAATGGAGTGATTGCCTCATTGTAACTTCTCTTTATACTATAACTCCCAGTTTTCTTCTAGGATTCCTCACAGACCCTGTGACCAACTGATATGAGAAGTGAAATTTAATGTATTTTCTATTTTGGATTTAAAACTACAGTAAAAATCCTACTATTTTCTTGTTGTAGTCCATTGGATCATTTTGTATAGTCACCAGGGTATCTGCACCCCACAGAGGAAACTCCTGTCTAAGTGACATAGTTGGCTTTTTCAGCCCTTCTGGAATCTGGCTGCAATACAAGTTTCAAGCAACCCCTAGCATTCCCCACAGTGAGAAATAAAAAAACAGCCAAATATGACTTTGTGTTATTCCTGAACATAGCTTGTGCTTTCTCCTTTTCAAACCTGTTCCCAGTTTTTCTGTGTGTCCTGACTCTGCACTTTCTCATCAACCCTGTCAGAAAAATCCCACCCAAACCTTCAAACTACTTTCCTAGTGCTCCTTCCATGAGTCTGTTCTTCTTTTCCCTAGTGGTAGTCATTTTTCCTGCTGCTGAATTTTCCATATTGATTAGTTTTAAAGTTAGTTTTTATTTACAATCAAAATAATACTCTTAATTTACCTCTTCCTATATTCTGGCCATTGTGTTAAGTCCTTTCTCTCTCATTGAATCTACACAACTATTGATAAGGTTAATATTAGAATAATTCTTTTAAAGATGGGGAAACTAAATTTCCATGCCCAAGATCACATAGCTGGAAGGCAGCAGAACTAGGATTATAGTCTAGTTCTGATTATAAAAACTGTGCTCTTAACCACTACACAAGATGATATTTTCCTTGACACTTTTAGCATACCTGCCTTTTCATTATTATAATTATTCATCTCTCTTAGTAAGTCCCACTGCAATCCCAAACACTTTGTGTAATTTTCTTACTTTGTTTACTATTTATATTATCTTATTTATTCGTTATTTGTCACTTGTGTCATTCCTCATTATAGCATGTTGTTTACATTTCTTTCTTGCCACATCAGTTTGTCTCTTCATTCATATCTATCTTCCAAAACATTTGTTGAACAGAATTAAAATTAATCCTGAAGTATAATAAATAATTTGAAGAAATTATAATAAATAATTATAATAAATAATTTAATTTTTTAGTTTAATAATTTTAAAAGTTGTGTTACTACCAAATTTTCTTTTTGTACTTATATATATAAACAGAATATTATTTAAATCTTTATTTAATATATTCTACTGAAACACTATAGCTCTTCTGATAGAAACCAAACTTTGAACATCCTTTAGCATGTACCTTTATTTCTGGTTAAAATGACCTAAGGGTTAGTATTTACGTTACCTATAGCCGTTGTATATAATGGCCACATAATCAGATAGAATGAAAAATAATCAAGCTTTCTGTAGTGACAAGGACTCCCATATTATGGTGCTTAGGTGAGAGTATCCGATCTTTCACTCCAGGTCCAGTGAATTTTATGGACTTAATTTTGTTTGCAGTGTTTCAAACACTCAGACAAGCAATCTGTGTTGATGTAAACTTTGTATAAATTATTAAATATCATTTATTTGTTATTTAATTTTAGCCCTTCGAAAATAAATGGCTTTGGGAAAATTAAAAACCTAACATTGCATCCTTTCATTGCAAGGTTTTATATGTAACCTAGAAGTCAGTTCCTTACCCCAATAATATTCAAAAAACTTCTATTTGCCTTCGATGTGGAAGGTTTTGTAAAAGGCAGAACCAAATTTGGCAATTCAGATATGTCTTCGCACATTCTCCACTACTAGGGAAGGCCTCAAGATATACCCCCATGGGAAGAGTTCCAAATGGGGCTCGATTCCTCGCTGCTTCTCTCTGACTGGTCCACAGTTCGATAAAAGGAAGTGGCATTGTGGAGGGAAAAGGAAAGAGGCTGTAGAGCGAACACTTCGCAAACTTGCCACCTCATGATTGGAAGAGGAAGAGTCACGTAGGGGGAAAAATCTTCACAGCATCACTATCGTGGGTAAATAATGATTAAATCCTGGGAGTAGTATGGAGGAAAGAGATCAGGAAGTGAGTGGCAAGAAAGATAAGTGGGTAGAACATAGGACTGAGGAAAGAAGAAAAGCATGAACATGAGTCCACTTCGGGAGGATTATAGGGCAGGTACTTTGATATTTATGTGTGTTAGTCTTCTGTTTAATGTCACTTAATTTCATTTGCTACATTATATATGTCTGGTCATGATCTTATGTTTGTAAAATGACAGTAGAACCTTCAGAATCCATTGTATAAAACTGTGATTTTTTAAAATTATACTTAGTGAATTGTTACATAGAACAGTGGTTACATTTCTTTCATATATGCATAGTTTTATGACATTGTTATGTTTTACAATGTATGTAGATACAAAATAAAGAATACACATGACACTATCAAAATTTGGTTATGAAAGGTAATTTTCTTGATCTTTTATTCACAAGGAGCTTAGGGACCCCATCCCACTGGTGATGATGTTTACTGTGATTTAGTGAAGGGTGCGTGGGGCTGGATAGAGAAAGGCAGACAAGGAAGGACAAAGAAAACATATTGAACTCCAAAAAATGTGCTCTGGCGTTGTCTGGGATGTGATGAGGTGGAAATTTCTCTCCACTGTGACCTTCCAGAAAGCTTTTATTAGAAGGCCGCTTCACTTTTGCTTGCCTCTTCAATGGGTAGCTCTTAAAAGAAAGGAACCAAAGTCAATTGGGTGCTCATCAACCCTGCTACTACAGTCTCACAGCTGCGCGTAAGTAGTCTTTTCCTGGAAAGATATCCAAAGTGATCCAGGACAGTTAATTCTTGGTAAAACAAAGAGTAGACATTGCTTTTTGCAATAAAGTTGTTGAGAATATATCAGACTGTCTTTTTGAGTTGAGACATGTAAATTCAGCGAAAGCATTTTACCCTATAATGTGCTTAGGATATATCATTAGCCATACACAATGCAGATATATATTGAGACAAAAATGAATGTAAAAACGGTATCAAGCCAACAGCTTTTGTATTTGAGAACTCTATAGCTAGAAGAATGAGAATGAGAAGGAAAAGAAGAGAAAGAAGGAAAGACAAAGGAAGGAAAGAAAGATAGAGGAAGGAAGGAGGGAAGGAAGGTTTTTTGCACGTTTATTGTTTGTTGTGCAGTCTCGCGTCTGTTCATTTGGGCCATGGATCGGTCAGAAGAGCCCATGCCCACACGCTCACTGAAAATATTGACATAGTTCAAGATACAGACTAAGTGGAATCAAGGCAGCCTCACAGGCCAGAATGAGATGCAACATGCCCTTAGCCGTCCACCCTGTAGGGCTGTCGGGCCATTGTGACACTCTCCTTTAAACTGGGAAACTAACTTTTTCAGTTTCATTTTGTTCTTATGTATTTTTTTAGTTAGCAAAAAAGTCTCTATGTTTAATTTTCGTTTAAGGCCTCTCTGATTTTTGAACCTAAATTGCTGTGGTGGCATCATCACGGCCCAAAGAAGGCAGCAAGTTCAGGGCTGTGGTATGCCTACTGAGGGTCCCAACTCCCTGGAAAACTCATGCTGCTACTCACAAAAGTTAGTTATCATACTGGTTGAAGGAGGCTGCCTTTGAAGATAAAGCACCACGTAGTTTCAAAATCGGAAGACATTCATAAGTGATATTAATGAAACACCATCAAGGTGGGATGCTGGAGATAAATGTGATCAACAACTCTACAAAAGTAACGGCTAGATATTTCTCTTTAGCTGAATTGATGAGTCAGACCAATTATTGCATAACTTTTGCAAAGTTAACAATTTCTAAACATTCATTCTAAGTGATATAGAGTTATAATATTAATAACAATACAAGTATATGCAGTGTTTTACAGTTTTCAGAATGTCTTTAAAAAGGAATGCCTTGTTTGAATCTCTCAACAACAACAACAACAACAAAATCCTTTGCAGTAGGGGGTGCATATATTATTATGGTGTGTTACCTGCTTATTTTTGTTAAGTAAATTTCCCAACATCCTGTATAACTTGTGGCCAGGCACAAAGCCCATCCTCTAATTCTTTCTTGTCCTTTGCCAGACCTCATAATCCAAAAGTATTAATTATGTTAAAGGAAAAATTATCATTAAAATTCTCTTCACAATTTAAACTTTATCCCAAAGTAAATTTACTGAGAAAGATAATCAAATTTTTTCAGGAAAATGGCATTGAAATGTGAAAGGGTAGAGTATTTATGAAAGAAAATCAAATATCATTGAGAATCAAGATTTGGCTAAATTTAGTTTAAATGAAAACTAACCTTGATCAACATGTATCAACTTTCTTCATTTTTTGTTCTCATTCAGACTTTTTAAAATACAGATATATAGTTGAAAAAACTTCCCAAAATTATTCTTAGTTCTTAATAGCTATTTGAGAGTAATAGAGCGTCCATGTTTTTAGTTTTACCATGTTAAGTTTTCCTGTATCTTTTCCTCCCTGCTAGGAAAAGGAAGATGACAAATCAGACACCTCAAGTTCTCAGCAGCCTAAAAGCCCACAAGGTCTGAGTGACACAGGATATTCTTCTGATGGCATATCAAGTTCGCTTGGTGAAATTCCAAGTCTTATTCCAAGTGATGAAAAGGATTTTCTCAAGGGACTCAAAAAGGACTCTTTTTCACAAGAAAGCAGCCCTTCCAGCCCCTCAGATTTGGCTAAGTTAGAAAGTACAGTCCTATCTATTTTGGAAGCCCAAGCAAGTACTCTTGTTGATGAAAAGTCAGAAAAGAAAACACCACCCCATGGGGTTTCTCCTGAGAAGCCTAAGGACCAACAGAAAACTCAGATTTTATCTGAAACCCTGGAAATTACTATTTCAGAAGAGGAGTTCAAGGAGAGTCAAGAAGATAAGAAAGACACTTTTAAAAAAGATAGCCAAGAAGGCATTCCTTCCAGCAAGGACCATAAAGAAAAGTCTGAGTTTCTTGATGATATAACTACAAGAAGAGAGCCTTATGATTCAGTTGAAGACAGTAGTGAAAGTGAAAACTCACCTGTTCCACAAAGGAAACGGAGAACTAGTGTTGGTTCGTCAAGCAGTGATGAGTATAAACAGGAAGATAGTCAAGGATCAGGGGAAGAGGAGGACTTCATTCGAAAACAAATCATAGAAATGAGTGCTGATGAGGATGCTTCAGGTTCTGAAGATGATGAGTTTATTAGGAACCAGCTCAAAGAGATTAGTAGTAGCACTGAGAGCCAGAAGAAGGAAGAAACAAAAGGGAAAGGGAAAGTAACAGCAGGGAAACACAGACGACTGACTCGAAAAAGTAGTGCAAGTATCGATGATGATGCAGGGAGACGTCATTCATGGCATGATGAAGACGATGAAACATTTGACGAAAGTCCTGAACTTAAATACAGAGAAACTAAAAGTCAGGAAAGTGAAGAACTTGTAGTTGCTGGAGGAGGAGGGCTACGTCGATTTAAAACAATTGAACTCAACAGTACAATAGCCGATAAATATTCTGCAGAATCATCACAGAAAAAAACAGCTTTATATTTTGATGAAGAGCCAGAATTAGAAATGGAAAGCCTGACAGACTCACCAGAAGATAGGTCAAGGGGAGAAGGATCTTCAAGTCTTCATGCTTCCAGCTTCACTCCTGGTACATCCCCTACCTCGGTGTCATCACTTGATGAGGACAGTGACAGTAGCCCAAGTCACAAAAAAGGAGAGAGCAAACAGCAACGCAAAGCTCGGCACAGATCACATGGCCCTCTTTTGCCTACTATTGAAGATTCTTCAGAAGAAGAAGAATTGAGAGAGGAAGAAGAATTATTAAAGGAACAAGAAAAGCAGCGGGAATTAGAACAGCAGCAAAGAAAGAGTTCTAGTAAAAAATCAAAGAAAGACAAAGATGAACTTCGAGCTCAGAGAAGGAGGGAAAGACCAAAGACACCACCCAGTAATCTCTCTCCCATTGAAGATGCATCTCCAACAGAAGAATTACGTCAGGCCGCGGAAATGGAGGAGCTCCATAGATCTTCTTGTTCTGAATATTCACCTAGCATAGAATCAGACCCAGAAGGTTTTGAAATAAGCCCAGAAAAAATAATAGAAGTACAAAAAGTTTATAAATTGCCCACAGCTGTGTCTTTATACTCGCCAACAGATGAGCAATCTATTATGCAGAAAGAAGGTAGTCAAAAGGCATTAAAAAGTGCTGAGGAGATGTATGAAGAAATGATGCATAAAACACACAAATACAAAGCTTTTCCAGCTGCAGATGAACGAGATGAAGTGTTTGAAAAAGAGCCTTTGTACGGTGGGATGTTAATAGAGGATTATATTTATGAATCTTTAGTAGAAGATACATACAATGGATCAGTAGATGGCAATCTGCTAACGAGGCAAGAAGAAGAAAATGGATTTATGCAACCGAGAGGAAGAGAGCAAAAAATAAGACTTCCAGAACAGATTTATGAAGATCCTATGCAGAAAATCACAGATCTACAGAAAGAATTTTATGAGTTAGAAAGCTTACATTCTATTGTGCCTCAGGAAGACATTGTTTCAAGCTCTTATATCATCCCAGAAAGCCATGAGATAGTGGACCTGGGTACTATGGTGACTTCTACAAGTGAAGAAAAAAAATTACTAGATGCTGATGCTGCCTATGAGGAACTCATGAAGAGGCAACAGATGCAGTTAACACCTGGATCCAGCCCAACCCAGCCCCCCATCAGCGATGATATGACAGAGTCCACCATGGACTTTGACAGGGTTCCTGATGCATCTTTGACATCAAGTGTTCTCTCTGGAGCATCTCTTACAGATTCAACCAGCAGTGCAACACTCTCTATCCCAGATGTTAAAATAACCCAACATTTTTCAACAGAAGAACTTGAGGATGAATATGTAACCGATTATACAAGAGAAATTCAAGAGATAATTGCCCATGAACCGCTGATTTTGACCTACTCTGAGCCTTCGGAAAGTGCTACATCTGTCCCACCCTCTGACACACCTTCTCTCACATCATCTGTTTCTTCAGTTTGTACCACAGATAGCTCCTCACCTGTTACTACCCTGGAGAGCATAACTACAGTGTATACAGAGCCAGTGGACATAATAACTAAATTTGAAGACTCTGAGGAAATTTCTTCATCAACGTATTTTCCAGGCAGCATTATAGACTATCCAGAAGACATAAGTGTATCTTTAGATCAGACTACCATACCAGATGGTAGAGTTAGTGCTGATCATATTGTGATTTCCTTATCTGATGTGGCACCTTCTATCATCGAATCTGTAGGAACTAAACCTACAGAGGGACCAATTGCTGACACTATTTCCACTGACTTATCTATATCTGAAAAAGATCCAATGAAGAAATCCCAGAAGGAAATGGGGAATGAAATTATTCTGGAGGTTTTGGAAGCCTACAGAGATAAAAAGAAGGAGCCTGAGGCTGAACTAACAAAAACTAGCTTATCTGAAACCATGTTTGATCAACCACCTTCTTCTGTAATAGCCCTTCCAATGAAGGAGCAGCTTTCAACTACATACTTTATATCTGGAGAGGTCTTTGGTCAGGAGAAACCTGCACCTCCATTACCATCTGGCAGTCCTTCTGTTTCCACTCTTCCAGCCAAAACTCGTCCATTCTTTAGAAGTTCTTCTTTGGACAGATCAGCTCAGCCCCCTCCCCCTCCTCCTCCACCTCCCCCTCCTCCTCCTCCTCCTCCCCCTCCTCCTCCTCCACCACCACTCCCTCCACCAACTTCACCTAAACCAACTATACGTCCGAAAAAAAAATTAATCGTTACAGCTCCAGTGACTCTAGCTACTACAGCTACACCTCTGTTTGATGCTGTTACTACTGTAGAGACCACAGCTGTTCCAAGGAGTAGTGGGTTACCCGCAACAAAAATATGTACCACTGCACCTCCTCCTGTTCCTCCTAAGCCATCTTCAATTCCATCTGGACTTGTATTTACCCACAGGCCTGAGCCAAGCAAACCTCCAATTGCTCCCAAGCCAGCAGTTCCACAGCTTCCAATAACTACACAAAAACCAACAGATATACACCCCAAACCAACAGTTCTATCTTTAACTTCAAGTATGACCTTAAATTTAGTGACTTCAGCAGATTATAAATTGCCTTCCCCTACCTCCCCACTTTCCCCGCACTCTAACAAGTCCTCACCAAGGTTTTCCAAATCCCTCATGGAAACTTATGTGGTTATTACATTGCCATCTGAACCTGGGACTCCAACAGATTCTTCAGCTAGCCAAGCAATTACCAGTTGGCCCCTGGGATCACCCCCCAAAGATCTGGTTTCCATTGAACCGGTGTTTTCTGTAGTTCCTTCTATGACAGCTGTAGAAATTCCAAGTTCTTCAGACCAGACACCATACATCTCTGGAGCTTTGGAGACATTTTCTGCTGCCCCTGTCACAGCACTGTCTTCATTTCATGCAGCCCCCACTTCAGTTACACAGTTTCTCACAACGGAAGTTTCCAAGGTTGAGGTTTCACCAACCAGAAGTACAGTTCCTAGTGTTGATCTCAGCAGTATCTCGATATCAATTCCTCCAGAGCCTCTTGCTCTAGATAACCTACATTTAGAGAAGCCCCAGTATAAGGAAGATGGAAAATTACGACTTGTTGGTGATGTCATTGATTTGCGTACAGTACCAAAAGCAGAAGTTAAGACAACTGAAAAATGTGTGGATCTTTCTGCTTCTACAATGGATGTGAAAAAGCATGTGGCAACAAATGAAATTTATGGGAGGCAAATTAGTGCTGTCCAACCCTCTATTATAAATCTCAGTGCAACTTCAGTAGTGACTCCTATATCCCTGGTCACCGAGACAGTGACCTTTGTCACATGCACGGCTAGTTACACAACAGGTACAGAAAGCCTAGTGGGTATAGAACATGCAATGACAACACCACTCCAGCTTACTACATCAAAGCACGCTGAGCCTCCATGCAGGATACCAAGTGACCAGGCCTTTCCTACAGTTAGGGAGGAAGCACCAATAAATTTATCTCTAGGTACTCCAGCACATGCAGTGACATTGGCTGTTACAAAACCTGTCACTGTGTCTCCTGTTGGTGTCACAAATGGATGGACTGATAGTGCCACATCCCAGGGGATCACTGATGGGGAAGTAGTGGATCTCAGTACAACTAAATCTCATAGAACTGTTGTAACAATGGATGAATCTACTTCAAGTGTGATGACCAAAATAATAGAAGATGATGAAAAACCTGTCGATTTGACTGCAGGAAGAAGAGCTGTGTGCTGTGATGTGGTTTATAAATTACCATTTGGAAGGAGCTGCACAGCACAGCAGCCTGCAACTACTCTTCCTGAGGATCGTTTTGGTTATAGGGATGACCACTATCAATATGATCGATCAGGGCCGTATGGGTATAGAGGGGTTGGGGGAATTAAACCTTCTATGTCTGACACTAATTTAGCAGAAGCTGGACATTTTTTCTATAAAAGTAAGAATGCTTTTGATTATTCTGAAGGAACTGATGCAGCAGTAGATCTAACTTCAGGGAGAATTACTACAGGTCAGTATGATGTGGCAGCAGACCTTTCCTTGAAATGTCATTATGGTGTTCCTCATCTCATTTCAGGATGAAAATGTGGTCCCTTTTCCAATTTTGTTACTTTTTCTGTTTCTTTGGATGTTTTGGCAACATATTTTGGAATACATATGCGCTTTTGTTTCTTCATTTTTTAAAAATTTATTCTGCTCAAAGTCATCTGCATGTGCCTGCATGTTCAACATTGCTTTTATTCCACATCTAATTAGGTTAACCTGTGGATTTGCATGCAGTCCTATTCATTATGTTCACCAAGATGACAGGGCTTTCAAACCCAAAAAGCGTCATTCATTCTGGGAACTGGACTATAACTCTGCCCTGTATTTCAGGTGAGGTAATGGATTATTCAAGCAAGACTACAGGTCCATATCCAGAAACACGACAAGTCATTTCAGGAATTGGGATTAGTACCCCACAGTATTCTACAGCAAGAATGACACCACCTCCAGGACCCCAGTATGGTGTGGGGAGTGTTTTGAGGTCATCTAATGGTGTTGTCTATTCTTCAGTAGCAACTCCAATACCCTCCACATTTGCTATCACCACACAACCTGGCTCCATTTTCAGTACCACTGTGAGGGATTTATCTGGTATTCATACAACTGATGCAGTGACTTCATTACCAGCCCTGCACCAGAGCCAGCCAATGCCCAGATCATATTTTATAACAACAGGTGCATCTGAAACGGACATTGCAGTAACCAGTATTGATATCAATGCCAGTTTGCAAACTATTACTATGGAAACTCTTACTGCTGAGACAATAGACTCTGTTCCCTCTTTAACCACAGCATCTGAAGTGTTTTCTGAAGTGGTGGGAGATGAAAGCACTCTTGTAATTGTCCCTGAAGAAGATAAACAACAACAACAGCTAGACTTGGAGCGTGAGCTCTTGGAACTGGAGAAAATTAAGCAACAGCGCTTTGCTGAGGAATTGGAGTGGGAACGTCAGGAAATTCAAAGGTTCCGAGAACAAGAAAAGATCATGGTTCAAAAAAAGCTGGAGGAGCTGCAGTCTATGAAACAACACCTTCTCTATCAGCAAGAAGAAGAGCGGCAAGCCCAGTTCATGATGAGGCAGGAGACATTAGCTCAGCAACAGTTACAACTTGAGCAGATTCAACAGCTACAACAACAGCTTCACCAGCAGCTAGAAGAGCAAAAGATTCGCCAGATCTACCAGTATAACTATGACCCTTCTGGAACTGCTTCTCCACAAACCACTACAGAACAGGCAATTTTGGAGGGTCAGTATGCTGCCCCAGAAGGCAGTCAATTTTGGACAACTGAAGATGCAACAACTACAGCTTCAGCTGTTGTGGCAATTGAAATACCACAAAGCCAAGGATGGTACACAGTTCAGTCTGATGGTGTTACTCAGTACATTGCCCCACCTGGCATCCTGAGCACTGTTTCTGAAATACCTCTAACAGATGTTGTTGTAAAAGAGGAAAAACCACCCAAAAAAAGAAGTTCTGGAGCTAAAGTCCGAGGGCAGTATGATGAGATAGGGGAAAATATGGCAGACGATCCTCGATGTTTTAAAAAGATAGTGGACAGTGGTGTACAAACTGACGATGAAGATGCTGCAGATCGGAGTTACGCAAGTAGGAGAAGGAGAACTAAAAAGAGTGTTGATACAAGTGTCCAAACAGATGATGAAGATCAGGATGAATGGGATATGCCTACTAGATCAAGGAGGAAAGCTCGTGGAGGGAAATATGGTGACAGCACAACAGAGGCTGACAAGACCAAACCCCTTTCCAAAGTCTCCAGCATAGCAGTTCAAACGGTAGCAGAGATATCTGTGCAAACTGAACCAGTTGGAACCATAAGAACACCTTCGATACGGGCACGAGTGGATGCCAAGGTAGAAATAATTAAACACATTTCAGCACCTGAAAAGACTTACAAAGGGGGCAGTTTAGGATGTCAAACAGAAGCAGATTCAGACACACAAAGTCCTCCATATCTGAGTGCCACATCTCCATCCAAAGACAAGAAACGCCCAACACCTTTAGAGATTGGTTATTCCTCTCACCTCCGGGCAGATTCCACACTGCAGCTGGCTCCTTCCCCACCCAAATCCCCAAAAGTCCTTTATTCACCCATCTCACCACTTTCACCAGGCAAAGCCTTAGAATCAGCCTTTGTACCTTATGAAAAACCCCTCCCTGATGATATAAGTCCACAGAAAGTACTGCATCCAGATATGGCTAAAGTTCCCCCAGCAAGTCCTAAGGCAGCCAAGATGATGCAGCGTTCTATGTCTGACCCCAAGCCTCTGAGTCCAACAGCAGACGAAAGTTCCAGGGCTCCTTTTCAGTATACCGAGGGTTACACGGTAAGAGTGATTCTTTTCAGTTGGAAGCCAATGGATGAGTTGATGTTAATCATGTGTTTGCAAATTTTAGGAGGCAATAAAGCTCCTGTTACTTTAAACGCCTGATATTAAATTTTAGTAAAGACAATTGCATTAGAAATTTGCAAGGAAAAAAAAAAGAAAATTATAAATTCACTTGAAAATACCAAAGAAGGAAAACATATTATGTGAGGCAAAATTAGAAATTTATTGTTCTATGACAATGAGATTGAAAGTTTTGTTCTAATATCAAACATCTCCCAAATGTCAACTGTAGGTTCTGATTTCAGTGAATGGAATTAATACTCATGTTCAAGCATCATGGAATAAACATTAAATATAAAAAGATAAGGCAAAGTATGACCATAAATTCAGACCATGGATACTAGAATTTTTTAGTGGAAAGTTCCTTAGAGATCATCTGGTCAGTCCCCCTTCCTACAGCCAGAATGTCTTTATAAAAAGGCTTGGAACATTTACTGGTCATGAGAGAGCTTTTCTGGGGCAGACAGATAAAAGTGAAATATAATCATCGTAGTTCATCCATGTTTATTTTGTTTCTGGCAGCTTTCTTAATCTACCCGCAGTTAAGCATTAGTCCTAGTGCTTATAGAAACAAAAAGAATTTTTTTATGTTTCTTTGAGTAATAGAGATATGCTTTGAGCAGAAAAAGAACATACACAAATATGTTAGAAACATCTGTGAAGATCATTATAATTGCGAATAAGAAATATTAATAATCAGCTATAAAAGCAGCCATATCCTACTTAAGAAAATCTAATATATAACTGTTTAGAAGGTGACTGATAGATATGACTGATAGATATATTCAATTTAGAACAAGACTTCTGTTCAAATTGAGTTTCCCTAATGCATAGTTACTGAACTCTAGGTCTTTACCCTGAAGTTTCCAAGTAGGTTTTTCTGAGATATTTCTGCATCTCCACTGGCCCATATATGTTAAACATTGGTTGTGGGCTGAAAAATATGTCATTATATATAACTATAAGTCTACTGGTACATATATATAGACATAACAATAATCATATTAATAAATTATAAATTTATTTCTAAGTTTTCTAGATGTATAGTGGTATTGTGTTATTATGTTTTTTTCTCAAATGGTATAATCTAACAGTAAAACTGTCTTCATGTGGGGGAAGGAGATTATAACTACAGAGTCAGAAAACCCCTAGTGCATTGAGATTTTATCCACTTTACAGAGAGTTATTTTATGCATAGCTTTGTTTTTAGAATTAAATCTATTGTGAAAAGTGATTTTAATTTAGTTATAATGTGCAGGTATTTATTTTTTAAAGCTATGGCATATAAATTCACTTAAAGAATTATATGGAAAACTTTGAAATATGTTTTTTGACAGTATTTTTAAAGTAATACTGAAGGCTTCTGTCATTAGAAAGAATAGGCTTTTCCAGTTGGTATATTGACCATTTACTTAATATATATCCCTGTACTCTTAATTCAAATGAACTCAATTAAAGAAGAGATTCAAGTTAGCAATATTTTTTCCTCACAGTATTTACTTTGGATTTGGAAATATGTCCTGGAAATGGATACAATGGGTTGTATAGGTTGTATTGCTGATTATATCAGCAATATTGATGAACTATTTAATCATAGAAGAACTTGAGTATAATTACCAAATAATACTCCAAGTCTGAAAAATCCTAGGTGTATTGAGCACTATTCAGTAGTTCCTTCTTCCAGTTAGTCAAACTCAATGCATAATTTAATGTGAGATAATTGTATACTCAAAGTTATTGTGTTATTGCACGCACAAGTTAAACTATTTTATATACAATAAATTTTTTAACACTTTAGATACTGTGAGTCTAAGATGTAAATTTTATAATTTGTTCCTAGCCAAATGTCTAGACATGCTTTGAGTTTACTTTAAAGTAAATAAAATTAATTCTTAATTATAAGTGTGGATTGCTATTAGCTGTACTGAGAAAAAATAATTTAAGTTATACTCATAGTGATGTGAATTTAATTTAAGTCTAGCTCAGTAGTTTACAGATTGTTAATTTTCATAGCCCAGTGAAGTAGAAAAAATTGCACCATTCAGTAGGCATTGAAACAACATATAAACACATATAATACAGTGTACAAGATAAGTTTTATACTATCCCATCTCTTCATCCTGGAAGTATCAGGGGACGTTTCAAAAAGGTTCTGAGCCATGAAGATTGAGACCTCTGTTAGACCATGAACAGAAAAGAAGAGGCCATTCCAACTATAGGGAATAACATGTACCCTGATTCAGATTGATGAACAGACATAAAGCAAAGAAAAGGAGAAAAAAGGTTTACTATAAATGCAACTGGAAATATGAGTGAAGGCCAGATTGCAAGGGATCTAATTTGCTGAATTACAGAGTTTGAATTTATTTCCCTTGATTATGGGGAACCTAAACCAGAGCCACCATCATTTTTTATTTACACTGTGCACTAGCTCCTGGGCTTATTCTATTCTTGCCTTCTCCACAGTCGATTCTCTAAACAGTACCTAGAGTGATTTTCTAAAATGTACATCAGATATGTCACTCGCTGCACAGATTGAACTCTCCAGTAGAGTCTCATCAAATTCAGAATATATTAGAAATTTCTTAACAAGGCCCCATATATGTGGTGTCTGCCTGTCTCACGACCTCAGTGGTCACTCTCCACACTTTCCCCCTTCTTTACTGTGCTTCACGCACTGCCCCTGCTGTTCTTTGGATGTGCCAACTTCATCCTCACCCAGGACCCATGTCTGGATCTCTCTCCCCACAGATCTGTGCGTGGCACACTCCTATGTGCAGGTTTGCCCAGATTTCACCTCCACAGAGAGGGTCTTCTTACTTTGTTCTCTAAATAAGTCTACCTATCACCATATATCTCCATTTCTACTTCTAAATTTGTACATATTACTTATTAAATACATTATATTGTGTATTTAATTGAATATCATCTTTCTTCTCCAATAGAATATAAGCTGTACAAGAGCAGGAATTTTGCTTTGCTTGCTGCTGTAGTCCCAAGTGCCTAGAGCAGTGCCTGGCTCAAAGTCATTCTCAACATTTATTGAATAAATTATTAAAGAGGAGATTACAATCATAGAAGCAATGGGATGAGATGTATATTGAAAGACTCTGGCTGCTTACCTTTTCATTCTCACAACTTGGGCAATGAAATTCTAGCAAGTCCTGTTGATAATCTAAGTTGATATATCTTTTGCTTAAAAAGTTGCTTCCACTTTATTTTTTTATAGACATCTGAAACACTCAATACAAATTGAATGATTTTTAGCTATTAGCGAGTCCAGCCACCTTGCAGATAAGAAAACAAGGCCAAGAGTAGGCTAGTGACTTTATCATGAATCCATATTAAATAAGTACCTGGCTAGAATTAAAATGCTACACTCCACACTTTATAGTTCTTATCCTTTAATAAGTTTCTTTGCAACTTACTGAACATTTCCTAATTATTTCTTGCTAATACAGTTCCAAGCTTGGTATCTTTTTATCTTGTCATTTCCTCTGCTGTCCTTAAAATTCCAGTTTAAATCCCCATCAATTAAGTTTATTCATTTTTTAAAATTGTTGCTTGTGTTTACTCATTGTCTCGTTTATTCATTCATTACTCTTTCCCAGTCATGGTGGTAAACTGTAAAGACACAGGATGAACCAAAGAGGCAGAGGTCATGCTTGACCTCCGACCACTGGGATTGTTTTGTTCTTCTTGCCTGTGTATTGTCTTAGTTTGCTAGGGCTGTCATAACAAACTACCACAGATGGGGTGGCTTAAACAACAGAAATTTATTGTCTCACAGTTCTCAAGGCTAGAAGTCCAAAATAAAGGTGTCAGCAGGGTCAATTCCTTTTGAGGGCTTGAGGGAAGTATCTGTTCCAGGCCTCTGTCCTAGCTTCTGCTACCTCCTTAGCTTGTAGTTGGCCATCTTTTACCTGTAATATCTATCAAAGCACTATAGTATACGTTTTGTTTGTTCACAGGCAAACATGGACTTTTTGTTTGTTTGTTCTTTGCTCTTCTTTTTCCAGACCCCATCAGTCTGGTATCAAAACCAAACCTGAAAACTAAATTATATTTTTTACAACATTTATGTAACCAAACAGTTTTATCTTGCAGTTTACTTCCTCTTACAAATTTAAATGTTCAACTCTGAATAAAGATGAGAAAAAAATTACTACTGTTTCCTTAAGTCTTCCGGTTTGCACCACAGAATATTTCCAAGAGATACTTAACCAAAACAAAGTCAGAATTTATTCCTTTACATGGGGATAGGCTTGCAAGATAGATATGACTTGGTAATACTATATTTTCATCATGATTTAGCAAAAGCACAAGAGAAGTGTACTTTCTAATGAAGGGTAGTGTGAAACGTAGTATATGGACAGTGATTTTCTAAGTTTTGTCAGTAGAATACTTCTTCGGTTAAAATGTTTTATGGAAGCCAAAGACTTGAAAATGGGTAGAAACTGAGGTAGAATGACCCAGTATCTATTTGTGATAACTAAATGAAGTAACATTTATAATCTTCCCATCACCACATCTGGCAATTGCAGATATCCAGTAACATTGATTCCCTTTTTCTCAGGTTGACATTTGGCAATATCTGTTATTTCCTCAGCAGAAAGTTGCTAACTGTCATTAAAGAGCTTTACTTTATGTGTTGGTAGCAATAATTCTCAAATGTCCTAGTAACTGTGTACTTTTCATATTCTCTGGAGTATGTAATGTTGCTTCTCTAGAAAATTCAGATTCCTGTTCTCGGTAACTGTTTTTGAATTTACTCTTTAGGGTCACGAGGCCTTCCTTACCTGACCAATTTTAAATTAGGACTCTCTATTTCTATACCCTTCTTTATTTTTCTCCATCACCTCCACCTATCATCATCTGAGATATTATATCTATTTACTTGTTATTTTATTTATTGTCTTTCTTCTTCCACCAAAATTTATATGTGAGGAATTTTGTTTAATATGTTCACTGCTACATACCCAGTGCCCAGAAAGATGCCTGACTCATATTAACAGTAGGTTCTCTATAACAATAATTTAATTTGATTAATTAGTGAATGAATGGATCTCTTTATCCATCAAGTTGTCTTCAATTTTGGGGGATTCACAAATTCCTCACTCCCACCTAAAACTAAAAACAAAAACAAAGCAAAAACAAACAAAACCATATTCATCTTCCCACTATATTTTTTGTGTTGTTCAGTGTTACAGTTGTTCCCCTCCGCTTTCTCCTTTGTGTTTTCTTCCATTTCCTGCAAGGATGACACTATACTCTCTCACAATTTATTCCAACCTAGTATTTTTGTGTGTGTGTGTGGGTTTTCTCTAGCATTATGTCTATGAAGATTTCACAAACCAGAGCTCCCAGGTGTGTTCCTCGTGCCCTGTTTCTTTCTTCTATACAATGAGACTGATTTATGTCTCTACTCCAGACAATCAGCAACTTCAAGAAGGTTAATGTAGCACGTTCTACACAAAGCCAAGGGAGAAAGTAGCGTTATCCATTGGGAGAAATAGCAATGTAAATTCCAAGAACTTGTTTGGAGCTGGAGGGGACCTAATTCATTCCAAGATTTATCTGTCTTAAATTATAATATTGTTTTTTGGTGATTTTTCTAACAAAAATATTTATATATGTCTGAAATCACGTGTGTTGCCAGTGATACCATACATTAATTTTTGTGCTAAAAAAAGCTGTATTTAAAATGTTATCACTTTTATATAGCCTTAAACATACATACAGCTATTAGGTATTAATGCTGTTTTGTACCACTCTTAGACTTGTCTAATAATTTTAGAGATTTTTTAGTAACAGGCAAACTCCTTGTTAAAATCTTTTTGTTCTAGTGGTTAAGCCAGGATCCTATTGCAAAACAGATGGTATTCATGAGCTGATTTTTACAAGAATATGCTTTGCTTCACTGATTGTTGTTTTGATAGCTATTTTTAAGATTTTTGGAACCCTTTAATGTCTATTTCTGACAGTAATTTCCATAACCTAAATTGAGAAATTTTATTTCTGTCAATCCTTCCAGAGTATAAAAATTTAAGAAATAATGACTATGATGGCCAAATGTGATTTGAAGAATAATGTTTATTAGGGGTTATTTTTCATTACTCTCTTTGAAAAGCAACATAAGAAATCAGTCTACTGAAATTGACTTTGATGAAATTAATCTGTTTTATAATGGTGGTAATTATGTATGCCAGAAAAAAATATTCATATATTAAAGATTGGCTTTGCAATAATAAAATCCTCATCTTTCTATAGGTCTTACCTTCTTCATTACTAATATGGTTTTCTCATGATATTTCCTCTTTATGATGAAAATCTTGTATTTTAAAATCCAATTGTTTTAAAATTAAAATAGGAAGTACTATTTTAAAGTATGTTTCAAAATAAATGATAGTAAAATAATTTATGGTCATTAGTAATTGGGAGGATATGATAAAAAATTAATTAAAACAAATATATACATGTATACAAATGTGAATGAGTAAAAATCAGTTTTTAAGTTGAACTCATCAATTTAGTGTTCAGTAGTGAACATTACCATTTTATTATAATCAATATTTAAGGATTAATTTCAAAACAAATCTTTTCATACTGAAGGACAAAAAATCAGATCATTTGTGCTATCTTTTCCAGACATCCATATTTCAACATATACAAATTAACATGAATCTAGGAAGCAGCACCATATTCTCATTTTTCAGTAAAAGACCTCTGCCAAAAATGTAACACTGCATATTCTAACATGCCAGTTTAGCACAGGGGAGTTCTGACTTAATAGAGCATTGATTATTACTGATACAGTTTAAAACCATAGAGCATTAATCAATGTTAATTAGCTTCTTGTGCATTTTATCATATTAGTTTCTTAACAATTCACCACCCTTTCTATTTTGAACAGTTCTGTACATTGCAGTTGAGTACTATAGCTACATACATATTCTCCCAAATACATCTCTTCCAAAACATACACACACATATACTTTTGCATATCTGTTTATATTTCTACAAATTACTAATTATTTGAGATTCTATAATATGCTCCATTAGCTTTACTGAGACAAAATGAATAAACAACTAAAATGATTATAATATAAAAATTTGGAAAAGTTGGAGTAGATTTTGAGATATAAGATATATAGTGACATTCCAACTTATTCCAATACTTGTTTGAACATTTTATCATCATATTCTATCACAATATACATTTATGATGGGTATATGCATATATATACACAAAATATACATACATACAAATATACATAAAATACTTTTATAGCATCATATAATTAATAAAATATTTTCACACATAGGTGCTTGGTTGAGATCCAAACCACTTACTTTCTGTAGTCTTTACATTTATTTTATTTTATATTTTAAGGATAAGCAATCTGAAGTCCAGGTCAATGTTCTTTGCACACCTATACCTACCTACCCAACATTAATTTCATTTGCATTAAATGAGGCCCTACTATTTAACAGGCCTTGTTTTTTGGTTTTTTTTTTCTTATTTTGGTGGTACTGTTCTGTATTTTGAATTATGTGTAGAGTTTGAATTTGGAGAGTACTAGAGCAAGTGTGGTATGCTAAACTGAGTCTTAAATGAACTGACTAAATAATCTGAGGTTGTTTTTAGCCTGAAACTATAAACAGCAAAAAAAAAATTAATTTTAACTTCACCTTAAGAATACTTTTCAAAGGATTTAAATTAAAACAGTTGAAAAAATTTACCTTCATGATTGAAAACAATGTAAGAAATCATTAAGCTAGATTGAGAACTGCTATCTCAGTATTGTTCTGGCTGAAATTAAAAATAAGGGACACTTCTAATTGTATGAGATGGCAAATAAAAGCTTAGCCTGTGAAGAATAATTAATAGCTCTTTTGAGGGAATGAAAATTCCATAAAAATAGAAGATTTGAAGCTAACGGTGATTCCCTTGTCATTTCTTCCCCTCCTTCCTCCTTCCCAACTGAATGATTAAATATAAGTGTATGAAAAAAATGCAAATATTGTTTTGGCTCTCTGATAAACCATTTTAACTACTTGAATAAATCACTCAATAGTTTGGACCAAATTTTAATTTCTGGTCCATTAGGTAGTGTATTTTGACATGACAGGGACAAAGCAAGTACCCATTGTTTTTCTGATAAAACTCAGCCCTAATGACAGAGCTCAGTCTTCAGACATAGGGGCTACTTGTATGGTTTAGTCATTTACTTCTTTGAACTTCAAGCTGAAACCACTATTATTGCCAACTGTAAAAAGTTTTATAACACTTCATAAAAGAGTCAACATCACAACATTAATTTTTCCTTTTGATATGAATAAGTGTGCATGAATTTCTTCAGTGTGACGTAGGTATTAAAACGATAGAAAGTGCTCACAAAAACAACAATGGTATCATATTTAGAAAAAGTTTCTTTTCTGGTTTTTTCAGGCAGCTCTTCTGTTTATGGCAGTAGTCAATGCCTATAAATGCTCACTCAAATGCACAGCAACCAATAAGCTCAGGTTTCATTGATTATCCATTTGGAAAATTATCTAATCACCCATTTATTTGTACCTCTATTCTCATAGTATTGAATTGCAGAATTGAAAGGAAAAGTTAACCTCTTAAAATGGTATTTAGTAAAAATGTTGTCGTGAGCTTTATATTACAAGCGCATGAGCTTTGTCTTCTAGAGGACTGCATAAAATATTTCTTGTCACTTGTTTTATTGTAACTTACCATCCATTAATCAATTATGAATAATATTGTCTTCTAAAGAACCAAATGCTTCTGCAGTTTATATGGAATAAGGGCCATGGTCAAGTACTTTCCAAAAAATTTTATTTAATTTTAAGGGAGCTATTTAACACAGTTTAGATTTATGAAGAAGAAATAGTTCATTTACTGCAAAGATATGTAAATAAAAACATCTCTTAACTATTAATGTTTTAATGTCATGTTCCAAGGTTGTGTTCCAGGCTAAAGGATAATCAATCAATGAGAGAGAAACAAAAAAAAAAAATAGAGATTCTGGTGATTTTGTGGTTAGGCATTTCAAGAGTCTGAATATAAAATCTTTGTTATCTCAGGATAATTTAGTGAAGGCTTTGTGCCACTATTAAAATGGTCATTACATTTGCCATGGGTTTTGATAGGTAGTTACTGAATCATTCTTTACATTGGTCTGATGCTCTAGAAAGCAAGTCATATAGCAATCATAATTCTAATACCCTATGTCCAGAAATATAGCATAATTAGAGATTTACATTCTGAAGCACATAAAATAAAGTTAATTTTGTTCTGATGAGAATGTCAATAAGTAAATATTTTATAGAAGCTTTGGAATCACTACAACCTCTGTGTACTAATGATCTGTTCTCAAAATGGAATAATTCACTGGCAGGCAGTGCTGCAATATTCAGCATCTGGAGTACAAAGGAATGAACTCTAAAAAGAAAAAGGGAAATATGCATTTTACTTACGTTTATGTTTTAGCACAAGTTTTCATGTTAATTCCTGGAAACGTTTATTAACTTTTTATTCTACTTCAAATTGCCCACAAAAACCATTTAACACATTTTCTGATAAAGGAATGTGGTCATTATCTCATTGTAGCATGTTAGAACTGTAAACTATTTCGCTCAAGAAGAAGGAAACAGCATGAGAGAGTTCTACATAGCATCCACTCTCCTATTCCAGTAGCCCTGTGTAAAAGTTAAATGGTAGAGAAATAAGAAAATAAGAGCTGTGTTCATTTCCCAGTGATCTGATCTGTTATTTTTATCCTTATGTTATCATGTTTTCATAGTCTTTAAGTCAAATCCATGTTTTTAAATTACTTCATTGTTTCCCTTTACGCTCACTGGTCATCAGGCCTTCATTCAGCCTAGCTGAGGGCATATAGGCAAAAGCTGCTCCCAAAAAAAGTGATTTTAAATTTAGTAATAACTTGATGTTGGGAGATTAAAAGGAAGAGAAAAAGGAGGTCATCACTACCTAGGAAAATAATCAAGAAAATGTAATGTTGAATGAAGCAAAAAACTAGTTAAGAAATACATCTATATTCTCACATGGCAATGTGCCTTTCTAATGAAAATGCAAAATTTAGAAATATACTGTCTTCTAAAACGTTAGCATTAGCCATGCTTTATATTTTATGCCCTTGTAGTTAATAAATTTTTCACTTTACAACACTGAAATGTTGCAATGTAATATATCTTTAATTCTTTATCAAAATTATTCATTTCTGTATTGCTCAGGAATGGTGTAGTCCTATTCCAAATCTTTATAGTCCTTTGAAGAGAACAGCTCTTGTGTTTATATGAAAAGCTTGGCCCAGGGTGCTTTATATGGTTGCCAAAGCCATGGCTCTTAAAGATTCTATGACTGGCATTACCATCCAAAAAGACTTTAGGTATGTATATTCAAGGAGAAGATAACTTTGTTTGGGTGGGCTCTGTAACTCCAGAGACCCATTAGCAAAGTTCTCAGATTTGGAATCTAATGTGCAGCTACTTTCATATGATCTTAAAAAGGGAGACGTCTGTCATTTTTCAAATGTCTAATAGCAAGAAGAACAAAACACAACTGAATTTTTTGGTAAATTATCCAGCCACACCATGATATATCTTTCAACGTATGTAATACTGTATTAGTGGAACACAAAAGTAAAGTTTGTGTGGCATTGGTTAATTGCATGCAATTGAGTCTATTCTCCCCCTAAATAACAGAGTGGCTGAAATAGAACCTGATGATGGCTAAATTTGTTTTAGAAAAATGAAAAGGGATAGTAAAGCTTTATTTCTGCATTCTCAATTTTATGCCATTGGTCTGTATCTATCCTTATGCCAGTACTACACTGTTTTGATTACTATAGCTTTGTAGTAGTTGTAAAATAGGATATGAATCTTGTAACTTTGTTTTTCTTTTGCAATATTGCCTTGGCTATCTGGGGCTCACTACAATTTCATATGAATTTGAGAACCAGCTTTTCTATTTCTTCAAAAGAAGGTCATTGGAATTTTAATAGGAATTGCATTAAATCTGCAGGTCATTTTGGGTAGTATTGCCATCTTACCAATATTAAACCATCAAATCCATAAATATAGGATGTCTTTTTATCTGTTTATGTCTTCTTTAATTTCTTTCAGCAAAGTTTTATAATTTTCAGTGTACAAATGTTTCACCTCCTTGGTGAAATGTATTTCTAGTAGGTATTTTAATCTTTGAACACTAGTGTTAAATGTTTGGTGGAATTCACCAGCAAAGCTATTTGATCCTAGGATGTTTTTTGTTGTTTTGAGGAGGTTTTTTATTATTTATTCAATCTCTTTGCTTATTATACCTCTATTCATATTTTCCATTTCTTCTTGAGTCAGTTTTAGTAATTTGCATGTTTCTGGGAATTTGTCCAGTTTTATTTCTTCTAGGTTATTTAATTTGTTGACATACAATTATTCATAACCTTCACTTATAATTCCTTTTATTTTTCTAAATTCACTAGTAATATCTCCAGCCTCATTTCTGATTTTATTTATTTATGTCCTTCTTTCTTTTTTCTTAATCAGTCTACCTAAAAGTTTGTCAACTGTCTTTATCTTTTGAAAGAACCAACTTTGATGTTATTGATTGTTTTCTTTTCTATTCTCTACTTAATTTATGTCCACTCTAACATTTATTTTTTTCTTCTTTTCTTCTGCTAGATATGAGTTTAGTTTCCTCTTCTTTTTTGAGTTCCTTAGGTATTAAATTAGATTATTGAATTGAGGGCTTTCTTCTTTTTTAATGCATGCCTTATCCTTATAAATTTTCCTCTAAGCAGTGCTTTCAATGCATCCCGTAAATTTGAGTATATTGTGTTGTTATTTTCATTCATCTTACAGTATTTTTAAATTTCCCTAGTGATTTCCTCTTTGATCCATTGGTAATCTAAAAGTGTGTTTTTAGTTTCCACATATTTGTGAATTTTCCAGTTTTCCTTCATTTATTGATTTTCTAGCTTCATTCCATTTGTGGCCAGAGAAGATATTTTATATGATTTCAGTCTTTTAAAATTTGTTGAAACTTGTTTTGTGGCCTAACATATGGTCTATCTAGAGAATATTCCAAGGGCACTTGAAAAGAATGTGTATTCTGCTATTGTTGAGTGTTCTATATATGTCTGTTAGGTCTACTGTTTATAGTGTTATTCAAGGTCTCCATTTTCTAATTGATCTTGTGTTTAAATGTCATATACAAGTTAGAGAGTGGAAGATTGTAGGAGAGTAAGCAAAAACACCACAATGCTTTCTTACTGGACATTAGCAGCCTCTTTCTCCATTAAACACTTTCCTATTTGCTGTTTTCGATTGAACTCCAATGTTCCAAAAAAAGTCAATCCATTAGTTTGTGCCAGCTTACTTATTGCTTTAGTGGAGATACTGATTCTTGGAGTTCCTAACTCTGCCATTTCTATGTCATTCCAGTCATGGTGTAGAAATTTAACTTATAATCTGTTCCATCTTAATTGAAATAAAGTTTTACTTTTGGCATAAAGGTAATAAAAATAATGTATAGCTTACCCATTTCACTTTAGTTTCATGTAAAGAAGTAGCTAAGTCTATTAAACTTATCTTTGTAGACATAGACTTTTCTTTAACATTAAACAAAAGTGCAAACTATATGTTGTAGAGCTTTCTTGTTTATTTTTGTGAAAGGCAACATATATTTATATAACTGCATTTTATTCTTACAGTAATGGGAATTATAATATTAACAGCTATCATTTATTGGGTGTTTTCTATATCCATGCAAACTACTAGATACTTGAAAGAACTAAGCTTACTTTCTATTTGCAGCAAACCAATTAGCTATAGGTGGTATTTGATCTTCAATTTAGAGTCAAAAACTGAGGAGAAGAAAGATTAAATTTTTAAGGCCATGCTGAACAAGTAAGTTGCAAAGACATGAATAAACTGGTTATTTCTGAGTTCAAATCCTAAATTATTTTCAGTGTACCAGGCTGCTTGCTTCCTGGTCATTCTATGCATGTCTTATCTAAATTTTTCCCAATGAATCATTATTAGATTAGATGGTGAAGTCCAAAGATTTTTATTATTTTAGGAAAGGCATTTAGCTTATGAATTTCTGAACCCTTCATGCTAACATATCATAATTTTCATTGAGTTTTCATATGCATATTTGGTAACATAATATGCATATTAAAATGTTTGTCATCAAAGGGAATTGTGAGTGCTATTGCTAGGGAATTATTGCAGTTGTTTTTAAGAAATGTATATTATAATAACAATTAGTCATTTATAATAATATCTACCATTTATTGTGTGCTTGCCATGGACCAGTAGTATTTTTATATAGGTGCTAATATATAGAAAAATATTTTATCCATTGAAAATAATTGCTGTTTATATTTAGAAATATATCTATATCTATATCTATATATCTATCTATTTCTCTTAGAGCAAAAACAGATAGATATAGGTAGATATAAATTTAGAGATCATGAATTTGTAGACAACATACCATATAAATTTTTTTCCAAACATGTTCTGAAATTGTTTGAAGCTTTAAAGCTGTCATACTGTGGAATAGAAAAGTAGGTGAAATCTCAAAAGATTTCAGTTTCATACTAGTACATATACTTGTTAAGTAGTACACAAGTTTAAGAAAGCAATCATTATATTTTTTATCTTATAATATGTGAAAATAAACATTTTTAAACTGAAGATATATATTACCACCAAATCAAATCTATGTTACAATTGTCATCATGACATTTTGGTTGCCAGTTTACACAGATAAATGTTTAGATTATTTGAGATACAAAAGTATAACTATGTAGATGGTCCATATACAACTTAATTTAATTAATATGCAAGAATTAGTTTTGTTTAGAATATTTATCTTGCTGAATGCACATAATTTGCCTTGATCCTTTTTCTAGGATTTTAAGAAAAACAGCTGCAACTAAAGAAATTTTAATCATTAGGTAACTAAGTAAATATCATTAGCTACCTTTGGGAGTATTAGGGGATTTCTTCTTGATGCCTTTGAGTGACCACCATAAATAGGTCATCTCTGTCAAGTACATTCTGAATAATTTTGTCCACTAAAATCATTAATGATAGTTGTTTGTAGAAGCCATATTTTAATATTATTTCATATGCAAAGACAACTCAAAGCATTAATAATAGCAAATTTCTAAAAAAAAGTCACTTCATTTGCAAGTGAGGTGAACATGTGTAATTATTTCAGAGGGGTATTGGGCCAAACCTCCCAAATATTAATTCCACCATGTGACATTCTATCATTAGAAATTTATTTTTCTGAGTAATAAAGAAACCCACCTACAAAGCAACCTATTAAAGTTTACATATTCTTAAGAGGGATCTAATTTTCAATTTTCATGTGGAAAAATTTGCTCATTATTAGAAAGAAGAATCAGAGAGATCAAGGTGGACCATTTGCCTTGGCCTTAGTTTGACAAAAAGCCTCAGAATTTAGACTTATGATATCATCTTCAATTACAAGTCTTTATTTATTTGTATTTGTGCATATTTGAAAGTATAACTGTTCGATGTCAACATTTAAAATATATCACAGTTTTGTAACCTTATGGGAGCATTTCTTCATTTCTTATATATCAGGAATATCCAAAAAATGGAAATAGTCTGGGCCTCTCTTAACGCCAGTAAGCCCTTCATTTGCTGATTTAGCCATGCATGTAAGGGGAGGCTGTGAGGCTGGAGACAGTTCGGGAAATGGGAAGGCCTAGAAAACACATTTTGCCCAGAGCGAGTTGTTTTCTCAAATGCTTATTCTTTCTGAAAGTAGCCAGTATGAGGAACATTTCAAATAATTTTCACTAAAAAATCTAACCTTTTATGAAATCGAAAACCTCAGGATACATTTCAAAAGATAAAAGTGTTAAGGTTTCAACTAAAATCTTGAATTACTATGAAGACAAGGAAGTGTTCCCTTGCTGTTTGGTTAACAACCTAATAAATCATCCTCATTTCTTGGAAGCAGCTCAAAGATTGGTCCAATCTTACCCAATAAGAGCTGTCAGCCAGGGAAGAAGGCTGAGGCAATAATCCAGAGAGGGTCCTGCTCACTCCACAGTGAGTCACTTATGGGTCTTGAATTAGGGCTTTACAACAGAAAATAACCTAAAAACGCAAGGTGAAACAAAATATTGAAAAGTCTACCCATGCAACAGCCTCTCCAGGGAGAACTTGTTAGCACAGATCGACTGTCTGTCAAAAGAATGTGAGACCAAATCATCAGCAAGATAAACAGACATATGCAGAAGTGCAAGGATGTGGAAAAAGTCAGGGAGCATATTATTTACCTATTGCTACGTAGCAAACTACCTCAAAACTTATTTTTAAAAATAAAAATATAAAGGAAAGAATAAAGAACTCAAGGATTTTTTTTGCTCTCCAAGAATACATTTGCCCTAAGAGTATAATCCAGCATGTTTCATCTATAAGCATGCTTGTCGTGTGACTCCACTTTTGTGATATCTCACCATCAAAATTCCTGCCAGATCCTGAGCAACTTCAACATCTGTGAGGATGCTGATTTAGCACCTAGTTTCTCTGTTCTTTCACCTTCTTAAATTCCATCTGCAGTGATCATGCTCCTCCCTCCTTTTGTCCATCAAGTACTCTCAGACCTGAAATTACCTGAAAATTATCTAACTCAGAAATCTTACATATCACTAACATGTAAAGAGCTTATGTCTAAGAGCTTGCTCACTTAAGTACCTCCATCATATTTGTTCTTCATGTTCACCCTTATTCTAGTCCATTGGAACTTCTGCTTTGTCTCTGTTTATCAACCTTCCTGCCTCTACCACTCTCATAATCCAAGTTTTACCACATCAACAACCCTTTTGCCATTACTCCAATCTATATCACAGTCCAAGAAAAGAATTTACCCTGAATGAATCCAAATATATGCCTCTTCATTATCTACCTCTGGCCTATTGAGCACCTTCAGAGGAAGACACACCAGTGGGAATATTGAATAAAAGTTCAAAGTCACCAACCTCAATCAGACTCCCCAATTGCCAAACACTCCTACAAAGTTTAACTACTCTAGTTCCTTTCTCATTTTCTACTCTCCTCAAATCCCTGATAATTGCTACCTTGATCACAGTGGATAATATTACTTCTTACATCACAGTGAAGACAAAAGCCACCTGAAATTTTAGCTACCAAATATGTCATCATCTTACATCCTCTCAAGGAGTCCTCTTTGACTCTGCTCTCTATCGTATACTTCACATGTAATCAGTCATAAAATACAATTTATGTTATGCTGTAGACTGCTTCTACATAGCTCCCAATCAACATTACATCCTAGTATTTATGTCCTTGTGGAATCCCTTCTCCTTGAATGTGGGCTGGACTTGACGACTGCTTCTAATGAGTAGAATATGAACAAAATGATGGGATGTCAATTCTAAGATTAGTAGTTACAAAAGACTATTGCTCCCATCTTGCTTGTACTCTCTTTCTCTGGCTCATCTTGCTTGCTTTGATAAACAAGCCCCCATATTTGGAGCAGCTCTGCAGAGGTCCCCATGGAAGGTAACAAGAGAGGTCAACAAGGAACTGAAGCCCTGAGTACAACAGCACTCCAGGAGCTGAATCCTGCCAACAACCACATGAGTGAGCTTAGAAGTAGAGCCTTCCCCACTTACGACCTCAGATGATACCACAGCCTTGGATGGCAACTTTATCGCAGGCTTGTGAGAAACCCTGAGCAAGAGAACACAGCTAAGCCATGCCTGGATTGCTGACCCACAGAAAATGCAAGATACCAAATATTGTTTCTTTTAAGCCCCTAAATTTTGAGGCAATTTGTTACACCTCAGACTATGTTTTATAACTAACACAGTCTTCCATCCAAAATGCTCTATTTAAGAACATGATTCTAGAAATGCTTCAGTTCGAATCTCTTCATGCTGTCAATTCAAATCCTCTGTGCCATATACCAGCAGTGTGAACTTGAGGAATTTGCTTAACCTTGCTGTGCCTAAATTTCCTCATTTATAAAGTGGGGATAATAATAGTGCCTCATAAGGTTATTATAAGTTGAAATGAGGTAATAACAAACAAATAAATCCTGGAATCCTTAATTTTCTATGTCTTAGCTCTAATACCCCCTACTACCACTGTGTTTTCAAAAGTGCATTGTCTTTTTCCTCCTGGACCATTAAAACCGCTCTTAATTTGTTTTTCCACTTTTATTTTTATTCCCATCCTGTTCATTCTGCACTTCAGCAAGATGTATCTTTTCATATGTCAATTTTATTGATCCAGTTATTCCCCTTCAATAACTTCCTGGTGAAATTATGTTGAATTTACAAGTTATCAATATGGCTTATAGGATCTACCCACCTTTCTTGATCTATCCCATACCATCCTCCACCTTGCTCTGTGCTCCAGCCAGGTTTAAATTACTGAATATTCTACATCCTCACCTGGCTCTGGACCTGTAGTATGTAGTACCCCCTCTCCTAGTCCTATTTTATAATATTTAGCATGTTTGTAATTAATACTTTATAATTTAATGTCTGTGTTTCTTTCTCATGAGAAAAGGGAATTGTTCCCTACTTTTTTCCTAAAGTCAAAAACAATGCTTGATTCACATTAGTAGAAGGAATGATATCATGAACTACTGCAAAGACTTGGCTTCAGAGGCAGGAATGTAAAGAAAGATGTAGGTAAGTGGTTAGAAATAATTTGGAACTAACAAGGAGGTCTTTAAATTCTACAAAAGCAAGATACATAAGAATAATTTTAATGTATATCGTCCAATAAAATACAAATCTTGAGTCATAAAATATATGTTGCCTATCAATAACAGACATGTTTGTATAACAAAAATATGGCTAGTTACATTGTAACATATAAATATATATAAATATATATGTATACAAATAAATAATACATAATTAGAGAATAAAGTTATTTTTAAAAACCTAGCATTTCAAAAGTAAAATAGTAATCTCCCAATTTCTATATCCAATACTGCTGTGTTGGCCTTAATTTTAGTAACTTCTCTGTAACATCCAAAACTGTCCTTCTTGCTTCCCTTTCAGACACTGAATTTTTCTTCATCCTTCCCTTTCTGTTTAACTGTGCTTGCTCTTTTTGTTCTATCTCATTACCCTAAATGTTCCATATGATTTTGATTTTTGCTATCTTCCCTTCTACCCTAAGAACCTAGTAGAGTGTCTGTATTCATGTGGGGAACACAACAAAGATGTTACATAAGGGAGTACATTACTAAGATCTTAATATTGAAACTTTGTCGGTCAGTGTGATTGTAAAAGGAGCCAAAAGATTTTTGAAACATTCTTTGATTTTAAGTATCATGCAATAGAAAGCACATAACCTAGTAACTATAGTTCCAAAAAGGTATTACCTTGGTATATTTGGGAAACAAATTAGACTGAAAGTCAGAGACCAGGGTTATAATTTTTTAGGGAAGAAATTATCTGCCACAGAAATCAAAGTTTATGTATTCAACTGTAACCTCTTTGGACATTTATTTGTAGTAAATTTCATGCTATTTGTAATAGTAAAACTCAGCCAAATGTATCTCCTGATAAATACATATTATTGTGTCATAGCGTCTTTAGTGACTCTTCTTGCTAACATGATAAAGTCTAAAATGTGCATGGTATTCAAGGCATGGTCTGATACATCACTCTCTAGCTTCACCTCCTGATGCTGTTTCTCCCTCCCTCTCTACATGCTTCTACACTGGGCAGTAGGCATTGTAGGTCCTGGGACATAAGTGTGTTTGTGTTTTCATTCCTTTGCTCATGTGTTCTGCTGCCAGAAAATCTCTCCCCTGTAGACCTTGTAGTTTTCCTCTTACCATTTAGAGCTACCACTCAGGCTGCTTTCTTATATGCTTCATGTTCACCAGCTCCACCTGAGATACAAACACCTTCCTCTACACTCTTTAAGAACCACATATAAGCTTTATTATGAAATTTATCATGGCAAATTACAGTTCAGTTCTTGGTGAAACTTATCTACAATTTTTCTAAGCTCTGAAAGCTACATGAAAACAGAAACAATACCAGGGTCATTCATCTTTATGTCACAATGGCCTAGCCCAGAACATGGCACCAAATTAAGATTTAGTAAATATTGGATGGATAGATGGATAGACAGAAAGACAAACAGTTGGATTTCACCAATTCCAAATACTTAGAGTATACATTTAATGTTAGATTCCTCCACAATTATTCCAGCTCATTTTGTAAAATAATAGTAGTTACTTTGAACATATCTTCTAGAAATTTAGGAAATATACCTTATGTTTAGAGAACAAGGATCGATAGTTTGAAAAATATCAGATGAGTGTGTCAAGAAAATTGAAAATAAATTTTATATTGATAATTTAGTTTGTTTACTTTCTTCTCATAGTTATGATTTGCTTCGTCTGAGCCTTTAAATGTAGCAGATTTAATATATCAGATAAGAACACATTGTTTTAACACATGTTCATTATTTATCATATATGCTAATGTAGAAGTTTGCATTGTAGTTTATTTTGATTTTTTAAAATTTAAAAAAAATAAATTACATGGTGCTTAAAGTTGAGCATTAGCATTAGACAAACATGGGTTAAGCCCCCCTCTGCCACTTATTAATGATACAAGCTTGGCCAAGTTATATAATGTCTCTAACGTCATAAATATCTGAAACCTGGAATTACTAATAGTCCCTTTCTAATACAATTGTGTCAGAGATTTAATAAGATATTATATACAAAGCTCTTAATAATGCTCAAAATTTAGTAAGCTTTGATATATTTTAAATCTTAATCTTTTAGTTATTACTGTTGAAATAATGTATTATCCCTGGTTAAATAATATAATTATATAAAGCCTTTTTCGGTTTTCTCTTCTCTCTTGTATGTCCTGTCACTCTCTCCAACTTTGCTCTTGACCCTCAGATTATATTTTACTTACCCTTTTTTCCCTAAAGAATACTCTTTCTCAGAACACTCACCCCCAGACCACTACCTTGTCTCTTTTAGTTACCAAGCTGTGAAGAAATCATCCTCACAGATTTTTACTTTCTCTCCTATAATTTATTCTTTAACCTAGTATAATTTCTCTGCAGAAATTACTTTTCCTAGGGTCACCATTGACTTTCTAAATGATGACTAAAAGATGCGTCTAAATCTGCCTCTTTATGACACCTGTACAGGATGTGGCATGGATAAGCAATTGCGTCTTGATTTTGCCACCTGTGCTTCCACTAGCCTTTGATGGCTCCATTTCAGAATTATCTCGCTTTTGTTCTTAATGCCCATTTCTAAAATATTCCTGTTTCGTGTCCAATTAATTGCATTACACCATTTTTAACTATTTTCATTTATTTTTATTTCTCTAAGCAGTTTCTTAACTGACTTATGTACTTTTCCTACATAAGTAGGAAACTCCTCAAGTTTGGAATGAGTGGGCATTGTTATATAAGTAAATAAAATATTATCTACAAATTGACCTAAATTACTGACAAAAATCTAATACGTTTTATTTGTTACATTAACCCTTTTAAAAGTGTGTTTCCATTTAGCAGTGATTTTAGTTAGCAAACATGTTATTCTTTTGTTTAAACATTTACTTAAGGTAAATATAGCAAACATATGAGTGTCTATGCTAATCACAATACTACGTGACATTGATTTAAAAATATTGGAAACTGTGTATATTATTCAACAATTCTATTCTAAATTACAAATTTTGTCTTTAGAAAAAAGATTAGTCAGCATGGCTTTCCTCTACCCACCCATAAATAAATAATATGCTAATTGAAATAACTAGCCCTTGCATATAAGGACTGTTTTCACACACATATTAATAGTTAATGAGTAAACAAAGTTTAAATGAGTGAGACTCAAATTTAATTAATGATTTTTTTTAGGGTTGAAAAGTAAATTTAAATCACCCCTCCCCTTTTTTAAAGGTAAAAGCAAACAAACTACAGCATTCTCTTTACCATAAAACTTAGTCTTCATTTTTTGAAACTTTGTATATTCTAATTAAAATTATAGTATGCACTTGAACACCGGTATAAAATACTTACAATTACATATGTTGAAAAATATATTTATGTAAGGGAAAGCTATTAATATAAATATATGCTAAAGACATATTAATTGGTACATATAAAGATGCAGTGCAGGAAAGAACAAGTAGGGAGATTGCAAACAATTTTGGTATATTGTGAGATTTAAAAGACCATGATGAAGAGAAAGAATAAACAAGTTGGGTAGGTGAGTTTTTACCAGATCCTTGAAATGGCAAAACAATTTGGATGCGAAATAATCATCAGTAGAGAAATCTGGAGAAATAAGGAAAGGGTTGACATGCCGATTGTGGTCTCTCAGAGATGGCTGAGAGTAAGGACGCACTCTAGAAAGCTGTTTTCATTTTCCAATTATGAACTAAGACTCTAGACAGAGAAAGACTGAAAATTTAAAAGCATGAGTGCATACATAGATTGCTCTAGAAAAGAGCAAGCACCTCTTGTGACAGATAGAGTGATAATTAACAGATTGATAAAAAGAATGGTGGTTATCTCATAAGAGGAAGAATTAGCCAGGATCATATGTGTGATAACTTGTTCATACCTATACTTATGATATAAATATTTAAAATGATAGATGAAAACCTCAAAGGCAATGTACCTTTCGTCCTAGTTCTCTTATGGTCCTAGATCAGGCCACTTAACAATACCAAGCTTCAGGAAGAATTCATCTTTCACTCAAGCATTCTAAGGGAAACACTACTCTGAGGAGATTTTTTATAGAATATGAATATTCCTCTTAAACTCTACACATGTCTGTGACAATTGAATAATGCAGTTTCCAGTCAGGAAAAAAGGAAAACAGAATCCTTCACATTGTGGCCATTGTAGCGAACTATTTCCAAGAATCATATGAACAGAATGTACTTTGTCCATTCGTTGTAGTATAGCCAGCTGATTTAATAGGAAGAAAGGAAGGGAGGGAGAAATATGTACACATACACACATACATACATCAAAAATGTTCACCTTAAAAAACTTCAAAGAGGGCTTTCTAAAATACTTTTTACAGATTTTAGGAAAGAATAGAAATTAATCTCTTTGGGACTTTCCAGAAAATATAAGGCAATAAATGTCACACAGACTGGCATCTCTAATGCTTCTGTCCAGTGAGGTAGAAACTAGTTTTCTGCTTGACTGCTCAGCCCAAGAGCAATGACTTTCAGCAAGAAAACAAAACGAACTGGGACAAGAGATGCATTAAGGAAAAGCTTAAAGATGTCTGATGAAACATTGAGTGCTATTTTCACAATATTAATTGGAGAATATGTTGTCTATACTACTATATTTTGAGAAATAACTTGTAAGTGTGCCACTTTCAAGTACATTCTATTACTTTGTTTTTATTCTCTTATTAATAGGGTCCTGTAAGTTGGTTTCTCACATTTTTCTTGCCACTAGAATCTTACAATTAGAGACAAGTTACTTTTTAAAAAGAATTTAAATTACATTCACAAATGGTAAATTCTCTTCCATTGCAGTGGAGATTCAAGACAGTTTATTGATAAAGATGTCTATAATTTTTCAATAATTCAAAGATATAGTGATGATGATACTGCTTATCTACTATTTTGATCCATGGAAACAGTTATTAAACTATTCCACAGTACTCTAGTTGAAGAAGTTTTATGACTTCATTTTATGTATGAAAGACACCATGCCCTATCACAGTGCATAATGGATTTTAAATGTTTTATCAATATTGAAAGTATTTTTTCATGAGTGGTATCATTTAGAATTTACTTTTCCACAGATCACTCCTTTGTTATCTATTATAATTCTTATATGTCTTAAAGCAATAGAAATTCTTGAGCCTTTCCACAGAACATGGAGGTTTTATCTCCATGGGAGTGGCAGTGGAGGATAGAGGGATGGTGATAAATAATGGGTCATTTTGGTAACATGTTATTTATTAATGACATAGTGCATGGGATAGATATTTATTTCTGTATCTATCTGCTATTTTGACTGAAAACTGGAAACTGCTGCTGTTTGGGTAGAGGTAGGAACCCCCTGAAGATGTATTGATGTTTTCATTGACATTTCAGAGAGTGAAACTCTGCTTCCAGTCAATTTAAAAGGAAGGATGTGTAAAGGCATGTTTTCTAATTTTCAGCCTTATGCTTGCCTTAAGCTTCATCATTCTCTTCCACCCTAACTTCCCAAAGTTAAAGGAATATGCTGACCTATGTTTATATATTTCAAAGAACTATTAATATCTTGTTTGGAGGGGGAAAAACCTGCATATTTCACCTCCCTTCCCAATGTTTAAAAGGCAGAGCTCTTTTAGATGATCTTTATACCCTAAGAATGAATGGTCAGGAACAGGGGCAAAAGAAAATAAAGTCAGGGAATAGTATAGTGTGTATGTAGTATGTATCAGTATTCTTCTTCTTACCAAGATAAAAGAAAAAAAGACTTACTCTCATATTCAATGTAAATTCAGTACCTGGATCAGGAAAGTTCAAATAGGATGGGGCAAATGATCCTCAAAGCAATTTCTACTCTCAAATTCTATGTATTTTATTGCACAATTAAAGGGTACAGACCTTGTCTTATTCATCATTATAATAAACATAGTAACAGGCAACTTTTAACAAAGTGCCAACATTTACATAATTTTTCAGCCAGACTGGCAGTTGTTACACACTAACTTTTCTATAGTTATTGCAGTTATGGAAAATTTCTCAAGGTTTTTGTGAGGTTAGGCTAGAAAGATTAATCTTCTGCACTAAGTGGGCTCATTCTCATAATTATAGACAACTGTTTTTTTTCCCCCTGTTCTCTAATAAAACTATATTATAAAAAAACCTGGTTGAATATCTTTTGAATATTAGTTCATGTTAATCTAACAGGTAAGAAGTATCCTGTATAATAAAGGGATTAATTTTAGGATCATAAAATTTTATAACAAGGCAAAATATTTGGGTACATTCCTATCCTTATTAATTTATCAGATCATTACCGTTCCCTAGAATGTATCTTTTTACTTTACCCTTTATCCCACCCAGTTCTCTTTTCAAGGCACCATTCAATTCCCCCAGTTACTCTAAGAAGTCTGGCTTTTCCCATTCAGACTAAAGCACTATAACATACAAATAGTAGTATTCTCTTTGTCAATAGATACTTTAGACAGCAATAGATCGAGATCTCTTCCTGAAGACGTTATCTAGAATATCCCCAACATCAGTGGCTTTCAACTAGGAACTATTTTTCCCCCCAGGAGACATTTGGCAATGCATAGTGACATTTTTGATCGACATGGTATGCTGATAGTATCTAGTGGGTAGAGGTCAGAGGTGCAACTAAACATCCTTCAGTGCACAGAATAGGCCCCCACAACATAGAATCATCTGGTCCAAAATGTCATTAGTGTCAAGGGTGAGAAACGTTGATTAGTTGATTAATTACCTGCATTGATGCTGGGCCATGGATAGCCATGGTCTGGATGTGGTTCCCTGACAAATTATGTTACCATTTTCCATTCTTATGGCCAAAACTGTGTTGGTGACTATTATGGAAAAACATTAAATGTTCTGCTGAAGCACTGCTAGATTATATCTATTGCTTCTCTTTTATCTATGTGGACTGACACATTATCATTAAAGGAAATTAAATTGGGCTGTCACAATTTTCTCTTTGACAAAGCCACACTGATTGCTACCCAGTACACTGCACTGCAAGTCATTGCCAATGATTGCACATTTACGGTTTGATGGTTTGCCCTGGTATTTCATATGGTATTGGAGTTAATTTGACCAGTATATAATAACCAGGGTTGCCTTTTCCATCTGTAAAGGAAGAAAATGAATGAATTGAGATTTTAATATAGATATAGATTTCAAGGTTTTGTTTTGTTTTTTCTATACATTTTATTTGCTCTTCCATTTTTCCTCTATTTAGAACATTTTCTGGATGTATTAATATTTTCGCCTCCCAGGTATATGCATCACTAGCCCCAAATTAAACCAGATTATCTTTGATATTTCTTTGAAAATTTACATTTTCTACTGTTCCCTCCATTTAGAAAATATTCTCCTGTTTAAAGCCCATCCATTCTTTAAGACATAGGCTTCCTGTTATGTCTTAATTCATCCTTCCTTCCCCAAGCTGAAAGTAAACTCTTTTTATCTGTGACCCCATACACTGTATTTATATACTCTTCAAACTCACCTTCTACCATGTTATATGGGTAACCTTTTAAGAGGTTATATATCAAAATTTGTTTATTAATACATTTTTATGGAATTACACTGTTTGAAAAAAAATACACATCTCCAGCATCTAAAAGTAAAGGGCCTTCATACAGATCTTTCCTGTTTAACTGAAAGAACAAATCTAAAATCCAAGATGTTATCATGATGAATAATTATTTCTGACAGCAGATATGGCTTTCTATATTTATAAAATAAAAAATACATTCCTATGTCATTCTAACAGTAGAGTGGTTTAGAAATATGTCTTTGATATTGACACCAAGAATGACTTAGCAAAAGACCGAAGTAGTTTCTGTATACAATAATTTCCAAAAAAAATTTCCAATTTATGAGTTCTTTGTGGGCAAGGTATAGATTTGTTGCATTTCATGCCTCTTAGTTCTGTTCCTTAAGCATCTAGAAACGATGTATTTTAGAATTATACTTAGCAACTATTTGAATAAATAAATTGAATTTTGCCATATTTGTTATATATAATAATTGATAAATAATTTTGGTATAGCACCTATGACTTTAAAAAATAGTCCCTATGTATTTTTAACTTGTTCAACTTTTTGGAAAAAAAAGATATCCTTTTCTCATCCTTAGATTGAGTTTAGAATATTTTGACAATGAGATAATGCATATACATATATTTAGAGTATTTAGGATAGTGTGTCCATATACCTTACCTATTATTTTCACTTATATTCCTGACACGTCAGAACAAACAAAAATTCCTTTCCTTTGCCATATATAAATGGTATAAATTGCATGATATAACTGAAATCCCCTGAGAAAAATGTTATTTAATATAACTTTGTGGGTTTTTTTTTAATTTAAAATAACTTTGGACAGCAAAACTTTTCCTGAAGGTTATTTGCTTGTTATTCCAATTACCTCCTTATTACCTCTTTGGTATTGCAATCTATAATTAGCTATTTCTCCAGTCCCACTTAAAACTCCATTCTATTGTTAGGATTTTTTGTTCCTTTCCCTTTGTCTGCTGTTTGCACAGTTATTTTAAAATATTTTAAATTTATATGTCCAGTATATTTAGTACAATATTTTTTTCAGATTAAGGGCACTAGATCTATCTGAAAACAACTTTTACCAACCTGGTCAACAGGGAAAACCTTATTAAACACCAAGTTTTTTTTCTAGACTGTTGGTGTTGTCACCTGTAATCATGCCTTCTAGCTACATCACCTTAAATCATGATAAATGTTCTTTTATACAACTCTTGATCTTGATCTTTTCTAAGTAAATTATATTGCTTTGTTTTTCTCTGTTTTGGAGTTCTGAACTCTTGTTTTCTATTATATTGATTTAATGAGAATTAATACCCAGTTTGGAATTTTTTTATGGTCTTGAAAGTCAGTTCTTTTTAAATTATAAGTTGGCGAGACATCACTTCAAATTCTCCATTATATTTCTGTCTGTCTTTTTAAGCAATATTATTAATCAATACTAAAACAAAGTATACCCTACACATGCACACACTTAAATTTAAATCTATGAATTTTTAATAGTTTTACAGTTTGCTTCTTCTGTGTATAAATGTGCCTAGCAAAGTGCTTTGAACAGAGGAGGCATTTAATAAATATCTGTCCAAGTGAATTGAATAGCTATGTATTTTAGGAACAATAGAAAAGAAAATAGTATACTGTGGAGGAAAATGCATGAATGGTCATATTTAAGATTTAACCAAAGAATATGACAAAGCCTAATAAAGAACTGAAGTTTGTCTGTAGGGCTCTTGTATTCTTCTTCCCACATCCTCCCTCATTAAAACCTATTGATTTTTTGCTTCTCTCAAGTAGCCATTAACGCTATGTGTGACTCTGTAGTGGCTTTTCAGTGGGCACACCACATATGCTAGAAAACTCTTTTTTAGAAAAGAAATTTTGAACTGTCAATGCAGCCAAAACCTTGGTTTCTTTGGCCTCAACAACGTTTTGAAGCCATTTAAAACTGAGACTACAATTTTCAAATCTGGATTTTTCTACTTTTGAACAAAATAGAAGCTCTCACAATTCCGGGCCTCTATTTCTTCAAGACCATAATCATCTGGAGTCAGCCTTGACAGATGGGATTTAAACTCAGCTCAACACATCCACCTCCATTTTCTTAATCTTGTACTAAGCTGCCTCACCCGTGTTGCCTTCTGTCTCCTGTAGGCTTTTGCGTTTATGACCTCTGCTGTAGTCAAGATAATTCTCCATTTTCATTCCCAATAGAACTTCCCTGACGTGACTCATACTTTATTCTAATGTTTTTTGTATTTTTAATTATTATGAATGCATAATAATTGTACATATTTATGGAATACATGTGATATTTTGATACAAGCATACAATGTGTAATGATCAAATCAGGATAATTGGGTATCCATCACCTCAAGCATTTATCATTTCTTTGTTAGGAAATTCTAATTCCACTCTTTTAGTTATTTTGAAATATATGATAAATTATTGTTAACTATAGTGAACCTATTGTGTTACCAAACACTAGATCTTATTCCTTCTATCTAGAAGGGGATAAAGAGGAGATGGTTGATGGGTATTCTAATGTTTTATCACTACCAGCAACTTGAAAGTAACCTTTGACAACATTGTCGTAGTTGAAAGAACTTCATAATGGTGATAATTCAAGTCCTGAAGAAGCTGAAAGTTCTTTTCAAATTGCACACTACAAATAGCTATATATTGTATCTATGTGCGAGGTAGACTCTTACCTCTGTGTTTAAGTAATAAAAAGGTGCACAAACTTTGGTCAGTCACAATACTTGTTATATGCTCTTATGTGTCATATCTAAATAACCTACCTATAAGTCCTGCACCATGATGCAAAACCAATCATAGGAGAAAAAGTGATTCAAGCAAACTTTTCATTTGGTATTCTTCTCTCTTTGATGCATCTTTGTTAGGCATCATAGCCTTCAATGCTCACCCTTACTAATCTAATACATGAAGAATGTGTCCCAATCCCTTTTCCTAAGTCAAGAGTCCGGATATTTGAGGTAGTATAAGAATCTAGCAGTCCTCCATTAGAATATGTTAAGAAATGATCATTTATCTATATTGAAGGCAAAATATACTCTTATGTTTCTAGAGTGTTCGTGCAATTTTAAAGATGTTCTTTATATTGCAATATGCCAAAAGATAACAGCCTACTAATATAATAGTTGTTAATAATCATTTTTATGCCAGTGTGCAGCACATGGTAGCCAACAATATTGTTTTTGTTGAAGGGATGAATGAATGAATGGACCTGATTGAAGGATGTCTTGATTTGCCAAGTGGATAAAATTGATTTCTAACATTTACTTCTATGGAATTCTACTGCCTAGAAATCAAAGAAGTTTGATTGTTTTTGCTTGGTTTTGCTTTTCTTTTTATCGAAATAATTTCCATTGTTTCTCAAAATTAATACACATTTGAAAATATTTATTTTGAATGGTTAATACGAAGACTTTCACTACAACAAGTTTTGCACACCTACTTGGGGTCTCCTAATAGGATGTTATGTTATAAAGGACTCCTCTGTAGGAACCCACCTGTTGTCACTTAGGAGGAATTAGAATAGCTTTACATTTGACAACAGTATACTTTTAGAACACTCTCCTGATAGTGTCAAGATATTACCTCCTTAATTAACCTGGGATTGGGAGACTAGTTTTATTGGAAACTATTTCAGCTTGAAAACAGTACTACTTTCTCTCTGAAGACATAATCCCTTTGATTTTGGGGGAAATAGAAGCTAGAAGTTGAAATTTTAAGAATTCAGCTTTGTTATGATGTGGAATTTTCTGTCAGATCATTTTATTGAAAATAAATACTCTGTGCTTTGGTCACTTTAGGCAGAAGGACTTTGAGCAAATATATATAGTGCTTTCTCTGGGCTAATAGCTAATATAGACTCTTGTATTAATTCACTTACTCCTTAGACAAGCCAATTATGTAAGAATAAATATTAACCTCCTTTTACATATAATATAACTGAAGCCTAAGGAATTTAAGCAACTTGCTACAGGTCTCACAGCTCATAAAGGGCAGAGCTAGGATTGAAACTCTATAGCGCCTGGCCTGACAGAGTAAGCTTTCAATCACTGTGTTATACTGCCTCTGATTTGTGAGGAATATGGCTGAGACCTTGGCAAATCTGCAACTTTGTGACTATTTGTGACTATTCTATAATCAGGGTAAAAGCTGTTGTGTTACCAAGAAGAGAACAGCAAAGCTATTTAGATTTCTGGAGACTGAGTAGTCAGCTAGGCTACCTATCTTGCTTCTAACAACCAGCTTTACTCTTATTTCCACGATTCACATCCATGGCTCCCAAAATATTAATCCACACAAATCATGGATCATTACATACTTGTAACCATGAAGGATAGTCAGGAATTCCCAATACTTGGAATGTTTCTTTAACCTAGGACCTTATTAAAAAAAAAAAACAGTTGAGTTTGACAAGCCTATTCTCTCAAATGAAAACTATAAACAGTTAAACATAAAGTTAAATTATAAAGAAAAATTGTATACAGGTATAAACAGTAATAACAAGAACTTCCATCAATTTCTAGTTTACTTCACTAAGAATTACTCTTGATGCAATAGTCTTTTTTGTGGTTACTCGTAGTGTATACTCTCATTTTACCCAGTGAATTCTGAAAAATTAACTTTTTGATTCAGAACTTTTAAAAGTTATCACAAGTTCTTATTTTACCTTTTCATTTCTTCATTCTTTCATTTAAAAAATATTTGCACCCATTTAATGGGTATCGAAAGATCCAGCAGACTCAGACACCAACTTCTCATGCTGTAAGCATATATCGGAATGTTAGTACAGTCAAAATGTATTTGTCTACCAAGAAACTTCTTTTCATTCTATTTTTACATTCCCTAGTAACAATTTCTGTTTTGTGTGCTTTCTTTCTGCCAGGTTAACATTTATTTTTGCATTAATCAGTGGATGTTTTTAACCTCCTTTGGTAGGAAGGAGAGTTCTAACTTTGAAATTCTCTATATTATTCAATGCCATAACACTTCTAGGGTTAAATTAAATACCCTTTAATCAAACCATTTCACAATAATGACTATGTAGAATAGGTAAACACTTAAAATTTTAAAATTCTTATGCATATAGCAAATCTGCCAGGGAAAAAACAAATGGTATGTAATTTTTAGCCTCCTATTGAACACCGTTATATTCAGAGGACTGAAAAGGTTATTGTGGAAAAACCTTTAAAAATATAAGACATATATCTATGTTAGTATTTTGGAAAATTTTTAATTAAGAAAATTATAAGGTCTCAATTTTATTTTATTACTATTTAATTATGGTCAGTTGATATTAAAAGTATGACGTGTACTTTTTTACAAGTAAATTTTTTTTAAAAGTTTGAAATGTGGGTTTGTCAAAAACACATAATTTTCTGTAGAAATAAGATTTTGAAGAAACTGATATTTAATGGGTGCCTGCAATATGTACCAAGTATTTTATACAGTTGTCCCGTTTGATCTTGATAAAAACTCTGTGGCTTAATTGTAAGCATTATATAAAATGAAAATAATTGAGGGTGAGTGAGAATAAATAATATGCCAAACAGCTGCCTTGCAGGCTCCAATTTCCCGTATTCCTTGAGATTCCTTTATGAGGAAAAACAAACTACAATTTCACTTCACAGACTCAAGACATTTATTCATTTCCATCCAAATATTTTAGATTTTGTAAATACACATAAACTTCAATAAATCTTCAGGATGTTGTTTCATATTGTGTCTATTAAGGAACCAACTAGTGGGGTACATGAAGGAAGCAGGAAAAGGATTACAAAGTAGGTAAAAACCACAAAGGAAATGAATTTGGAAATAATAAAAAGGCAATGAAAGCATAGAGTCTGGGAAAAATGTGACCTGATGAATAAGTCATAATTATCAGGTCCAAAATTTATAGACTCAAATTCTTTCTATTATTTTTCATCCCTCAGTATTTGGTGACTGGGGAAAGAGTAGAGAATTAATGTCTTTGGATTATAAGAAAAGAAAAGGAAGCATCTTGTAAAGAATATACAAGTGAAAGCCAGAAGACCTGAGATTTAGTTGTAAATGTGCCACTGAATACTTGGGTAACTTAGAGCACATGAGTTTATTTTAACTATAAATGTTCAAATGATCTCTTATGTCTTCTGATATTCTAAAATTGTATCATTCTACAGAGCTTTGATTCTTAGAGAACAAGATTATGACAAATTAACCAAATGAAATTGAAAATATCTTACAGCTCACAAGCTATATACGTTAGCTGATTTAAATAAAGGTTCCAATGGATTTTTATTGCAGTCAGTTCTTTTGGCTTCATGTAGAAGCTACTAAAACATTAAGAATAGACTAAAATTGTTAAAGAACAATAAAGTTGAAAGAAGACGTAAAACCTAATAGTCGTGAAAATAATGAAAGATTAAATATAGAAAATTAGTTCAGATTATCCCTTTTTGAGATAAAAAGACATGAGAAAATTTGAGGATTTCATTTCAAGATATTGCAGGACCAGAATAGAAACAATAGCCATTCCAAGAGACAAAAGTAGGAATAGGAAGATAGATGGCATTTATTGAATTTAACGTGGTAAATGAACATCTTCAACAAATGTAACTTAAATTTTAAATGTTTAACACAAACACTCTGGGAATAGATTTAGTCAATAATCTCATATATATTAATGTAGATGGAAAATGAGTTTTTAGAGTTCTTCTAAAAATCTGACCAAAATATAAGCCTCCATAAACAATGAGTTTGGTGCTTGATTTCAAAACTCACTTCTAATGTTATATGAGCTATAATAATAAATAACCAGTTTACTAAGAAAGAAAAAATTATCTTCCAGTTAACTCCATTTGCAACCAATACTTGAAATTATATAGAAAATTTTTATTTTATTATGCTATGATAGCTAAAACATACATGAAATCATTTTATTAAATGTAAATTATGAAGGTTTTTTTTGTCTTTATTTTTTCCTTGATAATAAAATACTATATTTTGTTTACTTGATTATAGACAAAAGGTTCCCAAACCATGACACCCTCTGGCACCCAGAAAAAAGTTAAGAGAACTCTGCCAAATCCACCTCCTGAGGAGACTTCCACGGGGTCTCAGTCGACGTACAGCACCATAGGCACAGTTTCCAGGAGAAGGATCTGCAGAACCAATACAATGGCACGAGCCAAGATTCTCCAGGACATAGACAGAGAGCTTGATCTTGTGGAAAGGGAATCTGCAAAGCTTAGAAAGAAACAAGCAGAACTTGATGAAGAAGAAAAGGAGATTGATGCCAAGCTTCGGTACCTGGAAATGGGAATTAACAGGAGGAAAGAGGCATTATTAAAGGAGAGAGAAAAGAGAGAGCGAGCCTACCTCCAGGGAGTAGCTGAGGATCGTGATTACATGTCTGACAGCGAAGTGAGCAGCACCAGACCAACCCGAATAGAAAGTCAGCATGGCATTGAGCGACCGAGAACTGCTCCCCAAACTGAGTTCAGCCAGTTTATACCACCACAAACCCAAACAGAATCTCAACTGGTTCCTCCAACAAGTCCTTACACACAATACCAATATTCCTCCCCTGCTCTTCCTACACAAGCACCCACCCCATACACCCAACAGTCCCATTTTCAGCAACAAACTTTGTACCATCAGCAAGTTTCACCTTACCAGACCCAGCCAACGTTCCAAGCTGTGGCAACAATGTCCTTCACGCCTCAAGCTCAACCTACCCCAACTCCACAACCTTCTTATCAGTTACCGTCACAGATGATGGTAATACAACAGAAGCCACGGCAAACTACATTATATTTGGAGCCCAAGATTACTTCAAACTATGAAGTGATTCGCAACCAACCCCTGATGATAGCACCTGTTTCTACCGATAATACATATGCTGTTTCTCATCTTGGTAGTAAGTACAATAGTTTGGACTTGAGAATAGGTTTGGAGGAAAGAAGTAGCATGGCAAGCAGCCCAATATCAAGCATATCTGCAGATTCGTTCTATGCAGATATTGATCATCATACTCCACGAAATTATGTCCTAATTGATGATATTGGTGAGATTACCAAAGGAACAGCAGCATTAAGCACCGCTTTTAGCCTTCATGAAAAGGATCTGTCAAAAACAGACCGTCTCCTTCGAACCACTGAGACTCGTAGGTCTCAAGAAGTGACAGATTTTCTAGCACCTTTACAGACTTCCTCCAGATTGCATAGTTATGTGAAAGCAGAGGAAGACCCAATGGAGGATCCTTATGAGTTAAAGCTTCTGAAACATCAGATTAAGCAAGAATTTCGTAGAGGGACAGAGAGCTTAGATCACCTTGCTGGTCTTTCACATTATTACCATGCTGATACTAGTTATAGACATTTTCCAAAATCTGAAAAGTATAGCATCAGTAGACTCACACTTGAAAAACAAGCAGCAAAACAATTACCAGCAGCCATACTTTATCAAAAGCAGTCAAAGCATAAGAAATCACTAATTGACCCTAAAATGTCAAAATTTTCACCTATTCAAGAAAGTAGAGACCTTGAACCTGATTATTCAAGCTATATGACTTCTAGCACTTCATCTATTGGTGGAATTTCTTCCAGGGCAAGGCTTCTTCAAGATGACATCACTTTTGGCCTCAGAAAAAATATTACAGACCAACAAAAATTTATGGGATCATCTCTTGGCACAGGACTGGGCACCTTAGGAAGTACCATGCGGTCAGCTCTGCAGGATGAAGCAGATAAGCCATACAGTAGTGGTAGCAGGTCAAGACCTTCCTCCAGACCTTCCTCTGTCTATGGGCTTGATTTATCAATTAAAAGGGATTCTTCTAGCTCTTCGCTAAGACTGAAAGCTCAAGAGGCTGAAGCTCTAGATGTTTCCTTTGGTCATGCATCACCCTCTGCCAGAACTAAGCCTACCAGTTTGCCAATTAGTCAGAGTAGAGGAAGAATACCAATTGTTGCCCAGAATTCTGAAGAAGAAAGCCCACTCAGTCCTGTTGGTCAGCCAATGGGAATGGCCAGGGCTGCAGCTGGACCCCTGCCACCAATATCTGCAGATACCAGGGATCAGTTTGGATCAAGTCACTCATTGCCTGAAGTTCAGCAACATATGAGGGAAGAATCACGGACTCGAGGCTATGACCGTGACATAGCATTCATCATGGATGATTTCCAACATGCCATGTCAGACAGTGAAGGTAAATTGGGCCTCAAACTACCCTGTTTCTCTCAAAACTCAAACTCTTATTTTTCTGCATGTTTAATTTTCCTTATCCAAAGATGTATTCTACTTTTCTTGGTGTGTCTTTTGCATGTTTATTTCAATTTCACTTCTTATAAATGGAAATTTTATCTTGTGTATAGATTTTGTAGCATGCTTTTCTTTATTTCATTTTAGTTTATTCTTTTATTGTTCTGTTCCTTGATTGTTTGGTTGATTTGTTTGGTGTTGGCTTTTTTAAAACCATTATCAAATAATTCTGTCAATAAAATATGGTCATCCTGTAAATCCATACTTGGAAAGTTTTTCATTGTTATGTTTCTTTCATTTTTTAAAGTGTATTTTAAAAGTTATTGGTCAGTTTCTTTCAGTTTGTGAAACTATTAAAGCTTAGAGCCATACAGTACTATGCTGATAGACTTTGTAGTAGAAAATTATTTATGGCATTTTTATGAGATCAGTGTTGATTAGTTCAGAGGATGTTCTCTTTTTGAGACCTTTTGAATAAGTCCTTGATGTTAGTATAATGCAGAATTTTATAATTCTCCTTAAATAAAAGGTTTCTGTTTTATATCTCTCTCTCTCATTCTGAATACAATTAGTGACAAATCTGTACATTTTGCATTACATGTTAGGAAGCTTAGCACTAAATAAGATACTGAAAATAAATAATCTTATTACTATGTGTGAAGTATTCTTTAGATTTAAAATTGAAAATATGTAAATTGCTTTTGTGACTTTAGCTATTTGGAATTCCGGTCTTCTTCATTTGATCATTTAGCCTTTTCCTTGGCTTTGCTTTTTATATTATCCCATGTTTTTGCACTAAATTGTTTTGCTAGTTTTTCATATTGAAGAAGTGCTTTAATACAATTACATGTTTAAATAAAAACTGTTTTAAAGTAATTTTTGTTTAATTATATAAATCCACAGGATTTTTGAAAATTATGAAGTCCAAGTCTAATTGTAAAGATGAGGGAGAAGTGGTACAGAATATGAATAGCTTTGCGCATACCTAGAAGGTTCATGACTCTTGGTTCTTTCCCCGCCCCCCAACCACCCCTCACCCCCATGGTTTACATTTGAATGTAGGTGTGGATGTAGTTCTGGAAATAAAATATTGTTTCATGCCTTTGGAGACATCAAAGAACTATGTTGACATGAACATCTTCCCTTTCAAATCTAACATCTTTCTTGATTTTCTTTTCTTAGATTTTCTTTCTTTCTGTTCTTAGATTTTGACAGGAAAATATATGTTTTTGTGAAAAGGATTTTCTTTCTACTTCTGTATCTAGACACAGATATGATTTTAGAAATTCAAATCTAGATTTTTTTTTTACAGAACTGAAGTAATTACTAGATCTGAAGGAGGACAAACTGCTTTTCTTTGTGAAATTCCAGTAGGCTAGTCACTTTGATTTGTTTTCTTCTCTGCAGGCTATCAGATTGACCAATTTTTATCGACAGTCAATTACATAAAACACTCAATTTGTTTATTTTTTTATTTAGCCAATTGTTTGAGTGAATCTTCATAGTTAAATAAGAATTCTGATATTATGTGGAAACAGTCTTTAATATTTTCCTTACTTTTTTACAATCCACATTTTACACACATTTTATATGTATAAAATGACCATTGCAGAAAAGTAAGAAGGTGCTTCAATAGTCATATCTGTAACATAACAAAATAAAACAAAAACTCTAGAGGGTTGGGCATAAGTAAACACTTAAAGGCTATGTGTTCATGATAATCATGTATCTGGAAATAATTTGACAAATTAATTGATTCATCACAGATTGTCAACATGGTACTGGATATATACATGTTTCTAGATATCCCAATGTGTAGCATTTATTTACATACAACTATGTAAAAATTACTATTTTATTTTTCATTTATATGTTTGGATGATGTGTAAGTCATAATCATCAAAGACTGTATGAAAAATTGTTTTGATAAAGTAGATGATGAGACATAATACAGCATACAAAATAAATAAAGAGCATATTAATATAGAATTAGACAAAAGACAACTATAACAAATTGAATTATATATATAATAGTATGTATGTGAGTTTTAGCGATTACCTTTAAAAGATGTATGTAGTAAAATGTTATATATTTTCTTTACTTTCATATCACAAAAACATGTAACTTTTCTTCTAGTGAGACATGGTATACTTTTCTTTCGAAATTTTGAATTTCTTAGATATTTAAGGGAAAAAGTAGAAACTGTTTTTCCCAGTCATGTAATTTCTGACATATATGAACTCTCGTAATATGAGGAATATTTTTAAGGAATTTTTAGCAAATATATACTATATCTGTATTTGATGATATTAAGATAACTTTGAACAGTATAACATACTATAGGTTATTTAGTATCGTGTGGACAAAAATTTAATTGCTTTCAAATTATTTGTTGTGTGCTTTTCCCAAATTCAATTAAAATCTAGGTTATAGACAATAAGATGGTTTTTAGATGTATTCTGTAAGATGGTAGTTAATTTTGAAATATCTCACTTGAGGTAAAAACCTAGGTATACATAATTTATGTTGTTTAATATTTATTAATATTTCTAGCTTGAAGAACATTATATTTATTTCTACTACCATAGTCTTTTGTTGAAAATATTCTTCCAAAATGTACTTCATCTTATGCCCCCCAAAAAGTATCAATATATACAGTCTTTTTAAGAAAAGATTTGACCAGAATTTGATACCGAGGAGAATTAAACTATTCATGTAACTGTTGCCTATGAACAATACTAGATCCAAAAATGACTTATTTGTATTTTACATTTAGTTATTCAAGAAAATATTATCAACTTTTGAAAAAGGGATGTTAATCTCCATCAAATTATATAAACTAATTTGGAAAATGTTATTGCTATTATAAAATTTAATTTTTAAAGTGGCCTTTAAAGGTTCTACCATGGAAGATCAATTGAAGTTAAAACAATTAACATTTATGTAGAACTGGCTGTAAATGATGAAGGCAGAATCCAGTACAAAAGCAGATTTATTTAATCTGGTTGCTCTTGGTTGATTATAAATTCCTGAGCAAAGGATAATGGATATCCTCATTCAGTTATGTATAGGGTTATTATAAGAAATAATAGAAAATCAAAGTATGTAATCTGAATTGGAAATAAATTAACAAAATTTAGGTCAGGTCGAGATTCCACTTTATTTCTAATAGACACAGCCAAAGTGAACACACGTTTTACAGAATTGTATTTAAATACAATTAAGAAAGTTATACAGGCAAATAAAATTATATACTATATTAATGAGGATACTAATTTATTAAAATCAGTATAAATTATTGTTTTGTTTTAATGAGAAATATATAATAAAGGCCTATAAGAAGTAAGACAAAAATAGTGTTAGCGTGGTTGGGGATAATCTAATAAGTCTTCAGAGACTTATGATTAAATAATGGATTTATTTTGTATTTGCCGATCAAATGTCTATTACACTAAATTTTTTTGTAAGTTTAGTCACTTGGTTTCAAATTAAGACAATGGAAAAGTATAATAATTATCTAGTAGATTGTGAAAAAAAAGTGTATTTATTAATGAGGTCCAAGGGGCAAATTAATATTGATTTTAAAATGTGTTTATCAACATTAGGATACTTTACTTTCTCTAGTTGATGACAAATTATTCTATGCTTCATTCATTCCACAAATACTTGTTGAATGTTACGCCATGTGCAAGGCACTGTTTTTAGTGTTAAGGAAGGAAAAAAGAACAAAAAAAAGAAGACATGAGCCTTGCCTTCCAGCAGCTTAGAGTCTAATAGGTGAGATCAGTCAAGTACATAATGCAACCACAAACCAGGTATGTACTGTTGTATTTTCTCAAATCTCAGAGTGCCTAAACCATGACACATCATCTCTCATTTTGCGTTTATTGGGGGAAAATACTGTGGTTAATTACAGTGTTGACCAAGATCGCAGGTGTGGAGGTGAGTAGTGGTGCATGTGCTGTGGGTTTGCCAGCCCTGCCCACAAATGGAAATGGCCTAGGGGAAAAAGATGTGGGAGGAAGTTTTGGAAGAGAAGATAGTCAGGGGCGTAGACAGAAAAAAAAAACTATAATGAGACAAAAAAGGGAACTCAATAGTATGGCATTGTGGAAGCTGGAGTTTCAAGAAAGCATAGGTTGACAGCATCATCAACAAATCTTTCAGGATGAGCACTTGAGAAGGGCTGCTCCATCTGCCATTTAGGAAGCAATAATTTCCAGAAACTAGTAAGTAGGGATCCTTTTACAAAGAATAAAATAATTTAAAATAATCAAAGTCTATATATGAAACATAATAAGATTTTCAATTACTATGTAGTAGCCTTAAAGGACGTGAGAATTACTAATGAATGAGATGAAAATTTTAAATAATAATTGTGTACTTTAAATATGGTTGCATTTTCAAAAAAGTATTTTATGATGTCAACTTTTATCACAGTTTAAGTATAAAAAGCAAGCAATCAACTTTTCAATCTAATTTCTAAATCAGTGCTCTCTTAAGAAAATAATCATTTTATTTTTATTTTAAAATTATAATAGATGTATTTTTAATATTAGGCTACTAAGTGCTCATGGCACATATATTCCTAGCAATAACAACTGGGATTCTCTTAGAAATAAATGTTTTTGTTTATTTGTGAATGTCATAGAATGTCATATTTTCAAAAAATATTAAAAGCAAACAGCCACGTATTGGCATTGGATTGATGTAATAATGGGAAAGTGACAGAAATTTTCATACTCAAGGAATGCATTTTCTTTTGATTTTTAATGGTGGTTTGTGGGGAGAGTATTGGAGGGAATATATGTAGGTGGGGTCTGATGGAATGAGGTTAAATATAATGACTCTTTTAAGGATTGGTCACTTGTTCATTTATTTATTACATCATTATCCAAATTTTTTTCTCCTGATTTAAAATTTGATTTTGTTTTGTTTTATTTTGCTCTGAGATTGTGAACATCTGTGTGCATCATTTTTTCCAGGTTTTTCTATGGTACAAAATTTCTGATATGATTTTATTTTTTAGCATGATAATGAAAATAATTCTTCTGGTCCCGTTAGAAGTTGTGTTTGAAATGCATTTATGGTTTATAAGCCCAGTGCATGTTAGTACTACAGAACGCCTGCTGCCTTCCATCATCTATATTAGTTGTGGTTGCAATGTTTGATGTTTGCTTGGTCTCCAAAGCCTATCACCTGCGTCGTGAGGAAACAGATTGGTTTGATAAACCCAGGGAATCTCGTTTGGAAAATGGACATGGTCTGGACCGAAAACTGCCAGAAAGATTGGTCCACTCTAGACCACTCAGTCAACATCAAGAGCAAGTAAGTGCTATATTTAGCAATCTGTTTTAGATTTATCAAAAAAAAAAAAAAAAGACGCAATTCTGTTCTAGAATGGTCTCACTATTTTGAAATGAATGGGATATTTGTCAATCAATTTCACAAATGATTTTTTTCCATTAACTTAAAGGGATAAGTGCCCTACTCCATCAGCTACAACTTCTTGACATTGGAGCAGAACTGTGATTCTTCTTCCAGGCAATTTAAGTGATTCATTCCTCCAACAGATCATTAAGTTTTTATAACAAATCCTGCACTGCTATACAAGAAGAGATTGAGCTTCTGAGAGCTTACAGAATATTGAGTAAAATATATTTAAGTAATATTCAGTGCTTTCTAATAACAGTACGTCCAGATGCTAAGAAATAGCAAATTTCTTAAATAAGAAGATGGTCAAACCAAGTCACCTGTGATGGAAAGACTTCATTTGGGGAAGAAAAGGGAACTTATATTTTAGAGGACCTATTATATGGAAATATTAGTTGTTTTGCATTCATTTTGGATTTTATTTGCAGAACAACTCATATAAAGTAGATATTATTCCTTAATATATTTTTATAGATGAAGAAACTGAGACTTAGAGGCAAATTTCACAATTAGATACATATGATACAAAAATTCATGATCTTACTCCCTTTAGAGCAAATGAGGTGATGTTTGAGTTGAATTTTGAAATATACCTGGTAGATTAATAGTTGAATAAATTGCAGGAGATTTCTCTGGGAAGTCAAATGACCTTAAATCAATTGCCTTAGCAGATCAAATATTTGCAGGTTGTGTACTCATTATGATCATTAAAACACCCACAAAAGAGATAGTTAACTTATTTCACTTACATCAACTCCTAAATAATCCTGTTTAATGATTCATTGATATAGAAAACAACCATATTCTGAACAACTAAGAAGATCCATATGAACTTACTACAATTTAATTCAGTGTTTGTCATATTGAGGTATAAAAGAAAACAAGGCTTTTGCATGTATAAGTACTGTCTACTCTCAGATTTGATTTCTTCTTAAGCAATTTCAGTTTTTATGGACAAGTTTCTAGCCATTAAACAGAATTTCCTTTTCTCAGAATTTTGTTCTGTTTTGTCTTTCTATATGCTATCTTAATTTCCAGAAATCTTTCTCCTCTACATATTATAAATATTCTCTTTAGTTTTTGATATCTTTAATACATTTATGGTTTATGGTTGTGTTTACCTCCATAAACATTTCAACATATTTCCATCTTTTGTACTTCTTTTTAATGTATCAGATGGTATTGAATTATATTTTTCTTAGCTTATCTTGTTATTCTTAAAATTGTATTTATGGTTGTGTTTCAACTCTCACCAAATAGATCTGGTTGGGAAGTAAGAAAATTAATAAATAAAAAAATAAAATAATTCTGAACATGTTTAGAAATCATAAATTTACATTCTTTTATCTGTATTTACTAAAGTAATAAATTTATCAGTTGAAAATCTATTTTATTATAAGAATCTCTCTGTAATGACATACTTATTATACCTTACCCATATCATTTGTTTCTCTGAAGTTTAGTATTTCTCACAAACCTAGATCAGGTCAATGAAAACATAAATACTTTAGCAAAATCATAGTAAGATAAACAATATAAACTGGAGAGAGAAAAAATAACAACTGCCATACATTTATTTCCCAAACCGGTTATTTCCGTGGGTACTCAGAATAATCTTCTCCAACTAACTTATCTAACTAATATTCTTTAATGATATAAAGTAATCTGTATCTACCCAAAAAATAATTTTTAAAATTCTATTCTATGTAGATGAAATATGGATATCCTTAAAGACATTTTTGTTTCTTATTTTTTGTTACTAATATATACAGATTTATAGTTTTGATCTGAGTATACAGTACATAATAGTTTAAACAATATATAATTATAGACTGATAGAATGCCAAAGTTAAGCATAGAGGGTATATTTGAGGATTGTTTAATAAATTTCTTGCAATATCTGATAAAGGAGAAAACATAAGGGTTCTTGTTAGGTAAATATAATAAAGTAATGTGTATTTTCTTGCTAAATGTAATTTTTTACATTTTTATCATTTTTTACACTTGTATCATTTTTTACACTTGTATCTTCATATCTAACATACAAACAAAAAAACTATATATGCAGTTATCAAAACTGCAAATAAGTAAAGTTTTGAACTAGTTATAAAGATAACCACCACACAAGCCAAGGAAAGTAACATTGCCAAGAAACCCCCATGTGTCCCTTCCAAATCATAACCTCTCCCTCGCCCAAATAAGCCACAAATATGATGACTTTTGTGACAATAATTTCTTTGCTTTTTTGTATAGTTTTTTCCAAATAGACTCTACAAAATTTAATTACATAAAGTTCAAAAGTTTAATTATATAAAGTTCAAAATTTATGCTTTTTGGCATTAATATTTATCTTCAAATACTGTCTTCCTCTTTAATTCATCATAACTATATTTTGGCTTGGAGAATAGCAAAATGGCATTCTTGTTTTATTAACTTCTTTGAATCTCTAATCATAAAAAGGTAATATTGAACTCTTGGTGCCAATAAACTCAGATACTTTTATGTGCAAACTTACGCATAACAAGAATTTATGCTCATAAAAGGCTCTGGAGGCATAAGTAATAAAACCAAATTGACTAATGCAAACACTAATTTTTCTGCTTTTAAAAATAGGTTATGTGAAACATACATTAGAGGGGTAAAAGAATATTTCTGAAAAATTTTTATTAGACTCACAATCATGTTAGCTATAAAAATAAACCAAATCTGCAAATCCTTATGTTTTCTTCTACATATATATGTGTGTGTGTGTGTGTATGTTTAACCTTTGTATAATACTATTCAGTGAAAATTCAGCTCTTCTTTATGAATTGAACACCTAACCTCTTTTTTTTTAAATTTTTCCTCAGTCACTTAATCTATAAGTAAGAAAAATACCTTTCACAGGGTGGTTTTAAAGGTCAACACTTACTATTATAAAATGCCTCCACTCTGCACTAATGCCCACATCCTCTGCAATTCTCATGCAACTGCTGCATTGAGATACATTAAGCTTTTCTGAAAGAGCCATTCTTTCTCCTTATTCTGGAAATTTGAATGTATCTCCCTGGATACTTTTCCTCTACTCTTCCCTTGGCTAACCCTACTCATCACTCAGGTATCCATGTACATGCCCCATCTTGCAAGAAGACTTCCTTGACACTACTACCACCACCTCCCCAAATATGGGGTAAGTGTACTTCCTTTGTGCTCCAGTAGTACCCAATGCATTATGTCTTGGGCTATGAGCACTTAGAGAGCAGCAGCTCTCTGTTTCATCTATGGTATATATGTATATAGTGCCTCAGCACAATGCTGGGAACCCAGAAGAGCACTCTCTCTCCTGCATCTAGCATGCATGGTATTTACATGAGGGAAGGGGTGAATGTCTGCATAAATGAAAGATATGTTAACTAAAAGGATATGAAGGCTCAAATCATGAAAATAATTTATTTTGAAACATTTTAGGTAGGGAAGAGGAACAATCCTTTTTCTGGGTGGCATGCAGGCAATAGTTCTGTCAATGCAGGATCACCAAAAGATACTAACCGAGACCAGCCTCTTGGGGAGAGATATGGGGAACCACTTGACATCAGTCCTGCGCCCTGGCTTTGTTCCTACTCTTATTTGGCGGTAGCAACACCTACACTGTAACTCCCTCTGCTATAGGACTCTCTCAATATTCAACTACAATGGTTAGAAAAAAGCTGTGATTTATCTAGTTCATACATTGGAGACATATGCCTTGCTTTCTATGGACTCTTAGTCATAGATCATAATTACGGTAGTTTAATGTTTTTGATTTGTTAAGTGGACTCATGAAGATGGTTGTAGACAGTCTCTGAAACTATAGGAAATTGTATAAGATGCTTTGAAAGCAACGTTCATGAAAATGGTGTTGTTCAACATCCCTTCCACTAACATCATCATAGGTATAAATAAGAAGGTGATACTGGCTGGCTGATAAAATTCTGGTGAAAAAATTAGGAAACCTGACTCCTCTTCTAAACCGTGTAATAGATGTACTATGAGATTACATCAACTCCTCCCCAGTCTGGAAACTGGAAAGAATACTAAAAAGCAAATTTGTCTTTAGTTTATTTTTGACCAAGTGGGCAAAAAAATGACTTTTAAAAAGAATTATTAAGTAATACATGAAATTATCATATATTTGAGATAAAATAAAATAATATCCACCAATTTTAATGAGTTATCAACAGCACCAAAGCAAAGCTTAGTTATTTCTAATAGTTGTAGAAATTTCAATGGACATAATTTAATTTTTACTAAAAAATAAAGACTTAAGTGCCAATTAGGGGAGGGAAGGAAGAGAGGAAGAAGGAAAATAGAAGGAGAAAAGATAAGGGGAGGGAGGAGGAGGGTGGAGAAGAGAAGGTAGAGAGACTCAAAAGAGAGTGAGAGGCACACAGGAAAGTGTAAGCTCTTATTGTTGTGAATGTGAATAAGGTGTTCAGTGGTTTACAAAGTTAGTGTGAATTATCTGGTTTGAATGATTACACTAACTCTGATATTTTTATAATTCTGCAAATAATATTTTTGTTTTATAATGCTGGATTCTCATAATATTCCTGGACTTAACAGGATTCTGCTGTTATTTGGGGAGTGTTTTATATTCATCCAAGGCCTAATTAAGCTTATTCTTTTCTATAGAATAAAAGCTAAAGGCTATAATTTTAATTTGCATTTCTTTCAATACCTATTTTACTTCCAATATCCAGAATTCTAACAATTGCACATTGAAATCACACGAGTTTTCCAAGGAGTCTTCCTTTACAAAATGTACATCTCTTTGGTTCTTAATTGTTTAATCTTCTGAGTTAGTATTCCCAATCACTTCTTAAACATTTTTAAAATAGGTAGTATGAAATGTTTATCTGTATTAAACTTTATTTCATTTGTAATTTAAGTCAAAATTTTCCTAAGGCAATAGATACGACACTCCATAATAATAAAATTTTGTTAATATAGTTATGAATAAATATTTTGCTATTTCTAGTTTTCATTATTTCATAAATCACTTTTGAAAGCAAAGTTCCATAAGACATAAAGCACAAGTTTGCATTTGCTAATTTGCTTTTGTATCAGAAACCTCATTTCACCAGGTGGAAACAGAGATAAGGCAGCCTATAGTAGTTTCATGTTCAAGTCTGAATAATGAGAATCGCAACAGTAGCTTTAAGTGCACTTCTTCTAACCTAAGGAATGTCTATGAGAAATAACACCATCAATAACACAGCTTTTGAATACAAAAGAGGCTTCGGAAAGTATTAGAAGGAACAAATGCTTTATTTATTTATACAGAATTAGTCTCAGCGTCTGGTATACACTGAAACTTCTAGAAGATGTGCTCGGCAGAAGTACAATTTCACGATAAAATCAAGCAACATAAATATATAGCCATCCTAATTATGGTAATAAAGATGTGGAGTGAGGGGATTTTCTCCACTTTTTCTCCCTTAGCACTCCTTAGCTGCTGATAATTGAAAATGCCTTTTCATTTCTAAGCTGTCCAGAGCAAAATCAGCAGCTGGCAATTTTCCATATACATTGTCTAACCACTGTCATTAATATTGACTACATACTACTGTAGTAACAAACATCCTTCAGAACCTCTTACATGCACTCATTAATTTCGCAAATACAACAAATCAGTTTGCAAGAGCAATTGGTTATAAATGCAAAAATCGTAATGAACAGAGAAACCAATATTATCATTGTATAGTATTAGTGTATGATGCTTAAATTGCCATCATTTGAGAATCTTCTAAGACGTTTTCATTGACTTAATCAATGTGCTTTTAAATGAACAAGTCTAATTCTGTATGTTGTGCTTTAAGTGTCTTTAACATTGATTTTTCACCTTATCACATGTATGTCTTAGATTATACAGATGAACGGGAAGACTGTGCACTACATCTTTCCTCATGCAAGGATAAAAATAACAAGAGACTCTAAGGATCACACAGTTTCAGGTAAAGCAAATCCAATGATCTAGCCCTTTGTATTCTAATGTCACCTTGACATGTGCACAGATATTTGGACTTCAGTTTATATGGCTCATTAAATTTTAGAAAACACCACTTTTTCTATCAAAAATTGTATGTTGGAAAATGTCAAAAAATAAGTAGGCTCTACATTTGAATATAAAAAATTAATGACATGATCATTAATATGAGGAATTACTAAATGATGCATATTTACCTCATTCTTTTCATTAACTGGATTTTTTCAATATGCTTGCTATTAACAATTCTCCATAATTATTGCTCTATTAAGTAATATGGTCACTGGTTTTATGAGTATTAAACAATCTTATACAGGAAGTAAAAAACTATCTTGAGTTCTTCTAAGGACTAAATTTCCCTATACCTACTCAATTTGAACACTGTCAGTTATACTGGGTTTTTGTTTGTTTGTGTCCTTTTACAAACCAAAGCTGATGATGGAATTTTTAAACATTTTATTTTGAAATAATTTTGGACTTCCAGAAAATAATATAGACATTTCTTTTGCCCACTCTTTGCCCAGCTTCTCTAATGTTAATATCTAACTTCAATAAAGTGATGAAACCCAGAAAATTAACATTGATACGATACTATTAAAACATCTATAAGCCTTATGCCAATTGTGAGTGTCCCCACTAAACCACTGGGTTTTTCTCCTGGTACACAATTCAATTCAGGATCCCACTTTGCATTTAATTGTTTGTCATGGCTCCTGCATCTCCTCCAATCTGGTTGTTCCTCAGTCTTCCTTTGTCTGTCATGACCTTGAAATTTTTTAAAGATAATGGAATTTTTATATGACAAATATTTCATTATTTGAATTAGTGAGATTAAATATAAATTTTTACAAGGTTGATGAAATTTCAAAAGATGAACATTGCCTACATGCTCACTCAAGTATATTCTTTGAGTTTCATGGACACTGTACATCAACAGAAAATATTCATAAATATATATACATATTTATGTATGGATATATATACAGACGGTAGATATAACATGGTATATGTACTATTTTTTTAAGTACTAATATAACAAAGAACAAAAGGGGGTATTTCTTCAGTGCAATTGCTATTGTTCCTTGCAGATTTTAGAAAATGGAACATGTGGATGTAGAATAGGTTTTGCTTTAAGCAATTTTCCTTTCTTTATTTTCATAGAGAATGAATCGATTAGGAGTCTAATGTTGTTTGCCTTTTAAGAATGGGTAATTTTTCTTCTGCCAGAGACAGATAATTCAAACTTTCATAGTTTTATTGCTGTTCAAACTGTATTTTAAGTACTAATGAAAATTCCAGGGGTGAATATTAAAACCAGGGGCTCTTTTTGTAGAAGTAATTACTTGCTAAAACTGTCAGTCCTCCAGCTCATAAAACAAAACAACATAATAATTTCCAGCAATGCCAAATTATTTTTTCATGACGTGCAATAAAAATGTGCAAATCATTTTTTCTAAGTCGTCAGGATCCAATATCAATGTACCTGTTTTCTAGCTGTATTATTATTTTCATGCTATATTAAGGGAATTATCCCCTTAACCTTATTATTTATTTTTTTGCAACACATTGTTTTTACTTGTTTTCTTTTACTTCAACTAGAAAAAAGTTTTAAAATATAAGAATAACAAAAATGAGTGCTATCGATTTCTTGTTTGAAGTATTCTAGTCTCAAAACTAAATTCAGCTTCCTCTGTATATAAATTTTGCAGAATGAGAAAAGATTATTGTTTTAAACGACAAATTTGCTAACAATGTACTATATCATCTCTCCGCATGCCTCTTTTTCTTTTGATAGCTACCAAAATAATAATAAAAATAGTTTCCTTGTTATATTTACCCTTTACTACTGAATATATTTTCCATGTGTCCTTAGGAACAATGATCCCATACTAAATTAAATGTTTTGAAACAATCTGTGTTGTTTTCAAATAAGTTTATGGTACTTTAAATTGTTTTAAATACATGTACATGCAAGGCTAGAGCCAGAAATGGCAATCTTTGACAAACAGTGTCTAGAAGTTCTAAACCATTGGCAGGGGAACGCTGGCAGAGAGCATTTATGCTCCTGGCTAGTCTGTATGTCATTTGCTGCCCAACTAAAACCGTAGTTTGATTGACTAAATTACTTGGTGATATTAGGATTTATTGTTATTTCTTAGCTATAATTGTTATTTATATGTTAATGTTTTTAATTGAGTACATATTTTTAATTGACAGATAAAATTGTATGTATCATGTACATGTTTTATAAAATATTATAAAAGGTACACAGTATTTCTACTATCTTATGTAACCAAAATGAAAATTCATTAATAACCATTTTCCACTCTGAAAGAGGAGGCATACTACATTTTGTTCTTCACTACCTCCTCAGTAATATCTTTATCTTGTTTCACGAAAGGCAGTATGTACACAAAAAGTTAAAATGTATGTATACAATATTCTATAAAATGGGCCATAATTTTTTGGAAATTGATCTTTTAACTTTTAACTGCAAAGATGTATTATAGGCATTTATCAACAACTGTACTATGGTTTTGAAAGTCTTTATTCAACAAAACATAAGGCAGCAGAGTGGAGAGAATCAGTAATGAATTTTGGTATCATAAAGACCTGCATTGGAATTCAGTTCTAACACTTATTAAAATTTTGAGAGTAAGTTAGTTCATCTGTAAAATAAGACAAACTCCACGTATCTCATATAATTGCAAGTGGACCTAACACAAAATCATGTACTTACTATATACTCAACAAATGTTATTTCCTCTTCTCTTAAAGAGAAATGAACAGAAAAAATAAATATAATGTGCAAAAAATGTCTTCCTTTTTTTTTTTTAAATTTAGAACTCCATCTTGTGGCTCCAGAAACACAGCTGTTTGAAAAAAGCCAAAGAAATTCTTCTGATTTTAAAAAAGGCATTTGCTATGTACAGTTTCATAATGGACTGGCTGCATCTGCAAAGCTAGAAAGACTAATTAGCAATTATAACAGTGAAGAACATTAAAAATGTTGTTTAGTCTCAAAAGATAGCAGTGTCTTCTTAGGAAATAGTGGCTCATTTTCTATTCTGCATTAGTCACTGTCTTTATGAGTTTTCAAAAATGGGACAAATTATAACAGATCTTATTGGATCCTAGTTGGTAGCAATACCATATGTGGCTAGCTCATATTATTATCATTATTATTATTTTAACAGCTTTATTGAGGTACAATTTACATATCATAAATATCCATTGTTAGTGTACAAATCAATGACTTTAATAAATTTATGGAGTTGTACAACCATCACCAGAATCTTGTTTTAGAAATTTCCACATACAATTTTACAAAAATTTCCCTAGAGCCTGTTGGCAATCTCTGCTTCCAAAGTCCCTTGCCCAGCAACAACTACTCATTTACTTTGCCTTTTCTAAGCATTTCATATAAATGGAATCATACAGAATGCCGTTTTGGCTTCTTTCACTTTATGAGCACTTTTTAGGTTAGTTTGTGTTATAGCATGTATCAGTGGTTTGCTCTTTTTTGTTGCTAAATATATTCCATTGTTTGTATGGTCTACATTTTGTTTTTCCATTAGATTTTTTCCAGTTTTTTAATATTTGCAAACAAGTTTTTGCGTGGATATATAGTATGTTATTTTTGTTAAGTAGTTTCCTAGATGTAAATTTCTGAGTTGTATGGTTTCTGTTTAACTATTTAAGAAACTGCCGAATAGTTTGTCAAAGTGAATGTACCATTTTACATTCCTGCCAGTAATGTAATGTTCCACTTTTTTCATGTCATTGCTAATACTTGGTAATGTCTGTCTTTTGGGTGGGTGGAGGTGATATCTTGTTTTAATTTGCATTATTATCCTAATGACTTGTGATTTTGAGCATCTTTTCATGTGTTTATAAGCAATGCATGTATTTTCTTTGGTGAAATGTGTGTTGAATCCTTTGCCCATTATTTATTTGGGTTATTTGTCTTCTTATTAAGGTGCAAGAGTTTTTTATATATTTTGGGTACAAGTTTCTTATGAGGTATATGATGTGCATACATTTCCTTCCAGTCTCTGTCTTGTCTTTTTATTTACTTAATAGTGTCTTTAAAGAATAAATTTTACATTTTAATAGAATCTAATTTATTGATTTTTTTTCTTTGATGGACCATGCTGCTGTTGATATCAAATTAAAAACTCTTTGCCTATTCCAAGGTCACAAAGATGTTCTCTTGTTTCCTACCAGAAGCTTTATACATTTCACTCTGGTCTACTTTGTGTTTATTTTTGTATATGGTATGAATCAGGGGTCCAAGTTCTTTTTTGTTTTTGAAACACAAATGGATATCCAATTGTGTGCACTTTTTGTTGAAAAAAAATTCCCCCATTGAATTACATTGGCATTTTTGTCAAACATCAATCTATCATTAATATAATTTTTTATTTCTGGATTCTCAGTCTTGTTCCATTGGCCTACCTGTCATTATAACAAGACTAAACTCCCTTGATTACTATAGTTTTATATTAAGTTTTGAAATCTGGTGGTGTATGTCCTCCAACTTTTTTTTCAAAATTGTTTGACTAATCTAGATCCTTTTAATTTCAATAAAATTTTAGAATCAGCATTCTGGGATTGTGATGGGGATTGCATTGAAATTACAGGGAAATATGGGGAGAATTGCTATCTTAACAATATTGAATCTTCCAATGCATGAATATTTAATATATGTACATTTACTTAGATCTCCTTTAATCTATCTCAGTAAGGTTTTGTCATTTTCCATGTATAAGACTAGCATTTCTTTCATTAAATGTGATCCAAAGTATTTTATTCTTTTTGATGCTATTGTGAGTGGAATTGTTTTCTTAATTTTAATTTTGCAATATCCATTGCCAATATATGGAAATGGAATTGATTTTTTATATTGAACTTTTAGCTTATAATCTTGCTGATATCGTTCTTAGTTCTAATAGGTTTTTTGTGGACTCCTTATGATTTTCTACATATAAGATCATGTCATGTAAATAAAGAGTTTACTTCTTCCATTCCAATTTAGATATGTTAAAATTAATTTTTTTCCATTGCACTGGCTAAAATTTTCTGTACAATGTTGAATAGAGCAGTGAGAGCAGACATACCTGCTTTGTTTTCTCTCTTAGAAGAAAACATCCAGTCTTTCACATTTATGATGTTATCTATAGGTTTGGGTTAGATGCCTTGTATTAGATTCAGGAAGTTCCCTTCTATTTCTAGTTTGTTGAGAGTTTTTATCATGAGTGTATGTGGAATTTGCCCAAACTTTTACTAGGTATATTGAGGTAATCATGTGTTTTTTGTTCTTTGTGCTGTTAATAAGATACATTTCATCTGATTTTTTTAATTTCAGAATTTTACAGGGGTACACATGTTTTGGTTACATAATTTGCTTTTGTACAGTTTAAGTGTGCCCTTCACCCAGTTAAGGAGTGTTGTACCTGTTAGGTGTGGATTTACCCATCCCCTCTTCCTCCCTCCCACCTACTTGATTTCCCTTGAGTTTTACGTGGGTACGTGCGAGTGTTGATCAATTAGTTCTAATTTTGTGTTGAGTACATATAATATTTGTTTTTCCATTCTTGCAATACTTCACTAAGAAGAATGGTCTCCAGTTCCGTCCAGGTTGTTACAAAAGAAACTAGATCACCATTTTTTTTTATGGCTGAGTAGTGCTCCATGGTATGCATATGCCACATTTTATTAATCTACTCATGTATTGATGGGCACTTGGGTTGTTTCCACATCTTTGTAATTGTGAATTGTGCTGCCATAAACATTCAAGTGCAAGTATCTTTTTTATAGAATGCCTTTTTTTCCCTTGGGTAAATACCTAATAGTGGGATTGCTGGATCAAAGGGTAGGTCTACTTTTAGTTCTTTGAGGTATCTCCATACTACTTTCCATAGAGGTTGTACTAGTTTGCAGTCCCACCAACAGTGTATAAGTGTTCCTATCTCTCCACATCCTCACCAACATTTGTTGTTTGGGGACTTTTTGATAAAAGCCATTCTCAGTGGAGTTATGTGATATCTCATTGTGGTTTTGATTTGCATATCCTTGATGATTAGAGATGTTGAGCATTTTTTCATGTGTTTGTTAACCATTAGTTATCTTCTTTTGAAAAGTGTCTGTTCATGTTTTTGCCCACTTTTTAATGGTGGTGTTTGCATTTTAATTGATTTTTGGATATTAAACCAACTTTGCATTCCTAGGATGATTTACATTTGTTGATAGTATATAATCCTCTTTATATGTTTCATCATTAATTTGCTTTGTTAAGGAATTGTGTGCTGATGTTAATGAGAGATATTATTCTGTAGATTTCTTTTCTCATAATGGCTCTAAGTAAGCTTGTAATACTGGCCTGGTAGAATGTGTTGGAAAGTGTTCCCGCCTCCATCTTCTTTTAAGTGTTTGTGAACACTTAGTAATTAGTATTATTTATTTCTTAAATATTTGATAGAATCCACCAGTGAAGTCAACTGGCCTGAGTTTGTGTGTATGTATGTGGTAAAACAGCTACTAATTCAATGTCTTTACTTGTTATAAGTCTATTTAGATGTTCTATTTCTTCTTGATTCAATTTTGGTAATTTGAGTCTTTCTAGAAATGTGTCCATTTCACCTAAGTTTTATAATTTTTGTCATAAATGTATTCATAATATTTTCTTATAATCCTTTTCATTTCTCTTGGGTCATGGTGAAGCCCCATTTTTCATTACTGATTTTGATCATTTGTGTCTTTTTAATTTTTTCTTGCTAAATCTAGCTAAAGATTTATCAATTTTATCATTTTTTCAAAGACCCCACTTTTGCTTTTATTGATTTTTCTCTATTATTTTTCTGTGTTATATTTTATTGATTTCTGATCTAAATATCATTTTTTTTTTCCTTCTGCTTGTTTTGGTTTATTTAGCTCTTTTTTTTCTAGTTTCTAAAGGTGAAAAGTTAGGTTATTGACTGTATACCTTTCTTCTTTTCTGATATAGACATTTAAAACCATACATTTTCCTCTAAGGACCGTTTTACTGCATCCCATGCATTTTATTTTCATTTTTATTCAATTCAAAATATGTTTAATCTCCTTGTCATTTCTTCTTTTACCTGTTGTTTATTTAGAAACATTTTTTAATTCCCCAATGTTTGGGGGTTTCTCTAGTCTCTTTCTGTTCTTCTTCCCTAGTTTAGTTCAATTGTCATTGCAGAACCTACTTGGTATGATTTCAATCATTTTTACTTTATTAAGATTTGTTTTAAGGCCTGGTATATGCTGTATCCCAGAGAATATTTCAGTGCTCTTCATTTCTTCCTGTCAATTTGAGTTACTATTTGATGACATTCCCTTTCACCCTGTTAGCTGCAAATTATGTCAGACTTTGTTTTTCTGTGAATGTCTTTAATTTATCATCATTTTTGAATGATGGTTTTCCTGGATATAGAATTCTTGGTTAACAGCTATTTCTTCTCAGTATTTGGAATATGACATTCCCTGCTTTCTGGCCTCCATTGTTTCTGAGGAGAAGCCAGACAGTCCTGAAGGGGGTGAGAAAATGTTTCTCTTGCTGCTTTCAAGAATGTCTCTTTTTCTTTGGCTTTTAACACTGTGACTGTGATGTGTCTAGATGTGGATCTCTTTTTGTTTGTCATACTTGGGGTTTGTTGAATTTCTTAGATCTGTACACTAAAGCTTTTTCTTCAAATTTGGGAAGTTTGGGGCCCTTTATTTTCTTTAAATATATTTTTGCTGCCTCTTTCTCTCACCCTCCTAGTTCACGAGTCTCATTTCTCATATGTTGATTTACTTGATGTCTGTGTGGTTTCTGAGGCTCTGTTAGTTTTTCTTCCATCTTTTCCTCTCTATTCTTCAGATTTGACCATTTTCTTGGTATGTCTTCAAATTTGCTGATTCTTGTGCCATCTCAAGTGTGCTATTGAAAACACCTAGTAAATTTCTCATTTCATTTGTATTTTAAGACTTCTCTTTGCTTTTTTATAATCTCTGTTTCTCTATTGAGTTTCTTTATGGTTTGAGCCATTTTTGCTATACTTTAATTCTTTAAACACAGTCTCATTTAGTTCTTTGAACATGTTAATGATAGAAGCTTTAGGGTCATTGCTAAATAAAACAACTGGGGGCGCAGAAAGACTATTTCATTTGTTTGTTTTTTCCTGATATGGGGCATACCTTCCTGTTTCTTTGCATTTATCTTATTTTTTGGTTGAATCCCAGATGTTTTAGATAATATGCAGAGCAACAAGTGATTCAACTTTTCACCCTCAGGGGAAACTTCTCCTCTGGTGTGGGGAAACTGATGTTTCTGCTCAGATTTTTATTATTATCACTATCATTATTATTGTTACTCTTGTTGTTGTATTGTTTTATTTTTAAGCCAGATTCCTAGGGATTGCATCTGAATAGCTTAGTGGCTAGCCAGTGATTGACCAGAAGTTCTGATCAAACCTCTTAAACCTACCTATACAGCTATAAAGCTTTGTTGATGGATTCATATTAATGTATAGATTGGGGAGAATATTCAACATTCAAGAAATTTTGGAGTCTGCCAGTTTTCAAGGATGATGATGATTTTACTTCCCACTGGAAACTCTCTCATCTGTGCTACACATCTATGTAACCTTCTGTTGGTCCTTGTGGAGAGATTGAACTTTCCCTGGTTTCTGCTGAGCTTGCACTCAGCCTCCATTTACCCAGGGGTATGCAGACGGCTTATTACATCTACTTATGGCCGTCTCAACTGCAGCTTAATCTCCAGATAATCTGCAGGCCTGCCACTTCCTCTATCCCTTCCAGCAGCAAAGCTTCTGGTTTTTATGGCCTGCCTAACCCAATAGAACTACTGGGATTGAAGCAGCCCCAGGCAAGCACGACCAAGATTTCCACTGTTCTTACTTGAAGATCAGTACCTTCTCATGAAGCTGCTCAGCTTGTTGTGTGTTTTGTTCAATTTCCAGAGTGCTGAAATGGTTGGTTGTTTTTTAAAGTTTTGTCCAGCTATGCAGTTCATTTGTTGGGAGGGAATTTTTATTTGTTTTACTTTACAATCTTTTCTATTTAATTATAATTTTGGCAGTTTTCATTATGAGACAATAATAAAAATTTCATATGCCTCTGAAATTTTTTAGTCATCTACAACATTGTTTTGATTATATAATCTTTTATCCTTAAATATTTAAATTAGTACATATGAAATAAAACACAGAGAATGAATCTGTTGAAATTTGTTTTGGTATAAGATTCTTATAAGTGATGGTTTCTAAATATTCTGTTAGAATCTTGATTTCATGTGTTTAAAAAAAGAGAGATGCAGGCCTAGTATACCTCATCTACCTCTACCCAGAAATACACATCAGACATCATAATGACAAGTCTAGGTAACTGGATCAAAAAGCCTGAAAACAAGCAATATCCTGAAAAATCACAGGAATCTGAGAAAAATAGTCCAGATATTTTATCAATATTTCATGAATGAGTCCATTAAGTTTCTGAGGAAGGTTGTGACATTCTCGGAATCCTAAAGAGAATGAAGAGTCCTGACCATAATCACGACTCTGCCCTAATCCTCCTGTAGAATTTCTTCCTCTTCTCCCCTTCTTTAATATTCAATGTGAGGGTTTTTCTGCCTAAAATTTTTAAAAGCTGAACAGAAGTGTTTAAGAATAGCTTAAAATGCCAACAAGAGCATGATAGCTCGTCAGAATTTATGCTTTTATTGATCAATGGAGATCGCAAACACTGGCAATATATGGAAGCACTGAGTTGGTTATGTATTAATTTTGGGGAGGAGCGGAATGTACACTCACGCGTGCATACATATAAACACAGCAATGAGCCCTCATACTCACTCTGGCAGATACAGGGGAAGATTTATTTTTTGAATGGAAATTATTACATTTGTAATAATGTTCTTATTTACATTAATTAATCAATGATTGTATTGTTGTCACAGTATGTAACTAAAGAAATTATATATGCAAAAATCCAAAGAAAATAGTGAAAACTTTAAATATTTTAGGGACATAAAATATAAAAATAATTATATTTCTTCCTTTGTACTTACAAGTTTTCTATTTTCTTCTGAAATAATTTGAAAGTACAACTATTTCCTTCAAATACAATACCATTTTCCTCTTTTTTCTTAATTATAAAATTATAATTGTTTACAATGAAAATCCACAAACTTAAAATGGACGTGATTCAGACAGAGATTTGTATTCAGACTCTAGATGGAGCATGGTAGAATAGTTCTATATACCCTATCGATATTTCTCAAAGATATACTGTTGAGATTAACAGATTAGAAACAAACAACAAAAGTCTCATGTTCTACCTCAATAAAAATGTAAAAATACTAAAAATATATTTGGGCCACCTTCTATAACTGTTAAATCTACTTTAAATGAAATGGAATTACAGAAAGCAGAGTTCCAATAAATAAAGGACTATCTCTCATTATAAACAGTAGATATGTAATACTCAATATGGTTTCAGCCTTATACCAGATGTAGGGCAGATATGGGAAAAGTCTGTGGCAAGAATTCTGCCTAAAGAACTTGCAAAATACTTGAAGAAGTGGAATTAATGTATGTGAAACAGTGAATACATGGACTATATATTGAATATTTAAATAGGTGTTGCAAACTGTATGTGTGCATATATGTACATGTAAAGTTTTTTGCACTGCTCCTCTTCATTTGCTCAAAGAATTTTACCAATGAAGTATAGAAAACACATCCTTCCCCATTTCCTGATGAAGATTTTTGTTACTTTGCCTCCTCTTTGCTAGAGCTCTCAAAGGCAAACCCCCACCTAGTTCTCAGTTTACAGAAGCTAAATGGCTAAATGCACCTGTCATTCTCAACCTTTTTGTATGTGTACATATTAATGTACATGTATGTGTGTATACATATTTTTATATAACAATATAATATATGATATATATTCCCTGTAAAATATAGTAGAGAGAATTATAAAGCTAAAAATAAAATCTATCATAATTTTACAATTTATATTTTCTTCCTTTTCTTCCTTCCTTTTTTATATACATGTGAACACATACTAAAAGTTGAAAGTATATTGTAATGTAGTTCACATACATCTTTAATATGGTATAAATTGCCTAATAAAGACATTTTCTTGTTACATCAAAAGTTCTTCATAGACATAATTTTAGTGACTAGTTTGTATTGTATTGTATAGATATTTAATTATTAATATTTACTTCAACTATTCCTCAGTTGATTGACATTTATGCTGTTTCCCCCTTTTGACTATTATAAACAATACTGTAAGGAAAAAATGCTGCCACAATGTTTATTATTTTCTTAGAGTATATTCCCAGAAGTAAAATTACTTAGTAAAAGGGGAAGGATATTTTGGATGTTCCTTAGACATCTTATCAAATTTCTTACCAGAAAAGTTCTACCAATTTGCACTCCCAAACTAAGAAATTGTTTTTTATTCAATGTTCACCATAGAAATTTTAAATGATAGAATTTTAAGAAAAAATATATTTTTAACTTAGTTCAGGAGCCAAATTTTATATCACAGTGTATTTAGTATTATTTCTCTGATTAATTATCAATTGATATTTTGTCCTATGTTTAGTAGTTTAATTGCCTCCTATTCACCCGCTTGGTGAGGGAGGGATTCTTGTCTGCCTAGGGTTATGGTGAAGGCTGAGCACACTATACCTGGTACTTGAGAGATGAGATCAATAGCAGTTTATTAGTCACATAGACCCAAAGTTTGGGGGAGCAGGACACCACATACAACACAGAGCCACATGGGGGTTGTGCTTGGGAACAGTGAACAGCTAGGGGCTGTGGAAGGCAAGCTTTAATATCAAAATGTGGGGGTACCCTTGGTTCCTGCAGGAAGATATGATTGGCTTGGTTGAATAATTCCTCAGACTGGCAGGAAACTGAAACCTGTACTCAGGGATAAGCAGAAACTTCACCTGACCCCCTTGATAAGGAGGGTTGTTTGGCTAGAGGACCTCATCCATCAGGGCAGAGTGGGGAGAGGAACTTGTGGTTTGGCCCTCCTGGTTTCACCATAAAATGTGGTAGCACATACATAATACTGAGTCTTAATCTTAGGTCTTAGACCCAATTAGCTCTGTTTATTTCCCTTCAGTGATTATTTATTTAAAATGCTGGACAATAGATTATTTGCATTTTGTTTGGTTTGGTTTTGCTATAATGTAGATTATGTAAAAGGGACCAGAGTATATAAAAACTTAGGATCAGATCATGGTGAGCCAGGTAGACAAATAATGAGTCTGAATTTAATTTGATAGGCATTATTGGCATCTTGAAATCATTGAAAATAGAGCTTCCTTTATGAGGTCTTTTAAAAAATTGTTTTGTTTGCTTCAAAGTGGAATTCTAACGGAAGCTTAACCATAATGAAAAGAATACACAGTTTAAAAAAAAAAGCTTGATCACCTTAGTTTGAGACTGTACTGCTCTTCTCAAATATGGTACGGCAAATACAGAGGAACTGAGGCAAAAATATAGTGAACTACTCCATGTGATTTAGATAAATTATGGTTCATATCCACTTAACATTTCTCCAACATCATTTACATTAACATTTCATGAGAAAACTAATTTTTTTCAGATCAGCCGGCTCTTAAATAGAAAGTGTTAAAACAATTATGCCATCTCTTCTGCTTCTCACAGAAGACCAAGAGAAAGTGTCACTGTCACCTCAAGCACAGGTGCAGTCCATCCTCACTGCTGGAACTTCTGTGGAATTGAACAGATCTTACAAAGTGTGCCTTGATACCTAAGTTTCTCCCTCCCCAGATAAGATGGCTTTTTCTCTTTTATTATGTTAACAGTGTAATTACATATGATTCAAGTTTTCATTGTAAGCCTTATTTTTAGGAATAAATTGAGTATAAAACTATGGAAATAAAATAAGTTTCAGGTTTAATCTCTTCTGAAATCACAATTTCTTCCTCGTAAATTCTGGTGAAAACTTGGATTCATTTCCTTAGTAACAAAGGTATTTTTATTGTCAGAACTAGTTCCACAGAAACATTACCACTTCTGACATCTGTCAGGATAAATACTGCTTGTATATTGTGTTCCTGCTAAGGAAGTGACATTATAGGGTTTGCTTCTAGCTAGAGGTAGTTTGACACATTTTTCCAAGCACCCTTAATAAAATAAAATTAAAGGAATGAATAATTGATTTGGGAAGGTGAAAACATGCAAGATATTTAAGCTGTAGGAAAGGAGGATATATGGTAATATTAATGCGAAAATAGAAGGTATAAATGTAAAATGTATGTGAATTGGCCATTGAGAAATAAATAGGCCAGAAGAAATGGGATTCAATTAAAGGAATAAGGATTTAAATTGATCTTCTAGAATATTTTCTTGATGATTAGAATGATGAGCAAAGGTAGAAAGAAAGATGTGAAAATCAAGAAAAAGTAGTGGGTTCTAATTTTAGCTTTTTGGTATGCTTGACAACCTATGGCAAGTCTCTAACCCTCCTCAGTCTTAGCTGCTTTGTCCTGAAAATGGTATGGATAGTACCTAACTCAAAATGTTGTAGAAATCATTTAAAAAAATGATGCAAGAAAGCTACAGAATAATGTCACACACATAGGAGAAACTCTAGAAATGTTAGATGACACTGAAGAGATTGAGAAAAATCAAATAAGATATTAAATATAAAATAATATTGGTAGAAGTTACAAAAATCAGAGTCCATCTATTCAAAGTCATATGTTTTGAGGTTTTGACAAATTAAACATCAATAAATTTGATGTAATAGAAAATTAGATGACAATAAATAAAACAGCTCACTGTTTGTTTAAAGCATAATTTCATGAGTTCAATTTTTTTTTTTAAGCTCCTACAGACAAGTGAGAACACGTGAAGTTTGTCTTTCTGTGCTTGGTTATTTCACTTAACATAATGTCCTCCAGTTCTATCCATGTTGTTGCAAATGACAGGATTTCATTCTTTTTTATGGATGAATGTTTGAATATTTTTAGTCCAGTTATCTAACACCATGTAACACATTATAGTCCATTCCAGACAGTAGTAATAATTTTTAATACAGTAATAAAAATAACCAAAAAAAACTGTACTAAATAACTCTTTAGTTAAAAAAAAATTCCCTGATCTATATAGGGAAGTAGAAACTGTTGAACTATGTTGAATACCTCCTTCACTAAAAGCAAATTGATTTTGATGAGAACAGGTTCAGCCTGTAGTGTAAAAACAATGTGGACATCAGGATTTTACTTATATCCCTGAAATGACTCAGCAATTTTAGAAATTTTAGCTCTAAATTAGTTTCTCAACCCCCCCAATAGTGGTTATTATAATAATTATTGTTATCAGGCATGTATGTTCTTTATTCTTTATAGATATGCATACCAAGATATAAGATATATAAATATTAATTTAATTACTTATTCACTTAACAGATACATATGTAATTCATATTTGTATTATAATGCTAAAAGCTGTAGTATTAAAAAATTTAAAATTCCATCTTTTTAATGTTTAATAGATGTAAACATGCATAAAAATTTATGCAGCAATAGAAGAATAGAAGTTATACTGAAAAAACAAACACTTGTCTTTCCCAACTAATCAGTTGCAGCTACAGATTAAACTGTACAGTGTAACTTGTGGGCTGTCTAAGCCAAAAAACATGTCCTCTCCTAAGTTTGACTGAGACAGGCTGGCTCCCAATGCCTTTTTTCATATCTTGGTAGTTTCTCCTTTTAATGATCAGGATGCAACCTCTCCCATCACTCTCCTCGGAATGGAGTAGGAGGAAGTAGAGAGTATGCTGCTTTCAAACCCATGCCTGCTGATTCCAAACCGGGTGCACTGGCATGAACCAGACAGGAGATGCACCACTAAATCACTCATTTGGAGTAAAGGTGTGGGCTTCACTCTAGCTTTCTCTTATATTAGCTGCATTGCCTGGAGTGCTCTCAAAACCTTCTATTCCTCACATGTAAAATACAGGGTTTTGTTTTGTTTTGTTTTTTAGGTATGTTTGTTCTTTTATTTTAAGATCCAATGAGATAATGTACTTTTAGAGGCATTTTCTAAAATAGAACTCACTATACATATTATTGTTAATATCATTGTCATTGATGCATTAGCTCCACTTGGAGAAAAATCGGCATTTATATATTCATCCATTTATTATTCATTCAAGTATATATTTAGTGCTGCCTAGATACCATGTATTTGCTACACACATTGTACCAGAACCCCAACTTTACACAACTGAACTCTTCCTCTTTGTTTATTATGGGTTTGCATTCCTACTCTTCTGTCTATCGCTGTTAATCACTGTTGCCAACTACTAAGCACAAATGTCTTGCAAGTTTTGCTACCAAATTAATGTCCATATATACTGTGTGCACAGAAAATTCTGAATATAACTTTCAGTCTTACATTAGTTTTCTATTACTGCATAACAAATTAGTAGCTTAAAACAACACACATTCAGTATCTTATAGTTTTCATGGGTCAAGTATGCAGGCATGACTTAACGGAGTCCCCTGGTCCTGATCTCACAGGCTGCAATCTGTGTATTAGCTGGGCCGTATTTCTTTCTGGAGCTTGGGAGTCCTCTTCCAAGCTCATGCAGTTGTTGGTAGAATTCAGTTTCTTCCAGTTGTGGAACTGCATTCCTTGTTTTCTTATTGACTGTTAGCCAGGGGCCGCTCAGTTCCTCAATATGAGGCTCTCTCTCAGGCCCTCTGACACATGGCAACTTTCTTCTTGAAGGCCAGCAGGAGAGTCTCTCATTCTAGTCTGCTAAGATGGAGTCTTATATTAATATAATATAAAGTGATCATGGTAGTGGCTATCCATCACCTTTGCCAGATCCTATTGATTAGAAGCAAGTCACAAGTTCTGCCTGCACTGAAAGGGAAGGATTACTCAGGAAATGGCTCATTAGTGAACATGAGTGTGTCTGCCACAATCCCATATTATGTCAAGAAGTACAAAAGAGAACACTTAGTACTCAATTTTGAATTAGAATAGTATTTTTCTTCCTACTAATATTTTATGTAAGGAAAGCTGACATTTATTTTGGAAAGCACATTATAGCTTTACACTAAGTTTAAACTATTTTATTTCCAGTGTCATGATAGGATTATATCAGTATCTCCCAATAAAACAATTTTCTTTAACACACATAGTGAATGACCCTACCTCTCAGCCTCTTCTGCCATCAATGAGATTAGTATCTAAACAATTTAGTATTAAGGCTACACCTGTACACTGACCCTATTTTCCAATTTCGTAACATCCAATTTCATATCAATCATTTTGTTTTAGACCCAAAGTACTACTAAATGGAATAAATTTATTTTTAATTGCCTTTTATGAAGCTTCAGGCAAACCCTTTAGATTTAGTCCTTATGCTTCCAATTTTGTAATTGTCTTATGTAAGCTAAAATGAAGAAAAAAGAAAAATTTTACATCATTGAGTGAAAGAAGCAATGCATTTATCAATGTGTCAGGCCTGGAAAATTTTCTTGGTGGGAATCATTTCTGAGGTATATCAGGAAAAGGAAATTCTGTGTACTTTAAGTAAAATTACTTTGATAGCACATGCATTATCTGTCATTTGCAAAGTGTCTTTCCACAAAGCCAGAATACCAGTGTCATTTGATGTATATTTTTTCCTTGTCATATTTCCCATGCCAATGGCCATCTCAGTCATATGGCAGGCCAACTTGGCTTCATCTCATGCAGTATAGTGTGAGTATGGATAGGCTTTTATACATTGTTTGAATCACACATCACATTTTAATCTTAGTATTATTTACATTGGATTAGAAAAGACAAGTGTGAACTCAAGTTCATGGAAATATTAAATGTGACATGAAATGTTCTCTTTAAATCTTTCATGTACATAAAGAATATATATTTAAAACTAGGAAAAAAGATGCTAAACAGCAAATTTCGTGCTGGAGCAATTGGCTGGGTAAGAAAAATTAATGGGAATAGTCGAGTTTATAATCTGAACGCTCAGGCTTGGAGGCAGATTAGACTTGGCATGAGTGTTGTGTTTTAATTTTGATATTTCTGGTAACTATCAAGTATGGACTGTTATTAAGGTGATTAATGTGCATTGTTGTGTTTGTAGACATGTTTTTCTTTTAATGAGCAAAAATTAGTAAAGATAAAGAAAAAAGTGAAAAATTCTTTAGGTCTTAATGTTTAAGCATTAATTAATGAACAAATTATAGCATTTGATAAGATAGAAAAGGGAAATTACTATGGATTTTTAATATAATTTGGTTTATTTTACTAAATATTGACATGGATAATTTATAACATAGAGATAAGTAGGTGAAAGGATATAAAAATAAATTTCCACAGCCTTACTCAAGAGTATAATTAATGTGTAAACTACATAAAAATAAATTTAATAGAACTATTCTTTGGGGACTTTTCCATTATCCTTGGTTCTTCATAATTATTATTTGTATATATAATCTGTCTTCTTTTTTAGACCAACTAATGACATGACTAAACTATGCAATATATTTTCATTCTGTGATAACTTTATTATGAAGAATAAATTTTTTTTTTTTTTTTGAGATAGGATCTTGCTCTATCACCCAGGCTAGAGTGCAGTGGCATGATCATAGCTCACTATAGCCTCAAACTCCTGGGCTCAAGTGATCCTCCTGCCTCAGCCTCAAGTTGCCGGGACTAGAGACATATGCCACCATGCCCAGCTAATTTTTAAATTTTTTGTAGTGATGAGATCTCACTATGTTGCTCAGGCTGGTCTTGAACTCCTGACCTAAAGCCATCCTCCCACCTTGGATTTCCAAAGTGCTCAGATTACAGGCGTGAGCTACTGTGCCTGGCCACAAAATTGATTTAAAAACTGCTATTCATAAGATATAGGATATTCACTAATACATATTTTACTTTTCCTTGGTGCTTAGATGTAGCATATGATAATATTGAAATTGCATAAGTATTCTTATTTTATCTAAACTTAATGCTCTAATTATAACTTCATAATAATTTAATATATTATTTTAATGTTGAAAATAAAACATTCTTTGTGATACTCTAAAAGACCAGCACTTTTAATGTGATATATTAACAAACATAAAATTAGATTTAAACGGCAAATTTAAATGCAAATGTAAAGGTTTTTTTTAGTATGCTCATGTTTGTTTTATGTGTAACTTATTTCAAAATTGACTACATAATACCATATTTTTCAAATACTTCTAATATACTTAGAGACTTAAAAAGAACAATGCATTTAAATTGTAATTTCTGCGTTAGTAGAAGTAATGCTTTTTCTAAATGGTTTGGCTACTTTTATCATTGAACTCTTTTCTATAAATATTATAACATATTTTAAAGGTTTTCTAAATTCTAAATATCCCTGTAAATTAGAATAGTATTTAGTATTAGAATAGTATTTCCCTGTAAAATAAAATAGTCCCTGTAAGACTTCTTTAACCACAGCTATGCTTATATATTGTAAAATTACTATAAATTTGACTTTCCTTTTTTTGTAAAGCACTTATGTTCTCTATAGTAACTATTGGTTCACATGTCTCTCTACCCTGTGAACTCAATCTAATTATTACATTTTGAAGTCTACACTTTTAGCCAAGCTATATAAGGTGTAACAATTTTAAGTCTATTTGTGAATTCTAAGTACTGTATATGCACTTATTGGGCAAAGAGTATTTTAAAAGGTATTCAAACAGATTGAAAGCCCAAAGATACGTGTCTAAAATGTGAGTGTTATATAGGATCTGTCCTCATTTTTGTAACCCAGCGGTTTCTATAGAAGGAATTCTGCAAAAGGATTTCCTTGTTTTATAACAACGTCAATCTTTCTAAGTTTTATGATTTAAAGACTCTAGATTGCAAAATAATTAAATTTACAATAGATTTAAAATACATTGTTTTTGTTAAAACAGGGTTTTTCAACCTTGACACTATTGACATTTTGGACTAGAAAATTCTTTATTGTAGGAAGACGTCTTATGCGTTGCAGGATTTTTAGCAGCATCTCTGACCTCTAACCACTAGATGCTAGTAGCCTCCCTCTAAGGGACAGTTCTAGTGCAGTCTAGAACTTTTCAATCATAAAAATGAGAAATATTGACAACCAAAAATGTCTCCGGACATTGATAAATATCCGCTGAGGGGCAGAGTTACTCTTGGTTGAGAAACATTGCTTTAAAAGAAAAGAGCTATAAAAATATTTCGTTATTTTCATTATTAGTATGTATTTGTTTCTTACCTTTCAAAATCATCAAAGCCAAGATCTTAAAACCACTATGCAGTGAAGCACAGCCATGTGCCACATAACAACATTTCTGTCAATGATGAACAGCATAGGTACTTCTACTGTATCTTTTCTATGTTTAGATATGTTCAGTGCTATATACGTACTAATTTTTAGCTGTTTAAAAGAACACACATTCATATGTATCTCAATTAGGTTTCTCCTAATAATTATTCTCTATCATTTATCCATATGGCTAATTACAAAAAAGTCTGTACTGTGGAACAAGGAACAGTTTACGAAGTTGTTCATCAGTCAAGAATAATTGTATTGTGCCTTGTAGTAAGTGCCATGTTAATACACAAGCAATATTAGTTAATTAATTAAAGCTGAAAAATGAATAAGAACTTATAGGTTATGATCCTATTTTCACTTTATGAATTGCAATCATTTGTATGTTTGTATTATGCATTCTTAATTCATGATAGCTATTACTACGTTTCTGTAAGTAAAATGCTCCTTAATTCCATAAGTGAATTATGTGCTCTGGGAATATCCTCTTATAAAATTTTGACAGAATATCTGGTCAAAATTTGCAATGCCTTAGTATATGACTGAATATGGCTGAATTCCAAAAATTATTTTTAATATTAGGTTAATCATTGTAGAGTCTGCCAAGATCTCAGAAAATTCTATATTATATCAACTATTACTAAAATCAGAATGATGTACTTTTGTCATTGATGTCCATTTTTAATAGTCATGTTATATTTAGCTTCTGGGTACCAGACCCTCTTTTTGTGCACCCTATAACTTGTAATAACTATTGTCCCTTCTTAAATTGTTACTAATAACTTGCTAATTTTTCCATACAGGTAATGGATTAGGAATTAGAATTGTGGGTGGTAAAGAAATTCCTGGACATAGCGGAGAAATTGGAGCCTATATTGCCAAGATTCTTCCTGGGGGAAGTGCAGAACATACAGGGAAACTTATGGAAGGTAAGAATAAGGAATTTTAAAGTAAAGTAAAATGAATGTACTCATATTAAACATATTTTAATTTAATATGCAAATTTTCTCATCCTTTGCCGTCTAGGTAAACCTCTCTCCTTATGGTTCATTGTGAAATTTTACTATAGTAATGTAAAAAAAGATATGTCCACAAATATATTCATTTATTTTCAATTGCATTGTCCTTCTGGCAGTTGACTAGCTACTGGAATATCTCCTTTAAGAAACACTTAGTCAAAATTTTTTACTGACTGGGACAATTTTATTAAAAAACACTTTAATTATCTGGATTAATGTTTCATAAATACCAAGAAAAATTACATTAAAATTAGAGCTACAAAAAATTCAGAAGATGATACAGTACACACTAAGGTTGGGTCAGCAAACTATGGATGACCAGCAGGCTGAATCCATCTGCTGCCCATTTGTGTAAAACAGTGTTTTATTGGAACACAGCCACGATCATTAATTTACATATCAAGCATGGGTGCTTTCCTGCTACAATAGCAGAACTGTATTCATGACAGAGACTGTATGGTCTGCAACACCCAAAATATTTATTCTTTAGCCCTTTACAGAAAAAGTTTGCCAATCCCTGTACTAGGTACGGTCTATTTTTAGAGACTAATCACCTCACTATATCATAAGCATTCTAAAATAATGAACTTTACAGATGTAGCTAATGGTGCATAAAATATGTACTTAACCATTTTTTTCAGTAACATATTGCAACTAGATTCTCAAAATACATAATGATAATTTTCGATTTTCCATCAGATAATATGGTCACTTGCATTCCCCCAACTCTCTAACATAAATACAGTTTGCAGGCTTTTGGTGATATTGTTTATAATGAACATCATAAAGTAGATGCAACCTTTTCATTTTTACTCTAAATAAAAACACTTATTTGGAAAACGTGTTTTTTGTCATTTCGTAGTTTAATAAAATTTTTCCGTTGTTGCTTAAAACTTTTAATTTTGTTAAAAATGGTTCACTGTGATTTTCTTAAATGAAATATATTGGAACCTACCAAAAAAGTCTTCGGACATTTTGAGAGACTATTAGAATAAATAAAAACTGGAGGCGGTATTTATTCACCACAGTTTTATACTGGAGTCAGCTTGCTCCATATCATTAAGATGTGCTGTACACATCTCTTCTCAACTTAGAATTCAGTAACATCATGATGATAGCTTGAATTGGCCATGATAGGAGTATTTGCAATTTGGAAATAGGTAAATGTTATCAATTAAGCAAGCCTTTGTTTGCTGGCTGGCTTGCTTGCTTGTTTCCAGTTTACCAGCACATCACCAGATATACAACTGAAAGCATATTAAAATATTCTAATGGTATTCATAAAACAGGGAAAGTCAGGAGAGCTAGCCAGATAGCTAAATGAAGGGAAAAGGCTATATGAATCAAGAAATAACAATTCTGAGCAAAGCACTTGGTCTGTCTGAATTTTCTGTGAATATAATCCTTTCATGCCCAGTGCTAATCTTTTGGTGTTGCAATCTAGTTAGGATACATGAATTGAGACCCATTTTTAAGGATGGGAGTGATAGGATCACTTACATATAGTATACCTCAGAAAAAAATTGAATATGCTATTTTTATTTTAAAATAAAATTTACCCTAATAACTGTGCCTGATAACATTTGGCAAAGATATTTGAATAATTTATACATAAAATGTCATATCCTTCTCTGGAGTAACACCATGGAAATCAGCACATGCCACAAGTCAGGATGATTTTAAAGACAATATCAATGAAGTAGACCATGATGAAGTATTCTTTGCACATGGTAGCCTAGGCGGCCTTTTTTAAGTTCGTAAGGTTAATTCAGAAAAAAAAAAAAGATATTTTACAAACTCATTCAAGAGAGAAAATGAAAGTAAACCTAAAATTACATTTGTGATTTTACAAGCTCTAAGATTGCCTCTAAAGACTTCTTATTGTATTTAGGAATTAGTAGTTTTGCAGTTTATCTAATTGGTTTAAGTGAGAAATCATTAAAAACTACATGCATATTATTTAGGGTTTTTTTTAATTATTATTTTATTCGTTCATTCTCTCAACATTTGGCCAAGGTGCCAAGTCAGGCTTTTCTATGAGCATGGATCCTCTGATTGGAGTCCAGTTCTTGTATAACCCACACCTATAATTTGTTATTTATGATTTCCAGCTTTGCTTTGTTTATTCTTACAACAAAGATCTTTAATAAACCAATTTTTAGTATTTGTGTTAGATTCATGATGCTGTCTTGACTGTTAGGATTTAAATACTGTTTTTGAGCATTAAATATTCTGGAGAATAACTTTAACATGTGGCACATCATATCCTTTCTCCCCCCCATATAGACTATATTTAAATACAATGCTATCAAGCAAGTTAGAATGACAAAGGTTTATTCCTTCTATGTCCAAAGATTAAGTAGCTTGAAGGCCACCAATTCAAATGGGTATCCATTCACCTTGTTAATTCAAAAATATACCGGTGTATTTTTAGTACTTTATATTTTTTTTATGTGTGTGTGTGTGTGTGTGTGTGTGTGTGTTTGGTTTTTTCCTACAGTTACATGTTTAATTTATACATGATATCCCAAGGTCTAGGGCCTTCAGCCTCAACCCCTAATAGATTATCCAAAAATTCCAAAGCCGTAGATTGGAGATACAACCCTGATTTTTATGCCTAAAGTGGGGCCTCACTATAATAATACCGATTGTATATCACTGGAGGTTTTGTTTTCTTCTAATTTTTTAAAAATTTTTTTCATGATTATTGATTTTTTTAATTTATTTATTAAAGAAAATAAAGGTGATTAATATTCCACACTTTGAAATTAATTTTTTCTTATGGAAAAATTACACATATGTGAATAGATAGTGTGTGCGTTTATGTAATTGAATTTCTCCATTTATTTAATGAATTCCAGGTAGACTTAGGAATTGATGATCTCTTCCAGGTATATCTTCGCTTTGTGTTATTTCTGAATCCAAAAGTATATAGATTGTGCCCTTACAGATTCAATATTATCTTCTAGTTGATTTAAAACATGAATGACAACTTGGTTGGCAATAGAATTCTTAAACTGTACTTTTTTCTACTCCAAACTACAAAGCTTCTGTTCAGAAAAGTTTGACTGGGTCTACTGCTTTTTCTGAGTTTGTTCATTTCTCCTATAATAGGCTTTAAAAAACATATTTTGGTATAACATTTATTTTTATAATTATTTTCAATTGGGAAATAATAATTGTACATATTTATGGGTTACAGTGTGTGATGTTTTGATAAATGTACTTATTGTGGACTGATCAAATCAGTCTAATTAGCATATAGCAGGTTTTTCAGACTTATCAGGGTCTGAAATTTTAACACTTTTGCAGCACTCAATGGCATAGAGTCTGATTATATTGACTTTGGGAAAACAGGAGTATTTTCGAATTTCCTCTAGCTTTCTGTTCTCTGGATTTATTCATTTAAAACATGCTGACCAATCATGTGGGTTTTCTGATGCTCATAAGCCAAGTGTTATTCTGAAAGTACTCACTTATATAACCAACATTAAATGGAAAAAAAATCACAGTATATTTTCTGAGTGACTTCTGTGGTTATTTGTTTGGGGGAAAAAAATTTTATTCAACCTTTTTTTGAAAAGTCTTTCTGAACAAGTTGGCCTATGTTGTTAAATGATGTAGGAGAATGTTGTATTTCAGAATGCTAAGAACTAGCAACAGTTATCATTGTACAATCATTAGGTAATGCTCAAGGAATTGGCTTTAAAACACTCCTAAAATTAGAGTGTGCCATCTCCTAAAATAAAAAATGCAGTTAGAGTGTTCCATAAATCAAAATTTCCTGAACCAATCTTTAAGTTTGAAAACAACCTACAATGATTTTCTGAAAGAACTCAGGGAATCAGGTACTTGAGGGATCCTAATCTTACAAAATCTTAAAATTTATTTCCCAGTAACATTTAGTAAACATTCTTGAACAGATACTGAATAGAAAAGGATCTTTTGCTGTCTACTATTCTTCCTTTTAATTGCATAAGATTAGGCTTTGTCCTGTTGAAAAAAAATGAAGACAAAGATCTGGGGAATTTAACTACAAATCAAAGTTTCTAAAATGCTATTTCTTGTTATTTGTTTTAGGATTAATATTTTAGACCAACTTTTAGACCAATGGTGTTGGGGCTGTAAAGTGTTCAGCAATGTTGGAGTTTTAAATGGTGTATAATATTTTCTCTCATTTTGGTCTTTGTCATTGGTATTTCTTTTTTAAATTAATTTGAGCATTTTAAAGTACACTAGGATATATGGACTTTGAATACTTTGAATGTATATTTACCACTTGGAACTTTCACTTTAAATATTTAAATGGTTATAAACCCTTTTCATATTACAATATCAATACCAAGTTCAGTATATTTAACACCTTAATTAATGGGCTCAAAAAATTAGATGCTTCCTCTGTAACATACTTTATTTTCTCTAGACTATTTTACTTGGTGAAACATACTCAATATCATCACAATTTTAGGAAGTTTTGAATTTACTTATTCTTCAAAAATAACTTTACTTATATATTCTTCTCAGTTCCAACCATCTCCAAATTTGGAAAATTGTCATTGCCTCATGAAAGTAGACACTTTTTAATCTGATAAGGACAAGGTTCAGTTCTTCTCTGTGTTCCATACCATTCTGTGCACACATCTATTGTGTCCCTTGACATAGTGAGGGTTTTTCCTTCATACTCAGTGTCCAGCACAGTGCTTAGTAAAGCAAAAGTTCAAGGAATATAAGAAGAAATGAGTGATAAAAATTCATGTTCAGTTACAAAAGCTTGATACTTATTAAGATATCACTCCTCACAGGGTCGTGTGAAGCAAATACAATGGCACATGTAGTTATACTCTACTATTTGTAAAGAACCATGTACATTTAAGACAGCATCAATATTTAGTAATATCACTTTTGATCATCTTTTCAAAATAATGTACAAAATGGAAACTTTCCTCTGGGCACATGTTTTCACAACTTCGACCTTAACTGCTCATAAATTTACATAAATTTACTCTAGGTATTTTTTTCTTCAGTGTTACTTTGCTTTGACTTTAAATTCAGATATCTGGGGTGGGAGGACAGGATGGTTACTGACAGAAAAACCCCTCCAATCTAGAAAATACAGTACCATCTTCCTGTGCAGTGGCTGAACGTCAGAAGGAGATTTTTCTCTGCCAGTTCTTTCTCTAGCCCAGAAGCTCCAAAACATTGTGTTTACTTTTACTCTGTGGTTGAGAGAGGGTGAGGGCACAAAATGGAGGAGTTTTAAATTAGAAATTAAAATCTCAACTCAAAATAGCAAGTACTATGTGGAAGTGTTTGCTGCCTGACACATCTGTTTGTGATTCATTTGCAGTTAATAGTGAGTGTGTTTTGCTCTCAATCTTGTAAATTTCTGCTGAAACAACTTAATGTAACTTCTCCATTATACAGTAACCATAGAAAATCAAAGTTTGATATTTAAAATGCATTAAAAGTGGACATGATTTTCCTTGGTCTTATTCCCTCCCCAGTCAGGAAAATTGCCTTAAAAGATTCACACAGCATATTCCTACTTTTTCCTCAACTCACCTATTAAGATGCTCAACACAACCTCTTAACATCCTCTGTTGATTCCAATGAGAGTGGAAGAGGGCTGGTGGGGCCAGGGGTGCTTCTCAGCATTCCTGGTTTATGTGTGCAATTTAACACTTAAGCAGGCACTGACCTATAATTTTCTTTATGAATGTTTGAGTGTGCAAAAAAACTTGAGAGACTAATATGGCAAACAACCACTTACCCACCATACTACTTTATTAAGTCATAAAATTTTGCCATGTTTGTTTCATATTTTTGAAAGAAATAAGTAGCTATAAATCAGGTAAAGCCTCTTGCAGTTACCTCTCCACTCACAAACCTCTGTTACGACCCCAGAATAAAATACCAGACTTAATTTGGGGTTACATATTTGCTTGCTTTTCTTTACAGTGTTATGTATGTATCCATAAATATATACGATTCATTTTGCTTATCTGCAGAATTTTATATAAATAGTATCTTACTACACATGTCTTTGTGCCGCTTTTTAAAAAATTCACATGAAGTTTTTGAGATTTATCCAAAGGTACATGTAGCTCTAGTTCATTTATTTTAACACTGGGTGCAATTCTATTATTGTATGTCTCTACTACAGTTTAATTTAAACATTCTCTGGTTATTTAGGATATTTATAGTTTTGTATTGTTTTATTTTTACTGTTTCAAACAATGCTATAATTAATTTTTTGATGTAGTCTTTTTGTGCCCATGTGCAGGAGTTTCTTCCACAATACAAGTTAAATTTCTGGGTTATATTGATTATCAGTCTTGTTAAATAATGTAGGGGAATGTCTTGTTTCTTCTTCAATAGCTGATTTTTCCAAATTGCTGTCCAAAGTGTTACACTCTTTTTACATTCGTCGGTGGCGAATTAGTGTTCTTGTTTCTATGCATACTTGATCCTCGTTCTCGACATTTCCTTTTTCAAATCCAATGTGGAATTACTTACCATTAATGTTTTCTTTTACTTCCCCTTCAATAGTGTTGAGTATGATCACATTTTATTAATCGTATTATCTCTTGGGTTTTTCTTATCTGTGTTTTGCCTGTTCTTTTTGCCTATTCTTTAATTGGGTTGTTTGTGAATTTTTAATGATATTTTTAAGCACTCTTTATATATTCCAGATATAATCTTTGCTAAGTATGTAGGCTATAAATACCTCCTCCCAGTATGTGACTTGCATTTTTAGTTTCTGTCTCTCTCCCCCTTTTTTTTTTCAAAAGTTGAAATTTTAATACAGTCAAATTTGTTATTTTGTTTCTATTAAGTTTCATAAATGTCTTATCATGTTTAGGAAATTACCCATTTCCTGAAATCTTAAATATATTATTCTTTATTTTCTTCTAAAACCTGTAAAATCTCACATTTCAGAAATGTCCTTGTAGTCAAAGAATTAAGTTGTTTCTAATATATCTGTGGTCTGAAGTGGGAATTTTGTATTTTAATTTTGTTTTCCTACTCAATATGGATATCAATTTCCTGTGTACCATTTTTTTAAGCTTTATATTCAGGAGTTTTAATGGGACTTTTGTTCTGTTTTTTCAACAAGAGGTCCTGACCCATCTCTAGAGTGGCTCAGCTCCTAAGTGGTTGTATGCTTTTGGGTCATTCCTTTTTTTAAATGGATATATCATAATTGTACATAGTTATGGGGTACATGCTGTATGTTGATAGATCTAGACAATGTATAATGATTAATTTAGGGTAATTGGGATACCCATCACCTCAAACATTTATCATTTCTTTGTATGGGGAACATTCTAAATCTTCTCTTGCAGCTATTTTGAGATATACAATAAATTATTGTTAACCATAATCACCCTACTGTGATACCAAACACTAGAACGTATTCCTTTTATCTAACTGTATTTTTGTAGCTGTTAACCAACCTCTCTTCATCCCCCCTCCATCCTATGCTTCCCAGCCTCTGGTAAACACCATTCTACTCACTACCTCTATAAGATCAGTTATTTTATTATAGCTCCCACATATGAGTGATGGCATGTGATACTTATCTTTCTGTGCCTGGCTTATTTTGCTTAATATAACAACCTTCAGTTCTGCCCATGTGGTTGCAAATGACAGGATTCATTCTTTTTTGTGGCTGAATAATATTTTATTGTGTATATATAAAACATTTTTTAATCCATTCTTCTGTTCATGGACACCTAGCTTGATTCCATATCTTGACTATTATGGGAGTGCAGATGTCTCTGATATACTTATTTTCTTTTCTTTTCTTTTCTTTACTTTTTTTTGATTATATACCGGGCAGTGGGATTGTTGCATCATATGGTAGTTCTATTTTTAGTTTTTTGAAGAATCTCCATACTGTTTGTCATGGTGGCTGTATTAATTTACATTCCCACTAACAGTGTACAAGTATTCCCCTTTTTCACATCCTTGCCAGCATCTGTTATTTTCTGTCTTTTTGGTAAAAACCATTCTAACAGGTATGAAGTGATATCTCATTGTGATTTTAATTTGCATTTCCCTGATGATTAGTGATGCTGAGAATTTTTTCACATATGTGTTGGCCATTTTTCTGTCTTCCTTTGAGAACTGTCTGTTCAGATCTTTTGTTCATTTTGTTAACAGAATTATTCGGTTTTTTGCCATTGAGTTGAGTTCCTTATATATTCTGGTTATTAATCTCTTGTCAGATGGATAGTTTGCAAATATTTTCTCCCATTCTGTAGGTTGTCTCTTCATTATGTTGATGTTTGCTTTGCAGAAGCTTTTTAGTTTGATGTCATCCCATTTGTCAATTTTTGCTTTTGTTGCATATACTTTTGAGGTCTTACTCAAAAAATTTTTCCGCTAGCAATATCCTGAAGCATTTCCTCAATGTTCTAGTAATTTCATAGTTTCAGGTCTTACGTTTAAGTCTTTAATCCATTTTTAGTTGATTTTTGCATATGCTGAGAGAAAGGGGTCTAATTTTATTCTTCTGCATATGGATATCCAGTTATTCCAGCATTACTTCTTGAAGACTGTCCTTTCCCCAATGTATATTCTTGGTGCTTATGTCGAAAATGTGTTGGCTATAAGTGTATGGATTTATTTCTGGGTTCTCTATTCTGTTCCATGGTCTATGTGTCTATTTTTATGCCAGTGCCATGCTATTTTGGTTACTATAGCTTTGTAGTATATTTTGAAGCCAGGTAGTGTGATGCCTCCAGTGTTGTCCTTTTTGCTCAGGATTGCTTTGTCTATTTGGGGTCTTTTGTGGTTCCACACAAATTTTAGGATAATTTTTTCTATTTCTGTGAAGAAAGTCATTAGTATTTTGATAGGAATTGCACTGAATTTGTAGATCACTTTGGATAATATGGACATTTTAGCAATATTAATTCTTTTGATTCACATAGAATACTTTCAATTTTTTGTGCCCTCTTTAATTTTTCATCAGTGTTTTATAGTTTTTATTATAGAGATCTTTCATTTCTTTAGTTAAATTTATTCCTAGGTATTTTATTTTTTGTAGCTATTTTAAATGCGACTGCTTTCTTGATTTTTTTTTAGATTCTTCACTATTGCTGTGCACCATTTTTTGAATAGTATATTACTCCCACTGATCCACCATGTCCCATTTGTCATATTTTTCTTTATACATGTATGGATCTCTTCTGAGTTCTGTGTTCTGATCTATTTGTTTATCCCTACTGAACTATTTGTCTATCCCTACACCACTATCACACTGTTTTAATTATGATATCTTTGTATTGAGTCCTGACACATGGTAGGTGGATCTATCATTTTCCTGTTCTCCAAAGTTCTCTTGGAATAATTTTTGACCCTTTGAGTCTTGCATATAAAATCTAGAATCAACTTGTCTATTTTCATGATAATGTCTGTTGAAATTAGACAGTGATTACATTAAAAGGACAGATTAATTTGGAAAAAACAAGAATTTTTTATATATAGTCCTGTCCAGTTGAGTCTTCAATAAATTCACAATGGAGAGCTCTTGTTCTAGTTAGAGATTTAGTCATTGTATTCTGAATCAATACAATGAAGTAAGTTAGGACATTAAAAAAAAAGTATATGTAGCAATTGTTAAACTTCTTAACAATTTTTTATGTTTCATATTAACTTATAACAATGTTATACCCCCAGAAAATGCAGAGTAGAAGATATAAATAAAATAAAATTCTGTTATGGAAATATTAGGGGCTAAATCTAATCCTTTGTGTGTATATCATTGGTTCTAAGCTTTATTTAATCACTGGATTTCTTGACCTAGTTCTCCAAACTAATTTTTTTCCTAGTTTTGTGTGTTATAACATTATAATTGTGAAACACATTACTATCATGATACTTTGGAAGCATCAACAATCTTCATAAGAGAACAATGAATTTATAAAAACTAAATATCTGTTATGCAGTGAACCCACAATTGTTTGTTTATATTGATAAGTTGTCCAACTCTAAGTTAATTCAATAAAAATCTTTTGAAGATAATTGTATCTATATTATTATAATTGCTAATTAAATCAAATTTGTTTGGAAAATTTTTGGAAAGCTGTTGGGAGCTAAAGATAGGAATGTAGCATTAAAATCTGAACATAGATTCAGGAATCTTCTTAATGAATCAGTGGGAACACAGCATGGGAGAGTACAAAGCTGAAACCAATGATATCCAATGTTTGCTTGTGGATTTAGCCAGATCTATATGGGAAGTTAGTATCTCCCAGGCCATTAGACCTGTAAAGAAATGAGAGAAACATCATTGTTTGTCCATAGGCTATTCTGTGAAGAATTGTGCCTGTGGAATGAATTCTAATTCACAGCTATTTTTAAATTCTTAGTTTTTAGTTGTTTCAGAGTAGGTGATTGATATGATCCAGCTAGCTAGTTCCTCTTCTTAAAGATGAACTGACAGGATTTCTGGCAAGAAAATGCTGTTGGATTTATTGTTGAGAATCAGTGATTGAAGTCAGCGTAAAGTTAGCTGTTTTCGGAGTGGTGGTTTTGATTTTAGAAATTGGCCTCTGGAATTCCCTGTCATGAAGAAGTTTATGGTAGAAGAGCTAATTCCAGTAGCGTTATTAGAGGACACACTCCAGTGTATCATAAGGGAGAATGTTCCTAGGCAAGAAAGTCTCTATTTCTGCTTATGCTTTTTTGGCATATGTTACAGATGGCATGGCAGTGATCAAGGTTGGAGATCAAGAAACACAGCACACAGATGAGTGAGCTTCCTTGTTCTTGTTCCAGGGGGATTATCAGGTACGGATTGGTCATTAGCATGAGATTTCTCAAAATTCCCTAAAGCTGGTGTGTTAGGTACACATGACACAAGATCATATTTCATGTTGATACAAATATTTTCTAAAAGATATTTAGAAAACTATCTTCTGGGAAGAAGAATGCAAATTGTTGGTACCTGGACTGGTAGGTTGTAATATATTATTTTTAGGATGTGGTGATGTCAGTTACCACATCAGGATATTAGTGATTAGCTATATTGCCAGGACAAAGAAATATATTTCTTTCCTTTATCCATTTATTTTGAAATTTATCAGAGGAGAATGATGTTTGATTCATAACGTGCCTGATAGGACCATCAAGAAAACTAAATTTTGCACAGTATAATTACCCGAATCCTTATTTGATTGCTTTTATCAAAAAGGGTGGCGTACCTCAAAATATTTATGTGTGCTCAGTGATATTCCTTCTTGATGAACAATTGTTTCTATAGTTAAATTTCTGAATTTGTCTAACCAATGTGTCATACAATAGGCTACATTTTTTTGTGAACTGGAGTGGATATTTTGGAAACAAGAATGCTAAACTCTTTTAAATATCCATACCAATTTTCAACCAGACAGTGCTTTAGTATCTCCAATTATTAATAAATATCATGTTTTTAGAGTTATATCAGGATTTAAATCCAGCTTTTGTATTTAGCTGCCTGGATATGTTTTTTAACTTTTAGTCCCAGGGTGTTCTTAGTTGGAAAACTGGGCTAATAGTCTTGGCAAAATTGTGTTATCAGATTTAAAAATAATATATCAGAAACATATAATGCTGTGCTTGGAACATTGTAAGTAGTGAAAAAAACTGTGCTTACTTTCAATTTTAGAGATCTTAGATGGTAAAAAGAATATTTGTGATGCCAAATTTAAATTCTGTGTCTCCCATATCTGTACATGGGGGACACAGAATATTGACCATGATCAGGTCTGAGCTCTGAAAATTACAAGAGCATATAGTATACCTCATGGATAAATCATCAAACTTGGAATTAGAAGACTCTGAATTAATGGTATCTTCATGACTTTAGGCAGTTTACTTGTGTTTTCTGTGTCTCCTTTTATCTCACCTGTACAATTGAGAGGTTTTGAGATCTAACTCATGCAGTTACAGTGAGGATGAAAGGAACTGATATCTTTTATAACTCTAAAGCAATATACTAGCTATAGAAGCTATTTCATTAAGGATAGGTAAAATTATTTTCCTGAATGACTGTTATTCTTATAAAGTTCAGACTATAAGAGAATATTTAACTGCTAGAGGTATCTGAATAATAATATATATCATTTTAAATACCAAGCCTGCATAAATAAAAGAAATTATAATGCCTGAAGTGATTGAGCCAATATTCATATAAATATATCACCTCCCAACTGTAAAATCATAGTTTTTGGTGATCTTTCAAAAGGTTTCTAAATTTTTCTTCTTATCAACAACATGTTAGTAAGTCAATCTTGTGTTCTGATTAAAATTTATAGACATATGTACAATGAATATCCATTCATATAATTTTCTTGGTTACTGAAAACACAGCTTGTTAATGAACAGAATCACAGCGTAGGAGGCAGATGACTCAGTGTCTGGACCAATCTTTCTCATCAACTATTCGAGTGACCTTCATCAAATCATAGAAACTTGTTGAGTCTTTAGCATTGAACATGAGGGACTCAGGAGATGCTTCACCTTCTGAAGAGATGTGAAGAGAGATTGAATCTAAAGAAACATACAGTCAAAGGTTTGGAAGTGGGAGACGAGGCAGTAGTATATGAGCAATTATAATTGGGTGTGTTATGTAAGGTGGAAATCCAAGGACTAAAATTAATGAATGTGAAATTAATTACAGGAGATGAAAGAATGAGTGAGAACACACGTGAATAAATCATGACTGAAGAAGCTTAAGCCTCAGGACTTCTCTCTCCCTTACAGACCCCTTACAAGGCTCCAAGAGGGGCTTAAAAATATGTGATGTTTATAACATTTGTCAGCTTTTTAACGTGTGTAATTTGTTGTGGTTTCTTTCTCCTTTTTAATAAATATTCACTTGTATCCAATTTTGTATTCATAATTTTCTATCTTTTCTTCAAATTGTATAAGCTTCAGGCCTTATAAAACCTGTATTCATCCCTGCATGAAATGTTGTTCTTTATTAGTGGAAGACTTTGAGGTACTTACTGCAGAATTATAAGAACCACCTGCTGTAAAGTGGTAATATACTGAAAAGGTGGAAGTAGGCAACAAGCAGGAGGTTCAGAGAGATGGTTGTTGTGAGGAGTAGGCTAGGAGTGAGAATATTAGGAATAATGCAAATGGAGCAAAACATTTATTCAGCAACTATTTTGTGCAGGTATATTTTAAAATGACATACAATGATATGGTTCTTCCTTACTTTCAAGATGCCTACAGCCTAGAAAGGCAGTAAGTACAAAGTATCCATTGTGGAGGAAAAGTTTGATCAGGGTCTAAAACATTTTATAAAAATATAAATAAATATGAAAAACTAGGTGAAGTATACTTTTAAGGGGGGAGAAACCTCTTTTCTTTAATGATGTTTGGTTCTGTTAATTGTGATACATGTATTATTTTAGTTTCATTAAAAGAAATACAGAAATAGGGAAATGCAGAATACATTGGTCAATTTTGCATGTATTAGAACCTGTACCATGACTAAGTAGAATTTACAGATTAGCCTCCCCACGACCCCAAAGAATTGCCAGGTAACTTCAGGTAGTTTCTAAGAGCAGTCTATGAGCTCTTAAGGGCAAGATATTTTCCAGAAACTATACAGATCTCCCAAGGCTTTCATTTATCACATTTATTACTTCTTCAATAGTTCAACATAGTTGTGGAATACTAATACATTCCAGATACAGTGATCAGTGCTGAAGCAGAAACAATATTCTACAAGAATGCAGGTTTTTGCTTTAGTACTTGAGAAACATAGATTAAAGGTGTTAAAATATATATATTAAGTTTCACCAAGAGTGGTGGAAGAGAGTAAGATTGCCTTTGTTTTCTCTTAAGCTACTTTTGTTTTATTTTACTCTGTGTTCATTCTCTATTCACTACGGGCCACAGTCCCAAGATCCTAGTCACTATCAGCCACAGCACTTGAGTTTGCTGGTTGCCATCATTGATCCATTCATTCTTTTAACAGTTTTTTTTAGTACATAACTATATAAAGCAATCTCTCCTTTTGGCCCAGTAGGGACTTTAATGAAGAAAGCATTGGCCTTGCATTCTAATAGCTAAGACAGAAAATAACAAAGCTATTTATAAATGCCACATATTAAATGGTGATAAATGCTCAGGAGAAAAATATAGCAAGGAGAGTGTGCATGACATGTAGGAGGGTGAGGTTACAATTTGAGATGGGGTTGTCCAAGAAGGCCTCGCAAAGAAGGGAAAAACCCAAGAGAGCCATCAAGGAGAGGAAGGATTGATCTAGGAATTGTCTGTCTTATAGGCAGAGGAATGGCAAAGGCGCAAGCCCTGAGCAAGAGCTTGCCTGGTGTGTGCAAGCAAGACAGAAAGGAGGCCAGTGTGGCTGGAACTGAGTGAGCACATGAGAACAGAAGATGGCAAAAATTTTGGTCGTAGAAGTAATGGGGTTTGAATCTTGTAGGCCATTGTAAGGACTTTAACTTCTACAAGTGTGAGATGAGAAGCCATTGACCTGACACATACTGAATGACAGTTAAATAGGATCACTCTTATGCTGTATGAAGAATAGTTCGAAAGGGGTAAAAAGGAGAAGCAAGCAGATTAGTTAGGAAGCTGTAGAAATAACCCAAACATGACATATAGCTATTCAGACCAAGGTGGGAACAGGGGAGGTATTGAGAAATAGTTATATTTTAGATAGATGGTAGAGATGTATATATAGATATAAATATATATATATTAATACAGTATGTATGTTAAATTTCATCTCAGTAAAAATGATCTCAATATGTTCATTCATTTGTTCCTACATATACTATTGACATTTAGTAAGGCAAAATCACTTCACCATTTTTTAAAAATTTAATTCTCTACATATTGTAACAAACCTACAGAATATTTGGCATCCAAGTCTTAAATCTTGTTTTCAATCAATACAATAAATACATATCATTTAATAGAAATTAAACCATTTAAATTTATATTTGTGTGGTTCTACAGGTGGCAGTTCAATATTTCTTATTCCTATCCTTTTTATTCCTATCATTTGCAATTTGCATCTCAGTAGGACAGAAGATGGCCAAGAGCCACATGTTTTCGTGTCAAGACATAAAAAGTTTCTTTCAATTAAACTGAAAGAATGAAACTGTTTATGTGTTTATTGACAAGAGCCAGTGTTTATGGAAGAAAATCACTCTGTAGTACTTCTCTATTTAGGAAAATTATACCTATATCAGTATCACGTTAAATATTTTGGGAGAACGAAAGTGAATAAAATCTCTCAATATTTTATAGTGCTTAGTTTGCATTAATGAACTGTGAAAAAATGAATATAAGTACTCTAGTGATAGGAAAAACTGATTCTCAGCAATAACATTTTTTGATCATGACAGTGTGTTCTGAAAATCACATTTAACATAAAAGTGTAAAATCAATTGTTGTTTTGAATTCCTATGTTCTTAACCAGTCTCCCTGCTTCCAGTCTCTGATTGCATTCATTCATTCAGCTAACATACATAGTATGAATATAAAATGTCACAGAACAGCAATGGAGACAATTACATAAATGAATAAATTAAAGTATACCAAGGGTAACAATAGAAATAGGTACAGGATACGGAGAAAACATAGAAAGAAATTGACACTAACCTGCTGAAGTTGGGGAAGAAATATATATGTCCTCCCCAAATGGCAGAATGTTGTTAAAATGACGATCTGATTATTGTAAACCTTTTCTCTTATGTCTTAATATTATCAAATTAATGAAGTCCGAGTACAGCGTTAGCTACAGGGTCTTTCACAACGTATGCCAGCCCGTGCAAACCCATCTTCATCCAACTCCACCCGCCCCTCGCAGCTCAACACCCGCCAGCCCCACCCCGATCCTGGAGCCACAGTCTCATTTACTCTCTGTGAGCACTTGTTCCTGATGTTCCTACTTCTTAGCAGAACTCGTGTCAGAAATCATAACTGATTGCTATTAGTAACCCAGAATCTAGTACCCTCTTTGGCACATACTGACTAAATATTTGTAGACTTGATGTGATTAGGTTTATCATAATTAAATACATTTATTTATATTGATTATGCACTTAAATCTAGCTATAGCCAAAATTTTATAATTAGACATTCTGCACAACTTAAACATAAAAGAAGCCTTTAGAATGCCAATATTCCTGAACTTAGATGAGAAATAAGGGACCTGACTTTTCAAACTGCCACTAAATGTGGTTTCTTACACTTAGGTCTTCCCTCTTTGAAAATAGGGATATACCTACCCTACCTATTTTATTGGATTGCTGTGAAGGTAAAATGAGAAAAAGTGGGCAAAATAACTTTGCTTGCTTTTTTTTAGAGTCCTCCTATATTGATGCTCTTTATTAATACCTCAGGTATTAACACAAGTGAAATGTGTCTAATCCCTTTTAACTGAAAGGACTCCTTATAATCAGATGGTATATATAGGAAAGTCCTCAATAATTCATACAGAATTATATTGCCATTTTTTTATGTTTGTGATCATGTTTGCTGATTAATTAGGGACATAATTTCTCTACATGAATTTTGAAGAGCTGGAGGGAAAATAGGTAAGTTTTGTTCTGTATCAGTTGGCAGATATTGCTGTTAAACTGTTTTCTTCTTAAACAATTCTTGTTTTTCTGTGGAAAATCGATGAATGGAATTCAGCCATCAAATGGCATTTGTTATTTGTTGAACATGTATCAAGCCAAAGTGAGTTATTTTCTAATTCTTTTTTCTGATATAAAGAACAGAATATTGGCACTTCTGATGAAGTAACTTGACACATGATTTGCTTTATTTCTTTAAAGATTCTCTCAGGATGATAAAATGGTTACTGATTTTTTATTGTTTGAAATGGCTTCTCTACAGTATGTTATTTATATCTTTTGACATTTCTAATAATGAAAGAAATTACACATCAAAAGTTTACCCTTTTAATTTTGATTACACCATTCATAATAAGCATATAGTTTCATTGGCTCAAACATAAGCAAATTATAATTTTTTAGTTTTCCTCAAAGACGGCTACCACTTTATTACTTTCTTTTTAAATTTTTATTTGGTATACATATATATTATAAAATGATCACTGCAATCAAGCTAATTAACCCATCCATCACCTCACATAGTTACCTTTTCATTTTATTGGTGAAAACATTTAAGATCTACTCTCTTAGCAAATTTCAAATACGCAATACAGCTTTGATAACTATAGTGACCATGTGCATTATATCCCCAGAACTTATTCATCTTATAAATGAAAGTTCGCACCTTTTGACCAACATCTCCCATTCCCTCCATCCCTCAGCCCCTGGCAACCACCATTCTACCCTCTGCTTCTGTAAGTTTGACACTTTTAGATTCCACATCTAAGTGAGATTATACAATATTTATCTTTGTCTTACTTATTTCACGTATTATAATGCCCTTAAGTTTCATCCATGTTGTCACAAAATAGCAGGATTTCTTTCTTTTTTATTGCTGAATAATATTCCATTATATATATACACACACATATATATACACACACGTGTGTACACATGTTTATCATATTTTCTTTACCTATTCATCCATTGACAGATGTTTAGGTTGTTTCCATGTCTGAGCTATTGTGAATAACGCTGCAATGAACAGGGGAGTGCAAATATCTTTTTGAGAGACACTGATTTCATTTATTTCAGATATATACCTAGAGGTGGGATTACTAGATGATGTAGTAGTTCTATTTCTAATTTTTTGAGGAAACTCCATACTGTTTTCCATAATGAATGTATGAATTTACATTCCCACCAACAGTATACAAAGTTTCCCTTTTCTTCACATCCTTACCAACACTTATTATTGGACTTTTTGGTACTAGCCACTCTGAGAGGTGTAAGTTGATATCTCATTATGGAATTGACTTGCATTTTCCTGATGATTAGTGATGTTGAGCACCTTTTTTCTTTGTAAAAATATCTATTTAGGTACTTTGCACTTTTTAAAATCAAATTATTTGCTTTGTTTTGTTTTTGCTTATGAGTTGTATGAATTCCTTACATATTTTGGATATTAATCCCATATTTATATAATTTACAAAAATTTTTACCCACTCCATAAGCTACCTTTTCACTTTTTTGATTGTTTGCTTTACTCTGCAGAAGCTTTTTAGTTTGATATAGTCTCATTTGTTTATTTTTGCTTTTGTTGCTTGCACTTTTGATGTCATATTTAGAAAACCATCACCAAGATAAATGTCATAGAGATTTTTTTCCCTATGTTTTCTTCTAAGAGTTTTATGATTTCAGATCTTATATTTAAGTCTTTAATCCATTTCAAGTTAATCTTTCTGAGTGGTGTTAAGATAGGGATACAATGTCATTCTTTTGCATGTGGACATCCAATTTTTCCAATACCATTTATTGAAGAAACTGTCCTTTCTCTATTGTGTATTTTTAGTGCCCCTGTCCAAGAGTAGTTGACCATATATGTGTGGATCTATTCCTAGGCTCTCAATTCTATTTCATTGGTCTATAAGTCTGTTCTTATGCCAGTACCATACTGTTTTGATTACCACAGCTTTGTAATACAATTTGAAATCAGAAAGTATGATGCCTCTAGCTTTGTTCTTTCTCAAGATTGGTCTGGCTATTTGGAAACTTTTATGGTTCCACGTGAATTTTAGGATTGTTTTTTCTATTTCTGTGAAAAAATGTCATTGGAATTTTGATAGGAGTTACATTCAATCTATAGATCACTTTGGTTAGTATGGACATTTTAACAACATTAATCCTTCCAATCCATAGGCATAGATATTTTTCTCTTTATTTGTGTCTTTTCAATTTCTTTCATCAATGTCTTATGGTTTTCAGTGTACAGATCTTTTACCTCCTTGGTTAAATTTGTTCTTAAGTATTTTAATTTTTGTAGCTATTGTAAATGGATTGTTTTCTTGATTTCTTTTTCAGATAGTTTGTTATGAGTGTATAGAAATGCAACTGATTTTTGTTGATTTTGTGTCCTGTAACTTCACTGAATTTTTTTTATTAGTTATAACAGTATTTTGGTGTAGTCTTTAGGGTTTTCTATGTATAAGATCATGTCATCTGCAAACAGAGACAATTTTACCTTTTCCTTTTTAATGTGGATGCCTTTTATTTCTTTTTCTTGCCTAATTGCTCTGACTAGGGCTTCCAGTACTATGTTAGATAGAAGTGGTGAAAGTGCATACCCACATCTTAGAGGAAAAGCTTTCAACTTTTCACCATTTCATATAATGTTAGTTGTGGGCCTGTCATATATGACCTTTATTATTTTGAAGTATATTCCTTCTACATGTAATTTATTAAGAGTTTTTCTCATGAAATGGTGTGGAATTTTCTCAAATGCTTTTCTACATTTATTGGGATGATTATATGTTTTTGTTCATTTTGTTAATGTGAAGTATCATATTCATTGATCTGTGTATGTTGAAACAATGTTGCATCCCAGTGATAAATCCCACTTGGGTTGAACTCATCCTTTTTATCAGGAACCTACTCTTGTGATAACTAACCCACTCCTGTGATAATGCTATTAATTCATTCATAAGGGCAGAGTCCTTAAGACCTACTGACCTCTTAAAGGCCCCTCCTCTCAATACTGTTACATTGGCAATTAAGTTTCAACAGGAGTTTTGGAAGCGACATTCAAACCATAGCAGATAGTATTGATCTGTTAGTATAATTTTATTAGAAAGTTAGTAAAAAGCATCCACTCTGGACATTTTAACAAAATAAATTGGGAAATTAAACTAAGAAAAGGTTATAAACTTATAAAATGCAATCTACTTCAAATGAAATGACATTTTATGATTATTGTCAGATAACTCCATAGTAACATACTCATACCCCTTCCTCTGCCTCATTCAGCTACTTTCTGATTTAGTCTGTTTCAAATAACACATATAATTGTAAATACAATCAATCGTAGCCCTAGAGTGACTTTTGGCGACTATACCCATCCTTATAGGAAATACTGGACTGGAATACTAGATTATTTTAGTGGTCGTAGTGATTAGAAACAGAATCCTATCATGATATTCTTCTTCAAGTTGGTCCACAAATCACAGCTAATTATATTCCCTTATTCACCTTAACTATGTTTAAAAAGCATGAATTTGCAACAGTCATATTGGAGTACAAGAAACACATTATTTTTTCTGTAAATCAAATGTAATCAGTTCCAATCTTCCCTGCACCTGTTGGTAAGAAATTAAATCACATTCATCATTTGGTGTTTCCTTCCCCCTATGCGCTGAGGAAATTCCCAATGAGATATTACTCATTCTACAACAATGGAGTTGGGCCTCTGTACATTGATCCACACCGCTGAGAGCGTGATGTCAACACCAGCGTACTTCCTTGAGAATGAGTGGCTCCCTTGCTGGCGCACAAGTTTTCACAAGAGTAGTTTTGCCTACATTAGGAGTTACAGCATCTAGGGTCCAATGTTCTAAAGGCACTTCATAGCAATTCTTCTTTGAGGAAATGCCATCTTTCCTGGACTATGTGAGTGAGCAGGAGGCCGGTCTGTACTTCCTGTGGAACCTCAAACCACCATGTCCTCCCTAGAACTGGCTCTCTCCACCTCCCTTTCCTTTCATTCTTCGTACATTATTTTCCCTCCCAACAGAGGTCAGCATAATTTCCCATCAGTGTGCCTGGAGAAATGTGATATTGTCTTCTTTTCTGGGAGTGGGATGGGGAATAAAGATGAGGGACCCAATCAGATTTTATTCATTCCTAACTGTCATTGTTTACCTGCCATAAAATGATATATCCCACAACAACTTTCTGTTTGTTCAATAATGTCTTCAGTTATTACATGTCAAAGTCTTCAAATAATATTGGCATATAAATAATTAATGCAATTTCTAAATTATCATGCTTTGTTGTAATTAAAATGGCATTATAAATAACATATGTGTCCTTTGTGCTAAGGCTTTACATATTTGAAAATTGTATTCAGGTGGACTAGCGTGTAGGTTTCATTGGCATAACCTGAATGAGTTTTCCTAATTACTGATACAAGCATTGGCCTGGGAGATGGTTGAGGTTCATATATCTACACTACTGTTAACTGTGTGATGTCACACAAGTTATGTCACCTCTTAGGTGCCACTTTTTAAATATATAATATAAGAGATTAAAACTAGAACATCTGCAAGGATCTTGCTTACTTTGTCACATTGGTCTATAGAATGGTGGTGACTTGTGCTTTTAGAACAGATTTGATTCATGAAATCCTCCACGAATGATATTTTTACTGTTAACCGTTAATACTGCATAATATGTGAGAATCTTTTTACTTTACAATTGTGCTTTTTTGTATGATTGGAGCTAAATCTAGTTTAGATATGTGAGTGAAGAAGCCATTGATTCTGAATGCTTCCAATGTACTTAGACCTAGAAAAGAAGTCAGCTCAGACAGTTCAACTGTAGTCTTTGATATTTCCTAGATATTTTTTCTGTTCAAAATGTGGCAAAAGCTTTTAAAATATATAGCTCAGTTTCATTTGGGAGTTTATATATTGAAGCCATACTTTGGTGATTTTAATCACTTGTTCTTCACAAAAAATGTGAGTGAAAAAAGAGACATGGAAAGTAAATTGTTCAAGATCACACCCCAAATCATTATCGGTTTCAAATATAGAATTTAACTTCTCTAATTCTGAGCTATTTTAAAATATGTCCAAGCTGTATAACATTTCTCTAGAGAATTCTTGTCAACAGTCCCACCCAAGGTTGGAAATAGAATATATTATCATAAAATATAAGTTTGTGTAACAATCCGTTTCATTCATTTTATATTTGTTATGTTAATAAAATATACAGTGGCTTAAGGCAAAAGAGTAGAAAGTTACCCCAAATCTCCTATATATGTATGTTTAATACTACTAAAATTTGGAAGAATATGCATTTATAGAATTTGCATTATAATTAAAATGAGTTTAAAATTCTATTAGCTTCATATTATGGAGAGAGGAAATTGTGACGTATCACATATTTTGAAAATGTATACTTTAATTGAGTAAAATTTTGTCATTTTGGATTTAAATCAACTTTGGGTTTAGATGGCATTAGCACTAGTTACCTTGTCTTCTTGGCATGTATATTTAAACCAAAGTTATATTCAAACTGCAGATTGGATGTCCCAACCCCTGAGTTAGCCAATCCAGGAACAAACGTAGCAATGCCCAGGGAAGAGAAACTAGGGACAGGTGATACCAAAGGAGTCCTGGCGAGCCAAGACCAATCAGAAGAGCCTGAACAACTGCCACTGAGAGGGCCATGGGGAAATGTGAGAGATGCAAAAAAGAAAAATTAGATAACATGATTTTGATACTTGAGCATTTACTATAGTAGGAGAAGAAAAGTTGTTGATAAGGAAAATTAATTTAAAACTGTATGGAAATTTTAGGATTCTAAGGTATTTTTCAAATTTCTCATATAAGCTGGAAGCTCAAAAATTGCATTTTCATAAGTTGTAAACAAGCAGTTGTTTTGTTTCTCATTCTGTCACAGTCCTAGTATTCTTCCCGTCATAGAGTGAAAATAAAAACTAGAGCAGTCATCTAGCAAGTACAGTCCGCTTGAGGAAGTCAAGGATGGTAGATTAATCAACTTACTCAAGGGCACAAGTGGTAGTAAATAACTGTGCTACATATGAACACGATTTAATTAGGATAAAGAGAAAGTGTCAACAGTTAGCTACCAGCAGCAAAGTGGTTCATAAAACACATTTCTGATAGATAAAATATGTATCTCTATGAAAATAGTGTGTATGCTGCTTATTGAGAGATAGGATTTTTTCATGCTAAATATCACACAAATATAGAGTTATATTTTAAAGCATTATTATTGGAGTTATTAAAAAATATTTTATTATATTTTTTAACTAATTCAGATTCCATTTTCAGTAAAATGAAATTCAGATTATCTTCCTTGTTGTATATCTTAAGAGACAGTGTCCAAGTTAATAGAAATTGTTCTTATGCTCTTATTCAGGTATGAGGTAATTTTAAATTCATCATTCATTCATGTAGATCAGGGAAACAGGGTTCCCTACAAGTGTGTCTAAAGGGTACCTATAGAGTGGGAACTGGAGAATGCTGAGGACAGCAGGTATATGGAGCCTGCTGTGATGAAAATAGGTCCATTTTTATATATTTTGTATATTGAAGCTCTATTTTAAATTTTGTTTGAACCATGAGTTCCAAATGTAAAAATAATAGCAATAATAATAATGACAAAAATAGCAATATTATTATGAGATTAGCCCTTCAGCAAGATACTTTCTAACCTAAAGATTTTAGGAATGAATAAAGAAAATATGGTATATATACACCATGGAATCCTATTCACCCATAAAATAGAATGAAATCCCATCACTTGCAGCAACATGGATGGAACTGGAATTCATTAATTATGTTAAGTGAAATAAGCTCATTTTCTCACTCATATGTAGGAGCTAAAAAAGTCCTCGTGGAGACAGAGAGTAGAATGGTGATTACCAGAGGCTGAGAAGAATTTGAGGGTGAGAATACAGAGAGGTTAGTTCATGGGTACAAAATACAGGCAGACAGAAAAAGAATAAGTTCTAGTGTTCAATAGCGTAGTAGGGTGACTATAGTTAACAATAATTTATTGTATATCTCAAAATAGCTAGAAGAGGAGAGTTGAAATGTTCCCAACACAAAGAAATGATAAATGTTTGAGGTAATGGATATTCTATTATTAATTACCCTTATTAGGCCATTACACATTATATGCATGTATCAAAATATCATATGTACCCTATAAATATGCACAATTATTATGTATCAATAAAAATAAAAAATAAATTATGCTTGCAGATGAGTTTTTTCAGGAAAATATACCCAAGTTTTGAATGTCTTGTCATCATTGTGTCTCCTTGTCCTGTAAATAAGCAAGACATTATTCAAATATTTTTCCCCTTTACCAAAGATTCCCTCCCTCCTTTCTTTACATCCCTTCCTTTCTTTCATCCTTCGTTTTTCCTTCTTCCTTTCTTCCATCCTTATTCCTTACCTTTCTTCCTTTCATGTTAATCTATAAATAGATCAAAATGGTAAAATATAAAAATATATAAATTTTAAAAAGTAAAATCCATCTATCTATGTGGATCTATGTGGATCTATGTGGATACATAGATACATCTATGTATGTATCTCATACATTAACACTGCCTAACTTTAAAACGAATGAGCAATTAGTATAACTGATGTGGACAATTAGTATAACTGATGTGAAGTCCACTTGCAAGATGTGTTCACTGTTTATTCAGCCAGGGGAGGTGGCAAGTTCAGTTGATCTTTTGCTACTGCTGCTTTATATTATTGCAGACTCCTGAAAATGTCCAAATTTAGAAAATTAATCTATATAGTCATGATGAATAGTATTAGTGTGGAAAAGATGTAAAACACATTACAAATAATTTATGGTATATGTATTTTTAATTAGGTTTGGTTTTTTTTGGGGGGAGGGTCCCCAGCTGCATCAGATTCTCATTTTATAGCACAGCAGCCTCATTTGTTCATGCAAGGTCCACTCCTGTGTGTGTGTGTTTTCATTTATTCATTTATTTTTTAACTCATTCGTTTTCTTTGCTCTTATTTTCTTTTCCCATTCCCCTCTCCTCTCTGTGAGCAACTAATATAATTTATGAAATGCTTGTGATTTATTCATAAAATATATAATGTTAGTTTGTATACGTATTATTAAAATTGACATAAATGGCATTGCCCTATAAATCAGAACCTGTTCCTCACTAGTTTTTAACCTGCCAAAGATTTTAAGATGAATTCACCTTCTAGTGTTAACACCTAGTGTGGTCTGTTACTTCCAACCTCTGCCATGTATTCCCATCCTTTGCATTTACTACACTCTCAATGCCGGTTTCCCCAGACACTTCCACCTCCCCACAAATAGATACCCAAGGAGAGAATTTCTAGGTGATAGGGTGTCCATGTGCTCACCTTAGCTGCATTTTGCCAGACTGCCCCCCAGAACGGTTATATTCATCTGCATTCTCAGTAAAATAATTACATGTTATAAATTATAAATAAGAAGTTGTTTTATTTTTTAATCCATTCATAGTCGTAGTATTCTCACATCATAGAGTGAGAATGAACTAGAACAACCATCTAGCAAGTACAAACTCCCTTGATGAAGTCAAGGTCCCCTGATCCTACAACCTGGTCAACACATGGCATTTTCTGGTTTTCTAACTTTTCCCAATATGATGACACTTAGGTAATATGTCATTATTGCTTCAATTTGCACTTCCTGGTCACTAATGAATCTGGGCTTTTCTTCATATACTTGCAACACTTTTGGATTTCCTCTCCTCTGAATCACCTTTATTTTACTGATTGCCAAGATATTTCTAATTTTTTTCTAGTAGAGTATGATTTTAATTAATTTTTATAACAACATAAAATATTAGACATAAAGATGATGAATTGCATAGTTCCTGCCAGATATGAGGTACTCGAAAGATACTTGTGGAATGAATAAAGGTCATGAGTTTTTGTGTGATACATATTTGATGAACAGTAATCTGTAAGATTTTCACCAGTGGAATAATTTTAATCAGTAAGATGTTTTTGATGTAATGGTAAATATGAAATATAAACCTAGAAATGATATAACATGAAGTTTTGTATTATAGAGATAAGAATAGCTTATGCCAGTTTAGGGAGTATACAAAATTATGTGAATCTAGAAGTTATGAAACATGTACTTGAGAATGTGTTGTGTTGATTAATTTTTTTAAAGTTCTAGAATTACCTCATTATTATCTTTTTTGATGTTTAGTAACCTATCAAGTATGAGATTTTGAGCAACAAATCATCACTGTTGTGTGTACAGCACATCCAGACTATGTTGTGGTTATATTATTCGAAGCTGTTAGGATAGGTACTTTCAAGGGATAGAATTGAAGTATCATCTGTGCACTCTCAACCTTGACCGATGTGTACCACAACATGTTATAATTTTAATATAAAGAAAATACAAAAGTATACTCATAATAGAAAGTAACAAATATCATCATTCATGTGTACACTATCTTCCAGAAATCTTTCTAAAGCACAGTGTAAAAAACTATCTTAAAATTGAACATACTTACATTCAAACCTATTAAATGATAAAATACTATTTTACTAACTTGCACAGAGCACAATGATTTTCAACAAATTTTTGCATGCATTTTTAAATTGTTTATAGCCTTTTACAGTTAACAAATATTTTTCAAATACATTATATTTGAAATCACATATTTAATTTTCACAACTCCTGAAACTATCTTATGAAATAAATAAGGAGTGATTTATTATACCTGTATTTCATTTGTTGTTTTAACATGCTTCTTGTAGAATAGTAGAAAGACAGTAGAGAGATGAGATAGTAGAAAGGGAAAGTTTTATTAAATGACTGTGTTTGAGTAGTCATCATCCCCATAGTGTCTCACCATGGGTACCAAGCCAGGATAAAATAATTGGCTGAATATTTTCAACTATAGCACTAAGCCAACTCTGGTGGGGATCTGAGGGGAAGGAAAAGAAGTTCAGCTGGCCTATGGTGGGACAGAGCAGATCAGGTAGTTCAAGGTGTCAGGTGTATATCTAGGCAAGACCCTGGTTGTCTGTATAATTTTTTCAGCAATTTTATTAACAATGCTAAATAGTTTCCCTTTTTTATGACTAAAAGCGTTTTTCCTTTTACTGGATAGTTATGTTTTGCAAATTTGCCCTTTATTTTGAGATGTAAAGACCAAACAGTTAAAGCCAACAGAAAAAGCATGAAAATATGTGACTATTTCTTTTCATAGAATATGCTCCTGCAGAAATGTGACAATGCAATTCTTTGAATTATAACATGATTAATGCTTCAATTCAGAAATCGTTTGTTCATAAATGTACTCTTTATCCTGACTAAAAAAAAAAAGTGTTTTGTTTTCATCATTCAGCGTGCTATGTTTTTCTTTAGTAGTGTTGTCACTGTCTTTTACATAATTTTCTCATTTTATGTGTACAACAGCCTGGGATTGTTGAAATAAACCTAAGGCCCATCTGAAGATAAAGTTTTCTTGCAGTAAGTTGTAGAAGTCATTCTTGTTTGTGTTATTATGAGCCTTTTTATGGACTTCTTTTGCCATTTAACTATTGTGTACAAGCATTTCCCTTACTTAATTGCAACTGACAATATGCTTTTCAAGGTATATCACGATCATTAAAACTTTTGTTTTTTAATTTTTAATTATGATGGGTACATAATAGTTGTATATCTTTATAGAATACATGTGATGTTTTGATACAGGCACACAATGTGAACTAATCAAATCAGGGTAATCAAGGTATCCATCACCTCAGGCATTTATCTTTGTGTCAGGAACATTCCAGTTCCACTCTTTTAGTTATTTTAAAGTATACCCTTATTGTTGATTATAGTCATTGTTGTTGTGCTATCAAATATTGTTCATTCTATCTAACTTTCTAACTATATTTTTGCAACAATTAACCATCCCTACTTTATCCCCCGCTCCTGCTACCCTTCCCAGCTTCTGGTAACCATCATTCTACTCTCAGTCTCCGTGAGATCAGTTATATTTAATATTTAGCTCCCACATATGAGTAAGAACATGTGAGATTTGTCTGTGTGTGCTTGGCTTACTTCACTTAACATAATGTTCTCCAGTTCCATCCATGTTGCTGCAAATGGCAGGATTTAAAGACACAATCATGCCACGATTAGAATTTCCCACTGAAGTCAATGGTGAGCAATAAGGAATTTCACATAGGCATCTGTGAAGCACATTAAAAACCTAAATGTTCAACAATTATTTCTTTTGATTTAAATTATAGTATAGTCATGGCATACAGACATTTATCTCAGGTAAAACTGGTAGCATTAACAAATATTTGGGCACTGCATTGGATGATTTCATCTAACGTATATCCAGCTCACATAGCCACATATTAGGACAATGTGAGTCATGCCAAAAATGCACCTCTAAATTATTTCGATGGCGTGTATAAAATGAACCAAAGAAATAGATGTAAAACATTGAAATATTAACGTCTTACTCTTTCTCGTATGAAGTTATCTTTCTAGATAGGAAAAATAAAATGCCCTGTCCAGACCAGCTACATAATTTTCAGGACCCACTGCAAAATTAAAATGTGGGTTCTTTGATCAAATGTTATTAAGAATTTCAAGATGACAACAGCATAGCATTAAACCAAGTGTGGGGCCTTTCCTGGCACAGGGTCTTGTACTACTACACAGGTCACAGACCCGAGCAGCTGCCCTTCCTGTGACACTCCTGCTACTTTTCTATTCTGTAATATCTGACATGCAATGAAGAAAAACACACAAAATGGCAATCTGTTCCATCTGGGAAAAATCAAAGCTACAAAAGTTTCTGGTGAAAAAAAAAAGAAATCCTGTTGACTTTTTTCTACCATCCCATTCCATGTTAGAATACAGAAGTTTACACTGTTCTAGTAGCTTGCTCCCCACAGGAAAATTATATTGGTGGTTGTAATTGCTTGGGTTTTTTTTTCCTTTGCAAAATTGGTCTAAGTAATATATATTCAATAATTTTATAGCAGTGTGAACAAAATGCATGCATTTGATAATATTTAATAGATTTTTCAAAAGAAAAATTTTGCATGTTGCATTAAGTATATTTTATGTGCTCAGGTAAGTTGATGAGATTAAGCTACATAATGGTTTTGGTATAAATGTTCCAGAGAACTTTGAACTGATGTTCTCTGAAATGGTGTGCTGAGTTGGTTTTTAAATGCAAAGAAATGTGTTCTGTGCCCTGTGTAGCTAGACTGGAGATAGAACACGTTTGATTTTATATTCCATTTTGTCTTTTTAGGAATGCAAGTATTGGAATGGAATGGAATTCCCTTAACTTCTAAAACATATGAAGAAGTCCAGAGTATAATTAGTCAGCAAAGTGGGGAAGCAGAAATATGTGTAAGACTGTGAGTTTTTCCCCATCTTTCTGTTTCCATTTTTTGGCTATTCATGGCTCTTTTAATTTAAAATTGTTAAGGTGGAACCTTTGCCAGTCAGCAAGATTTTCTGTAATTAGAAAATAAAGTGGATACAAGTTTTATAGATTTGTGTTTGGAATCCAAGTGGAAAACATAGAAAGAATTCAGCTACTTTAGTTTCTTATTGTATCAATAGCCCTCCTCTTTCATGCTTTTATTGAAACATGCTTCGTTTAAATGAAAGCCTGAACCCTCTTAGATTTCATGGATGTGTATAGTATTTAAAGATGAAATTACATTTAATCCATAAAGATTTCACCTTAAATAATCATTTTTTTATCAGCTCTGACTTTTAACAGCATTGCAAACATATATTGGGTTAGAAGGGTAAGCATGCTTTGGAGTTGCTTTATATCATTAACCACTTCTCATTTACCTACTGAAAAAAATTCAAGGTAGTTGGAAAAAATTGCCTTTTGTCTGAGGTTTCCTCCATATCTTTCTTAATGTTTTGTTTTAATTTTTAGGGACCTCAATATGCTATCAGATTCTGAAAATTCCCAGCACCTGGAGCTTCATGAGCCACCAAAAGCTGGTAGGTGAAAGCAATCTGCTTTCAACCATGGATGAACATGTAGATGGAAAAGTGGTTGCAGAGCAGATGTAGTTGTAGGTAAAGATACACACATAAAGATAGGTAAAGACAAAGGTACAGTTATAGATTTTTATATATTTATATAATTATAAAGAAAATCAAAAGCATTGTAGCTTTTGTCATCCTAGGGTAACACATATTTGCATGTTAGACCTATTAAAGAAATTCATATGAAATCCTTGCTGTGTGAGTTCACAATTTTAGTTCTTTAAAAAGAAATTCATTTTGTGGAAGCAACACATGGAGCCAATTTTTTTGGTCTTATATAACTTTTATTTTTTACTTTTTTTTATTTTATTTTTGAGACAGGGTCTTGCTCTGTTGCCAGAGCTAGAGGGCAGTGGTCCAATCATAGCTCACTGCCTGAACTCCTGGTCTCAAGTGATCCTCCTGTCTCAGCCTCCCAAGTAGCTAGGACTACAGGCACTCACCATCATGCTTGGCTAATTTTTCTATTTTTTGTAGAGACAGGGGTTCTAGGAGTCTAGAACTCCATTCTAGGAGTCTGGGCTACTGTACTAAACAAAGCACGCCAAGTCTTATAGGAACTGTAATACATTTATGAATGTAAATATACTCCTTTAAATTTTCTCCTTAGAGAAGTATATAAGATTTAGAGAAGGAAAAATAGCCAATCATACAAATTAAGTTCCAGCGGATAAAATAGGCTATTGTATCATTCATACAATTCTCTATGTAAAACATCAAAAACATTTTTGTGAAGATGTAATAGAAACTTGAATATCCCTCTGTAATTTAGTATTATGTCACTCTTCTCTGAGCCTTCTAGACTTCCTTAGCAATGGATACGTAAAGGTGCAGTTAGTTAATTTAATTTTAAAAGTTTAGTTTATTTTATAAGTAATATCTTGCCTTTGTCACCTAGAACTCAAATAGTTCTGTGGTATTAAGTACGTGTGAAATGTAGAAATATATAAATTCATTTCGTTTTGTTGTAGTGGATAAAGCGAAATCCCCAGGGGTTGATCCTAAGCAGTTGGCTGCAGAACTCCAGAAGGTTTCACTACAGCAGTCACCACTGGTGCTATCGTCAGTTGTTGAAAAAGGATCTCATGTTCATTCTGGTCCTACATCAGCAGGATCCAGTTCAGTTCCCAGCCCTGGGCAACCAGGGTCACCCTCGGTGAGCAAAAAGAAGCACAGCAGCAGCAAGGTAAGAAGTGTGCGAGGTGACATCTGCCATACTTGTTTCCTAACTCTTCATTCAGACCCTAGATAGGAAATAAAATATCATTTTCTAAAGTTTGTTTCTTGTGATTTCTCATTTCCTAATGATCTACCAAAACAAAACATTTTTCCTCTTTGGAATATATAACTGATCAAGATGTATCAAGATGATAATATTTCTACACCTCTTAAAATATTTCAGTAGTTATTATTATGGGGAATTTGAGAAAGGTCTCATGCTTCATTTTTACTGGTTCTTTTTCTTTGTTGTTTCATGAATCTGAGCTTCTTTGTGTATAGAATATTAGGTTTGCATCTTTTTGGAAATAAAAAAAATATGTATTACATTGGATTTTATATTTAAGTAAAAAGTAGAAAGGACACAGTGAGAGAATTTAGGACAATAAGAAACAAGAAAAATCAGTAACATATTATCTCCATTTTGAATTTTATTCCCAATTCCATACTAATAATTTTTTTCTTGATGCAAAACTTCATTTGAAATAAGTGCTTCCAAAACTATTATCTCAAAGTTGCTGGGGAATTAAAAGAGAACATAGAATGAATCTTTTAACCTTATAAAAAGCATGTGAAAATGTAGACACTTTATAATTTGTTCTCATAGATTTGAGTAAGAAAAACTATCCCTATGGTTAATAAATACATGGGAAAACGTATCCTTTGGTTTAAACGTGAATAAAGGTTTGTCTTTATGTGGTGAGATATGTGGGAGAGACAGGCTATGCTTAAGCATGTCAAGTGACTGGACATCCCAAAAAATAATGTTTGGTTTTTTAGCTATAAAAATACAGCAGATGTCACAAAAAAAAATCCCTTTTATTTAGAAGCAAACAACAAAGGTAGGTTGGCCTTAATCATTACTTCATAAAATGACTTGTTTCAAATTAAATATAGCAAATCACTAACAAAGTAATTTCAAAGACAGACTAAATTTCACAATAAATTTTAACACAACTACATTTTACCACATGCAATTATGTGTTAATTTTGAAGAATTGCCTTACAGAGGCTCTATTTTAATAATTGCTTAAAAATAATTTATAAGTTAGTCAACTAAAATGCCAACATGATTAGTACTAGATTGTTTTGTAAATGTTTCCATGTTATAAAAATATAATTTGAATGTATTTGAAGATAATTTCTTCTCAAATTTAGCAATTACTATATTATGCAATATGGCTTATATTTTAAATTTTTAATTTATTTTTTAATTCACAAATAAAAATTATATATGTCTATTATGTACAAGATGATGTTCTGAAATATGTATATGTTTTGGAATGGCTAAATTGACCTAATTAACATGCATTACCTTACATATTTACTATCTTTTTTTTGTGGTGAGAACACTTAAAATCTACTTTCTTAGCAATTTCAGAGCATATAATTGTCATTAACTATAGTCACCATGTTGTGCAATAGATCTTTTAAACTTATTTCTCCTATATAACTGGAATTTTGTACCCTCTGACCAATATTTCCCTTCCCCCCAGCCCCTGGTAACCAGCATTCTCCTCCCTGCTTCTGTGAGTTCAGCTTTTTCAGATTCCACATATGAGAGTGGTCATGTGGTGTTTGTCTCTAAGTGCCTGAATTATTCCACTTAATATAATGTCTCCAAGTTCATCCATGTTGTCACATATGACAGAGCTTATTTTTTTTAAGGCTGAGTAATATTTTGTTGTATATAGAAACCACATTTTCTCTGCCTATTCATCCATTGATGGACATTTAGGTTGATTCCATTATCTTGGCCATTGTGAATAGTGCTGCAGTGAACACGGGAGTGCAGGTATCTTTGCAACATACTGATTTCATTACCTTTGGATATATACCTAGTAGTGGGATTGCTGGATCGTATGGTAGTTCTATTTTTAACTTTTTGAGGAATTTCCATATTGTTTTCAATAATGACCATACCAATTTACATTCCTACCAACAATATGTAAGGGTTTCCTTTCCTCCACATCTTCACCAGCACGTATTACCTTTAGTCTTTTTGATAACAGACATTCTAACAGGTGTGAGGGGATATCTCATTGTGTTTTTTATTTGCATTTCACTGGTTGGTGATGTTGAGCCTTTTTTCATATACCTGTTGGTTCTTTGTATGTCTTCTTTTGAGAAATGTCTATTCTGGTTCTTTGTCCATTTTTTTATCAGGTTATTTGTTTTCTTGCTATTGAGTTGAGTTCCTTATATATTTTGGATATTAACACCTTATCAGACATATGGTTTGCGGATATTTTCTCCCATTCTGGTAGGTTGTCTCTTCACTCTGTTGACTGTTTCTTTGACGGGGTGCAGAAGCTTTTAAGTTTGATGTAATCCCATTTTTGTTTTTGTTGCCTGTGATTTGGGGGTCATCTCCAAAAAAAATCTTTGCTTAGAGCAATGTCGTAGAGATTTTCCCTTATGTTTTCTTCTAGTAGTTTTACAGTTTCAGGTCTTATGTTTAAATCTTTAATCCATTTTGAGTTGATTTTTGTATATGGTGTGAAATGATTCTAACTTCATTCTGCATGTGAATGTCCAGTTTTCCCGGTACCATTTACTGAAGAGACTATTCTTTCCCCATTTTGTGTTCTTGACATCTTTATTGAAAATCAATTGATCATAAATGTGTGTGTTTATTTCTGAGTTCTCTATTCTGTTCCATTAGGCTATGTGTCTGTCTACTTTTATTTCATACGATGTTATTTTGAATACAATACCTTTGTAGTAGATTTTTAAATCATAAAGCATAACGCCTCTGGTTTGGTTCTTTTTGCTCAAGATTGCTTTGTCTATTCAGGTTATTTTGTGGTTCCATACAAATTTTAGGATTATTTTTTCTATTTCTATGAAAAGTGCCATTGAGGGTAGATCACTGGGGATAGCATGGACATTTTAACAACATTATTTCTTCCAATCCCTGAGATATCTTTCTATTTATTTGTATCTTCTGTTTCTTTCACCAATATTTTATCATTTTTAGTGTAAATTTCTTTCACCTTCTTGTTTAAATTTATAAGTATTTTATCTTCTTGTAGTTATTGTAAATGGTATTGTTTTCTTAATTTCTTTTTTGGATAGTTTGTTGTTAGTGTTTTAAAATGCTACTGATTTTTGTATATTGATTTTGCATCCTGCCACTTACCTGAATTTATTAGTTTTACACTATTTTGGTGGAGTCTTCAGGACTTTCTATATGTAAGATCATGTTATCTGCAAACAGGGACAGTTTTGCTTCTTTTTTCCTTTTTTGGATGTCTTTTATTTCATTCTCTTGCCTAATTGCTCTGGCTAGGACTTCTGGTACTATGTTTAATAAATGCTTATATTTTTCATGTTATTAGATTTTTCATATATTCAGTAGTTGTTTAGTAACTACTTGTTAGGATCTATAAGGGATGGGGCACAAAATAAATTCAATAGAGTCCTTAACCTCAAATATAAAACTAAAAAATTTTGGATTTCAGAGATTTTTCTCATATTAGCTATAAGATACAGGTCCTGGGTTTCCTTTTATTCTACTCTTAAATCTCTTTTTGGTCAATCTTAACCACTAATTGCCTTCAAACATCATTTATATGCTTATTATTTCCAATTTTATTTTTAGCTCCTGAGTTATAGACAGATATTTCTAATTGCTTTCTCAATATCTCCACCAGGAAGACCCAGAGACATGACAAACTATGAAAAACAATGTTTCCAAATCAAGCACCTTATAGTTACCTACAAGTCTGTCATCCTGATATTCTTGATTTTAGCAAGTAACGTCACATCCTCCCAGGAAATGAAGCATCAATTTAAGATGCCTCTTCTTATCTCTTCATTCATACTATCTAGCCATTTGCTGAATTCTAATCCTATGAATTCAAATTTTCTAATAAGTCTCTAGCAAATTCCTGTCTTCTCTTACTACTAGTAATTCTACTCACAAGTCTCTTTCTTCCTCTTGGACTGCCCCTCAATGATCAGATCTGTGACACAATGATATGATGGGAGTACAAAATTTTAAAAGATGTCCCTGCTACTTGGAATGTCCCCTGCCCCACCTCTGCCTAGCCTACTGATTCTAAAAGGGCCTGGTCAAATGGTTTTTCTTGGGAGGTTATTACAGTAAGCATAGTGTTGTCAGATCTTTATTAATAGCCTTGCAATAGGTATTCTATTTCTTAGAGTTTTCAACTCATTCCTACTTTCAACAGACATTTTGGATGCCACCTCAGTGTCAGGAGTCATGCTCGATACCTTAGATACAAAGAACGAAAAATCCCTTGTCTGCATACAATGTAGACCAGTAGTTCTTAAAGCATGTTCATGGTCCAACAGCATCAGGATCCTCTGGAACTTGTTAGAAATGGAAATTCTTGGCCCCACCTTTGACTTACTGTATCAGAAACTCCATAGATGGGGCTCAGCAACCTGGGTTTTAATAAGTTCTTCAAGTGAGTGTGAGCCCTTAAAGTTTGAGAAGTTTTGATCTAATTACAGATGAAGAATTATATGTAAAAAAATTCAGTGAAGGTAGAATGTTGGAAGTCATTGAGAAGTAGAGTGAGGGCACCTGAGACAGTGGGGTTAAGAAACCTGGTGTTTAACTAACAAACCAATTTTGGTAATGGGGGAAGAAAAAGGTCAATACTCCAAGCAGGGAGTGCAGCATGAAAAAAATCTCCAAAATAGAAAATTGTACGCCTAGGACGTAGGTGTACAAAATATATAGGAATAAGAAATTAAGTGGAAGCCAAAAAGGCTATAAATTGGAGAACATTATGTATATGCCATTTCTGGCTTTTACACTATAATTTACAGGTAATGAAGACACAGTGATGGGAGAGAAAAATGAAGTAAGAATACTAGGAAGCCTTCCTCCATGAAGTCTTCATATATTCTAATCCTTCTCTAAAGTCAGAAGTTATCCTTCCTTCCTTCCTCCAAAGTGTCAGATGCTTTATGTGTCTCTTAAGACAATTTATATCTTGATTGTAGTTACTTGTTTGGTTTCTCTACCCTCCCCAGTGTGCTGTAAGCACCTCAAGAGCCAAGAACCATTTATTTTTCTCTATAGCTCCCTAAGCACGTAGTAGATTGGCTTGCACAGAACAATAACAAAATAAATAAATGTTTGTAAATTAAAACATCAGTGGTCACTTATAAGTCTCTGTAATATTATGGGAGTACAAAATGTGATTTATTGTAATGTGTTAACTTTTTGGGCAATGATTAGAAGATGAAAATAGGTGTAGTGGGACAAGCATTAAGGAAATGATATTGAAAGGTTTTATGACATGTAGTAATTCTATTCTATGCCAACCCTGTGAACCTATGTAGTTTTACAGTATTTTTGCTAAAATACAAAGTTATAGAGCTACACTCTCCAATATAGTAGCTGCTAGCCTCATGTGGCAATTGAATGCTAGAAATGTGGCTAGTCCTAATTGAGATCTGCTGTGTATATGAATTACATGCCAAATTTCAAAGACCTGGTAGGAAAAAAAATGTAAAATATCTCATTACAATTTGTATGTTGATTTCATGGTGAAATGACAATATTTTGAATGAATTGGGTTAAATAAAATATAATATTAAAATTAATTTCACTGGCTTAATTTTACATTTTTATTATGACTACTAGAATATTTAAAATTACTTATGAGGCTCACAATATATTCTACTTGACAGTGCTTGTGTAGAGATTATTTAACGACTGGTAGTAACACTAATCAAATCTCATTATTTTTTATATATTAATGCATATGTACATTTTTAATTGAAAAGTTATAGTCAGTAGATGCTAACATTCTTGCAAAGAGAGGATATTACCTATTCAAATTTTTTTGTTGTTTATCTTCAACATCTAGCAAGTGAAGAGTTTCTTGAAACATTTTTGCTGAATGAATGAATAGATGAATAATAAATTTAATATTTCTTGACCCATCAACATGTATTATGCATGAAAAGCAATACTTTAATTTGTTCTCCAAATCCTACAATACTAAAAAAAGTTATTGAGAAATTATAAAAACACAGAGTAATTGTCTGATGCTTACATATCCCTGAGTCAGGTAACATAATTTATGTCCAAATATATGTTCCTCAGATGATTTAAAGAATTAATAGTTTTAACTTATTTCTGTTTCATTAGGTATGAGACTAATTGAGTATTAAATTAGAAGACTTATTAATGTAATAGAATATACTAAAACTAAAATATTTAAATTAAAATTAGCATAATTATACCTCATATGTTTAAACACATCTATTACGCATTTTAAATTATTATTCATAAGTAATTATTAAATCATTAATAATCTAATTTAAATGATTGCTTCTGAGTAAACATAGAAAAAAGATAAATCTGAATGATTTAAATAAGTGTTTAAATTATATAGATTATGCACAGAGGGTTTTTTTTTTTTTACATATTTTCAATCACTTTAATTTATGCTCTGGAAATCTCCAAATAAAATATTTTTGTTTTAGGTTCCAAATTATATAATTTTTTTCTAAATAAAAGTGTAAGATATTGGATTAACAGAATTTTAATTACCTTGACTTGATAACAAAATACATATATAAAAATATAAGACTAGTAATTTGTTTAAACTAATTCAATATGAATTTTTGTCTCCAAAATTTTTATGTTTCTACCTGAAGCAGTTTTGTCTCTGAAATTTTGACCAATCTTTCTTCATTTTATCTTTAAAGTCTTAATAATTTCTTCTAAGTCATGGTATAAATTAATTGAATTAAAGTACTTATTAGTTTTGCATGTTCTTATGAATTAGGTCCTTGGTTTCCCAAACTTTTCAGGTCATGGTACTCTTAATGTCTCAGTAATTTTTTCATGGCACCCTTAGGCCCAAAGAAATACCTAAAACAGTTCCATTTATTAATAGTTAGGTCCAAACAATTTAATAAGCATTTCACTCCTAACATCTTAGTAGCCATTGGAAAGGTAATACACATAAAATGGAATAAAAACATATTCTTTTAATTTCATTGTTAATAAGTACAATTACATAGCAATGGGTTATGTGTGCCCATATTCTCAACCAGATTGGATACTAGCACTCTCGTTACATGTTCCACACCACTAATCTCACTGGTTTCCCTGTGGTACATTTTTTATCATAGCAATCAACAAAAACCAGCATTACAAAGATAAGACATAATCGAAAGGAAAGTAGTTGTCTCTAATCTTGAAATGTAACTACCTTGAGCTGGTAGTTTGCACAGTATCCAACAGTTGTTGCTCTTTTACCCACCATAATTTAAAATATCCCACTGTGTTCATAGCAGGACCCCAGAACAACTAAAAACGACCCAAAGTTTGTTCTCTGCATTAAATCTAGGTATTTTTGCATGATCAGATGTCAAATGAGCTACAACTCTCAAAAATAAATCAAAACAAAACAGCTTACCAATAACCACTTTTTGGGTTGTTTTTGTTGTTTTTCCTTTGGTCTTATTTTTGCCTTATCTTACTTATTCCTCAACTTACATGCATTAATATGCAAGGATAACTGGTTTGAGGAAATGCCCAATCTTGAATCCAGGTAGAGACAGGAACCATTCTACAATGTATATATACTCCAAAACATTATGTTGTGCATGATAAATACATACAATTTTATCTGTCAAAAAAAAAATCAAAGAGACAAAAGGGAACCATTGGAGGTGATGGATATATTTATTATGTTGATTGTGGTAATGGTAACACAAATGAATGTATGCATATTTCCTTACTCACCAAATTGTATACATTAATTATATTCAGTCTTTTGTATATTGACTACACCTCAAAAATCTGGAAAAGAAAAAAAGGTATAAATAGGTCCTTTTTTGTATAGACTTAGTCTGCTTTTTTGAAGTTTAAACAGTAAGATAATTATTAAATAAATATAATTCTTCAATAACTAGCAAATAGTTTATCCTTTGAAGCCAGAGCACAGTTGCAATATTAATAAACAGCACTTTCATAAATAAATGAACTGAACTAATTAAGGCTATATGGCTTAGAAAAATTAATCCTTCCCTCCATAGCTTGACCAATGATTACGTTTATTTTATTCTTTATTTATATCACAGAACAAGACTTGGAAATAAAGCTATCTTCTTTGCTCTCATTTCTAGAATAAAAAATATAAGGGAAAAGACATCAGAACAAGTATATCAAAATACATATAACGGATCTTTCTTTTTTCCATCTAATTGTTAAAACCAGACTAGTGTTACTTACATGTGGGGTGACAGGGCTTTATTTGTATGGTGGCAAGGTGTCTGCCATTTTAGCAAATATCTCCTCTACATTGAATCACATTGCCTGAAATTCTATTATAGATTTGGGGCCAGGGACATTATCTCTCCTTTTGTATAAATATTTCATGAAAATTTAACAAGTCAGCAATCAGTCATTTATTTAGCAATATGAATTACTTTATTAAATCACCTTCTTAGCTGTTTTTAAGGCTTTACTGACATAAGGAACTTATTAAGGAAATGAGAACTTGTATAGGAAGGGATAGAATTTTAATTAAGGAGTGTGAACTAATAGAAAGTGATTGCTTGGGAAGGAAGGGAGCAGGGAGGTGCGTGCTGGGCATCCAGTAAAGAAGTACAAGAAAGTACTTTTATACGTTCTGTGCTCCTAGGCAGTTCTTGTATAAAAACAGGTATCTTTTACATTGCTCTATAGATTTTTCAAACCTGTAAATACTTAAATTAAGTACTTTCATCCCAAAGTGTTCATTTCCTTAAGTAATTGAAAATACTGCTGGTATAAAATTACACCTTTAAAGCGGGCTTACAAAAATGAAAAATGGATTTATGTATCTATAAAATTAAACATGTATTGAAAACTATAAGTAGACACCATTATTCTAAAGCAGCCAAATGGATAAAATATATTTTCCAGGCAGTGTGCTCTGACCAAATAGAAATTAATTTCATAAGGAAGCTGTAATGATAAATTCTATGAAGAGTTTATCTATTAATGTAATATATGTTCTTTAATATTGCAGCCTACCGATGCAACAAAGGTTGTCTCTCATCCAATTACGGGGGAAATTCAGGTATGAAAGATTTTTAGAAGTCATCATTACATCATCTTTTTTGGCTGTTTTTGCCACTGGTCTACTGAAATTGTAAACACACCGTTAGGATCTTTCTTATTCTATAACACATACAGAATTGTAAAGGAAAAGTGCCATTTTATAGAATAATATATTAATACAACATATGGTTTATGAAATCTAATCCAAGCTATGGATTCCTATACTTTGAAATCTGCCTGACACCTTAGCAGTGTCAACACATTTTGTGCCTCAGTTACTTTATACTTGAATGTATTTCAAACATGACAGATTCTCCTGGAAATTTGAAGGTGCCTCATTAAGAGTTTCATGAGTCTAATGTTTTTGGTTCTTCCTCTGATCAACAATTGCTAAATAATTGCTGAATAATTCTTATAGAGAAGTGTTTTTCATATCATGAGTCATAACTACTTTGTAATTTATAAAATCAACTTAAGAGATTTTTAACCAGGAAAATAGAATAAAAATAGTTTAGATTACTTTCTTTTTTAGTTCTGTGAGTATGTGTTTCTGTATTTGTATATTATAGAGTAATATAAAATATATTTCTTAGTGTGGGTCATAGTAAAAAATATCAGAAAAACTGTACTTCAGGTGATACCAAAAAGTAATTTAGAGTAGATAAGAAATGTCACATAGAAAGAATTAACACAATATAAATTAATAATTATTTGAAGATAATAAGTTTCAGATAAGGGAAAGAGACCGCCTTTAGCTGCATCTCCAACACATTTCTGGAGGAAATTTTTACAAAACACTTCACAAAGGATAAAGATTTAAACCAATTTGAGGATAAGCTTAGAGAAAGAGTGTGTTCCTGGAAGAAGACATGGTACAAGGAAAGGTACTGCTCTTTTGAGAGAGAGGTTGAGATTAAATTAAAAAGAACCTTGAACACAAGCCTAGGGATGTTAGCCAGTATAGAATGTAGCATGATCACTGAATATTTTGGAGTAGGAGAGAGATTATTTGAAAAGAATGTGTAATAAAAATTCATATAGCAGTGGCCTATAAGAAATATTACAAAGGGGTAGACACAAAGACAAAGGAATCAATTAAGTGACTACCTAGGCATACACTGATAAAAGCAGAAGTCCTGTGTGAACGTGGAAACAGAGGGAAAAGTGCAGACTGCGGGCACCTTACTAAGAAGAAATTAGTGGGACTGAGCCTGATTACCTATATACTTTAGATCTTGCTGTCTCTGCTGTCTCCACTTCTAGAAAGCCTGCATTTTACCAGACCTGTTCTTTCTTTATTTCACAAGCAGCAAAGAAAATGCTAGAATTTCTGATTCTTAATATCTTCCCCTCTCTCTGACCACGTTTTTAAACTTCTGTCCTTGGGCTAATATTTGCTGTGTTTCTTTTTTGTTTGTCATTGTTGTTTGTTCTAATTTTATTTTGCTCTCACTTAAGAGCAAAGATTTAATTCTGTGGTTAAAATTCACCCTAGCAATATTTCTTCTTCACTCTTGGGATGTTTTCTTAAGGCAGTGATTTCAGTTATTATTTTTTTCTTTTAGCAAAACCTCATTCTTAATGAAACCCTATGTAGACAACCAAGCCATGAATCTGCCAGCGCTGGAGCTGCTGCAGTTGAGAATTGTGGGGGGCATCCCACTTGCTCCCAGAACTGGCCCTGAGCACCTCCAGGTGTTCTCTATGGCCATACAGAGCCAATTTTGAAAAGCACTCTCTTAGGGGAGCCTACAAGCTTTTATTTCAGTAAGAAATAGTTTTGATGCTTCATCAGTTAAAACTGGACTCCAAGGCTGGCAGAGAAAGGAGAAAATGGGGAAGTATTTCTCCTTAACTAAAGATTTGGAAGTTGGTCTAAATTTCAATGATGTTAATCGCAGATTATTTCATATTCTATATTTCATTACCTCATTATAGCACACAGTTACTGCATCATGGCACACAGCTCTAAACTTCCCATTTCTCCTCTTCTCTAACAATACTTTGCTTTATTTTTCTACATTTATGGTCGGAGAGACTCTAGAGGCTTTTCTGAATTGAGACGGGCAATTAAAGATTCATTTTTCTGCCAGGAAACATAACCAGATCAAAATTATGCTAAAATGAGGATTTAGTTTAATTATGAAGTTTTAAATGAAAGTGTAACTCATCTAAGTTACCCTATTTTCAATATAAACATAGCATATCTGTTTTGTATGGATTATTTTTAAAAGTTAGCATTTTTCTTTATGGATTTTCCCTTTGAAATATAGATCCCTTCCTTTCTATTATTTGATAAACAAAAATAACATCAAACAGAATTAAGGTTTATTCTAAATGATGCCAAAGAATCTTTCAATTGTGAAAAAGAAATATTATTTAACTCAATTATTGTAGTTATGCAGGCTCCTCAAATATTTATTTGAATTACAAATCTTTTACTATTCAAACACAATGGTGCAACGGCCAATAAGCATCTAAGAAGCAATGCCTCTTCTTTCTTTTTCAGCTTCTAAAATTAAAAAAAAACAGAACAGATTTTTCTAATCTCTCTATTAAAAAAGCAGGCACAAAAAGAAAAGCTATAGGTTTAACATCAGATAAGGTAATGTAGGAAGAAGTAAAATCTATGCATTCTTAAATATTCTTACATTTTAAGTGCTGACAGCTTTATCTTTAAATAACCATTACACCTGCTGCTAATTATTTGGCAAAATGCAAATGACAATTTATGATAAATTTACCAATTAGTTTTCAAATTCTGGTCAATTGTAATCATAAATGTTAACAACATTTACTATTTTCCTAAGAGATGAAATTTTGTTTAGAAATGTAACTAGCATTCACTGTATGATTTTCCTTCTAAATAAATTTTAGACAGGCCAGGCCTTTTCACTGTGGAAAGAATGAACAGCATGTTTACTGGAAATTAAAATGTGCCTGGGAGCTCCCAATTAAATTAGACATTAATTGGTCTGTTCCATTTCAAATAAAATGAAAATGATGCTTCTTATAAGAATTTTTAAAAACACTGGTAAAATATTGAATGACAATGTATAACATATTTTTTTAATAATGGAATATTTTGCTGTCCCCTAAAGCTTCAAATCAACTATGATCTTGGAAATCTTATAATACATGTTCTCCAAGCAAGAAACCTTGTCCCTCGAGATAACAATGGTTATTCTGACCCTTTTGTTAAAGTGTATCTTCTTCCTGGGCGAGGGTAAGTAAAAAAATAATGTCTTCTAAGTATCCTATGATTTAAAAAGTAGTATAGTACTATACTGTCTTCCACTCTCTTTCTTCAAAGTCTCACTTTAATTGAGTTTATTATCTTTTCCTTAGTTTTCTCCACACGTCTTATTTATTTATTTCCAATTAGTAGATAAGGTAAAATTAAAAATTTGTAATTAAGCCTTAAAGGGTTCTAGAAGAGCAATGATAATAATAAAATTAGCCTCCAGGAGAGCAAGTCAGCATTTCAATTCTGGAAATTGCTCCTGTGAGGGATCCCCAATCAGATTGACTGTGAAATAAATCATTTAGGCACTTGTTTGTGGCTGATTTAAAGAATTAGCTTACCGTTCCCAAATTTATTTGAGAAACCCACGTTCCAGGACTCATAAGTTACTGTTTATTTTTATAGGATGTGTGTATTATCCAGTGTTAGATGTTTATTAAATGCCTTCCTGATGTATCCTTATTTATATGAATATTTCCAAATCAATGTGTTAAAAATAATTTTAAAAAGTTAAACTTGAAGTATTGACTTCAGTAAATGAAAAATATCTCTTCGAATCTCTTTTGTGACATATAAATTATTGATATAAAAGCAAGTTCTGTTTGGAGATATTTAATTTTCACATAAGAAGTGCAAATTGCTGAGTTCTGATATATAAATCAGTACTCAAGGATGGTTTCAAAACAGTGATTTGGACTCTACAAATTATTATACTTTATCTGAACAATTTATATGAGCCAAATTAGCATGATGGAAACATGAGTAATCAACATATGGAGGTATAATTAAAAGACCTCTGGGTTGGTAATTTGAAGAATCTGGTTTTATTTTTTGTTCACTTTTCTTTTAATTTGATGAGTGACATTTTAATGTTACTTTTTACTTGGAAATTTTCAATTTGGTACAGAAATAGAGAAAAGAGTATAATGACCCACTACTATACCCATCACTCAGCCTCAACAGTCATCACTTACTAGCCAATCATGTTTCATTTTTATCCTTGCACACACCCTCCATCCAAATTATTTTGAAGTAAATCTCAGCTATTGTAATTTTTATGCAAATATTTTAATATATATTTCTGAAAGATTACTCATTTTAAAATAATCTTACTACCATATATAACCATAATAATTTTTTAATTTGCAACTAATTCCTTAATTTCCCCAGGTGCCTCATAACATTTTCCTAGTTGGTTTGATGACCTAATTGATATTTATAGAACATGCTACCCATCAATAGCAAATTACAGTCTTTTTCAAGTACACACAGAGCATTCACCAAAATAGACTGTTTTCTGGGCCACAAACAACCCTCAGCAAATTTAAAAGCATTGAAATTATACAAAGTGTATTCTTTGACTATAGCTGGTTTGTTTGAACAGGATCCAATTAGAGTTATACACTACATTTGAGTCTGCTGCTTACTAATTATATCACCACGGGCAGATCACCAATTTCTTTGAGATTCAGTTTCCTTGTCAATATTGAGAGCCAAGGTAGGCAGAATCATAATTTTTAGTTTGTCAGAACTGAATTAGATAATACTCAGAAAATAATTTGAAAATTGCAAGATGCTATATCAAATTCAGTATGCAGCCTTTAATTTCATGCTCCCCAATAATATTATTTAGAAACTTGGAATTGTTGCTACAGTTGCTCTAGTTTTAATTTACTGAACATTTTGAAAAACTCTCAATAATTTTACATAGAGATTACAATTAGCCACATAGCCCAGGAAAGGGGAGTTTTTATTTTATGTTAATTAATTTACATCTTTATGTAGTAGTTGTAACTATAATTTGGCAACATCTTTTAAAGTGAGTATAACAAAAATAACAACAAAAACAACAAACCAATAACTTCTTTCTGCCTTTGATTTGGGTCATTGACCTCCAGTGTTATTTAATGACAATATTATGAGACAAGGGGAAATCGTTGTCAAGGATTTGTCTCTAATTAGCAGTTGCTAATGAGTGAATGAAAACAAAGCACTGTCATTTATTTTCTATCTTCTCTAATAATATCCTGGAGTATCATCTTTTACACAGTATGGGAGTACCTATCTTTTATTTATTACAGAACATGTTTCAATTAGAATGTTGCAAACTTGAATAACTAGAAAGGACAGGCAGGTAACATGAATATGTCAGTCCATTCTGTGATGACTAACAGGGAATGGTGGGAATTGTAGTGAAATGGAGAGTAAATGCCCCGCCTAAAGCTATCCATGCAATCTGTCAAACAAAACACCCCTGCTGGGTGAGATCTGGCTCAAAGGCAGCTAATATGCTACTCATATTCAATTCCTAGCTCTTTCATTAAATTATTCCTAATTACTGCAGTGGCCAAGGCGTTGGGATTTATGATATCTGTGAGGTATTATTTCACTGTAGTTCTAAGATTTTTGTCTGCCTCATGTCATTTATAGATTATGGTATAGCTCCTCTAATTACTATTCTCATATTTTCTTTCTTATTTCTGTTCCTAACTTTTTTCTCCCTGTCTTTCTTACTTTCCTGTTGTATCCCTCACTCTCGCTCTTGGAATCAATGCAGTCAAGTCATGGTTGTCCAGAATGCAAGGTAGAGTCGGTTCTTTTTCAGTGTCAAGATGTGTTGTTATATCTAGAATTATCCTTTTTTTTTTTTTTTTGCATTTTTATGTACATTCACCTGCACTTCAACTTGGGCTGTAACTTTTATTTTTCTACATTTCGTTATTTATTGAATCAGGCCTATAGCAATTGTTCTGACCACATTTCTAAATAGCTTTAGCAGATGTGTACAACAGAACACAAAAAAGTAGAAAATATTAAAAGCATATAAAAGATGAATAAAGAAACAATACCCTGAAAGTAGGCATAACTAAAGTTTTTATTTATAATCTACTTACTAAAACTTATTTAGCTTCTCACATGATAATCACGACTTAAGTTCTCTTGGGTCTTCTATTACAAATAAAACCATCTATAGTTACTTTTCAAAAGGAATTAACTGATCATCTGGATGTCAGTACTAGGTGTGTGTCTCATCTTAAAGACAATGGGTGTCTGACCTTTTTCCCTCACTTGACACTGATATTGAAACATTTTCATGCTCTTATAACGTATGCACCACAATGTTATTGCTATGCAACATAGGATGCAGTAGTCTGCTTGCTGTAGTGTATTGGCAGCAACATAAGAGTATCCTTCTTTGTTTCAAAAAGCAGGAAAGTGTTTCTGATATGGCTCATAACAAGCTGCATCATTACATTGTCAACTAAGGCTATCCCTTAATACATAGCCAAAAGCATTATTTTGCAAATCTCTTTATCACATTATCAATTTAATATGTCATTTAGTTGGGAAAGCAAATCATGAACCATCTGTAGCAATAGGGTGATGAGGATTTTAATCCCCCCCAGATTATTAATGGTATAGCATTTGTTTTTGTCTATGACATTAATACTTGACACCTTTATTAATCCTGACAAGCTGTTGCCCAAAAGAAGCTGTTTCTGATTTTTAAAGGCATACATATTTAAATATTTCAAACAATAGGATTGGTCAACACAGACTTTCTGGTGACCAGAAACTTTTTGTTTCCTTGCAGCCACATAATTATCACAAACAGTGAAATTTGACAATGTAAGGGATTCCTTGTAATGGCTGCTTCTCTCATCACAGACACAATCCTGATCTCTCGGGCTGATATGCAAAATTAGTTTTATTTCAAAGAGATAGTGTCATTTTTAGAAGAGACATTATCAGTTACATTATTCAGAATCTCCCTGTCTTTTACCTAGAGAAAATGGGGGCAAACTATCAGAATGACAGTGATTATATTTAACTTTAAAAAGGGCATATTTGGTAAATGTAAATAATGGTTAAAAGAGTCTAGTATGTCTTAGGTTGCTATTTAAAAGATCTAGAAATCACTTTCATCATATCTTTAAGAATTGTCAGTGTGAGAGGGAATTATATTGACAAGGTACTGACATTGCAAGTTAGATTATGGAAGCCAATGAGAGAATTCCTTAAGAATTTGGTTTTAAATTTCAACCCTGACACTTAGAAGCTGTGAAATTTCTCTAAAACTATTTCTTCCTCTGCTAAATAGGAATAATAACGGCCTTCTTCCCAGGCTTTTTGTGAAATACAGGAAGTAACACATCAAAATTGATACACACAACGTCTGACACATAGTAAGCTTTCAATAAATGGTAGTTGCTATTATTAGTGCTAGTAATATGTGTAAGTGTCAGTAACCAGTGGTCAGTTATCTCTGTAAAAAAGAGATACAGAATGTTTGGGCTACTGAATTACACCAAATTTTTTAACACTATATAGATAACAAAACAACTTTTCTTTAATAATAAAAAGCAATACATCTTTCATTCTTAAAATTTTTAAAAAGTCATGTTAACTAATACAAAATTACACAAATCCAGTTTTCTTCTCTCCTTTCATTTCCTCTTCCCACCCTTGGATCAATATAGTCATAAGTGCTGAAAGGCCAAATGTCAGGCAAGATGAGATGAGAGAGTGACAGAGTGACAGAGTCCATGAACTCAATACTTGCCCCTGGATAATTAAGAAATGGAAATGAACATATATGAAAGATCTCATTCTAGTTTTCCCTCATTATACTGTTAGGCAAAGTACAAATCTTTTCTCACTAATGAGATTTTGTGATGATTGTGACTAGTTTTCGCCATCATTGTGCCTGGAAACCCACGTCCTGGTTGGACTTTCTCTAAACAGCCTTGTTAGCATATCGAACTACTCCCTGTGGGACCTATGTAAGGCAGGAAGAGGTGTTGTATGTATTTACAATATATTGTCCAAAACTTATTTTATTTCAATAGATTTTAAAGGAAAACAAAGAAGTATAAGCATGTTTTAAGGCTCCATTGAACAAACACTTATTTAGCACAGACTATGTGCCAGACACTGTGCTGGGTGCAGGGATTAGAGTTGACAACACAGCCATAGTCTCTGCCATCAGGGAGCAAAGAGGAAAGTACATGGACAGGCAATAAACACACCATTGCACAGAAAAACAGAGCTTACAAACTGGGATATGCTCTGCACTTCTTTCTAAATTAAGGGAAACAAACTCAGAGGAGTAATTTTGAAAACTAATGTATAAAATTTATATAATAGTTGTATAAATAAGTATATGTAATATATTATATATATGTAGTGACTCCAGTAAAGGAAAAGGAAAATCAAAAAGAAAATTTTAAAACGAATACTGTCAATGTTTTAGGTAATTCTATGAAAGTAAATACACCAAAAAAGCCATCGTATTCCATTCTTCTTCCTCAGTTTTTCTTTTGAAAGTAAAAAGGGAAACATGAAAAACTGTTTACTGGTTTAGAGTAGAATCATTGAATTTCAGATATTTTCTTCTGAAAGCCTTAAAAGTATATCTACCTATGACAAAATGGTAAATAAAAACAAATAAAAGAAAATGGAAATCCGTAAAAACTTCAAGGGGATAAAGTTTTAGATTTTATTTTTTGATAAGCTCTGTGTCCCATCTTGATTAATGGACTTTTTATTTTCCCTCATTAATAAACTTCTTTTATTACTAGGCACGGCCTAATTGTCCTAACATGAAATCATTAATGTAAACTTCCCACAAGGGAATGTAGTGTGTTTACTACATTTGTTTGTTTTCTAAGTACACCTGCCTATAGGAATAACCATGTAGCAACCAAAATTTGCTATTAGCTTAAAGGTGGTCACATTAATTCTTCCTGTGTCATGATAAAAAAAAAGAATCAAAAGCATAAATCTTAAATGGACATAGCTTACCAAAAATTTTTTAATTTTATTATAAAGTATTTCAAACTTACTGAAAATTATAGAAAATACCCTAACAAATACATGTGTGCTTGCTGTCCAGTTTTATCACATCTTAACATTTTGCTATATTTGCTTCAGATGTGTTTGTGATAAAAGATGTTTTACAGGTACCCTGAAACCCTCTGAAATCAATTCCCTGTCCATGTAAAAAAAAAACCCACTAAATTAAATTTAATATTTATAATTTACAAGTTTTCTTATGATATTAATTTATGTATGTTATATATACATATGTACATAAATAATTTATAGTATTATTTCACATGATTTTATCTTTATATCATGATACCTTACTATATTTATCCTTCTGCAAATTTTTGATCAGTATTTTTTTCAAGATTTATCTATCTTAATATATGAAGGTTTATTTAATTCATTTTAACTGCTGCTTACTATTTCATTGAATCAATATATCATAATGTATTTATTCATTCTCTTATTGACTTACTATTAGGAACAATATAGCAATGAATGTTTTTTAACAAATTTCTTGTGCACAGGTGGGAGAATTTCCCTAGGATAGATGTGGAATTAGTAGGAGTGGAATATTCTGTGTGTTTGGGTTTATAAACTTAAACTTCATTAGATATTGACAAAGTTATCTAAAAAGTGTGTGTACAAACTTATACAGTATTTCGTCCACAGTCTATAAGAGCTCCTCTTTCTTTAAATTGTTGTCTGTACATTTCCCGAAAATCATTTACAATATATCTGAAATGACAAAATTGTCAAATCTTGTTCTTACTTGTATACATTCAAATAGGTTGGTTACAAGTGAGAAGAGTGCTGCTTCATTTCTTAAACTGGATTCGGTTCACAGTGGCTGATACGTGAGGTGCTATGAGACAAGCTCAGTGGCTCTCAGTCTTGGCTACACATTAGATTTACCTGGGAGCTTTCGAAAATCCTAATTTTCCAGCCTCACCCAGACTAATTAACTCAGACTCTCCTTGGTGTGCAGAGGTGGGAGGGATTTGGATGGAGTGCTAACTGCCCCACCCCCCACCCCCAGAACTCAGATCCCCAGGGAATCCCATTATGCAGTCAATATTGAGAATTACTATCCTTGCATCTGGCTGGTAAGAGAATAAAACCAGAGAGACAAGAAAAATATTTGGTTTTAGGGCCATCTCTAAAAGTAGGTGGCAAGCTGGAGTTTGATTCTCAGTAGGTTTATCTAGAATATATAGGTAAATTAATGGCTGAGGAAAAGTCCCTTTAGGGAAAGGCAACTTGTGAAGTACAGACATGTATCAGGACCCCCAGACAAATAGGTCAGTTTTCAGGACTCTAGTGCCCACCAGAAATGAAGTGTTATCTAGGACCTGAGACATAAGCCTAGGCAGAAAATTTGGGAAAAGGCAGTGATAGTTAGCGAAAGACCTTGCCTGTGTGGGTACCATTTGCTAATAGCAGATAACAGTAATCTAATTCCAACCCCTTCAGCTGGTTGGTGCCAGCTATAGATGTTCTGTCAGACTTAATTAGGATAGGTTTTGAAGATAACTTGTCTTTAAATGTGTGGTATATAAGCTTCTAACTATTGCTTAAAGGGAATGGAAAAGTCAGGGATTGACACATATGCCCCAAGTTATAATGAATGAGGAAAGATTTTGATTTGGTTCATCAATTATAACATAAGCTATTGACATAAACCAAGAACTTACATCTAATTAATTACTTTATAACTGCATTAAATGTACTTTACCAAGAGTGTCAGAATGTACTGTAAATATTAGGTAACAAATGTTTATGGAATTTCAGCTATACCAACAGCCATTCTTCATCTTTTTCTCAGTCAATACAATCATTATAATTTTTAATAGAAAAAATGAATTAGAAGACCATTTAGCTTTCCTGACATGATTAGATGCAAAACTATAGGAAATTTAAGTACCAAAGTATTATTTATGGGCAAGAAGACATTGATGTTACCATACAGTTCACGAAATTATCTCCTATGCTTAGGAAAGACTAAGATTTCTAGAATTATAGTATAGTTAGAACACCTATGAGCATTTCTCTTAAAAAAATAATTAGGGCAAATAAAACTAAAGGCATCCAATATATTTTGAAATTTTCATCGTGCATTCAACTTAAAATAAGGCTTAAGATATGAGGATGATGAGATGATTATATAGTGCCTTGAAACAAAATATCATCTTGAAAAGTCTGCATGTCCTTCAGTTTGACTATGATGTCATCAGTTAAGGTGAATAATCAAAATAACTCTTTCTTTTCTTCCAATTCAGTGCTGAGTACAAGAGAAGGACTAAATATATTCAGAAAAGTCTTAATCCTGAGTGGAATCAAACAGTAATTTATAAAAGTATTTCCATGGAACAGGTATGTAATGATTATTTCTAGGTGACAGATTTAGGCTAACATAAGTATAGTATTAACAATATTATTCAAATATTGGGACCCATATAAATTTTGCCAAAGAGTTGCATAAAATACATGTAAGAAATGTAAGCAATGAAAAGATATAGGTGAAGTTTAAACATAGGGTGAAAGTAAATGTACACATTTTGATAAAGCAGCCAAAAAATAAACAAATAAATAAAATAAGACCAGTGGAACATTTTCCATTGATTATTTCAAAATTTAAAATTTTCAATTAGACTGAGCCATATTTGTCATATTTGGGAAAAACACATTTTCAACTGGCTATATTTTAACTTTCATAAACAATACAAAGGAAAAAAAATAAGATTCAATGAATAGAAATATAGTACTCAACCAGACAACATTTTAGGAACTTTTCTCTTCTCTAAATTGAGGCCCCCTAGGAATCTGGCATTGTGGGACTAAACTGTGCAGAAGAAGGCAAATGATGACTAGTGTAAAGGATTATCACCAAAAATAAGTGACTCTAGGCAAAATTTCTTCAATCTTCTGAAAATCTGCACTTCCTAACTTTGCATGCATAACAGAAAATAACTGATAATTTATAACGTTGAATTCAGAGTAAAGAAAATACAAATAGAACAGGAAGTAGGCATCCATGTAAAACAATTTATAAAACAGTGTCTTTCAAAACGAGGTTTTTATTTTGTCATCTGGTAGATTAATTTGATTATGAAGTTGAAGCTAGATATAAATTGTAATCTGGATTCTTGAATTTAAAATAAGTTAAACTCATCTAAAGAAATCAGACAATGCTACTATGTTTTTTGGAAATTATTGAAACAAAAGATTTGCAATCTATGAATTTCTTATATTTAAAGAGTATTTATAAATTGTGTCTTCTATTTTAAAAATGAGGGAGTTAGAACAATAGGAAATTAGTAAGAGTTACCATGTTGCTCACAAAATAATAAGGTCCCTTATAATCAAACTCTAGATTGAACTGCAAAATCATTGAAATTTAAAATAATATTTAATATAAGTCCACATAGTTTTAGGTAAAATTTCCAGTATTTTTACCTAAATGGAAAGGGTTTAAGGAAGTGAAAATAAATGTGTCTATTATATGAATGTAATGAAAATTTATGATGGAAAGATGGGGTTAATGAGATTTTTGCTTGAACTGTAGCTCAAGAAGAAAACACTGGAGGTGACAGTTTGGGATTATGATAGATTTTCTTCCAATGACTTCCTTGGGGAGGTGAGCCTCTGATTTCCTTTTCCTTATTTGCTGCCATTGAAAACCACCATATAAAGCATAATGCAAAGCATATTTTTTTAAGTTCATAAGATAGCCATTTCTAAATAAAATCCTTTAGCAGGTAGAATTTATTTCCTGATTTACTCTTTGAATAGATGAATAGCAACTCAAGAAATGGTTTTTATTCTACTACTTGATGTACTTTATAATTAATTTATTAAATGAAATATTAATTGTTTCAATAGGAAGATATATAATCATGCTGTGAGTCCACATGAGATGTGAGGTAACAAATTTATTATATTATAAAATGAGCTAGATTTTTAAAAATGTATTTTCAGGTTCTTTAATTGCTGTTCCTCACTGCATGTATGAATGACTTGATGTGACATTTTGCTCTGTTATTTATGATTAAGTATACTGAGAAAAATAGAAAAATCTCTCACAATATTTTAAGAAGCAAAAGTAGAAGTAGGAGAAAACAATAAAAACAATATTTATATAAATGTGCAAGGAATCAAATAGCCTAATCATTAAACTAGTAGAGTGATCAGAACTCATGATTTTTTGCCTGTTATGTTCTAAAAATATATATTTGTTTAGTGCTCTGCATAGAGCAGAAATTATGAATGTTTAATATAAAAAAATTAAAATCTACAAAATATGATATCCTTTTGACAGAGACTGTAAAACAGTTGTGTAATCTAAGTGATAATGAGGGATTGTTTGGTTTTTAAGACTCTATACCTCTCTTCACCAAAACTAGACCATTTGACCTTCACCTTCAGGCTCCACCCTAGTTCATCCACTTGGACTAATCTTGATCTTAGGCAGGACTATTCTAAGATACAGTATTATATCTGACTTAATGTCTCATTTAAAAAAACTGACCGACTGAAGTCCTTCTAATTTATTTATTTATTTATTTATTTATTTAAATTTCAGAGAATTACGGGGGTACAGACGTTTATGTTACATGTATTGCCTTTGCTCTGCCCAAGTCAGAGCTACAAGCGTGCCCATCCCCCAAAGAGTGAGCACTGCACCCCTTAGGTGTGAATTTACCCATCCCTTCTTCCCCCTCCCACCTGCCCGACACCCAGTGAATGTTACTTCCATATGTGCGCATAAGTGTTGATCAATTAGTATCAATTTGATGGTGAGTATATGTGGTGCTTATTTTTCCATTCTTGAGATACTTCACTTAGAAGAATGGGCTCCAGTTCCATCCAGGATAATACAAGAGGTGCTAGTTCACTGTTGTTTTTTGTGGCTGAGTAGTACTCCATGGTACACATATACCACATTTTATTTATCCACTCATGTGTTGATGGGCACTTGGGTTGTTTCCACATCTTTGCGATTGTGAATTGTGCTGCTATAAGCATTCGAGTGCAGATGTCTTTATTATAGAATGTCTTTTTTTCCTCTGGGTAAATACCCAGTAGTGGGATTGCTGGATCAAATGGTAGTTCTACTTTTAGTTCTTTGAGGTATCTCCATACTACTTTCCATAGAGGTTGTACTAGTTTGCAGTCCCACCAGCAGTGTATAAGTGTTCCTATCTCTCCTCATCCCCGCCAACATTTGTTGTTTTGGGACTTTTTGATATGAGCCAATCTCACTAGAGTTAAGTGATAACCTCACTGTGGTTTTGATGTGCATTTCTCTGATGATTACAGATGTTGAGCATTTTTTCATATGTTTCTTAGCCATTAGTCTATCTTCTTTTGCAAAGTTTCTGTTCATGTCCTTTGCCCATTTTTTAATGGGGTTGTTTGATTTTTTCTTGCTGATTTTCCTGAGTTCTGTATAGATGCTAGTTATTAGTCCTTTGTCAGATGTTTACATGAGCCTAGAGCACATATGCATTGGCCTGGTTTCCATTTCTTTATACATTATCAAAGCTAAGATGCCAGCAACTGTAAAATGCACCATTATTTGTATACCACTAAGAAAAAAAATGCTGCCAATTAAACCGTTACACAATGCTTTCTCATCATCAGTTGTTAGTCATATCCCTATTTCACATGTGAACTAAAGTGTGTTTTAAAATAGAAGAAATAATTTAGTAATTGCAAATTATCCATTCTTTTCCATTTTTTCCCTTTTGTGATTAAAATCAAACATTTTTCAAAGTTGCTAGCTAAATTTAAGACTAGAATGAGTTCTGACAACAGAAAAAAATGTTTTTTATGAAAACATTGACTTGTTACCCTTCCTTTTAACATCATATCCAAATAATTTAGTTAATAGTAAAAAATTTTATATAATTCAATTTTATCTTTTATCAAGCATCGGATATGTGCATCGGACATGTTCCCAATATCATGGGTGAAGAAAAATCAGAAATATAGCATCATCATACTGAAAGATTATACTGTATCCTTTGCTTTATATATCCTTGAATAAATTTTAGATCATAGAAAAAAGTATTGAATAAATTATAGCTTAGTCCATAAATTTCATTGATTTATTGTACTTTTTTTCAGGTGTTGATTGATTTATCTAGCACATCTCACCTCGATAACACTCCAAGGTGGTATCCTCTCAAAGAACAGACTGAAAGCATTGATCATGGCAAATCCCATTCCAGTCAGAGCAGCCAGCAGTCCCCAAAGCCATCTGTTATCAAAAGCAGAAGCCATGGTATCTTCCCTGACCCTTCAAAGGGTAGGAAATATTTCAAGTAGAAAAAGTTTTTTGTCTGTTTGTTCATTCAGTATCTTCTTGAATGTGAATACATGTATATTTAATATGTATTGAAAGGTTAGATTCTATTGGAAAATATTTAATATAATATCATGCAAAGAGTGATGGATATGGAATCAGGAGAAGTGGGCTTTAGTCTCAGATCAGCACATACTTAGGTACACGACTTCATAATCTTCACTTCTTTGACTCTCCATTTTTTAACCTGTGAAATGGAGGAGGCTGGGCTACATGAGCTATTTGGTTTTTTTCCTCTCAAAATCCATGATAACATGGTTTTAGAACATGCATTGGGGTATTTCATAAAGAAAATTAAAAAATCCCTACCAGTTCATTGACTAGACATAATCATTATTACCATTTGTGTATATCCCTTCTAATTGTTTGTATCTCTCTTTGTTTATAAATATAGTCTTACCCCATAAATATAATCTTGTATGCTCCTTTTCATTTATCTTATAGATAACATTTCCCATGTCATCAAAACAATTGTTATGCTGAAATTTACTTAAGTCTTTTCTAAATGTTGGCCTCAAGCCAATTTTTTGACTATTATTATTATTTTTTAAATAACAGTGCCATACGTTGAGTTTGGCCATATGCACAGCATTCCTATTCAAATGAGCTTTTCCTTTGGGAGGTTCATTACCAACTGTCCTACAACACAACATTAATCCTCATAGTCAGCTGAGTTACTGCCTGTATGGGATAACCATGTGATATCTTATCTAGATATACTAAACTATATTACATATAATCATATTACATATAATTTTTATGTTGGGCTTGAGTATTGCTTCCTTGTCTCCTTTTCTCAGAAAGTGCACCAAATTGAAAAGTGGTTCTTTGTACAAGAGAAGAGAATGAATCATAAGTGCAAGTGTTCTAGGAGATGGGAAACTGAGTCTATATCCAGTAGGCCATTGAGTTGAATGGTAAACCTCTGACTACAATGAGTGCTGTAGATTATTTATGAATAAGTTTTATAGATCATTTATGGATTCTACTTAGCCATCTCAACTCTGCCCTGCTTAACATTCTGTAAGATCAAGAGTATAAAGACTTCTCTCTCTATGATCATACCTTAGGAAATGCATATCTTAGGAAATGTATGATCTCTACATTCTCCAAAATTGTTTGAGATAATGATTCTACAATCTCCACACTTAATATGTCCTAGTGACTCACACCCCTTCATCCAAGAACTCACTATGTTTTTGCTTAAAACTCCTCCTGTGGCAGTATAACCTATTGTCTCCTCCCCGACCTCTAGTAGAATTAGCAGAGTTACTTGGTGAAAAGAGAATTTAATATATTCATTACTTGGGGCTAGTTAGAATGTATTTCTCTTTGCATGGTTATCTTTTCTCTGACTATCATCCTTTCGCTTTTCCTCCCAAAAATTGTTTCCCAAATGTTTAATCACATTTCTGTATGGTGAGCAGTTGCATAAATGAGCCATAAAAGACACAGAATTAACATAAATCTTAGACAGTTTCAAGTTATATGTAGACCAAGCTTGACAGGAGGAACGCTGGAGCAACTTTAACTCATGTTTTACCCTTTTGTAACCAGACATGCAGGTTCCCACCATTGAGAAATCCCACAGTAGTCCTGGTAGCTCAAAATCATCATCTGAAGGCCATCTCCGCTCTCATGGACCGTCTCGCAGTCAAAGCAAAACCAGCGTCACTCAAACCCACCTGGAAGATGCAGGGGCTGCCATAGCTGCTGCCGAAGCCGCTGTGCAACAACTCCGCATTCAACCAAGTAAAAGACGCAAATAAATTCCTCAGCATGGCAGCTTAATGTTCATCTGTTGCCTTTCTTTCCTGCTGTCCTTCCCTGTTTGCTTTCTGTTTTTGGCACCCCCTGCTCACTCTGTTCACTGTCCCTTTGTCTGTGTAAGAACAGTATCAATACATAAATATGCTCTTTCTCATTTAGATTTTCTTTTAATTTACATAGACTGAAATAAAACTGGCTGTTTCTCCTTTGTTTCCAACATCCATCCAACCTGGCTCATAGTATTTGGTAGCTGTGTCTGTGATGTTTGCAGGCAAAGCAATGTTGTGTGTCCTTTTTGTGTGCGCTTAAGTATCCTTTAGAATACAGAACTTATAAGCATAAGTGGCTGCCAATTTTCCGGGCATTACACCAAAAAAGCACACACATAAGTATTTAGAGCAGATTACCAATGAGTTTCTTGTACCTGAAAACACTTAAAAATTGTAGGCAGAAGAGTAACGAGACCAAAAGTCAAGTTCCAGGACCTAGGGGGAGAAGCCATTTCAAGACAATGCTTAAAAATACTAATAAATTATGTGTGTGAAATGGTATAGCTTTCCATGTGCAAAAAATTTCTAGTCTTCTGAAAAATCTGTGAAGAAAATCATATTTCTTATATTCTCAAAAAATGCATAATATTAATATATGTATAAGCATATGTGATGAGGCAATGTAACCTCATTAAGGAGCACAATTGGGTCCATTCTGTTGGATCGCACTTTGTATATGATAACAGAGATTTTATAGGTTATTTTTTTTTCCTAACCATTGGAAATCCTTTGAAAGTCAAGATGTGCTATGTCTAGTAGCTGTAAATCAATTAAAGTATAACAATTTACCCACCTTAACTGCTGTATTTTCATTTCATTTGTAAAAATTTAGTCAATTGATATAATTGTATAAAAACAAGTGCAGATATTTCAAAAATGTAGGTGGCCTATTACTTCTAAGAGGCATTAGCCAGTCAATGGAGATAGATTGTCTCCTTAGTCATAATTTCCAAAGAAACAGCCAGTTTTAACCCCCTTTAGTGCTGTGCATGTGGTGTCATTTTGGCGTTTGAAAACACAACTTATTTAAATAGAGCAAAAGAACACTTCTGCTTGCATGAATAACATTTAAGCTGGTTCCATCTGAGGATACATACTCTGGGTTTCCATTTCACCCACACTGCCACAGCAGCACATAAAAGCGGTCAGTCTAATCATGCCAGGAAGCAGCACAGACACAGCATAGCAGGAGTCCTCCCCATTCAAAGAACTCAGTCTGATAATCTGCCTCCACCAGCCAATGGCAACCAAGACCAAAGCCAGCTAGCCCTCAGGAAGGTGATGTCTGATGGACCAGTCAAGCCAGAAGGAGGTGAGCAGAAAGGCCCTGTTCAAAGCACACAGCAAGAACATCCCCAAATTTAAAGCTCTCATCTTTAATTTTTAGAGATTGTCTGATTAAATATGTTTATCCACTTTTTAATGTGCTTTTGTGGGCATGGCATTTCAGGACTTCATCATCACCATGTAAGTCCCAAGATCAGTCCCGTAATATATCAACTACAGTGATTTGTATTTTTCTATGCACTGGGCATCTTTTGACTTTTGTTGGGAAATAGATTAACAATATTCATATTGCAGAATGGAATGCATGCTACTAACCTAATCTGTTCAAGCATGACTATAAATATGTTGCATTGTGATAAAAGTTTAAATTGCTCACAGTTCAAGTTAGCATACCAGTTGGAATGTAGATCAGTATTTGTTGCATATTATTTCAAGTGTAACTTTTAAAAAATTTAGTGGATTTTGGAAATTCCTAGAGGGAAGTAAAGGAAAAATTGTTAATGCACTCACTCACCTTTACATGGTGAAAGTTCTCTCTTGATCCTACAAGCAGACATTTTCCACTCGTGTTTCCGTAGTTGTTAAGTGTATCAGATGTGTTGGGCATGTGAATCTCCAAGTGCCTGTGTAATAAATAAAGTATCTTTATTTCATTCATAAACTACTGGGTTCTGAGCCATTGTTATCTGATGCAGCTTAAAATGAGTGTGTCAGTTTTTGTTTTTTCATTTGATTTCTTGCAATAGGATCTAGTTACTGCTCCATTGCTAGTGAGAGCTGTAATAATTGAACATTTGGGAGAAGAACAAAGTTCCATGTTGGAAACCTTATATATGGGACATTATTACCAAATAAAAGCATCAGAGCTTACATAAAAATGTAAATAAATAATGGGGTTGGGCAGCCCCAGGCAATGCTTCCACTGTTTCTCTCTCCCACATCTGATCTACTTTGCCATCTTCTCAGGTTCCTGGGTAAAGGAAGATAAATTCCATGAGCCCTTGCTTTGGAGATGTAGCTAACCTTGATCCTATAGCTGTGTTCAGAAGGGAAAGCAAATTTACATCTGTCCCCACCCTGACCCCAACATTTGTGGAATTTTCCCCAAGAAAGAGTGCCACTGTCAGTGACAGGAATCAAACTAGAGTGATTATAAATTATCTTCAAATTTAATTCAAAAACACATATAAAATAAAGTTTTTAAAAATAAAACTAGGATAGCATTTTTTGCCCCCATTAAGTACCTTCCAGCCCTAAAATACTTGAGTTTATGATTCTGTATTTGACACAAAATTAAAATCAATCCTTATACTTTCCTATTGCATTTCTCTTTATTGTCATAAAATTGAAAATATTCAATATGCTTTTCTCCGAATTAATCATATATTTGGGGGCAATGTAAGATGTATGTGGCAATACAGAGGGAAAACCACTGACATGTTCCTTAAATTAGCCAGGTAATTAAAAAAAAATTAGCTTAAACATTAGCATAATTCTGGGTATGTGTTTACTCAGCCTAGTTTATAGATTATCACCAAAGCACAATTTCCATTTTATTGCTAGCCCTCTAGTATTTTCTAAAAGTACTTAAAATTCCACCTCTCACTTTTTTTCCATCAAATAAGTTCAGTTGACTTCATGTCATTCATTTTCTTACCTGAAATATTCTATTAATTATATCATAATAATCAAACACTTCCCTTATTTTACATCTTATTTTAATTATTGTGATTTAAGTATTACTATATAATATTTTATATGATTTTTTCCTAGATGCTATTCTTACATTTACATCAAAATATTTTAATCCCTTTGAATAATGCTCTAATAGATATTCTCATACATTTAAAGTGTTATGATTGAATTAGAAGTCACTCTTTATTGCAATCATAATCAAATGGAAAACTAGACAACATAGCATACTTTTTTGTTTAATTTTGTTTTTACAGATATAAAAAGCCCTGTTTTCTAAAATATAAATAATTTCCCTGCTGCTATCAATATGCCAATAATATAATTGATCCATGCATTTTGGATCAATACTATAGGATTACATATATGTTGAAATGCAATACAATTTGTTTAAAGCATGGAAAGAAAAATTGGTCAGAGATATAAACGTGTAAAGAACCAGCAAGTTCCTGTTCACTAACTGTAGGAATAAGTATTAGTAATAATTTTAAGTGCTTGGTTAAAAGTCTCCCATTTCAAACCTCACAATGGAGTTCATATAATCCCATCTGCATTCTGGAAATAATACTCTGCATTTGAATAGTTCTTCATGTTGTACCAAGTGTTTTGTCATCCATTTTCTCATTTTATCACACCAAGTGGGTGAGGTATTCATACCAATATTCTTATCCCTGTTTGATGGGTGAGCAATCAGAGAGTCAGAGGGGTAGGATGGTTGATATGAGAACACACAGCTAGAAATTTTCAGAACTGGCAAATATAACCCTGTCTTGTGACTCCTAGAGTAACAGTTTTTAAGTACATTGTCTCCTTTGAAATCAAACTCTCCTGATTTCAATAAACACAATTGTCATTTACTTGTTATTTATCACTTGTGTTCTTAAAAATGATTAGAGGTAGCTAGAAATGATGGCAGAACACATTTTATACTCTCTCTACCTACATGATCCTTCTCTCTAAAGGCTGGTGATTTAAACCAACAGAAGAGAACCTTCCCACCGTGCAATCCCGGTGAGGCAGTAAGCAGGTTCTTAGAGAAGGCTATGGCTATGTGTATATCTGTAGGCATTTCTATCAAGGGTGACAAAATTGTCCCTAAACAGCTTTTCAAATGTTTTTGGTAAGCTTCTCAGCAGATTTCTGCTTGAACTAGCATAAAATATGGGTCAAGTAAGAATTATAGAGTGAGCCAGAAGGATCTCTTTTTCTCCCTCCAGAGTTTAGTTGCATGTTAGGAAACCTGAAGGGAAAGATTAGACAGATTGTGCCAAATCATCCTGATGCCTAAATGACATTCTGTTTGTATTTATAAATCTCTAGAAACGTTTTTTTGTTTGTTTGTTTGTTTTTGTTTTTTCCCCAAGCCAGTTGGTTTGGTTGAACACAGGCCCTGCCATTTCCAAAGGTGACACCAAGGAGGGAAGAGAGTTTAGAAAGTAGTTTTGATTTTTTGTTTGTTTGAAAGCCATACCAAAATCAAAACAAATTGAAGCTTTCTTAAAACCTTGAAGATTAATGTAGTTGGCATCTAATATATTAAATTTTAAGTACAGTTTGAAAATTCCTGAGCTAGTTTTGTTCATACCAAGATTTTGGGTATGAGTTTTCAATTTTAAAATAGGTAATATAGGTGGGGTAGAAATAGCTGTCCACCCTGGGCAATAAAACAGGAGCCACTGGGACAAGTTGGGCAGATTAGGTGACAAGATGAATCATTAAATAAGTTGTACAAGGGAATTATGATTGTGAGTTCCTTGGTGAGACCGGATTGTAGGAGAAAAGCCTGAAGCTACTTCCACAGACCACTACTGGAAATTCCACTTTCAATAAAGCTCATTTGCGGCACCTGTCAAAGAAGAGTTTCACTTCCATGTGTTGCCTTGGCGAACTCTTACCAAGCCATCACTCTGTGGGAGCTGCTGTCTTGGGCAAGTGGTAGTGGGTGGCTGGGTTTGGGAGCGGGCGGGTAGTGGGAGTGGAGGAAATTGTTGGTTACAATAGGTAGTAGCTAATCAGCGTCCCATTTTCTTCTGGACTGAAGTAGATGATCACTTCTGGTCAGAAGGAATTTAGCCTTCTCTGTTTCTGAAAAGGACAGGGCCCATAAGAGAGAAAAAAATTATAAGAGAAATCAGAATGAGTTTATTTGGAACTGAAGTATTCTTTAACATTGTATATACAAGGTTAATAAAAACAATTTTTACATTCCTCATTTCCATGTGCTTGTGCAAAAAAAAATTAAAACATTTAAAAAATAAAACTTTGAGCAGTTTAAAAGAAAAAGAAAATTGAAACTGTAATGATGTAAACACAGCAACCATCCAACAAAATCTTGAGAGAATCAATTTGGATGATATCAGCTTTCAAAGTTCTGTGCCTGTTTCTCTGGTGGTGAGGAGTTTTTTGTTGTCTGTGAAGACCAAAACGCTCTTCAAAAGTTTTGTTTTTGGAGAGATTCCATATTTTCTTAGAATGATTGATTATACATTTTCAAATATTTCTGTAGTCATTTAAATTTATTGCCAGAAATATTTCCACTGTACATACAGAGTCACAGACAGTAAATGTGTAACTCTGACCATATGACACTATCTCTTGTTTATGGACCTTCATTCCCAAAGGTGAAGCTACTGACCTGCCATCAATGGGTACTTTTGTTCTTTTCTAGTAGTAGCCATGAATCGGCACTGAGCCATCTACATACTTTGGTCTGGTCCACACTGGGAATTTATATGTTCATTTTATCTGACATGAATATCAAGACCAACTGGCCCATCTAAATACCAAACTTGGTGTCCACATTGCTATGCCTTAGACACATGATCTAGCTATGGGCCTATGTAGTGAGGATGGTTGTATTAATATGTGATCTAAAAAGAAGAGAAAGCCCTACTTTTTAACACACCAAGGTCTCTTAAATACTATTTATTTGTGACATGTCTTTAACCATAATGTCCATGAAACCTAGTTTTTAAAATGCAAATTATTTTACTTTGGGCTTGAGCAAATTACTTTCAAAAAGTTAGTTTATCACATTATCACCAGGGAGCAGGACCTGTGGAAATGAGACAGGCAAGTAAATGCCGATGGGGGAAGGAAATGGGAAGGTTGATGGAGACTCAGGGGGGATGCGGGACAGTCAGGGTACCCCATGAGCATGGGGTGGGAAATTTTGTCACCTGAGTAGGAGGATCACGGAACCAGGGAAATGCTACCTAAGCAGAGGTGGGAGAATATCAAAGACAGTATTTGGCTACTTAACAATATTGTCTAAATCCAGGTATCTAATTATCCATGAATGACTTGATTATTTTTCATCCACATGTATTACATTATGTAAAACCATATTATTTCACCCATTCTCCATTGTGCAAGATGATTTGTGGAGGGGGAGGAAACATGTGGGTATGGGATAAATTGAAGGGAATCCTCATGTGTACTGAACAAGACTGTGAAATTATTGTTTTATTTTTATTTTATTACTATGCTGTATGTGTAAATATGTAATTAATCACTGAGAAGCCAAAAACACTGATGGATTTTAAATGAAAACATTATACCAGAAATATAGAATTTTGATTGGGGTATTGAGTTTGTTAGATGTGTGAATGGAAATAACATAGATATGATCATAGCTTTATATTATACCTTAATGTGGTTTAAGATACTAAAAATTAAAATTAAATTAATTATAATCTGAACAGAAATTAATCAAAATATTAATATCAAAAATCAAACAAGGCGGATAAATGTTTCAGAAAAAAATGTTTGGTTAAAGTCAGAGGCATGGATCTCTTATTTTTAAACATATAATAAAGATAGTGAAATATAACTTCTACAATATTTGTTCTTAAAATGAACATAGAAGTAAAAGGTACTTTCCTCATTGAAACATTTCAAATGCAAAACCACATTATTTCAAGTTCTATAGATCACATTTTATTTTTATCTGACTCTTTATGTAAAAAGAATTTGGAATATAGAGAAATATAGAAAATGGACATTTTTACAACTCCTTAATTCAAATGTCTTTCTACAGAGGTCTATCATATACTTTTAGTTTGTTTTAAAGCATTCTCATTGCTAATGATATTTCATAAAGTAAATTGCTATTGAATCACTATTTTGGCTCCATCCAATATTAATATACAAGAACATTAAAAAGACTTTATGTAGAGAAAACCCCTTTTTGGAAGAATTTGTATTATTTTATGCCTGCCAATTATCATTATTTACTCTGGGTTTCTTTGTACCGTAAAATAGTTGGGTTTTTAAATTTTGTTTTGTTTTTAAGCAAAGATATAAGCAAGCTTTTATGATGCATATAATTTGTAGCTCAGACCATATACTTCTAGAGCTGTGAAGTTCTCAATGAAAAAAGTTCTGAAGAAGCTTAGAGATGATTAAAAAGAATAATAATATCAGTAATAAACCTTTTCAAGAAAAACCACCAACTTTATATGTTTTTCAGTACAAAAAATAAAATGAAAACAAAAAGGCACCATAAAATGATCTTGCATATAATAGTTTAAGATGACTGTCAAAGAAGCTGATGCTCACAGTCAGTACTTCATTTCCATTACTGTAGGTCTCGACCAGTAATTCTCAAAGTGTGTCCACTGACTCCTGGGGGATCTCACAAACCCTTTCAGGGGTCTGCAAGGTCCAAAAAACTCTTAAGAATATTAAGATGTTATTTGTCTTTTTCACTCTCATTTTTTTCCAAGTGTGCTGTGGAGTTTTCCAGCAGCTACATAAGGTGTCATGACATCATTGCTTTGGTGACTAATAGAATATGTGCTTGTAGGTTTTCTGTTTTAAAGTTTTCTTAATTTTGAGTATGATAAATAGCAATAGATATAACCTACATGAAACAAAGTTATTTGGATTACTCAATAATTTCTAAGAATGTAAAAGGGGTCTTGAGGCCAAAATATTTGAGAGATACTGACCTAGACCTATGCATAATCATAATTTTTACAATAGCCAAAGACTGCATAACTAAGAATTTCTTCAAAAATATACTTAGATTTGTCAAATTTTCTATGCCTTATGTATCTCTCCTATTGCATTTCAGAACTTCTTCTTTCCTTTCTCATTTAATGTTAATTTATAATTTTTAAGATTAACAAATTACTTTTTTCCAATTTATATAGCAAATTTAAAATATTTTATTGAGCATGATTTAGATTAAATTATGATATGTCCATGTTTATTACTTTTACCTTTTGAAATTTGACTGGTAAGTTGCCTATAAGTTTTAATCACGGGGCTCCCAACATAAGGTGGAGTGACAAAAACTGTTATAAAGGTACAATAAATTTTACTTTTGTTCTTATCTTGAAGGTAAATTTATTAGAAAAACATTTGTTTATAAAGTATTAGTTTCTTTTATCTTCCATTGTATTATCTACATTACTGATCCTATATATTGCAAATTAATTGTATTGGCATAAACAGAGAAAAACTGAAGATTATCACTTTGATTCAAAGCTGAGGGAAAATTGAAAGTTTCTTACCTAACACTTGATCCTTAATTTCAAATATATAATTTAGAGAGCTCTTAAATATTTAATGCTAAAAAGGATATTCTGCAAATATGTATTTATCATTTATAGAAAGTATTTGAATTACCTATGTTAGGTCATTTATTCACATTTTTATTTACATTTATTTTTTGATTACATATTATGTTCCAACCTCTTTAATATATTGGTGATACTGAAGCAAACAAAATAGGCAAAAATCACTGCCCAGTGAATCTCTTATTCTAGTAATATTTATTGAATAACAAATTTAAAGGTATGTGGGAAAAATTATTAAGAATAAGAAAAGCATAAGCTTTGTCTACCTTCAACTAAGATGGAAAAAGAAAAATGCAATCGGTCATTGACTTAAGTTTGTATGCAACCAAACATCATCACACATTTAAAATGCCTGGAAAATAGAATTAATTATATTTTCATTTGTCCTGGCTGGTTCTCTCTCATAATCTTTACAACCCACTGTGATATGACCAACTACAGGTGGAGAGAAAGTATTTGAAAATGATCTATTTGGAGGGAGTAGAAAAATTAATGAAATTAACTAGATAGGTTAGATCTCAGGGGACTGGACATGCATTTATCAAATAATTGTCCAAACTTCCTCTTTACCTTGTGGCCATTTACCAAATTTAAATGATATGAAAACTAATACTCAGTGTTTGTTGTAGCATTAGCCATGTAAGTCACTCTGCTATTATTAATTATTATTTCTTTACACTAGAAAGAACCTTCTTTCCTTTGGGCAGAATTTTACAAATCAAAACATTTGGATTCCATTTAAGGACAACATCCTTGTTATCTAAGTACTCATGATCTAAGTTATTGCAATTTCAGGATTATATAAGAACATTTATCTTAAGGGATTTTTAGAATTACTTTCCAGTCAAACAAACCTGTATGTTTTACAGTAGTCTTTATTCCTGCTTGACTTTTTTTTTCTCTGTCAGATCTTGGAAATACCTGACAACCTAATTCAAGTATAGTGCAAGCAAACTGCAGGAGAGAAAATATTTCTGCTTCAAAAGACAATGAAATGAAAACTGAAAATTTAAGAGTTGCCCATAAACAGTTGATGTAATTCTTGAATGTTTTCTCTTCCAAATACGATCCTCATTACTAACTTACCTTTTAAAGACAAAGATCTTTATCGTATTTGCATTTTTATCACAAAACGAGAACTTGGCACTTGACACATTCTTTGTTCATTCTATTTATTTGCACATAGCTGGAATTACAGCCTAAATTCAGTAAAGACAAATGAATTTACTTCCTTAATTTTCTTGTCTTAATCAAACTTTCTTCCATCATTTACTACGAAATTTTGATCTCTACTTAAACCGTATTTATTTTAACTGGCTTCTTCCAAAATCAGTTGTGAACCAAAAACACCTCAAAAGAGGAAGATGTACTTAAAAGGCAACGTTATGCTATAAATGCAAGGATTATAGTATACTGAGCCATCATATATTTTTTTAATGTAAGAAAAAAATCCTCTCTACCATGTTATTAGTTAAATTAACTCTACTTTCATTTGTTATATTGAAGTTTTATACTATTCCTTCAGTTCCCTGACGTGATTGTTGATCTTACTATCTATTAATAGTAATAGAAAGCCAGAGTGAATGATCAGTGAGTATGGAAAACACCTGCAAATTATTGGTAGTATTAGATTAAAAAAAAATAAATGGTTCATTAAAATGTCCTGAAAAATTCAGTCATAAGGATAATGTGTATGGAGAGGGAAAAGTATGGACACAATTAAGAGCTTTCCCAGGTTTCCAGGAACGTAACAAATGCAGGCATCCCTGCTCCATCTTCCTCTCTGAAAGAAGCTACTATGTGAATATGAAATATCTTAAGAGACATGTTCTGATTTTTATAAGGAAAAAAGATTTCAACATTCCATTTCTCATGGCTTATAATACCTTTATAACAGGTATACAATTTATATATATAAAATATACCTACAATGACTAATATATATATAGTCATTTAATAATTTATCATTTTGAATAGATTTGCAATGACATCCTTCCTTCAACTGCCCCACCCAAGGATTTACAAATGACTGATTTAGATGTCAGGGTTTTCTCTTTTTAATACTTTTGTTTGTGAAAACTTATAATTTGGTGGTATGTGAACCCTCCTACAAATAGCTATATTGAAGCTATCTAGGCCATTTTTCTAGTGTCCTCTTTCCTTTAAGTTTTTTCAAATTAGATAATAAACATACTGAAGTTGATTTAGAAAAAAATATTAAACTTTGAAAGTACCTGTAAGGTGTGATAGCTCTTCTTAAAGTAATAACTCTGAACTGTAATCAAAGACATACAAAAAGTATAATTATACGTAATTCAAGGGAAAACATACTGAATAATGCTGGTCACAATGGAACTTAAAACCTGACATTTTCAGGTCCACATTTTAAAAAATCAAAAAAAATAAGATAAAACTGAAAAATCTCTTTGGTAAAAATACCACCACCACAAACAATAACAGCAATAATGACGGGTAAGAGAGAAAAAAGAACGAAAGAAAAAAGGCAGCAAGACAGAAAAGCAAGAAAGATAAAGAAAGAAAAAGAGAGAAAGAGAGAGAAAAGCAAAGAGGAGAAAGTAGAAAAGGGGTCTAAAGTAAATACTTCACTAAGTTAAAATTACAGCTAAAGAAAAAAAAAAACGCATACCCTAAATATATGATTTCTAAAACCGCTAGGGAGTTATTTCAGTTCCATCAGTCAGCTACGGGAATAAACAAAAACAACTGTTGATTGATTTATCATAATTTCAAAGAGTTAATCTCAAAATCCTATGGAACATATCAATGAAGATAATATTTAATATTGTATCAACCAAGTACTTTGGGAAATTACGAGCTACTGACATAATATATTATTTTTGAAATATTTGGAAATAGCTCTGTGCTGGACCAAAGATCTAAAACCAATGGTAGAACATCACAGGCAGCAGCCTATATACACCCCAAGCACTGAATTCTGAAGTAAGCAGAGGCCTCACCTTTTTAATTGGAGACAACTGGATATAATATAAAAATAGATTAACACTTTTTAGTTTTAATTCTCTCTTTCTCTTATTAGTTAGTGTGTGACCTGGAACAGGTTACTTAACCTATACAAAGCTTGGTTTTTTTGTAGGCAAAATGATGGTTCCAGAACAGTTTTTCTTTAGAGTTCTTACCAGCTTTTAATTTCCATGATTCCACAATTACAAAGTCAACTTTGTAAGCACAGTGCTGCCATCGTGTGGTATGTACAGTGACAGCCTTGCATATTTAAGTACCGTAGAGTAGAGGGTGAAAGAACCGACAGAGCAAACTAATTGAAGACAGATGTGCAGTCAAAGAGACACTACCAGATTTAATTAATGTTAGCCACAGTGGTGTAATAAAACACAATGATGTCTAACCATCTAACAGCCAAAGAAAGCGAAGAGGTCAAAGAATAATTTAAAACAGATTGAATTGCCTCACAGGAGATAAAATTTGTTTACCTGAAATGCCCCCTCAATAATTAGGTCACAAAAATGATTCAACATTCTAAGATTTATTCTTCGAGGGCACAGGATTCTTTCTATAAAAGTGAGCTTTACAAAACTCTGATTAACACAGTTGGAAGAATTAAGCAGAGGTAGAATGTTCCTATACATATTATTTTCTTTCGTCACTCCAATTTAAAATATATATATATATAATATGCGTGGTTATGAACTTTTTTGAAATTCATAAACCTATGCTCTCCAGTGTTTAGTATATTATTAAATACTTCCTTCAATCAAACCAGTGTTTGGGGAAATTGTGATTAAAAAAGCAAGTTGAGTCATCACATTTTTCTACACAGTGACAGATTAAAAGTGTTATCTCTGATTTTAAAAGCTAAAAAAGAAATTTATTCCTCAAAGTTTCTTTGGCAAAGAACACACACACACAAAACCCTTCCATACCAAGTGGCCTTCTTGATGAGAGATTTATGATTTGTATAAAACACAAAGCTGGATAAGAAGTGAAATCTCTACTAAGTCATTCAGATGTTTTGATTGGTCAAGGGAAAGAAGTATTAATGTATTATTATTATTATTATTTATTCATCAAATATTGTTTGAACATGGTTCCAGGACAAGCTTTTTAGGAGGTTACCAAGGAGCAAATGTAGGTTCTGCTTCCAGTAATGACATGCAGGTAACAATTACAGTCCAAAATAAAAAGTGGTAATTTCTATAAAAGATACACACATTATGTGCTACAAGAATCCACATTTAGGAGGGGTCACTTCTGATTGGAAGAATGAGGAAAATGCACGAATCAGGCGATATTTGAGCTGGTCCTTTACTTGTAAATTTAATTTAGATGCAAGAAAGTGATGGGATAGAGGAGAGCTTAGCAAAGTTGTAAAAAACAGAGCCAAACCAAAGGGATCCAGAGTGAATAGTCTGAGTGGGCTTCAAGTGTATGAAGGAGAATTATAGTAGATACACATGGAAAGGAGAAAAAGTTTGCAAAAGGCAAACTAAAGAATATGGCTGAAATTATTAGATGTCTTAAAATTATGTAAGATCCAGCCTTACATATTAAAGTCCTAAAGTACTCTATTTGTTAAAAAGTTTGCCTTTATGCAGATTTAGCTCAATTTAATAGAATTGATGCTTTCTTACTTGAGGTCTGTTTCAAGAGAAAGAAATGAGTAAATACACATGTTTTAAGTATCTGGAAAAGAACTATTAAAATATTTGGATTCTTAGCACCAGCTTATCAAAACCTCCACATTTTTGTGTTTTATCACATTTTATGCTATGTAGATATAGCCTGGAAAAAAGGGAAGGACTGTTCTGCATTTTAATTTAATTCATTTTCAGATACTAACCAAATATCAGGCTGTCTATCTCTGCACTACACTTAGATACCAGCTTAAGAATAAAAAATTTAATGAGGCACCAGATGGTTCGACTTATTCACCTAACTTCTGTCTAAAATTTCTGTACATTCAATCTTATATATAATCTTATTTTGCAGAAATATTAAATAGACTTAGATTTGTCCCCCTATACATATATGTTCCCTAGATTTGGGTTTTTTCTTTTATATTTCTTATAAAATATTATTTGTTTGCATTTAAAATGTTAACAACACTTGCACAGACTTTCCAAATGAGATTTCTATTCAAAGAGATGGGCAAGATGGAAAAAATTGTCTTTCCTTACATTTAATTCTAGCGTTGTTTCTTTCTTCTTATTATGCTGTTTTACATTCTGTACACATTTCTCAAATTTCCCAGAAGAGGAATAGAACTAAAAAGTGCATCAGGTAAAACCAAAGTTGACAAAAGAAAAGATTGAATATTTTGAAATGGAAATAATAAATCATTTCTATAATGTAGCTATTCTGATTAATTTTGACATCACTTAAAATTATGAAAATTATTTCAATTTATTAAATATAAATTGATTAAATATTTATGTCTATTAATTAAGGTTTATCTTTGAAAATAACATATTGAGATTTTCCAGTTGATGAAATTAATGTCTTCCATTCAATCAATGTCATACTAAAAAATATAAACAATCTAGATGGCTGGATTATATAATGCCAATCAAAAAGTAAGACAGCTTTCCTTTGTTTATGATCAATTGACTAATCTACTTCATTATGCAGTTGATTATGCTGTTTAGTCTACTTTACACATGTTCATAATTTTATATCCTAGTCATACTACTTTCACATTTTTAAAATTATCCTTTAAAAGAGTCTTTTCTTTAACATTAAATATACCAACTGGGTTTTTTCTACATAAGTTGGAAAAATATTAAAGAAACATAACTATTCTCTGTTTCCATAAATCTAGTCCTACGGGTTACTAGTAATTCATTGGTGGCTGGCTATTTAACAGCTTTCAGACCTTTTTCTAAATAGCTGTTCCCAACTTATAATATCTGATATATAATTGACTATTAAAAATGTCTTCCTTATTTCCTTATTCTGGAGAAGATATCCTAATGTCACTGGAATAAATGTGAAAATTCCTTGTGACTTTAGAGAATCTACTATTGCTGAAATGGAAGAAAGGAAGAAGTGGGGGAAGCTAAATCCTTTGCAAGACTTGATCCTAGCTACCCTCAGGGTGGATTTTCTGTCCTCAAATTGTTTCCAACGAAATGTTTACATTTTTCATTTCATTTGGTTATATTGGTTAAAATTCCACCAGCTTAAGAATCACTGTGTTTTTATACATATCCTTAAGAAATATGTAGCTATCTAAGCATCCTGAAACGATTATCAAATGTTCACCCCGTAGTATGAATCTATCCAACTGGCTAATAAACTCCTTATAGAACAGGGGTGCATTTATGGAAAGAAACCCTAAGTAGCTTTGCAGCTTAGTACACGTCTAGATTAAGAAGAGAACCGAGGTAAATTCATTGTCAAGGATGATGTAAACTCCAAGACATTAGGAAACAGCCATTGACAGTAAAACCCTAAAGAAGAAGAGGTGGGTACGGCAAATAATATCACTGGGTTCCTGCTCTATCTCACTGCTCATAATCACAATCTTATGAGGTTGGCATTACTGACCCTATTGTTTTCATATGAGGAAAGAGACTTAGAGTTACTACAGCGTGGGTTGGGATTCAAAACCAGATCAATATGACCAAAGACCATGCTCTCTGGCAGAAGACAAATATCAACAATTTCAGAAACTCACTAGAGAAATTTCTCCCCAGCAAAGTAAGAGGAAACACTTCCCTTCTATCCTCCTTCCTTTTGCATCAAAATTTCTTCCCAAATCTCCTATAAATCTAGAAATCTTCTAACAATATTAATACTGTACCCCTACTACATAATTTATGGCACAAATTTATAATGTTTCTATGGGAACATGGATTCTTATATTCAAATATCAAACTTATGAAATTTTTGAAACAAGTCCCAACCATAAACTAGGAAATGGCTAAGGGGAAACAAATATCTTTAAATTTTAAAAACCTTCTGGAGATAGTTGGTAGAGTGACATATAAACAAGCACAGAATTTTCCATCACTTCTTGAAAATATTCTATTTTGCATCTTTGCTTCTAAGAAGAAAAATAGATTATTGGTTATTAATATGAAAAGTAATTAAGCAATTTCCCTTATCCTGCTATTTCTATCTACCCAAGTCATTCTAAACTCTTTTCTCCATGATATAGCCAAAATTCTTATTTGTTTGCCATATCACTATTACAATACTGTACAAATAAACCACAAATACAATAGAATAGTTACATACTGTTCAACTGTCTAAAAATTAAATGTTTTTTTCCTAGAAGTGATTGTTTTTCCTTTATATCCAATAAAAACAGTAAAGTAATTTAGTGTTGCCACTGTGCATTATCAGTTAAGGAAATGAAAATAAAAGCCAGGTTGAGAAATGTAGAGTTCTTGCAATAGCTATTTCTTTATACATGTAAATTAAGAAAACGTATAATTATGCATTTGAAGATCAGTGTGAGCTTCATTGATTGACTGTGGTGTTGACTCTTCCCACACCATGCAGCAAAGCCTACCAATCACCGGCCTGCAGAAAGCTCTGTGTCCACCGGCTCCTCGGGCAGCAGCTTTGGCAGTGGGTATAGCGTGGACAGTGAAGGAAGCAGCAGCACTGCAGGGGAGACTAATCTATTTCCTATTCCAAGGATGTAAGTGGGTCTCTTTTTTTTTAACTACAAAGTTAACAGCATCATGAGTAAGGCGTTCTTAACATTTAACAGGAAATAACTAGATAATTATCCAATTCTGAGTCATTGTCCCTGAAACACTTGAACTGTTTATGCCTACATAAAGATAGATTTTTCAGGAAAGATCAGATTAATTCAGTTAATTCTAAGGATGAATGCTAGTCACTACCAGGACTACTTAATTAGTGCAATCTGTATTTAATATAGAAACTGCTAAAAATAATAACTTAGCCATGCCAGAATAAAGTTAAGCAGTAATACATTAATGTTTTAATCACATAGTGACAAAATATAAACATTATTGATATTTGAAACAAACAGAGATTAATTTACTTTGAATTAGGAGAGATTTAAACATATTCAAAGAACCCATAAATCATATTTGAAATAGATGACACATTGGTTAATCATATATACTGTTCTACTATAAATCTCTTTATAATTATTAATAAAATGGAAGGTTTTGAAGTATTTCTATACCTTCTAGAACAAATATCAAGTAGTACATAGGTCCCTGAGTAAGTACTCTTGAAATAAAGCCCATTCATAATATATTAAGCCTCAAAAAAAATCATTTTGCAAATCAAATCCAAAACTAAAGCAGATTGTATTTAGAATGTGTTAGAATAGCTTTAGTCATATTGGTGGCCAAATTTAGCAGCATTCAAGACAAATATGTAGGGTATGTCTGTTCCAATATCAAAATCTATACTCCCCAACTTTCCTTCTCCTCCCCATTAACTACTTTTCTGGGTTTTGAAAATACCACTGGGCCATCCAGGCCTACCGCCTGGTTTTGTAAGGCCGGAGAGCTAAATATGGCTTTTGCATTTTTAAATGTTTGGAGGAAAAAAACAAAAGAAGGAAAACATTTTGTGGCATGAAAATTGTATGAAATTGAAATTTCAGTGAACATAAACTAAGTTATATTAGAACATAACCACACGCATTAGCTGTGTGTTGCCTGGGGCTGCTTTTGTGCTACAAGGAAAGAATTGAGTAGTTGCAACAGAAATCATCTTAAATATTTACCATCTGGAACTTGTTAAAGTGTCCTTTTCATTTGCTCCAAGGCTGAGTTAAGGCTTCTCAGGGAGTGAAATTTCTATTTCTCTTCATTTTAATATTAAGATTTCCTTTTGATCCCCACAATAGTTACAGTACTTAGATAATGGTTCCATTTACAAAAGCAAAATAATAGGGAAAATGGATTTTTATAGTAAAAAATGTATTTACTTTGTGGGTTTCTAGTTACATTTTTTCAAATTAAATTAAGCAAATTACTATTATAGCATCTATATGAATTTTATTTATGAGACTTAGGCTATGGATTCAATAGAGTTATTTGTACTTAATCAGTTCTATTTGTACTTTACCAGTTCTGTTGGAAATTATTTCTAAAAGGAATCTAATCACCTTTGTCCTTGGTCTCTGATGATCCAATTTGACTGAAAAGAATTTTAGTAAATTCATTACATTTCTCTCTAAGCTGTGAATATCATATGAATTTATGAAGGTCTTGTACCACACATAATTGGATATCCTTCCAATTTATCTATGCCTTTCAAAATATAAAATTTAACACTGATAATAGTTATAACTTCGAGAAATGAACTATGTTATCTCATCAGTATCTGAATGTCTGAGGTGGAAGTAGTTTATGTATTTTTTACATACATACCACATTCTAATTTTGTTTTTTCTCATTTTCCTTTTTTTCTTGTAAATCAAAGCCTCTCACAACTATATAGGAGACTCTGTTTTGTCACATGAACACAAAAAAACCCTCACAGGATACATGTATGAAATAGTATTTGATAGTTCTTTTATATGCCTCATTATGTCTAACCCAATTATTGCTTGGGCTAGTATGTGTTGAATAAATATTTGGTAATTGACTAAAAATATAAAATATGTAGTCAGAATGTTCTGAGCTGATTTTTCATTGGAAATTCAGAAGAACCTCATCCTTCATAAAGCCCACAATTACATTTTCTTTGTATTTCATTTAGTTTCACAATCCTGCAAAAGTTGTTTGTATAGTCTTCGAAATATACTTACTACATATTTTGGCTAAGTATCTAATGTTAAAATCAGTTTTAAAATTAGATGCAAGGACTGTAGCCAGATATCACCATTAGATTATAAAATCTAGGACTCAAGAACAAAACTTAAAAATATCAAAATTTATTTTTATTATAATTACGAAAAATTATAATAACCGCTTTTTAAGATTCTGTCATAGTATAAGAATAGCGATTTTTCAGTACTCTGATTTTCAATATTAGCAATACTAAAAAGACACTCACTTTCAGTTGAATTTGGCTCAGTAACAAGGTATGTTTCAGTTTGCTCTACCAGCATAGTGTAAGTGAGATTTGCTCTACCAGCATAGTGTAAGTGTACCAGCTCGTGTAAGTGAGATTCCTGCTGAGTTATGAAGCTTTTCTTCCTCTCTAATACCAGCAGAGCAGAGTTCATTATTTTCAGCTTAACTACTTGTCTCGAATCTCAATGAAGCAATTACACAAATTAAAGTTTTATGCATTGCTTATATATATATTCAGATGCAGATCATATATATGGTATATATATGTGGTAAAATAAAAATGTTAGAAATTGTATAATTTTCACATACTTGGTCCTTCATATAATCACTTAATAAAAATTTGTGCTTAAACCTTTAACCTAGAATTGTCATAATGGAACAATATAATGACTTTCAAGATAAAATAATTTCTCAATTTATATCTGTTCCTCTTTCATTACGTAAAGAAACATTTCAGCATCTTCTCTGAAGTAGAATGATAAGAGGATCTTTAGAGCAGTTTTCAAGTAAGATATAATTGCATTCTTAAGAAGTAAATATGGTTACATTTTCAGCAGGTCCAGAAAACCAAATACTTTTGTGAAAGAATTAATTGTTGATAAATCCTGCTGTGTTAGAATTGTTGTCTACAAAGTACAGTATCAAGACATCCTTTTGTTCAAGCATCCTTTCTAACATTTAAGAGTTTTTACTCTATCTTTTTAGAGCATCTTATCTAAGTATATATACAAGCAATTACAAAATCTTTCATATGCCGTGCAGCTTTTCCTCTAGCTGAAGAAATAAGAAGTGGCCTACAGTCTTTTGGCTGTTACATTATCAACCTTCTAAACTCACAATGCTCAGTATCATGAATTCTTCATCTAGTTGGCTTTCCAAAAAGTTTGAGGCTGAAACTAAAAGTGATTAGCAGATTTTGGCCTAATTCTAAAGCTATTATGAGCCTACTTACCTATTAATAAGTTATATTTATTGAATGCTTATAATTTCTCAGGTACTGTGTTAAACTTTTTATATACATTTTTCACTTGTTTTTTTCCTAATCAAAAGGTAGCTAATGTTAATCTCCTTATATTACAAAAGGAGAAGCAGTCTCAACCAGGTACTTTGCCTTAGATTACACATAGCAAGGCATAGCAAAGCCAGAAGCAGAGACCAAGGAATTTGACTTCAAAACCCAGTTTGCTCAACACAAGTGAAAACCCAGGAAAGTGCCAGGTGTGGTGGCTCATGCCTGTAATACTAGTGCTGTGGGAGGCCTAGGTGGGAGGACTGCTTGAGGCCAGGAGTTCAAGACCAGCCTGAGCAAGAGCGAGACCCTATCTCTACAAAAAAATAGAAAAATTAGCTGGGTATGGTGGTGCATGCCTTGTCGTCCCAGCTACTCAGGAGGCTGAGGTAGGAGGATCGCCTGAGCCCAGGAGTTTGAGGTTGCAGTGAGCTAAGATGACACCACTGCACTCTAGCCCAGGTGACAGGGAGAACCTTGTCTCAAAAAAAAAAAAAAAGAAAGAAAGGAAGACGCAGGAAAGATCTGAAAAAAAAATCACTAAGTGAAACAAAAAAAATCTGCTAATACATTATTTTTATGTTATTTAATTCGAAATTTCCCTTCTCGACAAAGAATCTATAACAACTCATCATCACAAAGTTTAAAAATATAAAAATCCCTTCTCATTTCTTGAGTTAAAAATGGGAAAAATATTATAAAACGAAATTTGGAAATTGTATAATAGTCTGATTTTTTTAATAAATGAGTCTACAGATAAGACTTACTGACTCTTGAGGAATTTTGTTTGGACTAAATAGGAATAATGAACAAGTTCCCATTTTAAAATTAACATGATATAAAGCAATTAACTGTGTGTATATTTGCCATTCTAATCATTTACTGCAGGCAGGTCTGAATATATAATATCATTTTACTTTTGCAAACTTAGCTTCCTTATTTGCATTCAGAAGATCATAATTGAATACATCATTTTATTTTCTTTTTAAACAGAGGGAAGATGGGTCAGAATGGACAAGAGCCTGTAAAACAGCCAGGGGTAGGCGTAGGACTAGCAGACACCGAAGGTAAGTTAAAATATTTACAATGTTGGACTTAGGTTGAATCCACATACTACACTATAAGTGTTTGATTTGTTTTTCTCTTAACGTGAATTTAAATGTCTAAGTACTAATGGCAGAAGCACTAGGTAGTAGGTCATCATTATCCATTAAATGAGAATGACTTTGTATTTATTTACCAATTCCCCAATTCCTGCATTTATAGTTAACACTTAAGTACCTTGGGGTGTTGAACGTTTAGAAGAGAAAAAAGAATGAGAAGGATGACAGGAAAGAGACTTAGGAGACTTTCTCAGGAAAAAACAATTTCTTCTTGAAATTTTAAAATGTGTTTTGTTTAAAATATCATGCAAATAAAAAATCAATCATGAAACCTCATTGAAGTCCATGGAAATTCTTAAATATTTGAAGCTGAGAAGAAATTAATGGTGTAAAAATCATTTTTACAGAACTATTAATTACTGAGCTAACTTCTAAAGTAAAAACCAAATTTGAAATTAAATTTGAACGCCAACTTTAAAATTAAATTTGGTTTTATCAAAAAAATAGTAAATTATTATGAAATGCAAAAAAAATCCTTAATGTCAGCAAACACAATAATAGTATCTATAAGCTGCACAGTGACTAGCTTATCCTAATATTATGATAAAATCTGGTAGTTCTGTTATCCTTCATGAGTTGCACCAACCTGTCAATAATTTTAACTGTTCTAAGTATTTTACACTATTTTAAGTACTTTTCATGAATCTCATTTAATTCTTACAATTACCTTTGAGGTAAATAATAACATATATTGGCTTTACATAAAAGGAAACTGGAGTGCAAACATAACACAAGGCCAGAACAAGTGAAAATGACACCAAATGTCATGCTGTGAAAATGAATGATTATGGGTATGGCATCACAAGGGCACTAGCTGGGGAAACAGCATTCTGGTCTGTTACTAGGGTATGTGACCTTATTCTCTGTCTTCAGAAACCTCATCTGACAAATTCTGAATTTAAGTGATACCTAAGTTTTCTCATGGGCTTAAGTGGATACCACAATTCTCTGGTTCTACTCAAAATTCTTAATTCTTCTTGGACTCCTTCAAAAACTGTTTCCTGTACCTGTTGCTGTATTCCCCAGGGTTCCACCCTCAATCCACCAATCTTTTTAAGTACCCTCTCTCTGCATAAGCTCATCAACTCCTTCATGTATGTTGATTAGTCCCAAATCTACGGCCCAAACTCCCTGGAATTCAGACTCAGATAGTTAATGTCTGCCAGGTATTTGTGTCCAACCAGGAAAACAGAAACCACTCTGAATATTTAAAATAGAGGAAATGAACAGCTGGCAATTGATTATATTCTCATGAAAGAGGTTGAGAAATTGAGTGGGGGATAATGAGGAAACAGAAGGAAGCTTCTGCCCCTGTAGGCTAGAGGCCAGTGGGGGCTAAAACCAGGACAAGCCTGTCTTGCTGAGAGCAAGAAACAAGAATGAAATATAGCAAATGCCAGAAATACATCCTGAGACAGACGAGGATGGGGAGAAATAGTCTGGTTTCTTCCTTTGTCCCATTCTCCAATCTCTGCCAGTGCCTGATCAAATCCAACTGCAAGCCAGTTAACAGGGAAGCCTGGGAAACAGCACAGGGGGAGGCTACTCTGAGAAGAGAGTAAGGGAAAACCTACCAGAGAATGTATCTGAGAACACATATGCAGAGGACCAGCACAGTATTTTACCTCGATGTATCAAACTACATATGCCCTGCACTTAATATGCATATTTTATCATTGTTCTTTGATTTAAATTACCTGTTCACTCGACTCCTCCATGAGGCTGAACAACTCTCAGACCAGAGGTATGGTTTGTTCATCTTGGTGTCCTAGCAGAGAGCCATGTCCACAGACTGCTTCAAAATGTTTGTTGAGTAAATGAATAACCAATATGACCGTCTATACAATTAATGGTTATTGTTTTCATTTGATTCTAGGATTCATGTATATAGAGAAGCAATTAATGCAAGTTATAGCTACTTAATTTCACCTTTCTTTTAATCTTAAAATTTATAAATGCAATTGTTTTAGTATAAATGTTAACAGCTGTCAATGAATAGAAATTGTTCATCCTGATACTGCTTTCTTCTTCCATGTCAGTCCCACACAAAACATGCTTGTTTTCCAAGAAGGGGCCAACCAGAGGCTACTGTATTTTTATTTAAACTCATGAGTCAACATGTTTATACTTTAGTGAAATGACCCTGGTCAACAGTTGATCTCAGATTAGTTAATGAGCAGAGGGGCGGGGTTGAGGATGGGAATGAGACAGAATATGTAATATTATTGAGTAATTTATAGTAATGTGCCCATTAGGTAGCAATATTTTGGACCAGTTGTTTTTGGCTGAGTTACTACTGGTATTTGACAATAATCAAATTTATAATTTATATATCTATATGAAGTGGGGCATGAATAGTTCTATAAGAGATGTATAAAAGATAGTTAATAATATGGAGAAGAAAACTGCAATAATACTAAACCTTCAGAAATAATTTTAAATTAGAGACAATATATAAGCAGAGTAGGGAGAAATGATTAAATTGGGAAGTTATTTAGCAGATAGGAGAAGACACCAATTTAAAGTACAAGATTTTGTTTTGTCTACATAGAAATATGGAATCAACTTTGTGTTGTCCTTGAGAGAGACGTATGATTTATATTTTGTTTGTTTTGAGTGATCCAGAGAATTACTTTTAATTTCTTTTGTTGTCAGTCAACATAAACAGCCAATTTAATGGGAAAACAAAAAACAAACAAGAGTCAATTCAATTTTGTTTTATACAAAATATATAGTTTCCTGATTCTATTTCTCCTCCTTTAAATTCTTCACCAGGGCATCAGAGGAAAAGTGTCTCTTTGTAGATAAGATCAGTTTTCTTGAAATTGTAGATCCTTACAATGTTCCACTTCATCTTGAGTAATTCATATTTTTCATTTAAGAACTTTTTTTAATGAACACCTTAGTCCACTCTAAGGGATATTGATCTATAAAGATTTACTTTAAGGCAGTATAATTTAATCCAAAGTATATCATAGATTTTAAGTAATCACTTTTAGACAGTTTGTTCATGTAAAATTCTTATTCTTGTTTTGGCTTTATTATGTGCATAAAGTAAAAGGTAATGTTTTATGGGGTTGAAATTTTCCATTTAGCATATTATTGAGGTTTTTTTTTAACATTAAGTAGCCATGTTTTTGTTCCACTTATTAAGTAAGTCTATTCATTTTGGCTTCTGATTTTAAAAAATCATTTTTCCACTTAGTCATTTTCTTTAATAATGTTTCACCTTCTCTACAGCAGTGACTCATGAATTTTAATCCCAGTATGAGATTAATTCAATGGATCAGGATGTGAGACCTATTAAATGTTCTGGGGTTCTGCCCCAAGTTGTAGTAGAAAATAATACTCTTTTGGACTATCTCTACTAATAAATGATTGAATTTCCACAATTTAATTAAGTGCATGATGTAAAGTGCAAATTAGCACTATGTTTGGCACATGGTTAACACCTTTTAAGTTGTAGCTATTATTAAATTAGCAGTGAATATGGAACACAGACATTGGATCCCATCCAAAGGAGTGATATTATTCAGGATTGATAAAATATCATGTGCTTGTTGAGAGAGCTATACAAGACAACTTTTCTTTAAGATTTAGATCAAACCAATTAGACTCTCCAAATGTGCAGACGAGTGTTTTTTCAATTTACATTAAAAACTTCTAATTACACCCTTAAGATAGGCTATCTGGCCCTTTCCTACATTTTTTTCCATTAGTTAGATGTATTTAAAAGTGTTATTCTTTGCCAGTAGGCATCTATGTAGCAGCTCCCTTGACTCAATTATTCTCCTAAACCAGGTTTTCACAAACTTTAGCAAGCATTACAATCACACCTTTCCATGAGGTTTAATTTTCTTGGCTGTATGCATTTAAAGGACAAGTAACTCTAACAAATCATTGATTTCCTTAAGTATCTTTGGAGGCTTGAATTTAGTCTCAGTGAGAATGTAAATTCAGTTTCTAGAACAAACATCTACCACTACAGAAATTTACTAAGCTCTACTCTCAAACATTTTCAAATAATTGAGTGTATGAAAGCACATTATCATTAATGTTAACCTAAGGGGGGAAGAGGAGGGAAAGATAATAAGATTTACTTCAATATATTACTGGAAATTTTTTAATATCGTAACAATTTATGTAGAAATAATGGAAATCTATGACCACAACAATTTCATTTTAACTGGCATCTTGATATCCATTATATATATATATGTATGTATATATGCACATACATACATATATATAAATGAAATATACATATAATTTATTTTTTGAGATAAGGCCTCACTATGTTGCCCAGGCTGCTTTTGAACTTCTGGGCTCAAACTGTCCTTCCACCTCAGCCTCCTGAGTAGCTGGGACTGTAGGTGCATGCCACCACGCCTGGCTTAGATATATATTTTATACATTGTTCTAATGGTGATTAGTATAGGCCCTTTTAGGTGAATGAACATAATTTGCAAAGCCCATGATACAAGTGTAGAACAGAAATGACTCCCTGAATTAAACTGATAAAAATCTAGTCCTCAGAATTGGAGTCTTCTATCTTGTTCAATTATGAACACAAAAAAAGATTTTTAAAAATACCATTTTCTCCAAGTATTTTATTTTGTTGTTCTTGTTGTTGTTTGGGTTTTTGTTTTTTTATTTCAGTAGATTTAGGGGATGCAAGTGAAGTTTTGTTACATGGATATGTTGTATAGTGGTTAAGTCTGGGCTTTAGGTGTACCCATTACCTGAATAGTGTACATTGTACCAATAGATAATTTTATATTCCTCACCTCCTTTTCACCCCCCACTTTTTAGTCTCCAATGTCCTCTAAGCCGCTCAGTATGACCATGCATACCCATAGCTTAGCTCCCACTTATCAGCGAGAAAATGTGGTATTTGGTTTTCAGTTTCTGAGTTACTTCATGAATAATGGCCTCCAGTTCCATCCAAGTTCCTCCAAAAGACATTATTTCATTCTTTTTATAGCTGAGTAGTGCTCCACGGTGTGTATGTATGTGCATGTTATGTACGTTTACATACACGCATGCACACACACACACGCATCACATTTTCTTTATCCACTCCTTGGTTGATGGGTACTTAGGTTGACTCCATATCTTTGCAATTGTGACTTGTGCTGCAGTAAACACAAGTTCAGGTATCTTTTTGATATCATGATTTCTTTTCATTTGGGTAGACACTCAGCAGTGGGATTGCTGGATCAAATGGTAGATCTGCTTTTAGTTTTTTAAGAAATCTCCATACTGATTTTCATAGTGGTTGTACTAATTTACATTCCTATCAACAGTGTGTAAGCATTCCCTTTTCACCACATCCATGCCAACATCCATTGTTTTTTGACTTTTTATTAATAGCCATTCTGATTCGAGTAAGATGGTATCTCATTGTGGTTTTAGTTTGCATTTCTCTGATGATTAGTGATGTTGAGCATTTTTTCATATGGTTGTTGGCCATTTGTTTATCTTCTTTTGAAAAAAATGTTTGTTCATGTTCCTTGACAACTTTTTAATGTGGTTTTTCTCTTACCGAGTAGAGTTCCTTGTAGATCCTGGATGTTAGCCCTTTGTCAGATGCAGAGTTTGTGAATATTTTCTCCCATTCTATAGGTTGCCTATTTACTCTTTTGATTATTTCTTTTGCTGTGCAGAAGCTTTTTAGTTTAATTGAGTCCCATTTGTTTATTTTTGTTTTTATTGCATTTTCTTTTGGGGTCTTAGTCATAAATTCTTTGCCTAGGCCAATGTCCACAGGAGCTTTTCCTATGTTTTTTCCTAGAATTTTTATGGTTTCAGCTCTTACATTTAATTCTTTAATCCATCTTGGGTTAAGTTTTGTATATGGTGAGAGACAGTTTCATGCTTCTACATATGTCTACCCAATTTTCCCAGCATTTATTGAATAGTGTGTCCTTTACCCAGTTTATGTTTTTGTCTGCTTTGTCAAATATCAGTTGGTTGTAGGTATATGGCTTTATTTCTGGGTTCTCTATTCTCTTGCATTGATCTATGTGCCTCCTTGTATGCCAGTACATGCTGTTTTGGTTACAATAACCTTGTAGTATAATTTGAAGCCAGGTAATGTGATACCTCCAGTTTTGTTCTTTTTGCTTAGGATTGCTTTGGCTATTCAGACTCTTTTATGATTCCATATGAATTTTAGGATTTTTTTTCTAATTCTGTGAAAAATGATGTTGGTATTTTGATAAGAATTGCGTTGGGTCTATTGATCGCTTTGGGCAGTATGGTCATTTTAACAATATTGAATCTTCCAATCTATAAACATGGGTGTTTTTCCATTTGTTTGTGTCGTCTACAATTTCTTTCTTTAGTGTTTTGTAGTTTTCCTTGTAAAGATATTTCACCTCTTTTGTTAAATATATATATTTGCTGTTATTGTAAATGGGATTGAGTTCTTGATTTGGTTCTCAGACTAGTTCTTGTTGGTATATAGAAATGCTACTGATTTGTGTACATTGATTTTGTAACCTGAAACTTTACTGAATTCATTTATCAAATCTAGGAGTCTTTAAGAGGAGTCTTTAAGGTTTTCTTGGTATAAGATGATATCATCAGCAAACAAAGACAATTTGACTTCCTCTTTTGCAATTTAGATGCTCTTTATTTCTTTCTCTTGCCTAATTGCTCTGGCCAGGACTTCCAGTACTATGTTGAATAGAAGTGGTGAAAATGAGCTTCCTTGTCTTCTTCCAGTTTTTAGGGGAATGATTTCAACTTTTCCCCATTCAGTGTGATGTTGGCTGTGGGTTTATCATATATGGCTTTTATCATTTTGAGGTTTTTTCCTTCTATGCTCTTTTTTAAATAGGAAAAATGAATGGGGTAAATTACAGGTATCTGTTTAAGGGTTTGTAAATTGGAATATTCACGTGTTCTATATAAAATATTCATTTAATTTTCTTTTTTTCTCCTGTTCAACTTGGTTGTTTAAAAAGTAGTCCTCAAAGAGAAAAATATAAACCACTATGGGAGACCGTCAATTAGAACATAACAGCTGTTATTAGGGCATCTAATATTTCATTCCTCAAATATGTGAGCTTGCTGCCCTGTTTTTACCAATACATACACTGCCTTTCTTATGTTTCCAAAGTTGATTAGCATTAGTGCTAAACATGAGTGTGGCTATCATATGCAAGCCACTTTATTAAAAATTTGGATGCCGCAGAGGTCAACTCAATACATTTGCTGATCTGAGGGAACATATGGTCTATCTAGTATGGTTGATTCTACTTCATAATCAGCCAGTAAGCATGCTTGCTCAACCAGGTGTGTACAGCCAGTGGCCATTCAGATTGGTTGGTGATTGTGCCACACCTATTGTGTATTTTAACAGTCACCCTGAGAAGGGTCTTTAATACCCATTATAAAAAGATTTATGATAAAAAATTGTAAGTGAGAGGAAAAATTATGTGCTTTGGAATTTCAGCATTGGAAAACATTACTACATGTGCAGGAATGATAGGAGAGCATGGTTTTATGAAAGAGATTACATGTAGTGACTGCTCTGAAAGATGGACAAGGTCTAGACCTGTGGTAATAGGAGAGGCAAAGTCCAGACTTATGGAACAATAGGAGGAAAGATACAGATGGATGAAAAGATTGGGGGTATATAGGGGATAATTAAGTCAGTAAAGCCATACCAAAAGGTGCAAGGGGAAAACACAGCAATTTGTACAAAGTTAGGTCAGATATGGGAGTGCAAAGCTTCTGTGAACTACGGGAAGCTATTAAATGTTGAAGAGGAATTTAGAAAATATGAACACTTACAATATTGAATCTTTCTATGTAAGAACAAGGTACCCCTCTTTATTTATTCACCTTTTAGGACTTGTAGGGGGTTTGAAGAATATATGGAAAATCCATGCAGAAGCAATACACATTATGTAGTTGGGCTATGGATCTAGAGTTCAGGAGAGAGATTTCAATTTGGATTTAGATTTCAGAGTCACAATGTGGTAACATTTATGGAGTGTCTAACATGAACCAGAACAGTGAGGAGCATTATCTCTTTTAAGCCTTATCCATTAGAAAAGAAGAATCTCAGTAATAATACGTAATAGGCTTTATTTTCTTGCAATTCCCACGCAGGGCAACTATGAATCAGAGGATTTTAGTGTCTTTAGAAGCAAAGTCAAGACACAAACCTGGTTGTGTCTGATACTAAAGCCTCTGCTCTTAACTAACACACAACACTGCCTCACCAGGGTTTATGCATGGCATTTGAAATTACTGGGGTTGCTGATAAGAATGAAAAGTACAGAGGGTAGCTGTTCAGTCTGTGAGTGTCAGTATCATAATGTAGGCACAAAGCTGTAAAATGATAATTTAAATACCTAACTTTTACGCCTGAACTTATATGCAAAAAAATATTTAGGTTCAAATTTATAAATAATTTAATTATCATTTCTTCTTTAATTATTTTCTTAGATATTCTTTACTCATACAGAGGATATTAGGTACATAACTATTTCTATTTTCTTCTAGCTCTTTTGTAGTATGAAAGATAATATTTGATTCTTTAAATAAGATTATTTTATTCCATGTGATAAGGTAACAGTTAACCAACTTTTCTGAAAACATTTGTTGAATAAACTCTCATTTCTCACTAATATGAAATAGCACCTCAATCACGCTCAAAATTCTCAAGTATATTTATGTCTGGTAATGGGCTTTATGATTATTTCATGGACTTATTTGTCTATTTGTATCCATCAGTGCCACACTCATTCAATTATTCTAATTTTATATTCAATTCTTCTAAATTGAACTGATTTTACCTGGTTATTTTAAAAATATTTTAAAGGAAATTTAAAACTCTCTTCATTGAAAAGCAAAAGAAATTCTAAAAAATATTTATTAAATATTAAATCTCTAATATAATTTTGAAGAAATTGACTTCTTTACATATAATATTTCCTACTCATGGACATAGTATGCTTCTCTATTTCTTAATATATTTATTTGTTCCTTAGTAAAATTGCTTTCATTTTCTTCACATACACTTAAAATGTTTTTGTTAATTTTATGGTAAAGAATTTTTTTCTTGTTTTTATTGTTGTGGTAAATTTTGTTTTAATTTTTAACTGATTGTTGTACGTTACTTTCTAATAGAGGTTGAGATTTAACTGCATGACAAATCATTACATTACAAGAGAAAAAGGTGATAGCAGGTCAGATAAGTAACAGGCTACATTGAATGAATGGCAAAGGGAATTTATTTAAGAGTGTGTGTGTGTGTGTTTTTCCAGAGACAATTTAGAATTTTCAATAAATTTACAATTTACTAAAGCAGGAGTGAATAGAGAGGTTTTTAGTTTTTTATTAGTTTTTGCTTTTTGAGAATTACTAATATTGTAAAAGAAGCAGAATATAATCAAGCAAGGGTCACATAGTGTGATGATTCAATACACTTAAGTGGAGATAGAAAGGGGGAGATGCCAATAACCAGTTTCATAAATTTTCCTAGAACTAGTTTAAGAAAAATCCTAGGCCAGGGGTGTCAAGTAAGTTTTACTTTATATGCCAACTCCAAATGAAAAGTAGAAACTGCCTGGAATGCTATGTTACTGAAAGATGCTAAGAACAAACACATGCTGAATGGAAAGGGTGCAATGACAGATTAGGAATTTCCACTGTGAATTCTAAAGAAAATGATGATTGTTTTAAACATCAATTTTAGATGCCAAATTTTATGTGCGTGATATTAGACAAGTTACTCACATTCTCTAGGTCTTTGTTTCTTAATCTACAGATGCAAGAATAACAATAGTACCTACTTTAGTATATTCCAAGGATTAATGAAAATAATGGGTGTTTGGCCCTGTGGCGGACACATGAAAGAACCTAGGTGGGAGGGTAGAAGCCAGGGACGATTAGGGGTAGTGCTGGCATAGAATGCAATTCTTCCTTCTCTTTGACATCTCCACCACAATATGAATTTCAAAAACAAACAAATATGGGCAGTTCTACGCTGCAAGTGGGCAATGAGTTGGGTGTTCACCCAGGAAGGGAGAGGAAGAACTGACAGAAGGTCATGATGTGTCTGACCAAGGGAAATGTGGTATGGAAAGGGGTTTTAGTGGTTGCGGAGATGTTGGGAACAATTACAGATCGGTATATAGAAAGCTGAGCAAAATCTGTAAAACAAAGCAATTACTAATTTGAGGAAAAAAACAAAAAACAAAATTAAGTAAAGAACTCCATGTAATACCCAAATTGTCTCAGCAGTGGACAATATTAAATAGTTAATATAAATGCCAAATATGAGTTTAACCAAGATTGTAATATAACTATATTACAAGGATGAGGAAGGCTAAATCTTCTTCTACTAAAATTAAAAAAAATCAAATCATTATAAAGGCAATTATTGTGAGATATATGAATGTAAAGAACCAAAGAAACAGATAAAAAATAGTTAACGATAGTTTTTTTCTTGGCAACTTACTAAAGGTAAGGCAAACAAAATAAAGAGTTGGGACATGTGAGGTCTGAATTTTTAAAAAAGAAGTCATAAAATATAAAATGATTCCACCTTTTGATATATGAGAAAATTAAAAATGAGTGATAGTGATCAAACTGTATTAATGCATAACAAGAAAAATTTGGTATTCTTTGCAGTAAATAAACAACTTCCTACTATTCCCCTAAATGATGATGAATATCCATTCTCTTAAAACTTTTTAGGCCAGGTGTGGTGGCTCATGCCTGTGGTCCTAGCACTTTGGGAGGCCAAGGTGGAAGGATTGCTTGAGGCCAGGAGTTCGGAACCAGCCTGGACGATATACCTACAAAAAAAAAAAAAAAAAAAAAAAAATTAGCTGGGCATGATGGCATGCGCTTGTAGTCCTAGCTACTGGGGAGACTGGGGCAGGAGGACCACTTGAGCCCAAGAGTTCGGAGTCACAGTGAGCTACATTGCACCACTGTACTCTAGCCTGGGCGACAGAGTGAGACTCTGTCTCAAAAAAAAAAAAGCTCTTTAGTACTAGTTATTACAACTCAGTACTCTCTTTATGTAACATATTCATTACTTTCTGATAGCACCAATGTTGTGTAGAGGGAGATTTTTCACTTTTAAGAAACCTGACTTTGGAGTGAGCCTGGGCTCGGTGACTCCGCCCGCAGCCTTCGCCCCGCCCTGGCCTCCTGCGGCTGCTTTAGTGCTGAGACCCTGGTTCCTGTTAAATGGGTTGTCATCCCCCTGACTCCAGGTCAACCTCCTCTATCCCTTTCTCAGGTTCCTCTTCTCCCTCCCTGGCCTCGCGCGCTCCCAGGTTGCATTTTGCAGAGTTAGTGCGTGTGGGTCAGGAGGCGACTGTGGTCAGGGGTCGTCCCGCGTGGGAAGCCGAGTGTTGTGTTCTGGGACTGGGGGCTGCTTAGGTGGTCTCAGTCCCTGGAGAGCCGTGGCATTGATGAGCACCGTGTGCTTTTCTTCGCCCAGTACCGTGGCCTTGAGGCCGAGACCATCACCTTATGGAGGCCAGTTACTTTTGTTGTATTTTTTGGCCACAGACAACCCCGCCCCCGTACACAAACGCAAACGCCCACAAACTCCCTGAGTAGGTGACCAAACATTTTGGGCACAGCATTCCTAGGTAAGGAAGTACTTGTTGTGCAAAGAAGAGGGTTAACTTTATACTTATTACCATTTAGGTAATCGTTTGCAAAAGCCAATTTGTTTTATGAAGAGGCCAAAGTCAAAATCTTTATTTAAAAAAAATACGTTGAGTTTAAGTAAACCAACCACAATATATTTTGCACTTAAGACTAATTTGCTTCTGTCTCACCTGGGAATATGTTGAGAAAAATAATCTACAGTCCAAGCCAATAATTTCACTTAATTTTTAATGTGTTAAATGTTCACCTAGCCTATAGATAAATGTGAAGGAAAAAAAAAGTAGTATCCTAAAGAAATGGTGAGATCAATCAATCAAAATACCTTTATTGTCCCTGCTTAAGAGAGCAAGAAATGGGCAATTTGAAACCACAAAAAAAAAAAAAGAAGAAGAAGAAAAAAGAAAACTGAGTTTGATGACGGTAAAATACAAAATCTCTTAAAAAAAAAAAAAAACTCGTGGAATTCAAACTATCAAGAGTTATTTTTAACTTTTTTTCACTTCACTGAAAAGTTAAAAAGAATTTTATAAATGTTCAGCATGAAAAAAAAATTTCAGAATTTTGGAAAATGCCAATTTTTATTGAAGAAAATTCACTTTTTCACCGTTTAGATTATTAGTCACTTTCTCTAATTGAAACATATTTTTATTTATTTTATCCAAAAATTTTTGAAAAATTAAAGTTTACGATGAGGAAAAGTCTTTTACAAGTGAGTAAAAAAGTAGAACTGAAAAAAGAAAAGACCAACACCTTTCACAAAAGAAGCCCTGGATCAACCAAGTATTACTTTCCCTTAAGGAATCAATTTTACAGATAAGAAAGTAACATAGACTCGAGATAATATACTCTGAGGAAAGCACACTCTGTTTGTTTATTGGGTGTTTAACTGCCAGTCTCTAAAATAATCAATACATTCTATTATTTGCTTTGTATCAATAAAAACTGGGAAAAACTGTGATGGTTTTGTTTAAATCTCTTCTTTTAAAAAAAGACTTGCTATCTACTCAAGTCTTTTGCACTGGAGTATTTTCTTGCACTAAGCAGATGCAATTTTAGGCTGTTATCATCCAAAGCAGGTGCTTACTTATCTATGAAATAGCACACCATTGTGATTTCTCTAATTTACATCGCTCTGTGGAGCCCAGACAACTATCATTGATGTTACAGAATACTAAGTAGCAGTAGCAGGGCTCTACCCTACACATGTTATTATTACATTGCTGTGATTGAACAAAGTATATACATTCTAACTGATGATTCATCTTTTTCAAAATAGTTAATACATATCCCTTAATAACAACGACAACAACAACAACAACAAACTGCCATTTATTTGCCACGCACTCTGCTAGGAACTTTAAAAAAATTAGTGGCCCTAATTCTCACAACAACCCTTTATAAGAGGTATTATAATATTTATGATATTCCCAGTATCTAGAACATGGAATTACACAAAATGCCCACTTGATAAATATTTTCAAATCAATATTGAATCGAGTTAAATAAAGACTCATATAGTAAAAGCTAAATCAAGCTTAGTAACAGTTGTGAAATTGAAGTAAATACCTACACAAAAATACCAAGAAAGAGTTTTAAAATTTAAGATTCTTTACATATGCCTGTCACACCCAAGATATCTTGAAAAGTCATGTTAATATTGTATGTTGATGTACAGCTTTTAAGGAGTTTACCAGCTTAAAAATGAACTCAGAGAGATGATATTACTTCAATTAAAAACTACATATTTTACTTAAAAGTATAGTAACCTGTCTTTGTGTTGATGGTGCTCCTATTTTCACAAAGCACAGATGGATATAGGGAAGATTATTAATGCTGAGTCTCTGCCAGAAAAAAAGTCTAGTGGGACAAACACGCTCATGAGCAATTGGGATCTGGATGAGAGTTCTGACAGATGTGAAGATACATTGAATTTTAAGGTACTCTGCTCTAGGTCAGATTAGGAAAGACTTCCTGGCAGGAATTTTTTTTAAGGTAATTCTTGCAATGGAAGAAATATGTAGTCTAGTTTGAAGAAGGCTGGCAAGCGTTCCAATAAGAGGAAACTTCATGTTCAAAACCTTTGCCACATGAGAGAATAAGTGATATTGGTGAACCTGTGGTCACTTCTGCCTGATTGTGACAGTTCTGTGCTGCAGGGAGTAGTTGGAGATAGGCCTTGAAAGGTAGTCACAGTTCAGATAATTTATGAAATATCAGAAACTGTCAGGAGGAATTTAGACTCTACACTATAGATAAGCAACTGAAAGGTACAGATTGATATTACGAAGGAAAATTACACAGATTTGGTGCTGCGAAGGGTGGATTATAGGGATCATATCTGTAGTCAGGGATCCATTAGGAGGCAATCCAACAGTCCAAGCAAGGAATGATAAGGACTGGAATGCAGGCAGAGGCAGAGGCAGGAGACACGGGGACAGACAGCTCTGAGAGCTGTCTGGGAAGACAAATGAGGTTTCTTTGTTCTAAAAGTGGTACAGAATGAAATGCAAATAAAACAGCTTTGGGTACTAGCGTCACAGAGAAATGATGCAATAATGGTTAGCATATCATAATGATACTGGTTATAAATGATCAGTAGTTAACACAAGTATGATTTAAAAAGAAGAAACAGAAAAAAAGTGTTAAGAACAGAGGGCAATGTAAAAAGTGATAAAATAACGGGAACCGTGGGAAAATGATGAAATGCAAACCTATTTTCACAGGATTTTAAAAAAAGAAATTGGCTGTGCTGTGTAAGATAATCTGGTATTTTAAAGATGAAGTAAAAGAGTAAAATGGTAGGATGTTTAAATTTTGCTCTCTTAACTTTATATAAATATGGTGACATTGATCTGTTGTTCCAAATATGGAAAATTTGATGAATTTAATCCATCTACTGATTAATATGTGAGTGTGCAGAGCGCTCCGAGTGAAGGGGAAAATCACTGGCAAATAAGTTCAGAAGAGGGATTGCACGTTTTTAATAAAAACTTTCAGGGTGTATCCAGAAAACTGGAAAAATTAGTGCGATTTTTTTTTAATTTTATACATCTGTGGTATTATAAAAAGAAATCAGAAATTCAGAATGCTACTATAAGGTGTTCAAAGGAGGCTTAATCTAAATAAACTACAATTCTATATTTGGAAAAGCTTAAATGTTGCTATATGCATTTTACAAAGTTCTCTGGGAACAGTAAGAGGTTTCTTGGAAACAGAAGAAATGGAACTTATCAAAATACTCATCACCTAAACTAAAAAAAGTTAACTGAGCTATTATTTTGCCTTTTTAAAACACATCTTTCAATCATTGACATTACATTAAATCAGAGAAACAGGCTTATTGGTCAAACAGTTTAAATCATTAAAAAGTCTTTTAGTATTAAAGTGCCTGAATTCATTTCACATTCTATGGTTCTGTGTTGAGTTAAGCAGGGAATGCTCTGTTTGGCTTCTAACTATTTTAATTGGTGGAGAGCGTAGTTTAAAATGATTTCAGTTACTACAAAAGGCCAAAAGAACAGGAACCATTTTTTAACAATCTATTTTCGAGACAGACAGATTTTTCTTCAAGTGTTTATTACTTTTGATAGTATGAGTTCATTTCCTTTTAATTAATGATGATCTGGCTGGGTCAAAATTTAGGTCAAGTTGTGCAATTCAGTTTGATTTTGAGACTGCTGTGATATATCTCTGCCAGTTTACAGTTTACTTTTTTATAGTTAGCAGTGAAGTTATCTGATTTAAGTTAATATGAGCTGTTGCTCAATTGATTTATGGGTGTTTCAGTGCTCCAAATATGATCTATTTCCAGAATATGTTTTTCTTGTGACTTTAGAAACATAGATTAGCTGTCTCAGATTGATATTTTTCTAGTGTTTCATTTGATATTTTAAACTTTTATATAACTAAATTAATTAATCATTTTCTTGTTCATAGATGTTTTCCTTAATAGAGTGTTTAGGTATATTTTAAGTAAAATATTCTACTAAAATGTTCCTGAAAATAATTGTGTTACAGATTAAAAGACTGGAATGAGATGTAATGGTAAAAGAATAATTGAGTTATTTAAAAACATGCTTTTAAAATTATCTCTTTATTAATTAATGAGAGACTATTCTTTTTGCCAACATAGTACCTTGAATTGTTATCATGGCAGACATGATAATATGAAGGCATTTCATGGAAATATACAATTTTATGTTACTTGAAGAAATACAATTGCTTAATTGAGTATAATATTTTGGTAATTTGAACATAAAACCTTTAAGAAAATTTAAAACTTTAAATATGCAAATGTATTGGTATTTAAAAATATATCAAATTTTAGTTTTGTTTGTTTTACTAGAGGGTAGAAGTGAAGACTGTACCTCTTCACCTGTAAACTCCTTCTCTTCCTATTTTGTATCTCAGGTTTGGTTACAATATTCTTCCAATCACTTTGGGCAATTGACAAATCCTTGCAGATTTTACCTCTTAAGTATTTCTTAAATCTCTTCCTTCTTTTTTATCCTAACTACTGCCCAAATTTACATTTTCACCACATCTCACCAAGAAAAATGCCTAGTCTCCTAATTGATCTCTTAATCTGCACTTGAAGGTTTTGAAGATGAAGTATCACAACCTTTCAAATCTGTCTTTTCAGCCACTGTCTAATCTCACACTCTCACCCTCTGGCATAAAACATTTCTGTGGATCCCTATCAACTACATAACTCTAGCAAGGTTTTAATATGACAAGCTTCTCTTTCTACTTATCCAGTTTATCTCCTGACACGTCCTTTTTCCCACTTTACATCCTGATTATATCAAAATTGCGTAGGGTTTTCCAGACCGGCTCTGCAGTTCCTCTCTCCTTGCATTGGCTCATGCTGTTCTCTTTGCTTAACGTGATCACACCCTCCCAAACCACTTGATCTTGGAAAACGTCCTTTGAGACCCTCTCCTCAGCTTACCTTTTCAAGAAGTTCCCTGTGGCCCCACTCCAACCGACTATGTTAAAAGGATGTTTTACTACTCTAGTGCCTCTATCATTGCACCAATCACATTGTATTGTAATGATCTTTTTAAGTTCTATCTCCTTTGCCAGACCATGAGCCAAAATGACTCAGAGATGGGAAGATAGAGATCTACAGGGACATATGGAATAATTGCTTAGCTTATATCGTTGAAGGCTTTGTTTCTTCTAGGACAATAAAAAATAATTGTTTTGTTTCTCACTTAATTCCACTAGGTTAAAAAAATAACAACTGTTTTGTGACACTAAAGACAAAAATAAAATATAAAATAATACTGAGAAATATAAATTATTTGGTAAGTTAAGATTTATAAAAGGCATTAGTAGAGATGCTTTCCAATTTTTTGTGGTTGTAAAAAGCTGGAGGCAATATATGTTTCATTGCTAAAGGAATGGGTATATAAAATATATTATATGCAAGTAATGAAATATTTTACAGTGATCAGAAAAAATAATCTAGATTTACATATAATAAAATCAATAGATTTCAAAAACATGATTTAAAGTGGCAAAGAAATAAGGAGAATGAGATGTATAGCAAAATATTATTGTAGTTAAAAATAAATAAATACAAAGCCATACTAGATATTTTCACAGCTACACCTTTATGTAAATATTTATGTAAATAAACACATGGAAGTTAGATCAAAAGGACGTGGAATAAATATTAAGATTGCTTGTGGTTAGGAGGGTAACAAGGGTGATGAAATTAGTGGGATAAAAGAGAAAAATATAAACAAAACAAAATACCAAACAAATAGGGATCCTTGCAGAGACAGATGCTAACTGGGTGGTTGTATGCTGTGAATTGAGGAATGTGGGCAACTCAATTCTGAGTATCTACACTTAAAAAATAGGTTGGAAATATTGCAACCTGGTAAGGCCTCATGAGAAGGTGAAATTCAGGTAAACACTGAAGGTGATAAAGAAGAAAGCTTTTGGAATTCCTGGGAAGAATGTTGCCAGCTGAACAGCAGAAGCATGACTGGAGTGAAGTGAGCAAGGGAGAGAGTGGTAGGTGATGAGGTCAGATTGGGAAGAGGAGCCTTGTAGAACCCTGCAAGAACTTTGACTTAGAAAGGGGTGCGGGACAGTATTGGAGGGTTTTGAGCCAAGGAATGAAAGAGCATGGCTTAAGTTTTAAAAGGATGATCCTGACTACTCTTTTGAGAATATTTTAAGGGAAGCAAGGGAGGAAGAAGAAAGAATGGATAGATATTTATTGCAATTATTCAGGAAAGAAATGATTATGTCTTGGACCCAGTTTATAATCCAGTGTACTGAGAAGTGCTCAGACCTTGCATATTGCTTCAAGATTCATATATATATACACACACATATATATTATGTATATAAAATTAAAATAGCAAGGTAATTATAATGATGAAATTAATAAGGACTTGTTTGGCAGTAAGAGACAGGGAGCAGTTGGGGAAGAAACACATACTTGGCTTCATCCTGAATTTGTTTTATTTCATAAGCTGACCAGTCATTAATGGTGTTTATTATATATTCTTTATGCTTCTTATGCCTAAATTATTTTTAATTAGTTTTAAAATGACACTGAATAATTTTAACATTCATTTTTCCATTACATCTAGGGTGCAATTTTTTAACAACATTTCTTAAACTATAACTAAGATAAGGCAATATCTTTCACTGGTAAAAGATAGAAAACAACACAAACTTAAAACAATGTTTATTGGTTACCATACTGAGAAATTCACCAGTGTAAATGGTTTCAGGAAAAACCAGCCTCTGGCCCGTTTAGTTCTCAAGTCTTTTCTCAACTTTTTTCTAAAAGTTGGCCTTTTCTTAGGCTGTTCCATGAAGCTAGGGACAGAGTTGGTGGCTGCTCAGAGGCCCAGTTTTATACTCTTGACCCAAAGGAGAGAATCTGTCTCATAACACTCTCAGTGAAGCACTCAGATCTTTTCTATGTGGGTCAGATGCCCATATCTGGAACAATCATTGTGACAAAGAAAATAGAATATGGTGGTTTTCCAGCTTAACAGACCCATATAAATTTGGGGGCAGATGTGTTCAAGATAGTGGTAGAAGAAGAAAAGGAATACAAGACAGATAAAATAAGAGATTATGTCAGACTATCTCTGTGTATACTTACATATAAGTCACTTCCAAAAGTGCATTGAAATCTGTGAATATAAATGTAAATGTAAAGAGTCGGGGCTATGGCAAAAACAAACACATATACCCACACATCAAAAAACAAAATCTTGCATAGATGCTAAAAAATTCTCTACTAATTATGAAAGGAACAGGGAAATGTAAACAGTAATTTTTTTTAAATAGATAAAGAATATAAATAATAGTTATAAGAAGAAGCGTGATAACTTCTATATCATGGAAACTTTTAGAAGAGTTTTGCTTGAAATGAAAAACACATGAAAAATTGACAGATAATTCCTTTCATGTATCGTTTTAAAATGTGCCATGAGGACTATTTCCAGAAATTCAGCATTCTATTCTGTTTTCTTTCAGCTTCTGGCTAAGCATATGTGTAAATCTATTGCCACAGTAGATTCACAATATTGAATACACTGTAAAATCAGCCCTCTAAAACTGATATAGCCAGTCCCTATGGTTAAGCAAAATAAATAAAAAATAATATTAAAACAAATTATTAGTAATTTGCATGCTATAACTAAGCATTCCTGTCTAGAAGATTTTTTTTTCTGGAAGAGGGAGGGAATGTAATTATGTGCAAGCAAAGAAATGACAGTTTCTTCTTTCTTTATATTAAGACAAGATTTAAATCATAATATAAAAAGATACTTAATTAAATTTATATAAAAAATGTTCAGGAACATGATCTTCGTCTTACCTGAAATGAAGGATTTTTATAAATTAATTGGGGTAAATTTCAATTTTAAAAAGCTATCAAGTAATTGCCTTTATTTCTTTTCAAAAGTACTGATTATTATTATCTTCTATTTTTTGAATATTTATTGGTGTTTTGATTATTAATGTTTAAAAATAATTTACCCTTCTTTCTTCTTTCTCGGAAAATTCACCCTTATTTAAGTCCATTCTCAAGGATTATTTTATATGAGCTAAAGGTATACACCAATCCTTGCAATACCAAATAATATGCTCTCAACATATCTCAGTCAATCTAAATATTATAATTCACCAATTTTTTATAATTGTAAGCTTCTTTAAAAAGAAACTAATGAAAATCTGATTTACTAGTTTGGGGGATAATAACTGTGCATTTTTGTATAAGATACGATCTGTACCTTTTGAGGAAAATAGACATATGTGGGCTTAAAAGAATTTTAATATTAATAATTAATAATTATTTTAATAATCATCAATAATTAATATTAGATATTAATAATAATAATATTAGCTATTAATAATATTAGGTTTTCAAAGGAAGTGTAGAGCTGTAGTAATTAGTCCACAGAACAAATATTCTAATTTTTGTACTTTTAAGATAGGTTACTAAATTCTGTACTTAATAATTTCAACTTTAACAATATTTGTGTTTTGTATCTATCAAGAACAGTAATAATCTTGAATGTCTCCTTTACTAAGAAGCCTAGGGCTGTACCACCCATATATGACCAAGTAAGGTGTGAAAAGCCACATTCCAGGAGGCCCTGCTCACATGAACCAGTTTGTGAATGGTACCTTCTGAAGTTATCAATGTTGTATTCCTGCCAAGGGGATGTAGTGCAGTATATTACCTGGACTTTTAGTCAGAAAACAGGTTTACAGGAATTAGATGGCAAGCTGTAATTTCCATTATAGAAAGGAAGAACTGTTGATATTGCAACTAACACCTACTGAGACATTAAAATATGCTGAGCACTATGTTAGCTTATTTAATCTTTGCAAGAACCCTGTGATATAAAACACTTTTGTCTCTGACCCACATTATTGTATCTGGAAGGCAGAAATGATGCCTGAATATACAGCATGCACCTTGCAACTATGAGGAAAAAAGGATGAAAACAACTAATAAAAATTACAGAGCAGGGAAAAATACCACAGCCAGGTTCCTGAAATCATTACTGAGGGAGAAAATCTATGTCTACCTCTGGATTTCTTGTTACATTTAAAAAATCCTATTTGTTTCATCATTCTAAGTAAGATTTTCTGTTACTGATAATTAAAAGCATCGTTTAAGGATGCAGAAGGAAAAGAATAGAAAAAAGTGCAATTTTATAAAGGAATTAAACAGTAAGAATTAATACCAAATCACCACTAATTTATGTTGATGTATTTAAGTCATCAAATGAAAGGCAAATTTCATTAAAGTATATTAAACATATCTAGCTACATGTTATTTACAGAAAATATACCTAAAGTAAAATCTCACAGAAAAATAGGAATAAAAAGATACATATTATTCAGTATGAATAATTGAAAATAAAGTGGGTGAAAGGATATCAAAGTCAGACAAAATAGAAAGATCAAGGCAAGAAACAATATCCTTCCTATGTCACGTGTAATGATCACTTCAGAAACATGGTTTTAAAAAGAACTTTTTAAAAATATCAGCAGAATGTCTAAGATTCCAGGATATAAATCTAATAAAATACTTACAACATCTTTATGAGAAAATTGAAAAACACTGTTCAAGTTAGCAAAAGAAGACATCAACAAAGAGATATATAAAGCATGTGATAAAGATAAATATCACAAAGATTGCAGATGTTCCCAAGTTAATATATAAATATCATGAAAGTTCAATTAAATACCAAAAAATTTCTTACTGAATTTTGAAAGCTGACTCTAAATTTCACATTAAAGACCAAAAGGCCAAAAAATTTTTGAAGAAAAATGATAAAGTAGGGCTGCTCCTAGTTATCAAGATTAATTATAAAGTTATGTAAAATACTGTAATACAGCACAAGTATAATCCAGTAGGCTAATGAAACAGAACAGATGGCTCAGAAAATATCCTCATGTACATTGAAACTTTATTTATAACAAAAATTGCATTGCAGATAAATAACTCAGAAAATTGGTTGCCTTCATGGAAAAAAACTTACACTACCTCACACTGTAAAAAGCAATGAAAAATAATTGCAAATGGTTTATCTAAAGTGAAAAGTAACACTTTAAAACTTTCATAAAAATATATAATATCTACCTAATAGCAGAATAATAAAGGATTTTTATTATTTTGATTGATGGATTCTTAGGTTATAAATAAAAGATTATTACAATTCTTGGAAATTTTTTTTAAAAATTTAGGGGGTACAAGTGTTTTTTGTTACGTGGATAAATTGTGTCATGCAGAAGTTAGGGCTTTCAGTGTACCTGTCACCAGAATAGGGTACATTGTACTTGACAGGTAGATTTTCATTCCTCACCTCTCTCCTGCCTCCCCACTTCTTAGTTTCCAATGTCCATTACAGCTCTTTATGACCATATGTATCCTTCATTTAGCTCCCACTTATAAGTGAGAACATGTGATGTCTGTGTTCCATTCCTGAGATATTTCACTTAGGATGATGGTCTCCAGTTTCATTCAAGTTGACGCAAAAGACATTATTTCCTTCCTTTTTATGGCTGAGTCATACTCCATGGTATATTTACATAGACCACATTTTCCTTATCCACATAGCAGTTGATGGGTCCTTAGGTTAATTCCATATCTTTGCTATTGTGAATTTTGCTGTGATAAACATATGGGTGCAGGTGTCTTTTTTTAATAAAATGACTCATTTTCCTGTGGATAGATACCCAGTAGTGGGATTGCTGGATTGAATGGTAGGTCTAGTTCTTTGAGGAATCTCTATACTGCTTTCCATAGTGCTTGTATAAGTTTACATACCCACCAACAGTGTATAAATGTTCCCTTTTTACCACAACCATGCCAACATCTATTATTTTTTAACTTTTTAATAATGGCAATTCTGACAGGGTTAAGGTGGTATCTCATTGTGGTTTTAATTTTCATTTCCCTGATAATTAGGAATGTAGAGCATTTTTCTTCATATGTTTCTTGGCTATTTGTCTATCTTCTTTTGAAAAGAGTCTGTTTATGTCTTTTGCCCACTTTTTAATAGGGTTGTTTGTTTTTATTCTCGCTGATTTGTTTGAGTTCTTTGTAGATTCTGGGTTTTAGCCCTTTGTCTGATGTATAGCTCATGAATATTTTCTCCAATTCTGTAGGTTGTCTATTTACTCTGTTGATTATTTCCTTTGCTGTGCAGAAGCTTTTTAGTGTATTAAGTTCCATTTGTTTATTTTTGTTGTTGTTGTACTTGCTTTTGGGGTCTTACTCACAAATTCTCTGCCTAGGCCAATGTCTAGAAGAGTTTTTCCTATGTTTTCTTCTAGAATTTTTATGGTTTCAGCCGTAACATTTAAGTCTTTATTCCATCTTGAGTTAATTTTTGTATGTGGCAAGAAATAAGAATCCAGTTTCATTCTTCTATGTGTGGTTATCTAGTTTTTCCAGCACCATTTGCTGAATAGGGTGTCCTTTCCCCAGTGTATATTTTCATCTGCTTTATCAAAAATCAGTTGGTTGTAGCTATATGGTTTTATTTCTGGGTTCTCTATTCTGTTCCATTAGTCTATGTATCTATCTTTATATCAGTAGCATGCTGTTTTGGCTACTATAGCCTTGTAGTATAATTTGAAGTCCAGTAATGTGATGCCTCCAGCTTTGTTCTTTTGCTTAGGATAACTTTGGCTATCTGGAGTCTTTTTTGTTTCCATGTGAAATTTAGGATTATGTTTTCTAGATCTGTGAGAAATGACGTTGGAATTTTGATGGGAATTGCACTGAATCTATAAATCACTTTGGGCAGTATGGACATTTTAATAATGTTGGTTCTTCCAGTACATGAGCATGGATGTTTTCCTGTTTGTTTGTGTCATCTATGATTTCTTTCATAAGTGTTTTGTAGTTCTGTTTGTAGAGATCTTTCACCTCCTTGGTTAAGTATATTCCTGGGTATTTTATTTTCTTTGCAGCTATTGTAAATGATATTGAGTTTTTCATTTGACTCTCAGTTAGACTGTTATTAGAGTATAGAAATGCTATTAATTTGCATACATTAATTTTGTAACCTGAGACTTTACTGAATTTATTTATTTATTAATTCTAAGAGTGTTTTGATGGAGTCTTTAGAGTTTTCTAGACATAAGATCATATCATTGGCAAACAGGGATAGTTTGACCTCCTCTTTTTTGATTTGGATGTCCTTTATTTCTTTCTCTTGCCTGATTTCTCTGGCTAGGACTTCTAATACTATGTTGAATAGAAGTGGTGACAATGGGCATCCTTGTCTTTGTCTGGTCCTTAGGGGCAATGCTTTCAACTTTTCCCCATTCCATATGATGTTGGTTGTGAAGTTGTTATATATGGCTTTTATCATTTTGAAATATGTTCCTTCTATGCCTAGGGGTTTGAAAGGGGTTTTTTTTTATGAAAGGTGGATTTTAAAAAAATGTTTTTTTTTGCAAACTTTTTTAAAAATGGGTATGGGGGTTTTTT